>JAKNSE010000034.1:1247006-2494013 GCA_023525975.1 Smallanthus sonchifolius | reverse complement strand
CTCTTCCTTCGGCCGGGCTTTTCATCATAAGATATCATTCCTTTTATGGTACGAAGTCGGGTTGAACTTTGAAAGACAAAATTGTTTCGTGAAATATGTTGTTAATGAACGTTTTTTTTGTGACAATAGCGTTGCACAAATCCGAAGCATATAAGCACTTGATGAATGAGGAAGACGAGGAGAATCTAAAGTGGCTTCAAATATTCAAGTATGCATCTTGTTAATTACCATATGTTTTACTTAACAAGTCAAGTATATTAATCTGTTGCTTTATGAATATACACATATAGCAAGTATGACTTGTACAGCAAGAGCAAGGTTCGGGTCGATATTGAGAAAGTGAAACCGTACTACGAGTCGTTGATCGGCAAGGTGAGACCGTTATTTGAACCGAGGTTTGTGAATTAAGTGTTTAGTTATTTGTTAATCCTCATTGTTAATTTGTGTTTTGTGCAGTATTTCCCTGCAAAGTTAAGGTGGTGAAGGAGTTAGTTCCAGTTAATTATAGTGTTTTGAATAGGAATAAGTGATTGCTCAGATAAGAGCAAGTTATTATATCAAAATATTAGAACATGATACATGTTAGTTTTTTTCTTTTAATTTGAAGGGCATTTTAGTCTTCTTTTTTTAGTTAAGGTATAAGGCATTGATGCATGATACAAGCTTCCAATGCATATATCAAATAAAAAAATATTAAATAATAATAAAATTAATTAGGATCGTATTGATGAATTTTTCTATACATGAAAGCTTATATTTTGAGGGCCCTTCATTCTGGTCGCACAAGACATCCAAAATCTTAGAGACAACTCTGGGACCTCAAATGCATGCCGTTTTTCAACAAAAGCATCAATCAACAGGGGAGCTCTATTTCTTGTCTCAAGTTTAAAACATTTGTTACATAATTATATGTAATGACATGCGTAAAGCGTAGCAACAGGTTCTGAATGTTTGATTAATCAGCAGGAAAACCAAGATGCTTATTTATTAACCTAGCAACAGGGTTAGCATCACCTGGTTCATATGGAACAATAATATCCAGATTGAGCGATTTTATGAGCTGGTAGAGTGTTTGAGGGCGAGCACAAAATAAATGTTTTCTTTCTGCTAGTTCTTCAGCAAGCTCACTTTTATGGTTGTCCATTAGGTCCTCATTTACCACCAGAACTAACGGTTTTGCCATCCTTAGTGTCTCAAATATGCTTCCCGAACCTGCCAAAAAAAAGTGTAACAATCAGTATTTGTAATATATATAGGGAAGAGATCAATTCAGAACACTGAATATTGCAAGAACACGCAGAACAAATATGATCTATTCATTTTTCTAATCTTAAAAAATTTAAAAATAAAAGAAAAGGGTATAAATGTAATGGTTACTGTTACTCTCTCCTAATATTCACAATATATATATATATATATATGAACAAATTATTTTATATTCGTTTATGTATATATAACCTACACATGTGTAGGTAAACGATACAAATTAGTTTGATTGTTCGTTTATGTACACATGCGTAGCTAAAAGAATAAAACTTAAAAAATGAACAAATTGTTTGATTGTTCATTTATGTATAAAACTATAACCTACATATGTGTAGGTAAACAGTGCAAAATTAAAAAAAACGGAACAAATTAGTTTAATAGTTCTTTAGGTAGATAACTTGCACATGTGTGTGTGTGTATATATATTAAAATAAACCTTTAATACCTGCATGGCTTCTAACTAAAGAAGTTGATCTCAAATAGTCTGCAATGCTGGAGGAAAAAGTGAAGTAATCTACAGCCAGTGATCCATCTTCACTTAATTGCAAGTTGATTTAAGACTTAAAAAGAAAACTTTATCCAATAAAACTTGTATCAATTCAAGATACCTTTTTAGGGATGTAGGATCCACGACCCATTTGAATGACAAGATGAGTGTATCCTTTTTCCGACAATGCTTCTTTGACTTGGTCGGAGTCAACTGTTCTAACAAGAGAATCGAAAGATGTTGTACCAACAGTCACAAAAACACTTCTCTTAGCTTCAAAATCGTCCATATTGTAATACGGTGCCTTTCACTGCCTGTCAAAAATAAATAGTAATTACATGAAATGCTCATTGGTTTTAAAAAGCGAGCCTGAGGCGCAAGCTGGTGCGCTTCTTGCGAACAGAAAGCGCGCGCCTCAGAGCGATTCGGGAGGTGGCCAGGGCTTCTGCGCCTCATGTACATGGAACTAAAAATGAGATGAGGAAACTTTCTTCTTGTTACAACTTACATAAATAACAAATCAATTTAAATTAATATGTAAACGGACGAATGTAAATCAACAAATATAAACGAACAGGACACGTGCTCATTTTTGCTAAATGAAAACAAAAATCATGTAAATAAACGAATATGAATGAACTTTCTGTCAAACAGTTCCCTGAAGGTGGGGTTTATTTACCGGCCTAACTACAAGTTAATTAACCAAACACCCCCCAAAAGCTTATGATTAACGTGTTAGTTCTAAAAGTTTTGATGATCAATTTTGATTTTACAAGAAAAGAGTCAACTTGATTTTGGATTTTCATACAAATACCTATTAAAATCCAAAATTGACCCAAAATACATTAAGTTTTCAAACCCTAAATTGTTCTAACTGAAACTCAAAACCTAATCATCCACTCATTTTGGGGGTGGATTGAGAGTGATTTCCGGAATCAATTTGGAAGCTAAGAACAATTTTGACCCCAATCGAAAGGTATCTTCAGTCAAATAACGAACTGTAAGCTCGAATCAAACCAGAAAAATAAGAAATTAAATGCAAATCAATCATCGAATGAAAGAAACACAAAGAATGATACTAGTAAAAAAAGATTTACTTGTACTGAATTAATCAGCAAGATCAGTGTTAAACTTCAAACTGAGAAAATAGAATTTCAGTTAGGATTTTAATAGCAAAAAGGGCATCTTTGAAATGAGATAACGGGTATGGATATGGATCCGAATCGATTGACCCGATTGAGTTTAACTGAAAAGGTAACAAACAAAAAGGTTCCATTGCCGGGAATCGAACCCGGGTCTCCTGGGTGAAAGCCAGATATCCTAACCGCTGGACGACAATGGAATTGTTGGAAGTTTTATTTCTTATTTGTAATAATTTAATATTTAACAAATAAAACAAAAACATATATCGACTATTCGGAAGTAAAAAACAACTAATTAATTACTGCAATTACTATTCGTATATAGACTTTAATAACTTCATATTTAACATTATTATTCATATAAAGAATTAAAATATTTAGTGTTTAACGAGTAAAAATATATGTGTGATCGTGCATCGAATGACTATATATGTGTAAAATTATTCTGAATTCATGACAGTTTTTAAAAAATTGAAGTTAAAATAAATATCCATTGTAGGGACAAACACGCTATTTATGATGAAATGATAACAAGTGAATCCCGAACCCATGACCTACACATTGAAAGACCATGGTGGTGAGTCCTCCAAAACCAATTGATATGCGATTCTCGAGATTACTTTAGAGCATGTGTAATGGGGCACATACGCCTATCACGCCCGAAACAAAATCCCTAGGACGTGATCGGGTAAAATATGGTGGTGGTCACGGGCGTTAACGGAAGTGATTTTTTTTCCCACGAACCATAATACGACACCTTAGCTTCATTCTTACGAACACCTTTATAGTGATCCACACAGTATATCATGACACACCTAACCAGTGTTGTTTGAGTCTGTTCATCCATGGGAACAATGCAGTTACGCACTATCTCTATCTTCATCTTCTTGTTTCATGTTCCCTTTCACGGTATCTCCGCCACAACAATTATGATGGTTAACAAATGCATCCATCCCGTCTGGCCCGGAATACAACCCACTGCCGGCCGGCCGGTTCTCCTCCGCGGCGGTTTCAAACTCCCTCTTAAAAAATCTTTCACTCTCTCCCTCCCACCTGCCTGGTCCGGCCGAATCTGGGGCCGCGTCGGCTGCGCATTCGACTCTTCCGGCCGCGGAAAATGCGCCACCGGCGACTGCGGAGGCTCCCTTTTCTGCAACGGCGCCGGCGGCACCCCGCCGGCGACTTTAGCAGAAATCACCCTCACCGCCGAGCACGACTTCTACGACGTCAGTCTGGTCGACGGCTACAACCTTCCGATATCTATAATGCCGTTTAAGGGGACCGGGAAATGCGGTTATGCGGGATGTGTTAGCGATCTGAACGTGATGTGTCCGGTGGGGTTGCAGGTGAGGTCACGTGACAAGCGGCGCGTGGTGGCGTGTAAGAGCGCGTGTTCGGCGTTTAAGGCTCCGAGGTTTTGTTGTACTGGGAGGTATGGTAACCCGAGGACGTGTAAACCGACGGCGTATTCGAGGATTTTTAAGGTGGCGTGTCCGAGGGCGTATTCGTATGCGTACGATGATGCCACTAGTATCGCCACTTGCACCGGAGCTAGCTATTTGCTCACTTTCTGTCCTCACCGTTAGTGTTTGTACGGTACAACTATCATTGCGTTTAACATGCTACATTGCTTATGCATTATTATTCGTATAAAAATTGAAAATATTCAGGGTTTTTGACTTTTAGATAGGCTATACAAATGTCGTTACGGTTGCATTATTATTCGTATAAAAAATGAAATAGCGAGTGTCGTTACCGTTACAATAACGTGACGAGTATTGATATTATCGGTATCAGTATTCACTGTTATGGTTTTCGACGAGTCGAACCGATAACAACAAACTCCAGCCGCGTGACGCGTTGTAAAACGGCTAAACTCCCGTACATAAAAAAATAGATATTCAAGAAAAAGAAATTGAGATTCTTTGGATTCGAAAAGGAAAGGCAAAATAGAATAATGACATTTGTTTTAAAATTGAGAGGCTGAGTTTGTAGTGAAATGCGTGATGGGGACATAACGAAGGGAAGTGGAATCCTACCAGTTAATGATGTTTGAATGCTTTGGGTAAAGGTGTACTGAAATCCTAGAAGATTGAAGTTTGAAACGACATCGTTGAATGTGATCGTATGGTCTAAAGGTTGCTTGGGTTTTGTTCGCTTGTTGGACCATGTTTTCTTTAACAACTAATACCTAGACATGTGGAGAGTACTAGTAAAATTTTCCTTGTCAGGATATGAACCCATGACCTTCACAGGAGAAAACCTTTACAGGGAAAACTTTCTGACCATTATATTAGAAACCTGATGACTATTGGACCATGTTAAGTTAGACCTTGATATTCTTGGGTAAACATTACGAGTGTATGGCTCCGATATTGGATCATTTTTTTGTTCGTATAATTAAGACATCAAACAAATGGCGTTAAAAAATGTTTTTCTATTTTAGGGATTAAAAGGGTGACATGTGAGTAAACAATTTGAATATACGAGTAATTTCTTAAAGTTATAAGCAAATGTGAAATTTTGAATTACAACACAATTCTAAATTTAAAAAACCTAAAGTCTTATTTGAACACAATTTTGAATTTTGAAAATTAAAAGACATACCCTTGTATCCTCTTTGAACATAAACATTGTTGTTACAAGTGTGAAAAGTGTGGAGTATACACATGTACAAAACTAGGCTTGTTTCTAGCTCATCAAACCCAATGATTCAATGAGGCAAATCCTCCTAGTGACCAGGGGGTTCCAAGGGAGCATCGCCCCTTTCGGGTGTCCAGGGGCAACACCCAAGGGACAGGGTCCAAGGGGCAACTACAACTGATCTGCAACAGCTTTGTTGATGGTTTCCTACTTATATAGCTTACTAATTGTCGAGAGTTGAAAAGTTGTGATGATTCCTCCTCTAAAAATAGGCAATCTTTGGTCTCGTTTTAAACAATGAATTATATTATGAATTATGGTACACGTTTTCATAACAGAACTTGCATACTAGTTCTTATTAATTTCTCTTGGTCTTATCCGATTGAAAATTCGTGAGGACCGACGAAATATTTCAATCTGAAAATGCCTAACACTATTCAGATAGATATCCAAGCTAGTATACACAAATTACAAAACCTACAACGTCAAACTCATGTTTTTCTTAAAAAACAAACTCATGTTTTTCTTAAAAAAAAGGTCTTCGATTTGACTTTGATTAGAGATTTAAGTAGTTTAAATCCAGTACCAATGAGGACAAATGGTGAGGTAATAATATAATTTCAGATAGTTTTATTAATTGGATGCTATTAGTCAGTAAACCACTATAGAATGAATAAATAGATTTCATAATTGCTAACAACTAGAAATATATTATGCTTTGCTAATGCAGTTAATTTCATTTGTTGAACAGGTGTTGACTTCAAAATCAAACATTTAACAATTGCTAGAAACATATTAAAGCTTACAATTTTGGGAAAGGTTTATACTCTCTTTTAACTATTGTTATTTTTGTAAGTGCATGACCTAAATTGATTGAAATCACATTGTATAAAACAACAATTACTATATGTTATTATGAATTATTTATGTGAATTGGTCAATATCCTACTCTGAATTGTTGGAAAATCACTCAACAATAGTAACAAAGTCTTATTAACGTGAAACCCGTCGCGAAGCCCGGGAAGTTCTTACTGGTTGCCATAATTAAGTATCAAGATAAAGACCAAGTTCAACATGTTCTAGATTAAGTTTGTTACGCAATTGATTCATGGTTTTGACAAACGGGTTTACTTTCCTACTTGCAGTACGCTGAATGAGTCATAGTGAATCCGTTGACCAATAAAGTCAATGGTTAATTTATGGCTTAACCCAAATCATAAGGCGAGCAGTTGACCCTTGACTTTATTAAGGTCGCATAAAGATAAAACCTGTATATAAAGCAATCATCCTCGTACTCTTAGTATTCACCTTCCATCACCAATCTTTTTCTCATTCCAAAACACATACAAATGGCAACTAAATCACTTAGCTCTGAGACACTCTTTCTCGTCTTCATGTTCTTTGTCGTCTTAATACATCCGATGCATCCACAAACGCGATCTGAAGCAGCTGTGTTAACTTCAAATCGTACGATCCCTAATCTCTTTTCTTCTTAAACGCTTCAGATTTTATATCCATAGTCGTCTTTTTATGTTTTGGTTATGCAGAGTTATATCAAGACCATCGTTATCCGCCATGTTTGTGTTGTCAAACAGATGCGCCGCCACCGGCCCATTGCTATTGTGCATGCTTTGTGACCCATTCAGGGAACAAGTCGCCTTGATGTTTATGAAAGTCGTAAAGAATTCCACTTAAACATGTACGCGCGCACACACAAACACACGTTGTAATAAAGACATTGTCTTTCTCGTTGTAATTTAGTTGTAACCATGTTAAAGTTATAAAGTATATTTTTTTATTTCACTTTTATACGGGCTGATTGTTGACGTATTTAATTCTAGTACAACCTAAACATAATTGGTTTAATTTAACATGTTAAATAGTGTAGTTTGAGCATCACACTTTTAGTTAAAGGGTTAAATATGACAACCTAAAACCATTTTATCTTAGTATTGTTTTCATGCCGTTTTTCAAACTGTGTTAAACAAACCTCTCTTTCCTAAAAGTATATGCCCGCAAATTGTTACAAATTGTAAACAAGTTAAATGGATTGAAGTTAAAAAAGTAAAATAAAAAATCTATTCCAATTCTAAACAAGTTGGGACTATTGACATATTTAATTTGAGTACAACTTGAACATGTTTAGTTTAATAAAACAGGTTAAACTTGTCAATCCGAGATCCTTTTAAAGTGATCAAAAAAACGTAAGTAACAGGGATATCCGGTGAGCCTTGAAGTTCGATGCGGGACGAGAGTCATTCAACGCTTCCGCGTATTTCACCAACTCAGCTTTCTGGCCACCCATAGAAGACGAATACGACCGACGACAATGACCACGACCACGACCAAGACCACCACCACCGCCGTTTCCACCATCTTCTGCGATGGAATCAATCTGATTATAAAAACTCGAATCACTATGCCTATGCGTTAACTTCTTATTCTCCGGCGACCAGCAAGAACTACTCGTATCTTCACCACCTCTAGATGAATTCCGACTATCTCTATCTCTATCTTTATCTTTATCTTTTCCTCTTAAAATTCACATAAGCTTTCCAAAAAACTTATTATTTTTATGATCGTCGGTAACGATAGAAGCTTGAGAAGTCGACCATTGATCGGAATCAATTTCGGGTACATTAGTTACGCCTTCTTTATTGGCGTATTCTAGGATTAATTGTTTGGCTTTCTCTTCTGATTTAGGGCTTAGATTTTTGCTGAGATCTCTAGCGGTTGTTTTGCCAGATCCTGGTTGGTAGTTTCTGAGCTCGTATCTTAAACATGCATTGATCCATCTAAGGTAAACAAGTTCTTCAACATCACCACAACTGTCTGCTTGAACCCGCTCTATTTCCTTTGATAGATCTTCGTTTTGTTTCTTCAGATTTTCACTTTCTTCTTTCACTTTTTCACACTGCAATTTTAAAAACTATTTAAATATTATAAAGAGTAAAGTGTCATTTTCGTTCATATGGTTTGATCATTTTAGTCACTTTCAATAAAAAACTTTTTTTAGCTTTTTCGTCCTGACTTTTCAAAATTTGACCATTTTCATCCAACTAACTAACTTCGTTTACATTTTAATGTTAAATCAGGGGCAATATTGGTTAAATCAGGGGTAATTTGATTACCTTTTGACCTATGAATTTCAAACAGACACTTGATTTAACGTTAAAATATAGACGGGGTAGTCATTTGGATGAATACGGCTAGATTTTGAAAAGTCAGAGACGAAAAAGCTATAAAAAAATTGGATGAAAGTAGCTAAAATGGCCAAATCACGGGGGACGAAAATGACAGTTTACTCTATTATAAACTTTAAGTGCTTACTTCTGCATCTTCTAAGACAGATGTAGCAAGGATTTGAACACAATCTAATCTACGAGCCAAATCGTCCTTTTCGAGCTGCAAATCATGGTTCAATTTTCTCAATTCTGCAACTTCGACTTCTAAATCCTTTAGCTTATGAAGCTCTGGTTCAATGTTGGCCACATGTTTGTTTTCGACGTCCTGCATTTTTTGAACTCGTTGATGGAAATCCATGATTTGTTTCTTGTTCTGTTCGGCTTCTGATTTAAGCTTCTTTTTTAGCATCTTTATTTTTGCTCGTGCAGCTTCAAGATCCACTACAACTTTCTTGTAATCAGTAATTTGCGCCTCTAATCTCCTGTTATCAGCCTGTAATGACTCGATCTTTAGTGCGAAAAATCTAGCTTCCATGTTATTCAATTTAAGACGGTTTTGAAGCTCCATGACTACAGTTTCTTGCTCTTTTAGACCATAATATTCGACTAACTTGATCTCTAAGTTACTCTCTCTTTCTTTAAGGACTTTCACCGTGTTTCTTAGACTCTTGATCTCTTGTTCGTGTGTATCTTTTTCTGCACGCAAATATCTTTTCGATGATCCACTGTTTTCTCTTACGAATTCGGTGTTACTTGAATTATGCAACTCCTCCTGCACCATATCAAAATCAAGATTCTCAAGAACGTGATTATAACATAATAACTTGCGAGTAATGCTCGTATATTCTATAACATTTTCTATGAGAAAACACCACAGAAAAGTAACCAAGTTTCAAAAGTGTTCCAATTAAGTCACTCACCATAGTATACCCGATGGTGTATACCGTGTAAAATGCGTATTGAGTGACCTAATTGGAACACTTTTCAAAACTTGGTTAATATTATACAAAGTTACCCGTATTTTCTATTAATATTTAATACTAGCTTAGATCCCGTGTACTACACACGGAGTGAAAAATATCAATACATAAAATTAATAAATCTTTATGTGTGTATTTTACAGGTGTAAAAATGTAACATATACTAAGTATAAAAAACAAAACTCAAAATATGTAAAAATTAATATATATATATATATATATATAGGGGGAGGATCAAATAAGAAGTCTAATTTGGCTAAGAAACCTAAGAAGTAATCTCATCCATTTAATTAGATGATCAACGGTAGAGATTTAAGTGTATGAAAAATAAGGGGTGGAAGGGTATTTAAGTAATAGCCACTTTTGTTGACTTTTTTCAACTTCCCCCACTTTTTTTAAACATTCATAACTTTTTCATAGGACATTATTTTAAAAAAAAAACTACACCATAAAATCGAGCGTTTTTTTATCTTTAATTTGAGTATAGTATTGCTATATTTTTTTTGCAAAAACAAAAACGACACTTAACGAAATTGTGCTAATTTACGTAAATGTGCTGGTTTCTCGTAAATGTGCTGGTTTCTGGTAAAACAACACAATTTACGTAAATGTAATGGTTTCTTTAATGTGTGTACTTTTAGTCAATTATTAAGTGCCTAATTTGGTAGCATTATTTAAAAATAAAAATTTAAAACATCCATACATAAAAAAAAACGGTTTAGTGGTAGGCAACAAAAAGCTTATGCATCAAAATGTTGTTTTGTGCTGGTTTTGTCTTGTGCTGGTTTGATATACTAGTTTTATTGTGCTGGTTTTGTTTGTGTTTGGTTAGCTAAGAAAAGCAAGGTACACAATGAACCGTGTTCTTTTGGTGTTGTGAAACAACACAACTAATTGTTATGTTTGGTGTTGTTTTATGATAAAGCAGCACAGTTAATTGTGCTGTTTTACAATGCATCACAGTTAATTGTGCTGTTTTATAATGCAACATGGTTAGTTGTGCTGTTTTACTATAAACCAGCACATTTACGTAAAGTAGCACAATTTCACTAAGTGTCGATTTTGTTTTAGAGTAAAATATAGCAATACTATACTCGAATTAAAGGTAAAAAAATGCTCAATTTTATGGTGTATTTTAAAAAAAAAAAATAAGGTTGTATGAAAAAGTTAAGTACGTTTAAAAAAAGGGGGGGAATTTGAAAAAAGTCAACAATTATGGGTTTTCCAAAAATGTCCCCCACCCCTTATTTTCCTACACTTAAATACATACTCTTGATCATCCAATTGAATGGATGAGATTGCTTCTTAGGCTTCTTAGCCAAGTAGCACTTCTTAGGGGAACCATCCCCTATATATATATATATATGTATATGAGTTTCGAAAATACGTTAACTACTATTTAATGTAATTTGAATTTTCATTTATTATTTGATTGAAATTAAAAGTTACATAATTAGATTTCAAGTTTTCTTAAAATAAGTGATAACTTAAAATAAATGTGTTTTATTTTATTTAAAAAAATTCATTATTATTAGAAGATTGAGGTGCATTTAATAAGAGAGAGGAGCGGAAAAAATGATGAGAATGAATATGAAAGTGACACGTGGTATGTAAAAACCTTTATTTATTATATAGTATAGATTATACAAAGTTACCTGTATTTTCTATTAATAAACTTTCACAACAAATAAAAGGGTATATTAAAAACACATGTTGCTACAAACATGATGGAAAAGGATTCCTTGCAGAAGAAGCAAAGAATTGCCCAATTTGCAAGCAATGGATTTGTTGGATAAGAGGATAATGATCTTTAAAATATTGAGTTTCTTCATAAGATTGTATTTATAAATTTATATCATAATTAAAGAATTTTATATGATAAAAACATAACATTGTGACATAAACATTTTAAACAATATTATTTATCTATGTTCTTACATCATGTTTATATGTTGCCAGATGATCAAAACTAAGATGATTGCTTCTCGAATTCACCAACTTGTTGCAATCTAAACACAAATTCACCATTAAAATTCAAAAACATGAACACTCAATCTTTAATGAAACAAAAAAAAACACAAACCTAAACGTTTTAAATGATCATTCGGGGGTCGAGAAGCTTTTGATCTTTTGTTTATGATCAAAGAATAAAGAACACCACCAAAAGACAATGCTAAAGCCACCCCAAATTTCAATATCACCGGAGCAATATCTCTGTTTTCATTCCCCATTTTTTTAATAAATAAAACCCTGTAAAATGTTCTTGATCATCATCATCATCATCGTCTGTAATCTCTTCATCCTGAAAACAAATTATGAGTTTGACCCATTTGAAAGAAAGGATGAATTAGCAAAACCCTTGAATAGTTTTACACGTAAATGTGTATATGAGGTTAATTTGATTAATAAAGATTGGGGATTGCTTACAGGTGGGGAGCTGATTCTTGAAGATGTTGGGTTTCTGGTGAAGAATCAGTTAGCTGGTGAAAGATTAAAGACTTTCTTACTTCTTAAATTGGAGGATAACGGTTTGATGTATGAAACGGGTTTTTTAATTTTTTAAATGGAACTCCAAATTAAATAATATTGAAAGTTTGAAACGGAATCCAATCGAACATGTGGATTATATTGTGTGTTGTGTTTAGTGTAGTCTTTTCAAAGATATTATGAGTTTGTTCTTGAAAGAATCAGATGCCTAAATCAGGTTCAAAACGTAGGGTGAAGAAGATGTCATTTAAATGAGTTTGGATATGTAACTTTTTTTTATTTAAATTGTAAACATGTAATTTATAAGATGATGTATAATATTATGTTATACAAATATAAATGTTTATGCTTGTCACGTTGTTAAGTGTTCTGACCGTATTATTAACAAATTCCATTTAACTTTAATAATCATTTTAAATTAGTTAACCAAATAAGTAATAAAATTAACATTGAAAAATAAACTAAATAATAAAAATTATTTTCTCAACTAAATATTTAATCAATGATTTATGTAAAAAAATTTCAAAATAATGGAAATGTCTAGGAGTTTTTCTTATTTACAATTAATGGAGTCAAAACATGGTTTTGATATTTTATTTTGTTCTGTGAATGTGTCATTGTCCTTAATTTTGTTTTATGGTATGCTCCTTTACCCTTAACTTTGTTTTGTAATGTGCCCCTTCCTCCTTTCAAAAATTAGCCTAAATTTGTCTTTATAAATAAATTTTGAAAATTTTTAATGAAGGGTTGGATGACTTACGAGGTGCATATCCCTATCCTAGATGTTTCCGCCCCTGGTGTCATTCAGTCACATAGAAATATCAATAGGGTTTGAGATAGGTTTTAATAATCACGGTCTCATTCTCAACAATTTGTATGTCAATTAAAGATACGAACCTTAGGGCTGAATAAGTACCATCAAAATGTTTATATATCCCTAAACAAATCTTATGAACTCAAACTATATAACATGATATCGCAACCACATCAATACTGATTTTTGACATACATATTTTTTATAAAAAGTTTGTTAAATCCTTACTATTTTTATAATCGACTTAAACAATATAAGATTTTAAATTCGATAGACATTTTAGGAAAATTGATACAATTTTACATCACTAATCATCAATGCATCTAGCGTTGTAACGAACCGAACAAGACGTCGTTCATGTTCATTCATTAAACTTTTATCTAACAAACGAACGGTTCACGAACACAAACTGAACAAGCCATTGTTCATATTCGTTTCTATTCCTTGTAAACTTTCTATCAAACGGTTTACGAACGATTCACCGAACATCGTTTCATTTATATCCCTAGAATAAATGTATCCCTCCCAATTGCCCATGATCCTTGGTCATTCTTTGTCGATCAACTTCTCGCAATTCGCATCAATGTCCCTCCTTTTTTAAATTCGCGCGTCTTATTTCCTAAAACCCTTCATACTCCTAATCTCGCCCATCCCATAAACCCTAAAAAATCCCCCAAACCCCCAAATTTCATATGCTACTCACAGAGATGCGACCATTTCAAACCCTATACTCTCGCACTCACTTCCGTTATCTAATCTCCACCAAACACCCCCAAATCCACAAACTTTACCGAACTTTCCACTCCACCAATCACCGTCTCAACAAAGAACCCTTCACCGTCTCAACAGTTTACGATCCGGTAACCGGTTCTCTCGTCACTAAACCGGTAGCAAAATCGAACCACACAGAACCGGAATCCAATTCCGATTACGCCGATGCTCTGAAAGACGACAGATCGTACGGAAGTGTTTTGAAATCGAATCAAGGGTCGTGGTCAGGGAATAAAAAGAAGAGTAAAGTTAAAAGCACTTGGGTTTGTTCTAAATGTGGGTATGCTGATGGACAGTGGTGGGGGTATTGCCGTGAATGTAAGGGTGTTAATACGATGAAGGAGTTAACGGAAGTCGATAACGGAGGGAAGACTAATGGGTTTCAAGTGTCTGAGAAAATCGTGCGGTCTTGGTTGCCGAAAGGGGCGGGGGAAGCGGTTCCGTTAAGGTTAACGGATGTTAATCGTGGGGTTAACCATTCGGATTGGCGGTTTCCTTTGTAAGTTGAGTTAACTAGCAATGCTACATATCTAGTGTTAAAGATTAAAGGCGAATAGGATCTTGATAATTTGAAGTATGACTGGTTGACTGATAATAATCTATACTGGTAATTTAACCGGTGGCACTTGTAACCTTTTGTTTCATTGGCTTGAGCGAAATCGAGTGGAAATCAAGTGTAAATCTATGATAATTATGCTACTGGATTGCCTTGGAGACGAAAGTTATAGTTGTGAGTGTCGTTGGTCAAATTGTCAGTGCGGATTGTTATCGGTCATTGGGTATTGGTTTGGATTATTAGAATCTAATTTGCCAAGATCAAAAGACATAGTTTTTAATTTTTTGAAAATATTCAATTCTTCATATAAATATGAAAGTGATCATCAGACAATCATTTTGTAGTGTTTGGGTGATCAATTCTTTTTAATATTAGATAATTCAAGGGCTAAATCATCAGTTTCATACAAGGTTTTAATTATATTTAACTATCTATATCTTGCTTGATGTTCAGATCTGGACTGTTTGGAGATGAAGTTTCTAGGGTTCTTGGTGGTGGTTTAGTACCAGGTACACAATCCAGCTTCACAATAATCTATTTGTTGCTCATATTTTGCGGTGATATTTTCATCTTTTTGCAGGTTCTTTGGTTTTGGTTGGTGGTGATCCGGGTGTTGGGAAGAGTACGCTAATGTTACAGGTATTTTGGATTTTTGGATCATGATCTTTACTTTTGGAATTGTTTTCCATGAATATAACTTTGGTTCCTTTGTTATTTACATATGGAAGATTGCAGAAATTATAGCAGAAGGAAAAGAAATCGGTAAACCGGCTCCTGTACTTTATGTCTCAGGTGAAGAGGTAACAATCCACTTTTCACCATTAATGTTGCTTTCATTTTTTGACAACACGGTTCAGTTTATAACATTTTTGTTTACAATTTTATCGATACAGAGTGTAGAGCAAATTGGAAACAGAGCAGATCGTATGGAAATCAGCACGGATGAATTGTTCCTGTATTCAAGTACCGACATAGAGGTGCTTGTTACATAATTTGCATAGTTTTATTAAGTTTTAGGGGTAACTTTATAGAATAATAACCAAGTTTCTCATTTATGTTAAATGGTAAAATATTGAGTTGATTATTCTTTCAATAGAGTTACATTATATAGAGATGAACCGGGCCCGTGGGTTACGATACTAAACCCTAAATACTATATTCCAATACTCCCCCGCAGTCAGAGCGGTAGAGAATCGAACTCTCAGACTGGAAACAAACATAAACAAAGAAAAATAAAAAAAAATAAAAAAATAAGTCTCGATTTCGGTTCTTCTTGTAGGTCCAAAATCCTCTCTTAAAATAAATCCACGAGCTACTCTATTTTGCCAAAAATAATAATCCATATTCTTCAAAGTAGTGATCCCAAAGTGTTGTAAATGGTGCGATGGAGGACCGTAGTCCTACAAAAGGAGCGGAGGCGGCGGCTAGGCATGGTGACAGAACTGTAGGATCCCTGAAACTGAGATTAGGACTGCTTGACTTGAGTTCAGTCCACGGAGTCCCCCTAGTTTGGTTCATTGTCCCGGAATTACAACCATGATCGGTATCCCAACTAAACAAGAAAAAAAGAAAAAAAAACAGAGAAAAGAAACAAAGGACACCCGGCGACCGTGGAAGTGAGACGGTGTGTCAAATTGAAGGCCGGTGACCGTGGTCAGGCGGCGATCTCAGGTGGCAGCGGACCGTGGTCCGGCAAGAACAAAGATAAAAATGAAACACATAAGATGGGGTACCAGATCTTGAATGAGGGACAAAAAACCGGAGAGAAATCTTCATCGTAACGAAAATCCGGGATGATGGGTTTGTGGGGATTGAGATTCCGATCGCACCGAAAACAAAAATAGGACAAAAGACTTGTCGGACGCATCCTCACGCCACGGTCAAAGGCGGCGTGTGGCGGATGTTGACGCGAAAGAAGCGGCGCTTGAAAGGGAGGTTCGACGACGTCTTTTGGTGGTCGGCTAATCGGCGAAGGGTAATTTGGCTATTACAACGGTGGAATTAACCCAATTGATTGTTTGGTGACACATTATGTTTAAACGAAGGGGAGGAGGCGACTGTACACAAAAGAGAGAAAAGAAATTGAAGCAGGCAACCTCACACCTCCCGTAGCCACCATCACCGGCAAAAAGAATAAGCAAGCACACAAGCAGATTTACGAATATTGCAGGAATTTAGAACCGAGACGGGTTTTTATTTAGAACAGGAAATAGGAACGGAAATAAAAGAACCGAAAAAAGAAAACAAGCGTGAATGGACAAGGCGGCGGCTGCGGTGGCACACCGCCCTGTCTAGGGTTTGATCGCGGTGGCGACGGCTAGGGTTTGATCGCGGTGGCGACGGCTAGGGTTTGTATTTTTTGTGGTGGCGCAACGGTGGTGGTAGAGAGCCTAGGGTGGCTCTGATACCATGTTAAATGTAAAATATTGAGCTGATTATTCTTTCAATAGAGTTACATTATATAGAGATGAACCGGGCCCGTGGGTTACGATACTAAACCCTAAATACTATATTCCAATAATTTGTTCACTCAGTTTTTTTGTTCCTCTAAAGTTACTTAACTTTCATTCTTGTATCACTTTTTTATTAATGTTATTTTTTTTAAATTAAGTAGGCAAATGAAACATATATGAATCTTGTTTACTATATAGTGATTATTTTTATTTTCAAATCTGACTTAAATTGAACAATTTTCAAACTTGGTTATTATTTAGTGAATATTTTTTATTCACAATTACCTCCTATTTCAAGTTAATTTGGAAAAAAAAAAGTAATCACTGAATAGTAATCAAGATTCACATATGTTACATTTGGCTTACATAATTTTATAAAAAAATAGCATTTATAGAAAAATTAAACAAGACTTGAACACCTAATTAAAGTTGAATGGATTTAGATGAACAAAAACTTTCAGTGACTTCAGTGGAACACCAGGAAAACTTGGTTACTATTGTGTGAAGTTTTCTATTTTAGAAATTAGTTGGTGCATTCATGAACATGTTCTATAAATATTTATAATTTCAGGATATTTTGGGAAAAGCTCAGGCTCTCTCTCTGCGTGCTCTAATAATTGATTCTATTCAGACTGTTCAGCTAATAGGGGTTACTGGTAGCGCTGGAGGTATCTACCAGGTTAGTTTTTTGTTTTTCTTTTATTAAATTAACACTCTTGAAACATCAATCTTGTTGGATATGATTAGAATTTTTACAGGTTAGAGAATGCACTGCTGCCTTGCTCCGTTTTGCTAAGAAGACAGACATACCCGTGTTCTTGGTGAGTATAAAAATGAGCCTTTTATATTCGTCTATTGATTATTGTTATTATTATCTCCCTGGGCACTAATCATTTTCTATTTTTTCAAATTTTGGGAATTAATTATTTTTCGATTATATAACCCTTTTGGATTTGTCTCAGATTGGGCATGTAACAAAGTCAGGAGACATAGCTGGACCTCGTGTCTTGGAGCATATTGTTGATGCAGTTTTATATATGGAAGTTGGTACCCTTTTGCTAATTTGTGTATATTTATAAATATTAAATATTAAAGCAATTACCTTTTTTTGGTATAACGCTTATTTCATGATTATCCAGGGGGAGCAACATTCATCTATTCGTATTCTTCGTGCATTCAAGAACCGTTTTGGCTCCACCGATGAGGTATTTTCTTTTTATTCTTGGTATCACATCAAAATTTTTTGTGCATCTAAAATTAATTATCTTGCTTTATTTTTGAGCTTGGAGTCTTCGAAATGTCACCATCTGGACTAAAAGCTGTAAAGAATCCCAGTGAGATTTTCTTGAGTGAGGGACACTCAGATTCAGAATTCTTGGCAGGTCTGGCGATTGCGGTAGTTATGGATGGGTCCCGCACATTTGTCATTGAAGTTCAGGTGCTTTTTATTTTTTATTTATTGACCATTAGTCAAGTATTTGAAAACTTGAAAGATGCAAAGGAAAAAAAATATGAACATTTTACTAATAATTTGACAAGTTATATACGTTTTTGCATTTATTTTGGGACGAGCAATTTTTATATCATTTGATTTGCAGGCACTATGTGCGTCAGGGTCCTCGCTCTCTAGGCAAGTGAATGGAGTTCAAGCAGGCAGAGCTGATATGATTATTTCTGTGAGTAATCATAAAATAATTTTTTTTAAATTTAATTTCAAGTCGCTCACGAGTCATGACTATTACATTTTTATATATTTTTTTTGGTAGGTTCTTATGAAGCAAGCCGGTCTCAAGCTCCAATCAAATGTATGTTTAAGGTTTTTCTAGTTTAACGTTTTGTAGCTAAATATTGGTTGTGAATTACAGGCGATCTTCTTGAACGTTGTTAGTGGGGCTACTCTAACTGAAACCGCTGGTGATCTGGCGGTTGCAGCAGCAATATGTAGCAGGCAAGCTGTGTAGTTTTCTATTTTTCCAAATTAAATTTGCAAAATCTTGTTTTCTAAAATCCATTTGTGTTTGTGGTCCCCAGTTTTCTCGAATTTCCTATCCCTAGCAACATGGCATTCATTGGAGAAATTGGGCTTGGTGGCGAGCTTCGTATGGTGAGTATCTTTTAATTTTTATTTTGGTGGAACAAATGCGCACACACACATACTGATGTTTGTACTTGCAGGTACCAAAAATGGAGAAGAGGGTGAGTACAGTGGCAAAACTTGGGTATAAAAAGTGTGTTGTGCCAAAGTCGGCTGAGAAATTATTGCGCAGATTAGATTTAGGAGAAATAGAGGTTTTGGGGTGTACAAATCTAAAAGAGGTTATAAACAGTGTGTTTATAACAAAGTGAGGGCTTTAAATGAAATGGTGTTCTTTTGGATCATATTATATGTACATTGCTACTTGATTATGACAGTTTTACTATCTTTAAGCAGACGGTGGTTGATTTTCGAAATCGTATTTCTGTATTTGCATAACATAACTTGTGTTAATGGTTCGTTTATGTTTGTTATACCTATTTTATTTAAATTTGGTTACCCGAATTAAACGACCGTTTGCACGAAAGACAAACTAAAACAGTGCAAGTACGAGACTTTATGCAGTATATATAATATGATGACATATGTAGTATAGTATAGAATAAATCTGGTACGCTAAAAAAGTTTTTTTTAGTATAAGAACATTATATTCAAATAAAAGATGATAAAAACTCGATTTTATGGTGTAGTTTTGTTTTAAAAAGTATGAATAAATTATTAAAGTTTAAAAACCAGATATCAAGATTTGAGAAATGCTCAAAATCTATTGAGAAAATATTATAATCTGCACTTGAATTTTAATAGATGATCAAGATCTAAGATTACTATTCATGAAACTGATTGTATTATTCAAAGCAGATAATCATGGAGAAATCAATTGCAATTACAAGCCAACCACCATAAAATGGGAAGAAAAAGTTCATTATGATGGTACATGTTCGCAAGCTTCATCACAACATGAAGCGCAAAACAGCTCGCCCTTATAAATAGAACACCGGGTTAAAGAAACTTGAAAACTCTCAAAACTAAAAAATACACAATTTCTCACTTCTGAGCGAGTTCGAGTTCTAGTGTCGGAAATGCCTCACGCCGGTAAACAAAAGTGAAACGTTATATTTGTTGCAACAATCGATCGCATCAGCGTCTCTTATGCTTCCACCTGGCTCAGCTATCACACCAATTCCACTTTCACATGCTTCTTCAACTGCATCTTTCCAAGCTGTTTAACAAAACATTAACCAATTATTAAAAAAGAAACCATTAGATTAATAAAATGAGATTGGTTAGGTAATTAGTTAGTTAATTACCAAATGGGAAAAATGCATCACTGGCCAAAGCAGCTCCTTTGACCTCATCTCCAGCTTTCCTCAAAGCTATTCTCAAACTATCCACACGATTCGGTTGTCCACTTCCCATTCCTAACATACAGTTATTCTGCCACAATATGACCATAATTACAATATTGTCCCACATGACATTCGAAATAGAGAATGTATTTGAAGGTCACTCAAGTAAACAACTTTTTTCATTTAATTATTAGAACTTATTTATAGGCACCCGAATCCGACAAAAGAATAATAATCCAAAAGGCATAAAAGCCTTCAATTTTTTTGAAAAAGACAGGAATACCCTTTTATCAATCTATCATGTCAAAAAAAACTCTGCTTACTTTCTTTCATAATACCCGAGCATGATTTTTGGGCGGATTTGGTATAAACGAAACAGGATACTAGGTGAATATTTGGTGGCCCACACACATACAGTACCCCGGAGAACATTAAAACTAGTTTTGATGAAAACTAACCTTTGCGATTACAATGGCGTTGCTCTTCACGTGTTTCACACACAACCATGCAAATTTTGCATCATTAAGCTCGCTTTCTTCTGGTGATTTTTCAGAAACTAAATCAAACTTAATTTCTTCTGGTGTTAAATCATCTGAATCCTGAGCTAACCAACCCCCGCCGACTTGTCTAAGTGATAATTTTCCTCTACTGTTTTTCTTTGCTTCAAGAATTCTCAGTGTCTTTGACTTTCCACGAAGAATTTCAAGACCCTTTTCCGTATAACCGGGAGCAACAACAATTTCATAAAACATTCGGGTTTCACCATCTGTTGGGCTTCTGAATTCTCGGATATCTCTAGCAAGTGCCTTTATTACAAAATCACACGCACAAGGGTTAATACATTAAAATGTAACTTAATTTGATTTTCTTGCAACTTGAGGTAATAAAATTTGTTTTCCATCGTATGTGACATGTCAACAGTGTTGTTGATGGCAAGTGGTATGTGCCATGTCAGCATTTTACTTTTTTACAGTAAAAATGTAATTTACTTTCATATTTTTATCTTGTATGTAAGAAGAAATACTTCTTTTACTTCATATGTACACACTTCCAACTTTTACCATTGTATATGTAACCTTCTATAGCAAGTAAACGGGTGGTTTGCCATGTCGGCATTTTTACCAAGGTTGCTTACATACAATGGTAAGGAAACTGAAACTGTTACATACAATGGAAAAGGAAAATATTTCTTACATACAATGACAAAAAAGTACAAGTTACAAGATCAGATGAAGGAATGGCAAGATAACGAAATTGCAGCATAGACGAAAATTCAACTAACCTCGTCGACTTCTTTGTTGAAGGCTACTATACCACCAAATGCACTCACGGGATCAGCTTTTACAGCTAATCTATATGCTTCAATTAGATCAATACGAGAAGCTACCCCACAAGGGTTTGTGTGCTTTACAACAACACAAGTAGGGTTTTCAAATTCACAAACACAATTCCAGGCTGCATCAGCGTCTAAATAGTTGTTATATGACATCTCCTGCGTCAAAAAAATTAAAAATAATGTTGCCTCGTCTATTTAATTCAAAAAAATTTGCCACGGTATAAGGTAGTGTTATTTTCCGAAAATAAATACAACTATTTTTTTGTATTAATTATTTGAGATTTAGTTTACTTTTTTAGTAAACATATTTTTAAAGTGGTAAATGAAGACTTGTTTGACTGTTTATTAAATACTTTCAAGATGAAAATGAAATACATTTATATGTAACTTATTTGGTTGTATATCTTAAATTGATAAAATTTATTCTTACAAAAGGCGTTCTTTTTATGATTTAATTTTACTAAGCCGAATATCAAATAATAATAAACAAAATGTTGGACTTATTTCATTCCTGCAAGCCAACCAAACATAATAATGGAAAGTAATGATTCATTCCATTATCTTGCCCACCCCCTTACTTTCTCCATCCCCTCATCCCAAACAGACCCTAACACTGTCATCTCATGAATCATAAGCATTCTGTAAACCCAATGTCATTGGATAAAGGCGGGTGAGAATGCTATTCAAGTGAAATTAGACGGAAAACTATCCACTCACTTTCCCATGGTGTTGAATAGCTGTTGCAATACCACCACCATTAAATTCAGACAAGCTGCTGTCAGTGTAAAATGCAGCTTTTTGATGAGGATTTTCTCCATATCGAAGTGAACTCTTCAGTGAAAGTGGCACTGTAAAGCTAGGTGGAAATTTATCTTCCAACAAAAACAAGATAACAGTAAACTTTCTTGTATCAATAAAGATAATTAACTGCTTATTGAATTAATTTTTTTTTATGAATAAAAAACAAGAGAATACCTCCTTCAGTCTGCTTCCACAACCACTCAGAAACTGCTGAATCATAAGCAGCAACATGTTGGAAAGCTTTCCAAGCAAGTTTCCTTCTAAATTGTTGGTCATCCTTGTTTCCTTTCAGGAACTCTAGAAGTAAAGGGTAGTCTTGAGAATCAACAACAACCAAGACATCCTTGTGATTCTGTTTAAAAAAAATTAAATAGACGAAAACCATTTATTTAGAAGTCCTTAGCATTGATATCATTGCATTTCTTATTGATCATATATTCATAATCGCACATAAATTGTCTTCAGATTGTAAATCAAGAACACCAACACAAACAATGGCTAATTTTCAGTTGGAATAATAACCTTTGCTGCAGCTCTTATCATTGTAGGGCCACCGATATCAATGTTCTCGATCCCATCATCAAATGAAACTCCATTGGTAGAAGTAACTTTTTCATAAAAGGGATATAAATTTACCACCACCAGTTCAAACGTTCCTATAATAATCAAATACAGAAAGGCGGTTATTAATTAAAAGCTGATATAATGTGTGTACATTGCATTTGCAATCGTTCAACAGTAATGTCAATTGTGTAACTTACTGATACTGTGCTTTTCTAGAGCTTCCATGTGATGGCTTTGGTCTCTTCTTGCAAGAATACCTCCATGTACATTAGGATGTAAAGTTTTTACACGCCCATCAAGCTGCAAAAGATGATAGAGGTAATTAATTTTTAAAACTTGCATGTAAACCGATGAAACATGTGCTTGTGATGCTTTAGTGAAACTTACCATTTCAGGAAACTTGGTAAGTTCTTCTACTTTTGTTACGGAAATTCCAGCTTTTTCCAAAGCGGATGCTGTTCCTCCGGTTGACACAACTGTATATCTGCAGGTTCAAGTCACAAATTACAAAACTTGACTTCAACCGTTGGTAGGCAAAGTTGTTAACTTAAAAAAGATAACACGTGGTTAAGCAGACAAATATAGATAGAGCTTCTGATAACTAGATTTTACAAGCAAAATGTACTGAATATAAATAATGGAAGAGAAATAACTTCTATAAAAAGGTAAGAGTAGTGGTTCACCCCAATTCTTGAAGTCCAGTGGCAAGAAGATCCAGATCCTTCTTGTCTGACAATGAGATTAATGCATGCTTGCTTGCTGAAAAAGATTTAACATAAGCAAGATTACAATCAAAATGAGTTAGGTATAAAGATGACAAGTATGATGGAATATGGAGAACAATCAAAATGAGTTATACACTATAGACAAAGTTTACACGGGGATTTTCACAGCCGTTGACCCACCATCCAAGTCTCCGAGGTCAAGAGCTATGACATCCCTCCAAAGTACCCAAAGGATTCATTTAACTTATATCGCAATCCTATTAATACCACACTGATAAGTTTTTCACTGCATGCACTGATGCACTTTGCTAAAATTGAAATACTGAAAGAAAAAAAAACAAAGGCAATTCAACATTTAAATGAATAGCACCCTCTTTTATGGACCTTCATCTCTACTAAATCACACAGCCACCGCTTTTTGTAGCAAAATACCTGAGAGCGTAGCACCCTTGTATACACTCAATTAAATAAAACTAAAAATTCAATCCTTCCTCCAATCATTAAAACCAACAACCAAGACCCCCACTAACTTTAATTTCCATTTTGCTTGCAACAATTTATCAGTTCATCTGTAATCACGAATTTGTCTACAATCGGATAGAATGGAAGAATAGACCCTGGATTAGCCAATCTCACATTGATGCACACCTTGTAACTTGTAAGTAAACAATCTTATGAATATACAAAATTAAGATATATACAAAAGTTGACTCTTTTGACCATATGTCCTATTCTCTCCATTCTTATTTCATGGATTTATCAAACGATAAACTAACAGGAACTTCGCCTAATTTTCTCCCTGGAACGAACTTCCTGACGGTCCTGTAGGCTATCTGACCCTTGAACTAGCATCAGAAGTCTAGTTAAGTAGTAAAAACATATATTACTTTCTAATCGACTATTTGTTACAGCAAACAAAGAGAATTCATTGTTCAGTTGTTCCAGTAATAGCACCAGTTACAACACTCTTTCTAATCAAGGTCTTACAAAAGTTCAACAGTCCAGTTTTCTTATAAACTTGCTAAACCTAATTTCATAATAAACGTTCAGTTTAACAAAATTTCTACTCCATTTCATTCACATGCACTAACTAAATCAAAATTAGTATTCAGTACCGGCTGGAGAGGCGCTAGAGGCAGCCATGGTTTCAGCAGCTTCCGTCGTCGCCTTGTTCCGATAGCAATTCAATCGTGAAGGATAACTTAAAACCTGGATCCAACAAATGTTTTATCAGTTACAAGTTCAAATTCCTAAAAAAACTGAAGAGATTAAAGCACGCAAGGGTTATGGAAAACCTGCTGAAAGCAAAAATTGCTGTTTCTCTGAGAATCAGCGAACTGAGAATCCGTTAACGAGATGCGACAATATATCGCCGGAGAAGTACAGCCGGTTTGGGAGGTGACGGTGGTGAACGGAGCTCCAAACCTGAGCATCTTCGTGAGGGTTTTGTGTATGTTATGTTAGTCATGGGCGGATTGACCTTAAAACAGAAGCCGGAGAAAGGCCCTTACGCACTTGGGCTGCTGTCAGCCCAATAATGCCACACCACAAGTCCAGAAGCCCACTACCATGTAAATTTTAAATCTAACTCGAAATGAGCCACGCGCGTTGCGACACGACGGGTTACTTTTCACATTCAAGCAGTTAGTAAGTGTTAAACCGTGAAGAAAACGAATGACTTCGTAACTTTATATGTAGAAAAAAGCAAAATGTTTAAGTAATAGCAAACACGCACGTTGTGGCTTGATAAACCGTGAAAAAAAAATTAAAGTTGGATGTTAAAAAATAAACTGTAAAAAATGAAATATTGAAGCAGGTTTGGCGGCTTGTACGTTTGTGCTTTGATGACTTGTGTGACACCCGACATTTTCAGGATAACTCCTTTAACACAAACTCAGTTATCTAAAACATTCATTCATGCATTAAACTTAATTAGGATTAATTAAGTTGTCGGTTATTCATGCAAACACTCACGTAACAGTAATTCAGAGAATTACCGAATCGTACGAGTTTGTCCCCGAACGTTGGTGATTAACTAAATATAATATTTTGAACAATTATTAATTTATATTTAGTATAAATTATGTGGATTGACGTGTTATGTGATTTTATGCGTAAATTGTAGACTTTCGTGAAATCGCGTACGTTTGCTCTTAGCGATGTTATTTTTACTGCTTTAGTGATTTTTATAAATAGAGTTTTATAAAAGTATTTATTAGAAACTATTTTATATAGTTATATTTAATTAAATGCATTTTAAATCATTTAATGAGTCAATGGGCCTCCTAGACTTACAATTTTTATCCATTTTGAGGCCCATGAAGTACATATATAAGGAATTTATAAAAACCTAAACCCTATTACTCTAAATTTTGAAATAATCAGCCCCCACACCCCTCATTGAAATCGCAAACCTCTCATCACCATCAAACCATTCTTAGATCGATCCCCTTCTTGAAATCGTTGGTGTTCTTGAGCAATTCTAGCATCAATCTTTGTTTCTAACAGATCAAGTAAGGATTTTTACTCGTTTATATATATTATTTTCAAAAATAATTCAGCCCCAACACCCCCTTGATGCCGAGGTCAAAATCAACCTCAAACACCCTCCATTTGATCTTCATTCTTGCAATTGAACTTGTAATTGGTCTATCCTAGGCATTGCTAACACTCCTATGTAAGTTATCCTATCCAAAATCCATCATTTTATTTTCACTCATGTAAGAGTCTTAGTGAACTTAAGACTCTCATCCAAACTTGATCAAGGAAACCATCTCGATTAAAACTCTAATAGAACCTCATGGCAAACCCATCGACTCCAAGTAGGTAAGCGGAATTTGAAGAATTCCTTCTAAGCTAACACTTTATCCCTCACCAACAATGAATTCCTTTTGACCTTATTACTCTGTCTTGTGGTTAATGCTTAGTTTAATTTGATTTATATCCAACTCTACAATCAGATATATATTTTTGTTTTTACAAAATGATCCAGTTGTCTTAATAACATTAGAAAACGGGGATTCAATCTAACCATCCTCAGATGAACGCGATAAGTTAAACAATTATAATATCTCTTATATTGTTGGGATCGTTATCTCATAAGAAATTTTCCCTACATGTGAACCTCTCCCTTAGCATTTGCGTTGACCGACGCTTACCTTATAAGCGCAGGTCTCACCAAAAGTCTCAGCGTGACCTGACAAATTTCCCTACTAGTACGGCCGTACTTCAACTATAATGGAAATTTATAACTTAGTGATGAAACCCCTGAACGGGTATGGAAACATTCCCTCGACCTCGATGGTTACGTGACACAAATCGTTAACAGCAACTCCACCTGTGATTGAGGATTCCTTATCCTCCTTTCTTAGATACATTTTTTTTATCAATGATTGTTAATCGCCTAAGCAACACCTTAGTTGATCGAGAAAACTAATGATATAGCTCATCCCATATGCCTATTGTAACAACAATTCGATACTTAATACAGAAGCCCTGTCATCAACCCACCTCAGCCTGATTTCAACCTCTAATGGTTCAAATACTAATTGAATGCCTTTTGTGGATAAAACAACCCGGTTTACCAAATTTCGCCGGTATAAACTCAAACTCACTATTGCCAATTATTTGCGCGCGCATAATGACGTGGTATACCTCGAATCCTTTCCCCGATTGGAATGGTGGAGAGACTTGACTCTAGCGGAAGGATTGATTAGAATTTTCTTCCAAATAAACAATAAACGAAGTTGTTGACGCAATTCTAAATAACCAACCAAGCTCCTGAAATGATCTTACCCATGATGATCACATTTTCCTTGTTTTGTCTTTACACCACGAATGGTTTAACACACTTCCTACCATGTCAACTCGCTACGTGCCTAAAGCACTGGACTCGTAATGGATAGAGCATAAAACCATATCAACGCCTCAAACTTACCAGTTCCAAATCATCCTGGATTTTCCTAGGGTTTTGTACATCGGTTGTACAGCTTCACACTTGCACTTGGTACTCTTAATCACTACACAAGTCGATAATCTATGAAGACACATCCATAAACATAAAGTCTTGAAACTCCCGCCCAATTGAGATATTTTTTCGAATGATTCCTTTATTTAACCCTTGCATCAGTTGTTACTTTCCCCAGATAAAACCTAACAGAAGTCGACATGTCCTACAAGGTGGTTCACCCCGAATGCAACATACTCTCTCATTGTGTCTTCCTTTGCTCCTCAGTATGGTACGCAGACTTGAAGCTCTTTTCGCACAAAAACTTGTTTCTAAACTCGAAGTATTCTATTTCACCAAGACTAGATCTGTAAAACAAGCATCCGG
This sequence comes from Smallanthus sonchifolius, assembly GCA_023525975.1. Classification (NCBI taxonomy): domain Eukaryota; kingdom Viridiplantae; phylum Streptophyta; class Magnoliopsida; order Asterales; family Asteraceae; genus Smallanthus; species Smallanthus sonchifolius. The sequence continues at coordinate 2,466,089 of JAKNSE010000034.1, read as the reverse complement.
AGAGCCGCAACCATTGCTAATCAACATAAGGCATCCGTTCTCCAAAACTCCTCTTCAATTCTAACAAAAACTATTAAATATGTAACTTACGATACACAACGGCTTAGTCGACAAGGCAATTACCCCAATGGATACATTGCGGTCTCCCTGGATGAAACATCTAAGCTTAATATCTTTGGCAAAAATATGAGAAAAGAATTAGGATATTCTATTCTTCACCTGCTATATTTGACACTAACAAAGTAATGGTTGGTTATGATAGGTGACGAGAGCTACCTTTCGACATTTATCGACCCGCATGGATTAATGAAGAAATTCTCTAGGCAGCCTTGCCCGATGCCAAACGCCAACCTGAATTCAGACCCATGTCAATGGATCAACCGTCGTAGGACTCGAACATGCAACATCATACTCAGATGCACGAGGCTTAACTGCTACCCATGTTGTCTTACTCTGGATACACGCTTGGCCTATTGACTAAACTGCTGGAATGAATTAGTTCATACCCTCACTTGTTTTCCTTACCTAGACCTTGTCATGACTCAATTTTGTTATTAAATCTTCCATTGGAATTGGACCATCTATCGCTAAAGGTCGTCACATTGAATTATGTCTCTTATTCTCGGTGATAGTGACTAACTCTCATACTAAAGTCGTGTTTTGTGCACTGTAGCAATGCAAAGTCGAATATCAATAGCCGCCTGGCTTGTTTCGGCAACCAGACATTCCGTTAAAAAAAATTAGAGTTGGATGTTAAAAAATAAACTGTAAAAAATGAAATATTGAAGCAGGTTTGGCGGCTTATACGTTTGTGCTTTGATGACTTGTGTTACACCCGACATTTTCAGGATAACTCCCTTAACACAAACTCAGTTATCTAAAACATTCATTCATGCATTAAACTTAATTAGGGTTAATTAAGTTGTTGGTTATTCATACAAACACTCACGTAACGGTAATTCAGAGAATTACCGAATCGTACGAGTCTGTCCCCAAACGTTGGTGATTAACTAAAGATAATATTTTGAACAATTATTAATTTATATTTAGTATAAATTATGTGGATTGACGTGTTATGTGATTTTATGCGTAAATTGTAGACTTTCGTGAAATCGCGTACGTTTGAGCGTAGCGATGTTATTTTTACTGCTTTAGTGATTTTTATAAATAGAGTTTTATAAAAGTATTTATTAGAAACTATTTTATATAGTTATATTTAATTAAATGCATTTTAAATCATTTAATGAGTCAACGGGCCTCCTAGACTTATAATTTTTATCCATTTTGAGGCCCATGGAGTACATATATAAGGAATTTATAAAAACCTAAACCCTATTACTCTAAATTTCGAAATAATCAGCCCCCACACCCCTCATTGAAATCGCAAACCTCTCATCACCATCAAACCATTCTTAGATCGATCCCCTTCTTGAAATCGTTGGTGTTCTTGAGCAATTCTAGCATCAATCTTTGTTTCTAACGGGTCAAGTAAGGATTTTTACTCGTTTATATATATTATTTTCAAAAATAATTCAGCCCCAACACCCCCTTGATGCCGAGGTCAAAATCAACCTCAAACACCATCCATTTGATCTTCATTCTTGCAATTGAACTTGTAATTGGTCTATCCTAGGCATTGCTAACACTCCTATGTAAGTTATCCTATCCAATTTCATCACTTTTATGATCCCGTGGTTTAGAATGAAACCCTAGTGTTAGGAACAACGTGGCGCAGCGGAATCAACACACACACATGCACAAACGATAATCACGCGGTACAGAAAAATAAACGACACAAGAATTTTACGTGGTTCGGTCCCTGTGGGGGACCTACGTCCACGGGCTGCAACTAGGTTATTTCATTAAGCTCTAGGCACACAGATTACAGTTACAACATAGGGTATTTATAGATTAAAACTAGGGTTCCTAACTTGTTCTTTCCAAGTTAGGCCCAAACCATAGAGATATGCCCATTAGAGCATTCACAGTAGCTCCCCTATCACCATCCCCATAATTACACTAAAATCACTATATTTTCTCTCTCCTTTTCAATTAAATAATAATTTTTTATACTTTTATCATTATCTTTTCTCTCTTTTCCACTCACAACCACTTTAAAAAAATATTAAAAAATTATGCGGGTGAACAGTGTTTCCCCCAAATATACAAAAATTTTATACATTTTCTCTCTCCTCCACTCACAACCACTTTAAACCACCTTTTAAAATATAGGAAACTCACTCACATAAATATAGGGAACCTACTGTGAATGCTCTTAGGGCCGGCTAACCCTAATTAGGGCCGACCGCCTCTAAACGAGACTCCACACCTAACAATCTCCCACTTGGAGGCTCGAGCAATCCTCAATCCACCATCCAAGCAGACCCTATACCATTAACTCCAGTAATTTTCAATAACAGAAATCCTCCAAGCCTCAAGTTCTAAGAACAAGCTAACACTTCACTATTAGAAGTTTCCAAGCCTCCAGCTCCCAAGAACAAGCTAAGATTTCAAATAACAAAAGTCCTCCAAGCCTTCAGTTCCCATAAACAAGCTAAGACTTCAATCCAATCCTCCTAGTTGCAGCAGCCAACTCCTCAATTACCAGAAGAGCCCGTTGAAGCTCCCCCGAGCTCCAACCCAGTAGTCATCACTGACCCAGCCATGGCAAAACCCGTCATTGACTCATCCTCAATCTCAACCGGCACCTACTCACCCGAACTACCGACTCTAGAGACTTCCAGAGGAAACACCACTCTCCAAAACCTACAAGTACCATGGAGAGATTTTCCCATTCGGAATTCCGGTCTTCAAAACCCAACGGTGTTTTGAACTGTACCCAGAACATGTCTCATGCTTCCATTATTCCCAAAACCCCTGACCTGGTTTAAACCTTCGAATGCACTCAGCTAACATCTCCGTGGCTCTAGGATTCACACTTGCAAAATGAATCCACTTAGCTCTACCCGATGCAGCGAGCCAAGACTTTAATAATCGGAAGTTGGTTCCCTTCTTCCAGCGATACATAAACCTGTATCTTCCCAAAGTCTTCAAACAATAGATTCACCAATGCTTCACAGAAGTGAGTAATGAAGCATACCAGAATCTTGAACCCAAGAGTCTCCACTGCCTTCACTGAGTCCCAATGCATCAACCCAGACACATTCTCAGAAGCAGAATTTACTATCTTTGACATCGACTCTAAAGAATGTGCCACATACCTCCATGCAGCTCCACCAAGTCAACTATGCTCAGCTCCCACTATCCCTGTTATCCTAACCCATGCCAAATGTCGTACCACTGATCACCACCGAACAAGAAAAAAATTCACAGTTCTAGACCAGCTAAACGGCAAACAGTTATAACAGCAGCAGAGCTTTCATGAAAGCAAACGGTACCAAGGATTCCGCGACCGTACACCCGATCGACTAACCCTAACCGAAAAATCTTTCAACCGAGCATTATCACCTGACTTCCTTTTTATTTTCACTTATGTCGTCACCAGCACACCAGAACTGGAATACTTAAAACCCAAAGCATTCCAAACCTGTTGGTTCCATTTTCACCGGTTTATCCCACAGTACCACACTCAAGTTCTTTTGACAAAACCAACCAACCTCCAAACCGTCAAACCTTTGGATAATAACCATCCCGTCTTCAGCCATAACAGTAGCAAACAGAAAACATATCGAAACAGTGAAATAAACACAGTAATGTCACGGGCCTGAACTTGACAGTTGTTCTTCTAAACACTGTCAATAAACCGATCTGCTCCTGCAATAAACCTCGCAGACAAATCTAAACCCGAATACTGAATTTCACATAACCCGGTTCCCAAGTAGTTGATAATAAACAGTCAAACAGAACTAAACAAAACTCTAACCTTTACCCGACGAATCTAAGAGTTTTATAACCAAACCCTAATCGGCGGCTTCAAAGAGATTAACCCGGTACTATAAACAAAACCATTTATACCTGCGATATCATAACCTGAGACACCTGACCCGACGCTTCACCTGCAAACCCGAGTGAAACCAGCAACTCCAAGAGATTCATAACAGAAACTCTAATTGCAAAATCACTCCAAATCAGTCCCGATCAGCCCTGTTTTCCTCCAAAACATCCCCGTTTTCTTTCCCCTTTTGCTCAACCTAGGGTTTGAAAAAACCCTAATTCCGGCGGCACAAAAAACAAGAAAACAGGCTGCGAATTAGCGCTGGAACAGCAGCAGAAAAACAAAAAAATTTCTGGAAACACTGTTCACGCCGAAAACATTGTTCATGCCGGAAACACTGTTCATGCCGGAAAAAATGTTCGTGCCGGAAAACACTGTTCACGGCGGCGGATGTACTGTAGTGGCGGCGTAACTGTAGCAGCAGATCTGAATCAACCCTCGATCAGCCTCTACCCTTTTTCTCGATTGAAAACCGTGCAGACCGTGTGTAAACAACGAGCCAAAGCTCTGATACCACTTGTTAGGAACAACATGGCGTAGCGGAATCAACACACACACATGCACAAACGATAATCACGCGGTACAGAAAAATAAACGACACAAGAATTTTACGTGGTTCGGTCCCAGTGGGGGACCTACGTCCATGGGCTGCAACTAGGTTATTTCATTAAGCTCTAGGCACACAGATTACAGTTACAACATAGGGTATTTATAGATTAGAACTAGGGTTCCTAACTTGTTCTCCAAGTTAGGCCCAAACCGTAGAGATATGCCCATTAGGGCCGGCTAACCCTAATTAGGGCCGACCGCCTCTAAACGAGACTCCACACCTAACACCTAGTTCATCCAAACATGAGTTTTTGAAATAAAGTTGATGAATTGGTTATTTGATTGATGTTATTGCATCTATATGAGTAGTATGTTGTTATTTAGAAAACCCTAGTTTCATATGGTTCATAACTTGTCTAAAGTAGAGACTTTTTGATTATGTGATGATGTAAGATTGCATGCTATATGTTTATGATGACTGTTATGATTGTATTTATGCTAGTTGAGTAGTTTGCAATTGAATTGTTGCATTGAATCTTGTTAATAAGGCTAGAAATGGTAGACATTCCTAATGAGGAAACTTTATTGAAAGGTGTTTGTTAAATGTGAGTTGTTTTACGTGCATGATGTAATAGTATGATGCTAGCATGTTATTATGAATGTATTAAAGCTTGTTAGAGTGTTGTTTGATACAAATCGCATGCATTGATCATAACTTACTAAAAGTGGAAACTTTTAGAATCTTAAACTTGATGTCTAGACCTAATGTGTATGTTGTGATGATCATTCATGCATTAGTAGGTATGTGTAAACACGATTAGAGTTATTCAACTGTGTAATAGATGATGTAATCTATTGAAATCAAACTTTGTTATTATACATTGTTAAAAGTAGGAACTTTGTTAAACGTGCATTGTGTAGACATAACTTGTCATGCTAAGTTAATTGTGAGTTGTGTAGCATGAAACTTGAATTACTTGTGTACTATGTGTGTTAGTATTCAAACCAAACATTTAATCACTAAACGGGTCACCAACGGGTCGTCGGGTCAAACTTGGTCAATCTTGGTCGAACTACTAAATATTTTCTAAACACTTAAAACAATAGGATTGTTTGGATACTTAGGGTTCATGTCAACTTACACAAACACACACTTATAAACCGATGTTTATAGGTGTCAGTTAGTAGTCCATCAATTTTTACTTTGCTTTCATTCGCACGCATTTTAAGGTGAGTTTCACGGCCCCTTTTTACTTATTTTCCCGTTGGGGGAGAAACATGCACACAAACAAACACGGATCACATGATGTTTTATTTTCCACTTGTTTACTTAAGCACTAACATAACATACTAAGTCCTTACATTCTCGAACCGTTAGTATTAGGTGTATAGAGAGGAAATTTGAGTAGTACTACTGGGTTTGACAAACCCCACTTGGGCTAGTCGCGATAGCTCGATTGGAGGTCGAACGGGTGTAAATTTGTCCTAAACATTTGCCATTATTGATGTTAGCAATGGAGTAGGCATTCAAACACAATGTCACACCCCAACCGACTACGAAATACGTCGGGGCGGGACATGTAGACTGTTCATGAGCTCAAGGTTGACTAGCTTGTAATATATTAATCATTAAATTCATTTCCATTCAAACAAACATAGCATAATTCAACAAGTACATAAAAGAAAGTACAAATTGTTCTTTGAATTTAAATTAACTAAGTCCCAAAACCTATGTGTAGCAAGTCTTGATCAAAATCACACATTAGCACCTGAAACATGAATAAAATAGAGTCAACTAAAAAGTTGGTGAGCATACACAGGTTTGTACATGGATAGTATATAGATGTGAATAAACAAATCCTTACATAACATGATAAAATAAGGCATTTATGGGGAGCAACTATTGTGTAACCAAAGTACAATCAAACCTTTGTAACTAGCATGCAAATTGTGTTGTCGGTAACAATCACCCCAATCTGGGTGGGTTTGTCAGACTCAATAAATCTATCATTGTTAACCGTCGGCTTGAATAGTTAATGATTGCACATAAATTGCACACAAACAGTTAACACACCTAGTACTCAAACATAAAGCTCAAATTTGCACACATGAATGTAAAGAGGATTTGTGTTTGTGTAGTTTGTGTAAATGTAAACAATTGTATGTATAGAGTTCATGTTTCACCCCAAAAAGTGTGAAAAGGGGCTATGTAATACTCACATTGTATTAGTGTTGAAGATGACGCGGGCAATAGGTAACACAAGTGCCCTTTTGAAAGTCACAAAGTTAACCTAGAGTGAATTATATGAATTAATAACATGCATGAAATCTAAGGCAAAGTCCAAGTCTAGGGTTGCAATGAAAGTGTGTACAAAGGGTTTGTGTTGCATTATATAACGGAATGTGTAGGTGGTTGTGATTTGCACTTGAATAAACGTTTTATAAAATGAAAGTTGAAATGAATAGTTTTAAAATAAACGATTTAGGGTTTAATTTGAATGTCTAAATAAATAAATTCCATATATTTATTTATTTAGAAAAATAGTGTGGAATTATATTTGATTCAAATTTAAATTAAATAAATAAGTTTATTTTTTATTTATTTATTTAGTTATGAAAATGTGCCAAATTATGGTAATTATACATTAGTTTATAAAAACTAAAGTTAAATACAATTTAACACTAAGCAAGTTGTAAATGTTAATTATATAAATAATAAATAAATTCATTTATTTATTTATCATTTAAAATATGTGTGTTCTTTTTAAGAAATATGAAAAATTATATATTTTATAAAATTTTAATTGTTTACATAAGTTTTAACTCTAATAAATAAAATTAATAGAAATTTATCTTTATAAAGTTGTTTTATAAAATGTTAGTGTATAATAACCACTTCGTTAAAAAAAGATATTTGGTTTTTGTAAATTAGATTAAAATGAACTTTTAAATTTCCTTTATATTGAGAAGTGAGGTTTTTAATTTATTCAAATTGTAAAAATAGATGTTTTATGCTTAAAATTATAAGTTATTGTACTAAGTTGTTCTAAATAATATTAGGTTTATAAAATGATTTTTATAGAATTTGTTTGCGAAGTCAAACCGTTTAAAATTTGAACTTACCTGCTCAATTGATCAAATTGGAATGTTATTTGGGCCTGAGACTGGTCGATATTTGATCTAGTAACCAGAGCAAGTCTGAATCAGTCGGGTTTGATCGAGTTTGAGCTTGAATTTCACAAATTTGGTTCTTGTTTGACTTCTAAAAGTCAAAGGGTCAGAATTCTATGAGTGGGGTCAAAATTAGGAGTTCATAGGGTTAAGGGGGGGGGGGGTTCAAACTAGTTAAATTGTGAATTTATAAAATAGTTTTTAAAAAAATTCAACATTATCAGTTTTATTAAAACATATTTTATAAAGATAACTTTTATAAAAGGAAAGTTTCGCTTAATTTATTTTTATAAAAATTTTCATTTGTATAAATGGTTCGTTTATTATGATAAAGGAAACTACATATATATTTATAATTTTATAAAAAAAATATATATATATGTACAAGGGATGCAAAACATCATTAAGTTCATAACATTTTACTTTTTGATTCAATTTATCATATAGTATATATATATATATATATATATATATATATATATGAATAAAATATGTTATATATACAATGGAGTTGAAATATTAGAACTTTGATTTGATACATGTTTAAAATAAGAGAATTTAAGGTGTCATTCTAAGATGAGCAAACTCGGACATAAATGAGGTATCATTAGTGAAAATTTTAAAATAAAATAACGCTAGAAAAATCTTGGATGTTACACACAAATAGTCAGCTTCGGTTGCGAATGTTTATGTTAACTTGTACCTTGTCTTGCTAACAATAGGTGTGGCCAATTTATGTGGATCCTATTAAAACTCAAACAGTTTATTTACTTACAAACATGTGAACTCACCAACCTTGTGTTGACACTTTAAGCATGTTTTCTCATGTCACTATGGTACACATCAGGACTAGGATGCATCATGGAGAAGGATTGGTTTTTATCATTAAGTGAACAATGATTTGTTACACATTATTTACATTACTTGGCGCTTTTGTTGCGTGCAATTACTCTGAATTTAATATTAACGTTTACGCTTCCGCATTTACTTCAATATTTAATGGTATTTTTAAAACTCATATAGAGTCATTCAATGTAACTAATGACGCCGATCCTAGGTTGTCACACGTCTCGCGGTAAAACTCCGTTCGTGGATTTTGGGAGTGTGACAACTTGTACGTTATGAAACTTACAACGAAACGTAGCTATAAAAAAGCTTGTTATGACGGTATATTTTAAATTTATATAAAACATCAAACTTAAAAAACTATAAGAGAAAAAAAAACACAATAAAACCTATATCTAGCTAAACTTGAGTAGCAAAGTGTAACTATTATACACTTGGCATTATAGCATTATATGAGTAGCCAATTCAAGGAAAAGATGAAGTAAACAAACTGTGCAGTGACAGCTTGTACCTCAACCTGCTAAAGTTGTAAAAGTGAGTAGTGAAATATGTGAGTGTAGCCTACATAGCCTTATAAAGGTATATACAATGTTTAAAGGGGATGTATATAAATATATAATTATAACTATTGATAACAAATATAATGTTTAATTGTTTGAATTTTATTCTAAATGTTCTTCCAAAATAATCATAATCTCTTGGTAAATTACTTGCTGGTATAACGTGTTATTCGAGTGTGAAACTCGTGTACCGACTTAACATTAATATGTTAACATTTGTATCTTGGGTGATGGTGGGTCACATGATCACAACTAGGAAGATTACGCCCAAGAAAGTGAAGTGGATGCATGTACACAACACTATATTCAACTTAACATGTGTTTTTATGTTTGCACTGTTGGTTTGACGACTCGTTAGAAAGTAATATACATAGCCCTGTAGTACAACTTAACATGTATTTCTTGGCAACCGCATTCACAATGGTGACCATTGTGAGGAAAATCACTTTTTATATCTAAAATGATGTTTTATTTTGTATTTTTTTTTAACTTCTAAAATTTTCGAGAATTGTTACATTTTATGTTGACCCAGGACTGATTCCGATAATTTTTCTAGATCTTAACGACAGTTAACCACGGTTTAAGACAATTCATTCACAAAATATGATAACATTCAACATATCTCATTATTTGTCTGACTCATATGTATATGGGGTGAGTTAGGGCTTGAGGCTTTAGAAAAATAGGGCCCCCATTGAAAAAAAATCTTTTATATATATTAAAACTGAATTTTGGGCTAGGTTTTTTTAATTGTTGGAGTTGGAGCATAGGCAACAATCACGATTGGAACATTGGAAGGGAATGAAAAACTCGGGTTATCAATCGAAGAACTAGAAACGGAAATCATCGCCTATTCTGGTTCATTCTATCAATTTGTATTTGTTCGATTTCTTCTTGTTCGAGATTTGATTAGAAGTTTGTTTCCACACCTTGAGTTCTTACTTCCTAATTGTTTGATTTCTTGAGTTGTGATAATGATTTTTCATGTGCCTCCCATTGTTAATTGTTGATTGACGTTTTGATTGCTAACAAGTGTTTAGGTAAAAAAAAAATTTAATTTATAAGTTCTTTGTTAATTGTTGCTCTTATTTCTTAATAAGCATTTAGGTGAAAAAAACCTTATGTTAATTTGTAGGTTCATTGTTAAGTGTTGTTATTAAAAGTTAATAAGCATTCTGTTAAGAACATTTAGGTTTGTTGAAGACGTTTAGGTTCATTGGTAGTTGATACTTGATAATAAACATTAGGTAATGCCAAATTAAACCTGAAATTATGAATCTGGTCATTCAAAAAGTATAAAATAAACCCCGAAAGTATGAATCTGTCAACTATACACTTTTTACTTTATTATCGTTCGTGTTAAACTCAGGTAAAAAAGAAGGGTTTATAACATGACATCTGCTAAGGACCCCGAGAATTTTAGTTCGCTTTGCACAAGCAAAACGGTTAAAGCCGCCCCCACTGTGTTGTAGAGTTTTGTTGTAAGTGCCTAAGTGGATTCACAAAATTAAAGTTGTGTTTTTCTTTTATTATAATCTTCATTACCATCGTGATAAAATAGTTATTTAACATGAACACAAACAAATAAACGAACATATTTATCATTTTTTATATAAATAATTTACTTATTATTAAATGTAGATTTTTTAATGTAATTTTAGTTAAAGAACTAGAAATTTTGCCTTGTGCTCCATGGCAGAAACGGTTTAGTTAGTGCGTTCACGTGCATTCTAGCGCGTTAAACGGCGAAAGAAATTAACGTCCTCGAAAGCTTATAAAATTAAGGCATAGAAAAAAGAAACCATTAAAAAAGTTATCGAATTTATATATAAAAAAAAGCAAAACATTTACGCAAATCTACACGTTGCAATGAAATAGCTAGTAATATTTCAAAAACTTTATACAAAAAAATAATAAAGCGTAACAAAACCGTTAACAAGTTAACCAATAAAAAATTAGAAAAAAAGAAAGAAAGCAAAACCGCTTAAAAAAGGTAAAGAATTAAAAAGAAAATCATAACGACATTGCACACAAACGGCTAGATAATGTGTACAATATCACACACAGCTTTGTTACAATTGTATGTGTTCTATGTCTCGTAACTTGGTTGGTAAAAAAAAGAGAACATAATTTCTAACTTGTAATTTTTTTTAAGTTTAGGGACGTAAAAAATAAATTTTCTATAATTCAAGGGTTAAAATGCTAAACTTCATAAAATCCAAAATAGCTTACACAAACTGTGAAGAGATTTTCATGCTTTGAAAATCGTAAGTATTTAAATAAATTAAATAAATATGTACAGATAGGATAAGCAAAATGGGGTTTTATAAAAAACAAGTGTCAAATCAGTTTTACAAAGCAAAGGAAGGCACGACGTTGTCTAATCTAATTCCGTAATTAAAACCAAATCCAAGCCCCATCTCCATCCCCAATTCATTGCCATTTTCATCCTCTTCTTCTCCACACGCATGCAATCAAACAACCACTCGCCCAACCCGTTAATCACTGGTCAATCCCTCCGGTCATCGGTGGCCGTCGATAGGCCGAGCCGAGTCTACAATGACTCGGCGATGCTCTCATTGCAGCAACAACGGCCACAACTCTCGCACCTGTCCGACACGTGGCGGTGGTGTCAAGCTGTTCGGCGTTAGGCTCACCGACGGCTCAATCATGAAGAAGAGTGCCAGCATGGGGAATCTATCGGCGCTGTATCATCCATCATCTCCCGCTGCCGTCTCACCCAATCCTAGCTCCCCTGCTACCTCTGACCTTATCGAGGGTTACCTTTCCGACGATCCTGTTCACGCATCTTGTTCCGCTAAACGACGCGCCGATCGCAAGAAAGGTTACTCTAGGTTTTACTCTGTATCATTTAGATTGCAATTAAATCTGTTTTTATTTTCAATTTTATTGATTATCGTAGAGCTAATGCGATTTTCCCCTAATTATCGTAACCTAAGTTGATCGGATGATATTAGATGATGACTCCATTAGTTATAGTGCTGTTGATATGGAACAGTTATATCAAATGATGATAATTTAGGAGATACTGATTGTTGATTTATCATTTCTTCTGTATTTTATATTAGTATAGGGTTGCAGTTATGGATTAGATAAATGTGGTTTGGTGCTTATGAGTGGATGGATAACTTTGCCTTTTTATCACATTTGGTTTTGTTTTGATTATGTTTGTGAGTTGTGACCTCAGTTATTAATCCAAAGGAATGACATATTATGAGTAATTATTGACAGATAAGTCATTAAGTTTCCAATCCTTTGATAAAAGTGGGAGAATTTAACCTTTTTTTTCCTTGGTTAGTTATGATAAATGATGATATCTGTATGCTATTCATCATTAAGTTATATATAGTTTTATACCATAGATTTTTTATATGTAAATTCATCAAACTGTATCTAGTGACCTGGTCATCAGTATGGGTGATTATTACATCTTTTAAAGGATTGGAAATTGTTCAGAGAAAGAACACAAACAAGACTAATCATCGGTGCTTGTGTTCTTTCTCTAAGCAATTGCCGATCCTTTAATAGATGTAATTGTCAGTTTATGACTTTATATAGGATAGGACATACATATAGCGAACTTTCAAGGTGGTGGCACAGTGGTAAGAGCTTGAGTCCCTCTAGCAGAGGTCTCAAATCTGATCCCATTGATTTTCAAAGTATTGGTGGGGTCCTGTGAGTTTTCTGTTAATGGGTTCTCACGGTTAACAAAAAAGGACATACATATAGCTGGAGATGAAAAGATTTTTTTTAGGAAAAAAGATTTTGACACATGACAAAATTACCTGTATCCACCAAAATATGCCAGTTTATCCCGATTCCCAACACGTGCAAATTAATTTGTGGTGTATGGTCTTAAAATCTAAGATTGTGTGGAGTTTCTTTTAACACATCAAGGACAAAAGATGGAAGTGTTGCACATGACAAAGATGTGTAGGGACAGGACCTTATGCCAATCTTAACATTCATATTTCTGTTTTTCCCATAAATCAGATGTAGTCTTAACATGTTGAAGCACCTTGATTTTGCTAATAATGAAATCATAGTCTAACAAAATTTGACACATGGTATTTAGTGCATTAAATACTTGCATTTTTTATTTATTTCAGGTACACCCTGGACAGAGGAGGAACATAGGTTGTTCCTACTCGGTCTCCAAAAATTGGGGAAAGGAGACTGGCGTGGCATAGCACGCACTTACGTCTTATCCAGAACTCCTACTCAAGTAGCTAGCCATGCCCAGAAGTACTTCATAAGACAATGCAGTGCTACTAGAAGAAAAAGGCGCTCTAGCCTTTTTGACATGGCTCCAGACACGGTTTGTTTTGCTTTATAGGGGATATTTTGCATTTTGAAAGCAATTATTTGACTATCACGTTTTCAACTCGTAGATAATAAGAGCTTTTTAGAGCGATTATCTGATTAGTGTTTGGATTATTTCAGGTTTGCATAATCAGCACAAACTGATTCTGGTTTTTTGATTATTTAGGGGTCATTTTACATGTAAATCTCAAAATAATTATAATCTGCTAAAGGTTGATATCATAGAAAAAAAATACATTCCAACACTGTCTTCTTCAGTCTGTTTTGTTACTTAGTAATTATTTGATTATAACTATTTGGGCAATTGTCAAACAAACCCTATAAGCTTTTGCTAAATTCACATAAATATGGGTATTTTACAGGCAGTAGAAGTACCAGAAGACCATTTCATGCTTCCTCCACCGGTGGCGGGTACGGATCATTCCGACAACTCCAACTGTTCCTTAAAACTCTCTCTGAAACCCGATTCTGATCAATCCATGGAAGCTTCTCCAAGTGAAATTACAAAAGATAATATCAAGGAAGAAACATCAAATCCAATAAACGGACTTCCACCTATAATACCCGCCTTTTATCCAGCTTACATACCGATTCCATTCCCGGTTTGGCCATCACTTATGGCCCAATTCGACGAACCAACTAACAATGATAACAATACGGGACCCGATTCTTCACACCATCGGGTCCTGAAACCGATTCCAATCCTCTCAAAAGAACCCATGAATTTAGATGAACTAGTCGGAATGTCAAAACAGTTAAGCTTAAAAGACCCGGAGCCTCATCATATCGAGCCATCACCACTGTCATTGAAATTACTGGCGCAACCCTCGAGGCAGTCGGCATTTCATGCTAGTGCTCCGGTGGTTGGTAGCTCCGGAGCAAACAAGGATGGCGGCGGCAACGGCAACGGTAGTAGTGGTTTATGAGCAGTTTGATTTGATGCAGTTAAAAGTTGAAACTTGTGGTGGTGTGGTTGGTGGTATTTATCTACATGTCTGGATTTGCTTGTTCCCCCTTCAACCTTGCTATGCTAGTTAATGACTGGGATGGCATGTTGGATTAGTTTGTTTTGTTTTTTAAAATATGTGTTTATTCTTTTATTTTTCTGCAGTAAACGGTCTGATAGGAAAAATAATATCAAAGTGTTGTTTATCAATAATTACAGTTCTGTTTTATGTAATATAACTAGTGTTTAGATTGATGTTTATACCTATGTAGTAAATCGTTCCAACCACATTATTTGCAAATCTTTTTATCCATTTTGAAACATGTAACTGGGCAGTCAACGCTGTAAAAGACCATTTGTTGGTCAACATTTATGTTATAGTTGATGGAAGGGGGAAATTTTAACACTAATATAATTTCTGTTTTTTCTAACTAATCTCGCAATAATTTTTTATATATAAAAAACCACCATACTCCTTTTTTTCTCACAAAATTCAATCAACAAGCTTTTGCACATAAAACCAACATGCTTATTGGTTTTTCTTACAAAGATCACTCGACAACTATTTAGTCTACCAATGAATCGGCAGAAGCAAAGCAAAAAAAACACCGACAAATTCCATCTACAAAGATATGATTTGTAATCAAATTGAATCCATTTTGTAAAATAATTATAAAATCTGTACAAACACATAAACAATTAAATCGTTTTGCAATCGAATCAATTGCTTTGCTTTACTTTTGTCGATTCATTTGATAAGATAAATAGTTTAGAGTAACTTTTGTGAGAAAAAAACAAGAACATAAGTTGGTTTTTTTTATGTTTAAAAATTTGTTGAGTGACTTTTGTGATGAAAATAAAGAGTATGTTGGTTTTTACGTATAAAAAAAGAAAAATATTTTAGTTTTTTTTACTGTATTTACCCTAAATTTTATGATTTTTTTAAAAGATAATTTTTTTAAAGAGAAAAGACGAATTAAAATTTACAAGAAACTAAGTTGACGCCACAAAATAATGTGTCGAACTATAGCTATCCTGTACTGCAATGCAAATAAAAATGGTTGGGATAAAAGCAGAGTTTGTACAAAATAGTTTGTAGGTGGTGGATAAGCATACGGGTGTAGAATATTATGCGAGTAGAGGAGGTCAAAACACAAAGCACCAGTGGTCTAGTGGTAGAATAGTACCCTGCCACGGTACAGACCGGGGTTCGATTCTCGGCTGGTGCATCTTAGAGCCATGATGTCTCATGCCTTAACTGGTAGAAGGGTCCATCAGAATTGTCTGATTTCAAATGAAGACAAAAGGCCTTACTGAGCTCTTTTTTTTTCCTTCTAAAATTCTTTGGCAAAGAAACAGCGATAAAGGAAAATTTTATGAAACAAAATTTACATCAGTTACTAGTTCTTAGATCAGTTTCTAAAGGGTTTTTCATTCGTCTTGTAATATATTCATAATCGTCTAGAAGTGTATTCGTATTTTTAAAACTATGAGTGGCTTTGGTTGTCATTCAAACTGCAAAGTTGGGCGCGCTCTTGTAATAGATTAGACGCACTGTTATATACGTGTGTTGATGTGCATCGAAACTCATAATAACAATGAATCAAACCTGAATTGCAGATGCACTGTTGTAGTGGGTTAAAAAGACCGTTATACATATGTCTGTCAAAACTCATAACACAACGAATCAAACATGAATTGTATGCTCGTCGTTGTAATAGGTAAGACGTACTGTTATGTGCATGTATTAAAACCTATAACAACATTGAATCAAACCTAAAATGTGGATGCATCGTTGTAATGGGTTAGACGCATCGTTATATACATGTGCATCAAAACTTTAACAAAACTAGAATTAACCTACAAGTACGGAGATCGCAATCTAACCTTTTAGCTTTTAGATTGAAGTTCCCTTTCGTGTGTTGATCTCCTTAAATCCAGTACACTTGTATATCCTTTTAAATAATATCAATTTTGCCCATAACCTAGTGGTCTAGTGATATGATGTTTGTTTCAAAAAATGTTGTAAGTTTAATAAAAAAATGACCCTCTATTCCTACATTTTGCCCTCCAGAAACGCGGTGATATTTAAGTGTAAACATTGTTGTAAAAAAACCATTTCCCCAATACAATCTTAATATTGGTAATTACGAAGTTAATTGACAATTTTCATTATTTTTTCCATAATACAATCTTAAATTTAGTAAAAAACATATATATTTATACAATCTTAAATTGATTTTCGTAACCAAACATCTCTTCTAATAGTGACATCTAGTTTGATTAACTATTTTTTTCTTGAACCACCACTACATATTCGTCTTATTATATTAAGAATCACAATAAAATAAATACCTAGCATGACTCATAAAATATTTTATACTAAAAGTGTACCATTATTATAACGTACCTAATATGCAATTGTTTTGTAATCTTTGTAATTCAGAGAAAGGTTGATCAACAATCCAAATGGCCACCGGAAAACTCTTCCGAGAACTAGAGCTGCCTCAACAAAAGCCTCAGGACGACGGCGTTCTTTTCCCGGCGGTGTTGTCCCCAAACTCTAGCACTGGTTCCATTGCGGTACAACTCTCTGCTTTCGAAGACGCGATCAAAGCTCATAAGCCATGGCTGGAGTCTCTTCTCATCAAAAGCGGCGCGATCCTCTTTCGAGGCTTCCCTGTTATATCTCCTTCCGACTTCAACCGTGTAGTCGAGGCCTTCGACTTCCCTGAATTGCCCTACGCTGGGGGCGCAGCCCCTCGAACCCAAGTCGTTGACAGGGTTTACACAGCAAACGAAAGCCCTCTCGACAAGGAAATTCCTTTCCATCACGAGATGGCTTACGTAAATTCCTTCGTTCAATTCATTATCTATCTAACTCCTTTCGATATCTCATTTAGATTAACTTGTTGATTAATCGTTCGTATAACAGGTTCCGGATCCTCCCACGAAGTTGTTTTTTTTCTGCGAAGAAGAACCAGGAAGAGGGGGAGAAACTCCGATTGTTTTGAGTCATGTTATATATGAAAAGATGAAAGATAAACACCCGGATTTCGTTGCGAAACTAGAGGAGCATGGATTGGTGTACATAAAAATAGCAGGCGAAGATGACGATCCGTCTTCCTTCACCGGCAGTAGTTGGAAGTCTGCATACAAGACCGATGACAAAAATATTGCAGAGGAAAGGTGCGTGTGTTTAATATTTATGTCCCCAGTGGGACATCTTGGTGCTTAAGTGATGTACCCTATAACCAAAAGGTTGAGGTTCAAATCCTGCAGGGTGTAGATTATGATGTATTTATCCTACACAATCTAAGAATTGTTTTTTTAAAATATGTTAATATTTATAACAAACCTTGTAATTTTACAAATTTTATGTTTTGGGATCACGAGAATGCTTGTTTGACAGGGCGGCGAAGCAGGGAATAAAGCTGGAATGGATGGGGAATAATACTGCAAAAATTATTACAAGTCCATTGCCCGCGATCAGGCTTGACGAGGAGAGTGGCCGGAAAACATGGTTCAATAGTCTTGCGGTTAGTTACGGTGGGCCCGCGTCAGAGAAAATCCGCTCTGGGAATGCATATGCGGAACTGGGTAATGGCGACCATGTGGATGATGATGCTATGAAAGACTTGTTTAAAATCCCTGAAGAAGAATGTGTTGTAATACCTTGGAAGAAAGGCGATGTTATGTTGGTCAATAATTTGACAGTTCTTCATAGCCGACGGCCACTGATAACACCTCCCCGTCGTATACTGGCTTCCCTGTGCAAGTGATTCAAAAGGACTTTTCTCATTACATGTTTTTTATGTAATATATAATCAATTAGGTTATAATTCGTGTATTACACGTGTTGAATAAATGTAATGTTAAATACATAGTAATAAAAAGTTTATGTTTTTAAAACCCGTGTAATACACGGGTTGAATAAACTTGTGTATTACATGACTTGAATAAAATGTAATCTTTTAACACATACACTCGTCAAAATGGAACAATATAAATATATTATTAAAATCTTTTTATTTGAATCTTAGCTTGGATATAAAATTGTTTTCAGTTTGTAAAGTTCATAAAAATATGATTGAACAAATTAATTAATGAAAAACATATTTTTAAATTAAAAAAATGTGTAGATTAAAAAAGAAACAAATAATTAATTTAATTGCCTAAAATAGTGGATTTGATTATTAATAGGAGAGAGATGCGGAAAATGATAATTAGGAGAGCTAGAATTGTGACAAGTGTCCTCCTATTTACTTGTTTATTATATAGTATAGATATAGATTGTTTATGTTGTTTTGCGTTTTAGGAATGTAAGATCAGTTTTTTTAAAAGATTAAGTGCTACATAATCAATTGAAAACATGGTTCAATACTCTTGTGCGGGTAGTTATAATGGCCCCGCAACTGAGAAAACTGACACGCGAAATGCATCAGCGGAGGTAGGTAATGGCGACCCTGTGGATGATGATGCGATGAAAGACTTGTTGAAAATATTGGAAGAAGAATGTGTAGCAATACCTTGGAAGAAAGGAGATGTTCTGTTGGTCAATAATTTGACAGTTCTTCATGGCCGACGGCCGCTAATAAAGCCTCCCCGTCGTATATTGGCCTCTCTGTGCAAGTGATTCAAAAAGGATTTTCCAACAAGATAATAAATTCTCCATATGTTTTTTTATGTAATATATAATCAAAGGGGTGGGTGTTTGTTTTTATTGTTTTGTATTTGAGAAATATAAAATAAGTTTTCTTTTTAAAGATTAACTAGTATTTGTGCCCGACCTCTTACGACCGAAACAAACAATGTGAAGCAAGAAAACTACAATCTTTGTTGAATATCAACTAGTCTTTTTCTCCCCGAGCTTCGCGGCGGGAGTTTGGTCATTTTTCCCCGCGTAATGCAGATCGTCAAAAAACCTGTGTATTACATGAGTTGAATAAAATATAATGTCATCTTTTAACACATACACTCGTCAAAATTGAACAATGTGAATATGTAAATATATTATTAAAATCTTTTTATTTGAATTTTAGCTTGGATATAAAATTGTTTTCAGTTTGTAAAGTTCATAAAAATATGATTGAACAAATTAATTGATGATAAACATATTTTTAAATTAAAAAAATGTGTAGATTAAAATTGAAACAAATAATTAATTTAATTTGCCTAAAATAGTGGATTTGATTATTAATAGGAGAGATAGACGAGAAAACGAGAATGAAGGGGGCTAGAATTGTGACAAGTGTCCTCTTATTTACTTGTTTATTATATAGTATAGATATAGATTGTTTATGTTGTTTTGCATTTTAGGAATGTAAGAGCAGTTTTTTTAAAAGATTAAGTGCTACATAATCAATTATAAGTTTATAACTTTACTAGCTTAGAACCTGTGTGGTGAAAAAATACCAATACGTAAAATTCTTATATCTTTATAAATATATCTCATAGGCGAAAAAATATATACATATACTAACAATAGAAACTAAAATAAAAAAATTTGTAAAAATTAATATATAGTTGAGTTTTAAAAATACATTAAATTCTATTCAATATAATTTGACTTTCATTTATTATTTGATTGAAATAATAAGCTATGTAATTACATTTCAAAGTTTCTTATAATATATATGAGATAATTTAAAACAAATGTCTTTTTTATTAGTATATTTTATAACTAGGTTATGGACCCGTGTATTACACGAGTTGCAAAAATTAAATTTATACAAATCAAGTTTCGATACATTTCAATAAGTTGTAATGCATTCACAAATCAATCATTTCAACTAAATTAACAAACATACAAAGCCGTCGCAATATGGGTAGGACATGCCGAAACACGTTGTTCCTAATACGGGTCGGGTGCAACTTACCCGTGTCTTAAAAATAAAAACGTAAAAGAAAATCCAACTACCTTGGCATGCTCACAAATAATATGAAAGAAAATTGATAGTTAATGAACACTTTCTTAAACTCTAGCAATGTATCATTGATGAAAACTCTAGCAACGTTGTAAGAATCGGAAACATATGGAAAATGTGAAAAAAATAAAAAATAACAAATTATAAACTATACATATTGTATGAAAGACAAAAAAACAAAAAATATGAAACAACCCGTAATAAAAATAGAACATAATTGTTGTGCCGTGAAAAACTTAACTTTTACAAAATAAAGAATGATAACGATTTTGTTATCAATTGGATTGTTTGAAATATAGATAAACATCTGCTCAAGATATTCATCCCACAAAGTAGCATAAACCTGACGACCCCTAAAATAATATTAAGCATTAATGTTTAATTATGATTAAAATTAAAGTTAAAAGGACTTGTATTAAGAAAAAAAGAAGCAATTGAAAATTATATAGGAAAAGTGAATGGTATAAATATCTATAAATTATGTAAATTGTACTCTTATGAAAAATATTTGAATTAATCATTTGAAAAAGGAAACAGTTTAAAATTAGTAAAAAATATGATACTAAAAAAGTCAACTGCAATTAATTAATTTAATTGATTTAATAATTGATAAAATAAGTTATTGTTTTAAGCGGAAAAATTATGATGAGACTTAACCACAAAGCGACACGTGTCCCCCAACATTTTCTTTTATTAGTATAGATAGATTGGAAATATGAAAGTATATTTATTAAGAGAGAGAGATGGGAAAAAAAAATTTAGATTGAATATGCAGGTGACATGTATAGATTTAAATTTAAAATTTTAAAAATTATAACTAATACATTAAAGTTGAAGCCAAACATATTTTTTTGAAAAGAAAAATGTCGTTTTTAAAAAAATAATCAAAGTTTAAAATATAACACACTTATAAAAATAAATATTTACAAGTTTCTTAATTTTAGTTAAAAACTAACTATTAAAATAAATTTATTGTAACTCAAACGAAAAAAATTATTTATAAATATCAAACTTAACTAAAAACTACTAATTAAATATTAATAAACTTTATTGTTACACATATTTATTTAATATAAAAAAGTAGTATTTTTAAATTTATATGTTAAATTTAAAAAATCTTGTTTTTTTAATAATAAAATTTTAAAAACTCGTTTTTTAATACAAAACTTTAAAAACACATTTTTTTTTAAAACTCCTTTTTATTCTTGATTTTTTTTTTAAATTTTAATTTTTGATGATAATTAAAATAAATGTGAGTCAATGGTAATAATAATGAATTGATTTTGTAATATAGGGTTATTTATGTGATTTTCTAAAAAAATGGATTAAATATGAAAAGATTAAATGGAGGATGTAATATGGTTTTGGAGGGAAAAATTGGTGAGAATGAATATGAGCTTGACATTTGATAAAATGATTTAGGTTTTTATTATAAGATAGATTTAGTAATAAAAATTTTGTATTTAAAAAAACCTGTGTATTACACGGATTGATAAAATATAACGTTATATACTTGGTAATAAAACATTTATATGTTTAAAAACTCGTATATTACACGGTTTGAATACATTAACTTGTATTTAATATAATTTAACTTACATCACTATTTAGTTATAAAAAAGTTACATATTAAATTTTAAAGTTTTTTTTAAAATAAGAGATAATTTAAAATAAATATGTTTTATTAGTATAATTTATAATTTTTTTAAATATAAATCATTATTAAAAAAATATAGGTGTATTTAATAAGAGAGAGAGGTGGGAAAAAAAGTGTGAGAGTGACAAGTGACAAAAAAATTTAGTTTTTTATTTGAATAGGGATTAGAAATGTTATAAACCGTCATTGTTAGAAGTCAGATATTCTAATTACTTTCTGGAGTTTATAACACGAAAATCTAACATGAAACACGCTTGTTTGGGTTTATTCTAAACAAATCGAACAGACAAATTAGAGCAGATTAAAGATAACGAATAAATATATGAAAAGATAATAATTGGATACATTAATATGCACCTTTGATATGTGTAAACAAGTTAAAGGTTCATTTTGTAATTCTGTCAAAGTTGAGGGACTGGTTTTGTCATTTCTTGTAACTGTAACCCTACGGTCGTTATAATCAGTTGGAAGCAACCAAATTGGTTAGCTTGATTTTGGGTATTCTCTCTCTAAAGTTTCTTTCTTAAAATTGAGCTTATCATTGGTATCAGAGCTTGATCGATTCAAGCTTCGGTGACCTAAAGTGACGAATTCATGACGACGGCAACGATGACCAGACAACAAGAAATGGAAAAGGCGATTCGCGATAATGCAATGTCAATTGATCGAATTGATTTGAATATTCAAGGATTAGAAGCTAATACGCATGCAATTTCAGAAAATGTTCAGACAATGGCGACGAATATTGAAGAAAATGGGTTGGCAGTGGCGCAAATGCAATTACAAATTCAAGCTGTGTTGGATCGGTTGGCTACAATGGGCAATGCGCATCATCGAGGACCAGATGTAGGCGCAGGGGATGCTCGAGATAACCGTTTAGTTCGATTGGGAAGATTAGATTTTCCAAAGTTTAATGGTGAAGATGTAGAAGGTTGGGTGTACAAATGCAATCATTTCTTTAATGTGGATCATACTCCTGATCATATGAAGGTACAATTTGCGGTGATTAATTTGGATGGGAAGGCTTTGCAATGGCATCAAGGTTATCTTCGTAGCAATAACTTGACTATTGAAGATATTAGTTGGGATGAATATGTGAGATCTACTACTGCTCGTTTTTCTGTACATCTGCTTGAGGATGCTATGGAAGAGTTGAAGAATTTGCATCAGACTAATTCACTTCAAGATTATTGTGATGCCTTTGATGCTCTCTTGAATAAGGTAACCATCTGTCAAGAATATGCTACTAGTTTGTTTGTTGGTGGCCTCAAACTAGAAATCAGATGCTTAGTCAAAACCTTTAAGCCTAAAACATTAAGGGAAGCATATGCTTGTGCTAAACAACAAGAATTTGTGCATGCCACATTATTTGGCTCTGCTTCTAATAAGAAAAGCCCTTATAATTTCACTCCTAATTCTACCTTTAAAACTGCTGTAACTGGCCTTAAACCACCATCTACAATGAATGCTAATGGTCTACCCTTACTACCTACTCCACTTAATGCTCAACCTGTGAGAAATACTAGAAGATTATCTACTAAATAAATGGCTGAAAAGAGAGGAAGAGGAGAGTGTTTCTGGTGTACAGAGAAATTTACTCCTTCTCATAATTGCAAGAATAGGCAATTGTTTAACATTGAGTTAATTTTTAAGGATGAACCTAGTATTGATGTTGATCCAATTCCTAATGGGGTGTTGCCTGATCCACACATTTCAATCCATGCATTGACTGGTATACCTTCTTACTCTACTATGAAGGTTACTGGATCTATGGGTACTAGGAAACTACACATTTTGATTAACTCAGGGTCAACTCATAATTTCATTGATGCCTCTTTAGCAACTAAACTGCAGTGTGCCTTACAAACTGTCACTCCCATGAAAGTGGCTGTGGCTAATGGCAATCAATTGGACTGTAGTCATAAGTGCACTGATTTTAAATGGATGATGCAAGGTGTTTGGTTTAGTGCTGATGTGTTGCTTATTCCACTTGAAAACTATGACATGGTTTTGGGGGTACAATGGTTGACATTATTGGGTGACATTAATTGGAACTTTGCCAAGTTGACTATGCAATTTACTTTACAAGGCAAGGTGTATACATTGAAAGGGACTGACTCTAATGGTATGAGCGTATGTTCAACTGAGAAAATGGCTTCTCTTTTGAATAACTCTTCTGAAGTGGTTCCATCCCAGATGTTTGGGTTACAATTACTGTCTATGGAGTCTGGTGAGACTCATAATTCTTTTGGCTCTATTGTGGGTGATCCTATCAGTGATGATTCCTTACAGGAATTATTAGATTCTTATGAAGTTGTTTTCCAAGTGCCCACATCTCTTCCTCCTTCCAGACCTTATGACCACCAGATAGTTCTTAATAAGGAAGGACAAACCATTAATCTCAAGTCTTATAGATATCAATCTTTGCAGAAGGATGTGATTGAGAAGATGACTCAGGAATTGTTAGATTCAGGGGTGATTAGAAACAACAAGAGTCCTTTTGCTGCTCCTGTGGTGTTGGTTAAGAAGAAAGATGGTACTTGGAGGATGTGTGTTGATTATAGACAATTGAATGAAGCCACATTGAAGAACAGGTTCCCTATACCCCTTATTGATGAGTTGTTGGAGGAATTGGGGGGTGCTACTGTGTTTTCTAAACTAGATTTAAGATCTGGTCACCATCAAATTAGGATGTATGAACCTGACATTCCTAAGACTGCTTTTAGGACACATCAGGGTCTGTTTGAATTTCTAGTCATGCCATTTGGGTTGACTAATGCTCCTGCTACTTTCCAAGCTCTCATGAATCATACTTTTAAACATTGTTTAAGGAAGTTTGTTTTGGTCTTCTTTGATGACATATTGGTGTATAGTAAGGATTTGCCACATCATTTAATTCATCTTCAAGAAGTTTTGGAAACTATGAGACTCCATCAATTGTATGCTAAAAGGTCTAAATGTAGTTTTGGGGGTCAACAAGTTGAATACTTGGGTCATATAATCACTAAGGCTGGGGTTTCTACTGACCCTTCCAAAATTGAAGCTGTAGTTCAATGGCCTATTCCTACAACTGTTAAACAGTTAAGAGGATTCTTGGGTTTATCTGGGTATTACAGAAGATTTATTAAATCTTATGGGGTCATTGCTAAACCTTTAACTGAACTTCTCAAGAAGAATGGGTTTAAATGGTCTGACTGTGCTCAAATGGCTTTTCAACAACTGAAGCATGCCTTAAGTTCTGCTCCTGTCTTAGCCCTGCCTGATCTTACTCAAACTTTTGTAGTGGAGACTGATGCTTCTGCTATGGGTATTGGGGCTGTACTAATGCAGAATCACCATCCCTTGGCTTTTATTAGTAGGGCTTTATCTCCTAGACAACAGGTTTTTTCTGTCTATGACAAGGAATTATTAGTTATCTTGTTGGCAATTAAACAGTGGCATTATTACTTGATTGTTGGACACTTCATTATCAAAACTGATCAGAAGAGTCTTAAACACTTATTGGAACAAAAAATTACTACACCACTACAACACTCTTGGATGGTGAAATTGATGCATTATGATTTTGAGATCCAATACAAGAAGGGTGTAGAGAATGTAGCTGCAGATGCCTTATCTAGAATACAAAGTTCTGCCTTCTTTGAACTGTCCATCTCAACCTTTGCACCTCTTTTACTTGATAGAATCAAAACTTCTTGGTCCACTGATGTGCATTTGCAACCTATTATGTCAAAGTTACAGTCTAGTGACACTTGTGGCCACTTCCAATTGGTGCAAGGGTTACTTAAAAGAAAGGGAAAATTGGTAGTAGGCAGTGATGAGGGCCTTAGACTTGACATTATTCACCAGTGTCATGCTTCTTCTTTGGGTGGTCATTCTGGCTTTCATGCCACTTTACAAAGACTCAAGAGTATGTTCTATTGGAAAGGCCAAAACAAATCTGTTCGACAAGTGGTGAGACAATGTCATGTTTGTTAGCAGGCCAAGTATGAAACTGTAGCTTCTCCTGGACTGATCCAGCCCTTACCTATTCCTACTGGTATTTTCTCTGATATTAGTATGAATTTTATTACTGGATTGCCTAAATCTAAGGGTAAAAATGTGATCTTTGTGGTAGTGGATCGACTGACTAAGTATGCTCATTTTATGGTGCTTACTCAACCTGTTACTGCTGCTGATGTAGCTCAGGTTTTCATTGATAATGTGTATAAATTACATGGTTGGCCATCCACTATTTTCTCTGACAGAGACTCTATTTTTCTCAGTAACTTTTGGCAAGAATTCACTAGGCTGCAGGGAATATCATTGGCTATGTCAACTGCTTATCACCCACAGACTGATGGGCAAACTGAAGTGGTTAACAGGTGTTTAGAAACTTACCTCAGGTGTATGGTTCTGCACTATGCAACTTCTTGGGTCAATTGGTTATCCTTGGCCGAATGGTGGTATAATACTAACTATCATTCTTCTCTCAAATCCTCTCCTTTTCAAGCTTTATATGGGTTCCCACCTCCTATTCATGTGCCTTATGTACATAGAGACACTAATGTGGAAGCTTTAGATGGTGAGATGTGTTCTAAAGAAGATGTTATTACTATTCTCAGACAAACCTTACATCTGGCCCAAAATAGGTTGAGGCAACAAGCCAATAAACATCGTTCTGATAGAGTTTTCAAGGAAGGTTCATGGGTTTATCTTAAGCTGCGGCCTTACATTCAGTCTTCTTTACGCATGGTGGGTTACAACAAATTTTCTCCACGGTATTATGGGCCTTATTTGGTGGTTCAAAGGATTGGTGAAGCTGCTTATAAGCTAGACTTGCCTGCTGATGCCCAACTGCATCCGGTATTTCATGTCTCCTTGTTGAAGCAGGCAGGCACGAGGAGCCCCGCTTCTATTACACCTATTCCTAAAACTCATCGATTCACTTTACAACCTGCTAAAGTCTTGGATCATCGTTTTATCAGGCGAGGCAGGAAAGGAGTTGCACAAGTGTTGGTTCAATGGATGGGTCAATCTGTTTTGGAAGCTACTTGGGAAAACAGACATGATTTTGTACTTCGTTTTCCTGATTTTACCTTGTAAATAGTCTTGATTGTTGTTGTTCTATCCTTGTGGTCAAGGATTCTTAATAAGGGTAGGGTATTGATATGTGTAAACAAGTTAAAGGTTCATTTTGTAATTCTGTCAAAGTTGAGGAACTGGTTTTGTCATTTCTTGTAACTGTAACCCTACGGTCGTTATAATCAGTTGGAAGCAACCAAATTGGTTAGCTTGATTTTGGGTATTCTCTCTCTAAAGTTTCTTTCTTAAAATTGAGCTTATCAACCTTCTAGTATGGAGATACGATGAAATCTGTCATTGAACTCATAGATTGACAAAGGATACATCTTGAGAGATTTCAAAATAAACGAAACGGTCAATTTCGCATGTTGAAAATTCAAATTCTCACCTAAAGTCATATGTATGCTTTCTCGAAGTTGACTCAGTTTTCTTTTTCTTCAGAATTGGTGTTTGATTTTTCTTTAAATTGCCCATTTATCATATCTATAGTCGATTATAATTTGAACGTAAATTAAGTTTTTTGATTTATGAAAAATCGGTGCCTTGTACATTCGTGCAAAATACAGTTCAAAACAACATATTTTAAAAGATGTCTTCGTGTTTTGATATCTTATACATTATCATGAAAAATCGGTTTCGAATTAAACTTATATCGAAACACAGATAAAAAAATAATCAAGCCGCAACAGTACTTTTGAAATTTTGTATAATAGCGTATTTTTAAAAGTTATAAGAGGAAAACAAAATATGTATGAAACTAATTACAAAAAAAAGTAAAGTTGCGTGGGACAAGTAGTGGAAGAGGGGTGGTGGGGTGAGGGGTGGGATCGAGCCTACGCCTTAAGAGTAAAAGGTATTGCACGAACTACCAGGTGCCTACCCACTTCTGTTTAAAACCAGTCTTACCTATACCCACCGACCCACACACACATATAAGTAAAAAAAATCCATTGTTCAATGAAGTCAATACAATGTTTTAATTTGTCTCATTTTGGATACACCGTTTTACAGGGTCGGCCCAGGCCATGTGCAGGATGGGCGACCGTGCATGACCCACTCTTCCAGGGGCCCAAAGTTAAAAAAAAACGTTTATATTTAAAAGAATTTGATAGATTAAAACAAACCCAAGAGTTGCTACATTGGTTTTCACCTTCCTTTCTAATACAACCAGCCCGTCTCGAACCTTTCTTTTACCCCTCACGCTGATTTTTTTCCTCGTTTTCCCTTGCAGGGACGGACGTTTTGCACACACGCAAAAGCCGGTCCTAAAAAGTTGCTTAACTTTGTTCTTTTCACTTTGAAAAGGGGCTAATTTGGGCCTAACCGTGTCAACTGAGTCCAATGTTACTGTAAAATTTTTTTTTTCTGAAATATTTTATTATCTATTCAAATTATAATCACGAAAATGTTTAAATAAAAACAAGATAACTAAATGTCAAAATAGACTTTAAGTAATCAAGAAGTTTAAATGGAATTATTTTTAATGAAATTGATAAATCTCATATTTTGAAAAAAAAATATTTTTAATGTGTATGAATTCTATGGTTAAAAATAGATAAATATGAAATTTAAAAGTTTTAACAAAAGTAAGGGAAGAATAGTCGTTTCATGTTTTGTTTTTATTGAAATAGATAACTATGATATTTTAATTAGTTTTTAGAGGTATATTGGGCTGTAAACGAACCGAACGTTCAGCGAACAGTTCGTGAACCGTTCGGCGGGAAGTTCGTTTATGTTCGTTCGTTTAGTAAATGAACGAACATGAACAAGAAATTTCGTTCGTTTAGTTAAATGAACGAACATGAACAGAGGTCTCGTTCGTTCGATTGTGTTCGTGAACGTTCGGTAATGTGTTCGTGAACGTTCGTTTATTTACGTTCGTTTGTGTTCGTTTACGTTCGTTTATTTATGTTCGTTCATGTTCGTTTGTTTATTTTATTTCATAACATAATTTTATGACGACATGGTATATGTTGAGCTTCCTTGAATTGAAGATTTTGGATGGTGAAATAGCGATCGTATGAAGAATTTTGGGAATTTAGAACTTTCAAACTTTTGTTTTGGGATTATTATGGTTATGAATTATGATTATTATGCTAGTATTTTGGGATGATTATATCTAACTTTCAAGTACTTATCTTTTGGTTGGTTAAATGTTTGGTAAACTTGATTTAATTATTGGATAGCTGAATGTTTATGGTTAATTGCTATTTTTTTATTTTCACATTAATAGTTGTTCGTTTGTGTTCGTTTATGTTCGTTTGCGTTCGTTTGTGTTTGTTAAGAAGCTTAACGAACGAACACGAACAAATGCATTTCCTTATTGAACGAACACGAACATGAAAATTCGTTCGGTTACATGTTCACGAACCGTCCGTTTGTCCGGTAAATCCTTAACGAACGAACACGAACATGATCATGTCCGGTTCGGTTCGGTCCGTTTACACCCCTAGGTATACATGATACTTTAAGTTTGAGTCGGGTATATATATGATATTTTATAAGTTTGGATTGTGTATATGAAATTGTCCCTTTCTTTTTACACGTGTGCCCATACCTAAAAGTAAATAAGTAATCTTATTGAAATAGATAACTATGATATTTTTAGTAAATAAGTTTTTCATCTAAAAGTAATCTTACGTGCCAATCAATTGTGGCGTGTGACAAAAAGAAATCAAACACGACGTTAAAAAATGAACAAGCATCGGTTGATGCAGCAACCTGATCGTTCATTTAATATGATTATTTTATTTCTTTTTTGATTTTCGTCCGACCGACTATTCTATTTAGTTGGAGATGTGAATATCGTTTGGTTCACGGAATTCTAAAGAATTGAAACTGAAATTAGGATTAATTACATCAAAAACATGTTTGATTAGCCTAGAATGGAATTGGAATTGAATACTCTATCTAGAATGTGACAAATTGGTACATCATTATATAGCAAACTCTACGACTTCATAGCTCATACTATTTAATGACAATTCTAGTTACGTTTTGATCATAGGTGTGTATTTTCGGTTTTAATTTTGACAACATCATATATATATATAGAATACTATACATGTTATTAAATAATGAATTAAAGGTCTACCTATATATATACTTAAACAAGTTGCTTAACATGCAATATTTTTGTAATCGTTACTAATTCAGACAAAATTTGTATACAATCCAAATGGCCACCGGAAAATCCTTCCGAGAACTAGAGCTGCCTCAGCAAAGATCTCAGGACGACGGAGTTCTTTTTCCGGCAGTGTTGTCCCCAAACTCTAGCACTCATTCCACTGCAGTACAACTCTCTGCTTTCGAAGACGCGATCAAAGCTCATAAGCCATGGTTGGAGTCCCTTCTCCTCAAAAGCGGCGCTATTCTCTTCCGAGGTTTCCCGGTTACATCTCCTTCCGACTTCAACGCCGTCATTGAAGCTTTCGGCTTCCCTGAATTGCTCTATGTCGGCGGCATAGCCCCTCGAACCCAAGTCGTTGGCAGGGTTTACACAGCAAATGAAAGCCCTCTCGACAAGGAAATTCCTTTCCATCACGAGATGGCTTACGTAAGTTCTTTGCATTACTATAATCTTGAATTTTTTTTATAATGGGGCCTGTTCTTTAACAATGTTTCATATGAGGGTCTGGTCAACATTTCATTTTACATGGGGGCTTATCGCCAACCCAGTTGGCGAGTTTCAGAAAGCTTAACGGTTTTGTTTGACACCTAACTTACAAGCCTAGGAATAAGAGTTTCTTGCCATCCGGGTTGGCGATAAGCCCCCATGTAAAATGAAATGTTGACCAGGCCCTCATGTGAAACAATGTTGAAGAACATGCCCCATTATAAAAAAAATTCTATAATCTTAAACAATCTGCGAGGGTATAGAAACTAACCCGTCGTATGACAGGTTCCGAATTATCCCACAAAGTTATTTTTCTTTTGCGAAGAAGAACCAGGAATAGGTGGAGAGACTCCGATAGTTTTGAGTCATATAATATATGAAAAGATGAAAGAGAGACACCCAGATTTCGTCGCGAAACTTGAGGAGCATGGATTGAGGTATATACAAATAGTTGGTGATAATGACGATCCATCGTTCTACACTAAAAGTAGTTGGAAGTCGTTATACAAGACCGATGACAAAAATATTGCAGAGGAAAGGTGTGTATCTTTATAATATAAATGATTTTTTTGCTTTTTGTAGGGGATTCAGGAAAATATTTTTGATTTCCGGGTGAAATTTAAATTCAAAACCATTTTCTAAGTCCTCTATAAAAGCAAAAAAAATCACCTTACCAGTTTTATATTTTTGGTTCACGAGAGTGCTTGATTGACAGGGCGGCGAAGGTGGGAGTAAAGCTGGAATGGATGGGGAATACTGCAAAAAATATTACAAATCCATTACCGGCGATCAAGTTTGATAAGGAGAGTCGTCGGAAAACATGGTTCAATACTCTTGCGGGTAGTTATAATGGCCCCGCAACTGAGAAAACTGACACGCGAAATGCATCAGCGGAGGTAGGTAATGGCGACCCTGTGGATGATGATGCGATGAAAGACTTGTTGAAAATATTGGAAGAAGAATGTGTAGCAATACCTTGGAAGAAAGGAGATGTTCTGTTGGTCAATAATTTGACAGTTCTTCATGGCCGACGGCCGCTAATAAAGCCTCCCCGTCGTATATTGGCCTCTCTGTGCAAGTGATTCAAAAAGGATTTTCCAAGATGATAATAAATTCTCCATATGTTTTTTTTATGTAATATATAATCAAAGGGGTGGGTGTTTGTTTTTATTGTTTTGTATTTGAGAAATATAAAATAAGTTTTCTTTTTAAAGATTAACTAGTATTTGTGTCCCTACGACCGAAACAAACAATGTGAAGCAAGAAAACTACAATCTTTGTTGAATATCAACTAGTCTTTTTCTCCCCGCGCTTCGCGGCGTGAGTTTGGTCGTTTTTCCCTGCGCAATGCAGATCGTCAAAAAACCGTAGAACCGCACAACGATACTTGTTCCGATAATGCCAATACTATCAATGATGTTATTTTCGGCTCGTCGAAAGCATAAAAGCGAATACCAATACCGGCTCTGATAATACCAATATCGGCAACGATGTTATTCGCTTATAATCTGTTTGATGATTAGCTATAGCCTACGGTAAAAAATAAAAGCTCTATTTTAAATACAACTCTATTTTCAACAAAAGTTATATCGGAACGTTGACAAAAAAAACTAAAAACAACCGCACAATCATTTAAAAAAAATTAATAAGCGAAAGTTATTACAGAAAAAACAAAATCATTAGAACATGAAACGGGTTAAAAACGTATATTATATATAGTATGAGGGGTTCAAAATAAAAATAATAAAAATATTAAAAAAATTAAAGTTTCTATTCATTTAGTTTTCCTTTAAATATATATATAATCTTTGTAAAAAAAAGAACTACATCAATTAACAAATTAAAAAAGCACAACGAGCAATAAACCCTCTTCATCAAGTATAATTTAAATTATTTAAAACTATTTAACTTTCAATTTAAAAAAAACAAATTAATGTGTAGTTGATGATATATATAAGTCAAATTTTTTGACGAAAGGCATATATAACTCAACTAATTAAATAATAACACATCAATAAAAGTTACTTTTTAATTAATAAAAATATAATTAGATTAAACCAAATTCAATTATGGCATGAGTTCCGCCCCCAAAGTCAAAATTGGAGTCGATGTCGGCAATATCGAAAAACCAATTCCATTGAGAAAGCAATCGTGTTTCAACCGGAGTTAGAGCCGTGGCAATCTTCGTGATGGATTAATTAGTAGAGCGCGGTGTACGATCTTTTAATGGTTCTAACTTTGATAGCAAAACCTACGATGGGTGCGGCGGTTACATCAGAGATGGATTTTAGAGATGAACAAACAATGGAATTGGTTCTTGATTCGAAATACAGATTTCGATCTTTAATTCTGTGCAACGATTTGGGATTTGCGATTTAGGGTTAGAAAATATCACAGAAAGCAGGCAGACGGTCGTGTTCTTCAAATCTCGATCATATATCAATTTGTTGCCCATAATTGAAATCGAACTTGTCTGAATGAAATCAAACTTGCCTGAATGAAAACAATTTGTTTTTATTGATTTCTGATTGTCGTTTGATGCAATAGCATGCCGGCATCTCCTATTCATAGTTGCCGGAGATCGCCGCTTAACCGACGCAACCGTTTGATAAAACAGGCGACTATCAGTGTAGTTCACCGGTAATTTAAAGCGGTTATAAACGTGAATCCACGCTTTTTAAGGTATTGTTAATTAATAGTGCATTGTTAGTATTAATTTTATTACACATGTCGTATGTTGTTCTTGTTAGAAGTCAGATACTCTATATTGATCGATATCTTATTATCACTTATGATTTTATCAAATTATAGAGGTATAAATATGAATATTTGGTTTGGGTTAGTTTCTATAGGATCAACAAATATGTTTAGGATAACCATGCCATGTTCGGGTTGAAGTGACGAGTTTACGGATTGACCCGTTTATTTTTATAATTTTTTAGAAAATATATGTTTTATGTCATAACTAAAACTGATTTGATACTGTTAAAAATATTTCTAATTCGCTACTCTATTTATTTCTTTTTCTTTGCATATCGGGCCTATCCAAATTATTCTTGGATTCATTGAACTCTGGGCCTTGGGCCATTTGATCAGATTGCTTAACTAGCCCTTGACCCGTGTGTTTTGTGCTCAAGTAAAAAGAGGGTTTCTTCCCCCAATTGATATTCAGTCTCCAGCTCCACACTTAGGGTTCCATCTGGTTGGCCCTCTTTTGCCTCCATATGAAGCCGTTGGTTTTTGCTAGCTGTCCTACCGGATTTCTCGGCCTTTCTCTCTAGATTTTTGGTGTAATTGATCTACAGGTTGCCCTTCCTCTTTAGGATCGGTGATTTCGCTTTCCTTGATTGCGGTTAAGATGTTTGTCGTTGCTTGTTTCTCCTATTTATTGGGGCTGCTCACCTGTTCGAATCACACAAGAAAGAACAATAAAAATGTAGTCATATAATTTTATTTGACTATTTTTGTTTGTAATCTATTGGTTTTTGTTTCTAGTTAAGATGTTTATGAATAAATACAAT
Organism: Smallanthus sonchifolius; assembly: GCA_023525975.1. Classification (NCBI taxonomy): domain Eukaryota; kingdom Viridiplantae; phylum Streptophyta; class Magnoliopsida; order Asterales; family Asteraceae; genus Smallanthus; species Smallanthus sonchifolius. The sequence goes on along the minus strand of JAKNSE010000034.1, from coordinate 2,431,933 downwards.
TTTTTGACAGATACATTATGTCAATATTTGTAAGACAAGAAACATCAGGTTTTATAGTTTAAACGTAATTATTTATATATATTTATATATTTTTTTAAATTTATAATTTTAAAGTAGTAATAAGTAAAATGAATAAATATTTTAGGTTAAATGAGTCGTGTTTGTGTTAATCCATGAAAACTCGAGGAACGAAAAGGAAGCAAAAGATCCTGTCAATAGTTTGCCCAAAGTTCCTTGGCAACACGTCGGCAATCAAAATTTGCAACAACAGTAGGACCATAACGATATCTACTATTCCAACGGATTTTGGCCCGATACCTTTTAAATAGACATGGCATTCTTGGCCCAATGCTTTAAAATTGGGTTGATATGGATAATTTTTCTATGCATTGGGTCAGACTGGGCAACACATCATGCTAGTGTATTTTTAAACGGGTCAGACTGGGCTAGCCTTAAACTTTGAACATGATAAAATGGGTCTAAAGCTACCTACCAAAAACAATGAAAACATAGATGTCCCGCCCGAAGTTCCGAAACTAATAAAGTTGAATACCAAAGGAACCCAAACTAACAACCATAACTCCCGGTCACTGCCTGAAGTTCCGACCGCCACCACCACCGCTTACCATTCTCCGTTGTGGTCGTTGTTTCTTGTATTGGCCACCTCCTTCTACGGATCTTGTTTAGAGTGGCGAGAGAGAGTCTCTTTCCTGTCGCCGCCCAAACATCCGACTTCCTTAGCCACCACCACCACTTACAGACTACCGGGTGTTCGCCATTTCGTGTATTATCTACCGCTTACGGATCCGTTTCGGAGGGAGAGAGAGCATGTTCCGTTCCGGTCGCTAGGGTGTTCACGGTCCGGTTTTGACGGTTTTTAGGTCAAACTGTGAGCCAAACCGTTAGTAACAGTTTTTTATCATCAAAAACCGAAACCGAACTGTTAAAAATTAAAACCGAACCGTTAATAACGGTTTGGTTTCACGGTTTGAGCTTTTGGGCCTTATAAAGGTAAAACACAGAATATAAAAAAAAGAGATGTGAAAAAAAACATGGTGTGCAAAAACATGTTTGTAACTGTAAAATTGAAAAAGAAGATTAAATATGGTAGCAATCTTCATAGCTAGCACATACACAATAAAAAAGAACACAAAATGATGTTTGTAACTGAAAATTGGAAAATGAAGATTAAATAGAATTATAAACAACATAATTTCTAAATCAACTTATCTAGTCCTCAATTTTTACTTCAATATCATACTGTTAAAAACAATATGATTAAAAGCAAGTGTTTTTCTTAACAAGGATTATGAACAAAATGAATCAATATGTTCATGAATATATGCATTTAGCTATAAGTGCAATAGACAAAAATTATAAAATAATTAATTAACTATATCCTATATACAATAATTGAAAAAAAAAAATTTTTTTAATCCAACGGTCCGGTCTGGTTTTATACGACCAGTTTCCAGTGTAAACCGCAAACCAAACCGTTCACTACGGTTTGAAACTTTTGAAACCGACCGACCGAAAACCTAGGACAAAAATCGACCGTGAAACCAAACCGATGACCGGTTTGGACGGTTTTAAACCGAACCGTCCGGTCGCCGCTCGAACTGACGACTGCCGCCGTTGACATTTACCGTCTATCGCCATGGTTGGCGTTTCGTGTACTGTGTTGGTTTGAGAAGCAAAAGTGGGTAATGAAAAGATTGTCCGGGCGTTATTAATTTATTTTTGCTTTTTATATTATTTTCATATTAATAATTTATTATATAGATTATCTTGATTTACCTTAATTATTTTAGTTAGTTAAATGGATAAGATCCTATATTATAATTTAATACTTTTGTAATATTTGCTGTAAATTTTGTTATTTAAATAAGTAAATAACCCTATAAATTTTGTTATAATAAATCTATTAAAAATGACCAAATTGATCGGTTTAAAAAAATATCATACCTAATTTGTTAAATCACGTCCTGACCCACTTTAAAAGGATCACTTTTTTTAAATGAATCGTTCTGACCCGAACTCATCCTAACCGGAACCCGTTCTGACCCGGTCCAAAATGACAATTTATTAAAATGACCTGTTGTGACCCGTTACCCAACCCGACCCGCACCCACTCAGGTATTGGACAAACTAGAACAATTGAGGAGGCAACTCCTTTGGGGCGGTTCTCTTGATGTAACAAAAATATGATGGGTTTCTTGGAAAAAGACTGGGAAGGATAAAGAATATGGAGGACTCGGGATTGGTTCACTCAAGAATGCGAGCATAAATGCTTACCAAGTGGTGGTGGAGATTTAAACAAGAAAAGCAAAGTTTATGGAGGAAGGTAATTTGGTCTATCCAACACAACTCGAGATCGTGGAACATCATCCCAGTGAAATCATCCAATCCAGGCCCGTGGAAGAATATTTTCAAAATATCAGTGGATCTACAACAAGTAGGGATTGAGATCACAAAGGTGATGAAAGGCATCCTTGGTTGCGGTTCAGAAATTTACTTTTGGCTAGACTATTGGATTGATTTTGGGTCCCTAGCTGCAAAGTTCCCACACCTATTCACACTGGAAGCCTCAAAGGTTTGTATGATTGCTGACCGAACCGCTTAATCAAATGGTCCTTCTTTCCAAATTTCAGGTGGAAACACAACTCATCTCCGCTGACAAAAATCCGTGAACTCGAGCAGATGAACTCCCAACTTCATTCGTCTCCTTAAACACCATAAACGATTGTTAGGTATGGACACTGAAAGACTCGGGTGATTTTTCGACAAGAAGTTTAAAACAACGAATTCAAGCAATCAACCTGGAGATTCTGGACTTCCAATTCCCCTGGAATAATTGGGTCCCTCTAAAGTTAATTGTCTTGCCTGGAGTGCTTAACATGATCGCCTCCTAACCTTACTGTTCTTGGCAGCTAGAAGAGTTATTGTCGCTTCCTCCATATGCATCTTCTGTGGGGAATATCTCGAGACAGATGAACACATATTCGTATCATGTAGTTTTGCCCAAACAACATGGGAGTTGATATCTTAATGGTATAACCTACACTTTTTCTTCATTTTTAGTAATCGAGATGTTCTACAGATATACAAATTCATTCGGGGATCAAATTGGAGAAGCAAGGTAATTCAATCAATTACCCTAATAACAACATGGAGTATATGGAAAACTCGCAATGAAATAATTTTTGAACACAAGAAAGCACACATTGGAAGAACTTTGGAGGAAATCAAAATTAGAAACCGAGCAAAAAAGGTTTGTTATGACATGGAAAGAATGGTGCTATTTTAGCGTTGAATCATTGATGTAAAATTTAGGTGGTTTTATTATACTTGGGGCTTGTAATTTTTTCGGTCTGGCAGCATATTAAAACTATTTTTTTGTTGGTTGTTAAAAAAAAGCTATAAAGAAAAATCATCAACCTATACATGTTGATCATCAAAATCATCAAATTAGACATTTTACTTTCAAACCATAGGCTAAGCCGGCTAAATCCTAGCCGCCACAAAAAATATTGAATAGTACAATGGTTTCACTAAAACAACCAAACAAATCAATGCACATGTCTGTTGGTTAGGATTTAGCCGCCACTTTTTAACCGTCGGCTGGTGGTTTAAAAAGTCAAATGTCTAGATTGATGATTTTGATGATAAACATGTCTAGATAAGTGATTTTCTGCATTCGTAATTCCTCTGTCTAGAAGTATCTCTCGATCTATAAAACTTTTAGACGTAGTTTGAAATGGAAGATTGTATTGATTTAGTTGACACTTTGGAGTTTCTAGAAATTTACACTTAAATAAGTCATAACTAGCCTTTCAACTTATAAATACATGCTTTAAATCAGTGATTTCAGAACTAGACCGAATGCCTTACCATTTCATTTGTTCGGACCGGATTTATAAGCCGAATAACGTCATAATTAATTCAACTTATGTAATACATGAGTTTTAAAATTCATAATTTTTTTATTATAAAGTATATAACAATACATTTATTTAACCCGTGTAATACATGAGATTCGAACCTAATAATAGAATAATTAAAATAATAATAATAAGAATCTATATATATACTTTATAATAAATAAATGTTTTGGTAAGACAAATTTTCGTGTCTCTCTCCTATTAATTGCACAAACTTTCTTTAATTATTTTTTAATAATTTTTTGTTTTTCATCTCTCTAATGATTATTATAATTTTTTATAAAATATTTTTTATTTAAAAAAATATAGGCTTGTTCATAAAACATTTTTAGAAATTGAAAAAAATTTCATTCCTTTTATAAAAACATTTTAAAAAAGTAACAATATGACTTTTCTAAAATTTGTATTAAAAAACCATATAATATGTAAATATTTATTATTAACTATATAATATTGTATTTATTCAACCCATGTAATACGTGAGGTTTTAACCTAGTAAATAATAAGTAAATAATAAAGAAAAGAGGAAAAACCGTTGTGGAGCTGAATGGAAGTGCATGTTTAGAGTTTATAATGAGTTATAAAATTATCACATGCTTTATGCAATATGTTCGCCTCAAAATTATTTCAAATAAACTGTATGTAATCTTTTAGCGTCTAATCATGAAATCCTCGTAATTTTATCAAATTGAGATGTCGGGTAAAATCACCTTTTATGTCTAGGAAAAGTACTTTAACAACGTCTAGGTCTTTTAGTAAATGATGGCAAAACGTGTTCAATATGTGTAATATATATATTTTTTAATATCTTAGAAATCAAACCAATCAGATGACCAAAAGCTAACTAAATTAAAAAATAAAATTATCATGGAAACCGTTTAATTACACATAAATGAAAGTATTAAATAAATTATACATAGTTCATTTAAGAGAGCACATATAGCTCAATTTGGGAAACCCTTTCTTCTCATGAGGTTTAGATGTAGATGGGCTTAATTGGTTCTTTAGTCACCTTCCTCTTCTATTTAACCCATATCAACCAGGTTCTATGCTAATGTATTAAGATATCAGGTATACCGGCGTGAAAGTAGCGTGAAGGGTGTGAAACACCGCCTCCTCGGTGGCGTGAGGGGAGGGGGACGTGAGGTTTTGGAGTGAGCAAACTCACGCGGCATCTAACCATTTCACCGTTGATTATTAATATTTAAACCCATTTTTAACCGTTGAAAGTCTATGCTCACACCACTCACACTCACACTCACACGGTTATGCCCTCGTATGTGAGAGTCTTGTGAGAAATTTGGGAGGGTAATCAGTGACGTGCACTTTTTGTTCACACCACTCACAGTACCTCATTCCTAATAAGAGTCTACTTGTGTTGTGAGATCTTAAGATGGCTTTAGTCCACAAGCAACATTTTTTTGTTTTTTCCATTTTTTATAAATAATTAGCTTTTTTTGCCTTGTTATTAACTTTTTCATTTTATTATTTTCGTCAATAGTTAAAAAAAATTAAGTCAATTTTTTTTCATGGATTAAAACGCCACAACGCGTAAAGGTTTTCTTTTTATTAAAGTTTAGAAGACGTTAATTTATTTTGCGATGCGTTTTCTTTATAAAGTTTAGTAGATGTTAATTTATTTTGAGGTAACTTTTTTTAACAATTTCGTTTTTTATATAAAGTTCTGAACATCATTAACACCCTCGCTACGTTTTGAATATATTAATTTTTTTACGGTTCTGACGCGCCGCAACATGTACAGGTTTAATACCTAGTTTAACATGTTTGGTCAAATTTTGAAAAATTAAATTTGACATCATAGAATTAAAAATAAATGATTAATTAAACACGTGAATACTATTGGGGTTGGTGACCCAATGATAGAGGAAAATCCTCTAGGAACACCAAGGATAGAAGAGGTCATGGGTTCAAGTCCCACTCCTAACAGGAATTAAGAAATTTGTCTTTCAAAAAAAAATAAACACGTGAATCAATCAAAACGAATTACATGAAAGTCATTAAATTTTGGGGAAAACCAATATAATTAAAATCAAGCCTCTAGATGATGGAATCCGTGTACGAGAGCCAGAAGAATCGCTTATGACAATTTGTCACAACGTCCGGCCTGTTACATCATTTTCGTTCATATTTTAGGGGTCTTGAATTTCAAACTCATTAAAAGTTATGCTAATTTCAAGTTGACTCATTTTTGAACCTACTTGTTTTTATCTGGTCTTTGACTTGTATCTCTTAGAAGTGCTATACGATGAATAAACCGGATATCTTTCCAACGAGAAAAGGAACTATATTTCATATTTTCTTTTATAATCTACTCATAATTCTACTTTACATTTCTAAATTTATAAGTATTAAGTTCCGCCCCCCTAATAAGAAAGAAAAATTATAGGATTCCGTCGCGACCCCTTGTGTTTTTCTTTAAGCTTCGGCACTGTTAAAATGTTATAACATATCCAAAAAAATGTCTTTTTTATACATGCCCTGTGTATATATAAGCATGCATGTGATGTTAAAGAGACACAATCCAAATGGCCACCGGAATATTCTTCCGAGAAGTACAATTACCTGAGCAAAAACCTTACGGCGACGGCGTTCTCTTCCCAGTGGTGTTATCACCAATCATTAACACTACTTTTACTGCTGAATCAAATGTGTGTGCGTTTAAAGAAGCTATCACAGCTGAGAAGCAATGGCTGGAATCTCTTCTACAAGAAAGGGGTGTTATTCTTTTCCGAGGCTTCCCTGTTACCTCTCCTTCCGACTTCAATGACGTGGTCGAAGCTTTCGGCTTCCCTGAAATCGTCTACACAGGTGGCCGAGCACCTCGAACCAAAGTCATTGGCCGGATTTACACCGCCAATGAAAGCCCCCCGGAGATGAAAATTCCATTTCATCATGAGATGTCTTATGTACGTAAAAAAATCTATGAGTCTACGCGTATCCATGATCCTTCTTCTTTATATATTTCCAGTTTTTTCCAGAAACAGACATGTTGAACCAGATTTAAGAACCGTCTGATTACTAGGGGTATTCAAAAAAATCCGAATCCGAAACCGAACCCGAATTATCCGAAAATCCGAATCCGAATTATCCGAAAATTCGGATATCCGAATTTTCGGATTCGGATTCGGATAGTGATTTTCGGATATTTCGGATAGTTCGGATATCCGAATATCCGAAATATTATATTTATATATTTTTTTTAATTGTTTTTATTATTTAAAAATAAGAAAATTTGAATCAAAACCCGATATATTATATTTATATATTTTTATATGTATATTTTATAATGTTTTTTAAGGTTTTTAATTGTTTTTGTAATTTAAAAATATTATTTTTATATATTTTTTTTTATTTTTTTTATATTTTCGGATATCCGTTTCACTATCCGAATCCGTATCCGAATTTTCGGATATCCGAAATTTCGGATTCGGATTCGGATAGTGAAATCCACTATCCGAAAATTTCGGATATCCGAATTTTCGGATATCCGACTTTGAACACCCCTACTGATTAGGCGTGTTTGAATTGTTTTCATTTGAACCGGCCGGTTACCAACTGGACCGAGTGGTCAGGCCTGATTTCCAATTCTTTTAATTTTTTTCTTTCAAAATCTCATTTTTTTTAATTAAGTCTTCATATTTATTAAAAAATTACAATTTGATCATAATATTATGTAGGGGAGGGTTCCAAAGAAAACCACAAGTTAGGCGAAAACCGAGAAAACCACTAAAAACCAATCACTAAAAAACCAATTTTATCCAATCATATAATAATTTTTATTTTTTGTTTTATTTTTATTTATTTATAAGAGTATCAATGTAATATTAAACAATTTTACCAAAAAACATTTTACACATAGTGTTACGTATACGTAAACATAAAACAAAAAAATTGCGGTTACGTATATGTAAATCAAAAAAATTGATTTTGGATACGTATACGTAAATAAAAAAATTGCCTAAAATGATGTGGTTTTCTTAGTTTTCGTCTAACTTTGTGGTTTTCTCTTGATCTCTCCCCATATTATGTATCTATATACATAGTTTATTGACGTCATTCAGTTCTTAAATCTGATCCAACCAGCAGACCTCTAGAGCGGCCGGTTCGTTGTTCGGTTCGATTCTTAAAACATGTATATTTTGGTTTGATCCAATCATACGATTTTATTTTTAATTTATAGGCGGGTTAGGAAATTCATAAAATTTTCTAGGAAATTTTTATAACATATTTGGTTTGTTGGTAATTCGTTGCTTGGAGTAGCGAACTCAACTAATTTTGTTTATGCAAGAAACAAACTCCACACACATGATTTTTTTTTTCCTGATAATTTATGTAACATATAATTTAGTTTTCTCTGATAACTTGTACAATTTAATTTTCCTAAAAAATCTAAATAACCATTTTGTTCAATTTTTTTGTAGACATTCAAAACTCTTTTTATTTTTAAACTAGGTTATTTTTAAAATAAAGTATTTTTTATATTTCGTTTTGATTTGATTGTAATTGTCAAATTACAGCTTCCAGACTTCCCATCCAAGTTATTTTTCTTTTGCGAAGAAGAACCAGGAAGCGGGGGAGAAACTCCGATAGTTTTGAGTCATATCGTATACGGAAAAACGAAAGAGAAGCAACCGGAGTTCGTTGCTAATCTGGAGGAGCATGGATTGAAGTTTGTAACTGTAACGGCTGATGAGGACCATTCATCATCCTTCGGTGGTAGAGGTTGGAAGTCTGCATACATGACAGATGACAAGAAAGTTGCAGATGAAAGGTTTAACTTGTTAATTCTCCATTAACTTTTTTTTAGAACGGAGAATTTCTTTACTCGTGTGGGACTTAAATCCAATACCTCCAAACCTATGTGTTTGAAGAGGTTTTTTCTCTGTCACTGGGCCACCAATCACAGTGGTTCTCTCTCCATTAACTGTTGTTTTTTTAATGTTCTATTTTAAAAAAAAAAGCGGCAAATGGTTGCATTGACTCAATAAAAGTGGTAAATGGTAAAACCGTGATTCTCAATCATTTACTACTTTTGGGTCAATGCAACCATTTGCCACTTTTCTTTTTAATAAATATGCCATCTAAAAAAAATCCCATTAACTACTTATACCATATAACTTACAACACAAGAAGTCACCGACTTTATGTTGATAAAGTCTTGTAGTAGTGGTAGGAACAAAGTTAGAATGTATTAGCATTATGTTTTGTTTCTTTTTCTGTGAAGTGTCTTAACATAGTTCATGAAAATATTTGATTCACAGGGCAGAAAAGCTAGGAACAAAGTTGGAATGGACGGAGAATGGTGTAAGAATTATAACAGGTCCGGTGCCAGCCTTTAGATTCGACAAGGAAACTCAACAGAAAACTTGGTTCAATAACCTTGTGACTTGCAACACGCGTCCAACGAATGGTAAAATTCAAGATCATGATACGTATGTTGAGCTTGGAAATGGTGATCTCGTGCCTGATGATGCTTTCAAAGACTTGTTGAAAATCATGGAAGAAGAATGTGTCGCGATACCTTGGAAGAAAGGTGATGTTATGCTTGTTAATAATTTGATGGTACTTCATGGACGACAACCAGTACTAAAGCCACCTCGTCGCATACTCGCGTCCCTTTGCAAGTGATGGCCGGAAACTACAAGTATAAAAATGCATGAAATCGATATTAGGGTCGATATTTCGTTACTTTATATATAGTTGTGCAAGAATGATGGAAAATTTGATGAAAAATTTGCATCTTTTGTTGTAAATTGTTAAATAAAGAATGACTCGTGCAATCTTCTTTGCAATGCATTTATATTCATATACCTATGCTTGTAGAAGATATAAAAGCAAAAATATTTGAAATATTGAACATATTTTATAAGATATAAATATGCTTTCATTTATATATATTAAATTAAAAACTTTATTAAATAGTAACCAATTTTCCTCTATTTTCTATTTAGGTTACGTATTTTTATAAAAAAATAGTATTTATATAAAGATTTCACAAGATTGGAACTCTATTTGAAGCTTCAATAGTAATAAAACCTGTTTGCGGATAACTCGGATCGAATCGTGTGTGTATATACCACTAACTTGTTGTTAGACTTGTACATACGGGTGTTTTGTGTGGATAATTTTAACAGATAAGAACATAAAAGTACATGGCCAATTCGACATGTTCATAGCAGCAGATGACTACATGGACGTCAAGTGTGAGCATCAAATTACATTGCGTGAACCAGTCCAATTCGGAAGCATTAAGGAGAATAATAGAGACCTTACGATGGTTATGATCATAATAATCCCTTAACAATGGCTATCAAAAGTAAACCCATGATGTTTCTCGCTCCAGGTGACAACAATCCATCTTCAAGCAGTTAAAGAATCGATTAGGCAATTAATTACTAGGGTTCTTCTTGGTGTGATTTCACTCAAATTACCTTACACCCTCTTGCTACCATTAAATCGTATGGTTTCTGGTGGGATGATTTGATTATCAGGTTTTTGTTGGATTTTGGGTTTTGTAAAAGGGTATTTAAAATTTTATTTTGTATAATTTATATCTTATTTATTTTTCTAAAAGGGTTAAGGGTATAGAGAAGGATTCAAATACTAACAAACCTTTTATTTGATAACCGTGTTAACAACTATCAAACAATCATATAATTTATAAATTATTTTTTCTTTTAATTCTTAAAAGAATATTTAAATAGCGTGAACATATATCTTGAACATAAATACGCAAATGATGAGTCTTACATATACGTACCAAATAATGTTACATGTACGTGACACATAATGTTTGAGAGTGGCTATCATGGTGGCGGTGGCGGTGGTGGGAGGTGGGGTGGGTGGTGGTAGTAGTGTGGTTGTGGGTGGCGGGAGATGGTGGTGGGTGGTGGAGGCGGTGGTGGGAGGTGGTGGTGGGTGGTGGTGATGAAAGGTGAAATAGGGGATGGAATGAAAAAAAAACAAGGGGGTGGATGGAATGAATTTGAAGGATTCAGAAGGAATGTCATTCCTTGTGGAATGGATGATTCCATTCCATCGTCCAACCAAACACCATTTTTTTCATTCCCTCATAGTCGTCCATTCCATTCCACCTCTCATTTCTGCATACGAAACGCTACCTAAGGGTATATCTATCTTTTCACAAAAAATTAATAGAAAAATTTGATGACGTTAGAGACATGTGATTTTTTTTAATAGCAAAAACCCATTTTAGGGTCCTCCTAATAGTTTACACCAGTTTTTTATGATGGTGCTCGAACCCTCGACCTCAAGGAGAGTATCATCACTTAAATCCAAATGGCTTTGTCATTAAACCCAACCCACCAAAGAAAAACATGTAGTTGATTAGGAATTCAGGACAATTAACAAGTCACAAAAACTAAAAATATCAAATTAAAATTAAAACTATTAATAAAAGCGTTATTTTAAACAAACCACTCCTATTAAAACCAAAATGTACTCTTTGTATTATATTTCATAGAGTACATAGTTACGTTTGAAAGGGTATCTAAGGAGCATAAAATATTTTAACATATGTCCAAAAAAATTATTCTAGATAAACAAACAAACCATATATGTAAATCTAAAGAACCAGAGATAATAATCCAGACCACTACATACAATTGCCAAATGGCCACCGGAATATTCTTCCGAGAAGTAGAACTACCAGAGCAAAAAGCTTACGGCGACGGCCTTCTCTTCCCGGTGGTATTGTCACCAACCACTAACACTAATATCACCGAGGCTATCACAGCGGACAAACAATGGTTGGAGTCTCTTCTCCAAAAGAACGGCGTTATTCTCTTCCGAGGCTTTCCTATTACATCTCCTTCCGACTTCAACAACGTTGTTGAAGCTTTTGGGTTCCCTGAATTAGTCTACGCCGGAGGCCGGGCTCCTCGGACCAAAGTCGTCGGCCGGATTTACACCGCCAATGAAAGCCCTCTTGATAAACAAATTCCTTTCCATCACGAGATGGCTTATGTACGTAAAGTATTTAATTATCAACTTAATTTGATCATCAGATTAGTGGTTAGATTAATCTTTTGAATGATTTGCCAATTAAGATAAACAAACATGCCCGGAAAATCTGATTTGTCGATTAGACGTTGGCTAAAATATAGTATTAAAAAGCCGCGCGTTAAACCACGAAAAAATTTACGTTTTTGAAACTTTATATAAAAAAGGTTAAAAGAAAAGTTAACTATGAAATAAATCAACGTCTTTGGAACAAAAAATAATACAACAAAAATATTTTTAAAAATTTAAGCTGACGTCAGCAGATGAAGGCATGAAGCGGCCGCGGGGGAGGGGTGTCTGGGATTTGAACCCGTGTCTCGCGTAAGAGGAAAGGGCACCCAGACCAGCCGGTCAAGCAGCAAGCACCCACTTTGGTTTAGTTTCAACAAGACATGCTATGTATATACAAAGAAAAATTTATAACCTTGACTTAATAAACTTGTACAAAATGCGGTAACATATGAACGGTAACGTATGTCTCTTGCACTGACTTTGCATTTTAAATATATATACATAATTTTGTTAATAGATACCGGACTTCCCGTCCAAGTTATTTTTCTTCTGTGAAGAAGAACCAGAAAGAGGGGGAGAAACTCCGTTAGTTTTGAGTCATGTTATATATGAAAAGATGAAAGATAAACACCCGGATTTCGTTGCGAAACTAGAGGAACATGGATTGACGTATAAAAAAGTAACGAGTGGTGAAGACCGCCCGTCATCATTCAGAGGCAGAAGTTGGAAGTCTGCATACATGACCGATGACAAGAATGTTGCAGAGAAAAGGTTTATGATTTTGCATAATCTTTATGTTAATCCATTACGGTTGCTAAACATGGGTAACTAGAATGATGTTGGATTGGACAGGGCAGCGGAGCAGGAAACAAAGCTGGAATGGATGGGGAATGCTGTAAAAATGACAACAGGTCCGCTGCCAGCCATTAGATTCGACAAGGAAAGTCAACGTAAAACGTGGTTTAATAATCTGGTGTTGAGTAAAACTGGTCCGATGAATGATGATATTGATGACAATGATACATATGTTGAGCTTGGAAATGGCGATCTAGTGCCAGATCATCCTGTCAAAGACTGCTTGAAGATCATGGAACAAGAATGTGTTGCCATACCTTGGAAGAAAGGTGATGTAATGCTTGTTAATAATTTGATGGTGCTTCATGGCCGACGGCCGCTGCTAAAGCCGCCACGCCGGATACTGGCGTCCCTGTGCAAGTGACGGAAACAGGAGTGGTTCTCAATGATGGCCCAAGGCTACTTGTTGGTACATTACAATTACTATAAACCATAAACCGGATGTATGATAGCCTGCTTCATGTTTTATCTTTATATTACAAGAAAATCTCAAAACAGAATGTTATAAATAATCAAATAAATGTGTACATATAAATAATAAAATGACACTATGCCGAACCATCTATGCAACTATATACACACAACGCAGGCAATGCAACGGTGAAAACTGAGAATAGACCTACTTCATCAATTCAAGAACATAGATTGCAGAGAAGGATGACACCGTGGGACGCGATGAAACTATCGACCTTGAACTAGGCCACTAAACACTTGACTGTTTCCAGCAAGAGTAGCTTCCCACTCAACAGATGATAAAAGAATATGTGAAAGTGAAATAACAATTTGCTTCATGTCTGGTCTCAAGATCGGATCATCCTCGACACATTGTTTTGCCAGCGTGGCCATCTGCAGATGCAAATAATAATTAATAATAATCGGGTGGATGTATTCAAAACTGTTTAGAACTAGAGACAGAATCATATGATATGGTACCTTGAAAACACAGTCATGAGGGAATAGATCCAACAGATTAGGATCAATGTGGTCTTTTAAGCCTGACATACTCATAGAGTCAGGTGAGTGCTTAAGTGCTGCCAACATCTGCAGTTATTTACAACAAATTTTCAAGATAAAAAATCTTGAAATTGTATCAATGAATACAAAATCTTGAATTTGTGAAATCGACTTACGATGGATGCCAATGAGCGTCTCTCGGAGTTTTTCTTCACAACAGCTTCAGTTCGTGTAATGGCTTCTTTTCCTGATATTAACTCGAAAAGAACGACACCAAATGCATATACATCACTTTTTGTTGTAGCTAACCCATCCCTCAGGTATCTGTGATAATAGGGAAAATTATATGATGTCAGTCATAAAAATGGATTAATTTGAGCAGAAACCATGATTCTAACATAAAATAGCAAAGATATTAAGCAACTAATTTCTAACTAACAACAACCAAAATTGTCACAACCGGCAACCATCATTCAAATTTTTATAAAATAAACAACAATTACTTGATTACTCACCAGTTTAGCAGGTCTTTCTTGTCTCTCTGTAGATTTTTTTTATTTTTTAGGTAATTTTATATACTTCTATATCTATACAAAATTACTGATTATCATTACTAAAAAATTAAAAACTAAAAATGAAGTTAAGCAGGAAAAGACAAAAATCAACTGCTAAACTGGTAATTAGGTAAAATGTTGTATTTTTTGCAAAAAAAAATTAATAATAATAATAATAAAAACAATTGAAGTAAGCTGCTATTTTAGGTAATTTTGAAAGTTTGTTGCTAGAATTAGAAATTGGTGCATAGTATCTTGCTATTTACTGCAAAAGGCCCTTTATATAAGGTTATAAACAGTGGCGGATCTAGGAAAAAAAGCCAGAGGTATCTAAAATTTCGTTCAAGGGTATCTGGATACATAAAACGGTAAAAAAAAAAAAATTCCCACTACGCGTCGAAAGTTGAGGGGTACCGACAGGTACCCCTGCCCTAGGCGTAGATCCGCCCCTGGTTATAAACTTACTCTGGAGCTAAATAGCCGAAAGTTCCAACCACTCTTGTAGTTGAAGCTTCTCCATCATTAGTTATTCCAACAAGTTTTGCCAACCCAAAATCTGAAATCTGTTTCATACAAAGTTGTTCAAATGTGCTAAATGACTAATAATAAAATTTATTCTTGTGAGGCAAGTAAAATAGATAGATACCTTGGCTTTGAAGGCACCGTCAAGTAGAATGTTGCTTGTTTTAATATCTCTATGAACATAATGAGGCTTTGTGTGCTCGTGTATGTATTCCAGGCCCCTTGCGGTATCTAATGCGATTTGAACCCTCATAATCCAGGATAAAGTAGGATGACCTACATGATATCATGCGTTTTTATTCATTCCTTTCATATCTTAGCGTTTTGTAGGATAACAATATGTCAAAATTACACTATTACCCTTGTTTTGAGGATCATGTAAGTGACTTCCAAGTGAACCTTTTTGAGCATACTCATAAATGAGGAAAAGCTCATCATCGCTAGCTGCATAACCGATAAGTTGTACCTTGACAATAAGAAAACCTAACAGAGTCAATACTAAAAAGAAAAAAAAATCTAAAAAAAACGGTAGCGACTTATGACATGTAGATAGTGATATAAACATCAAGATTCAAAACTCTTACCAAATTTGTATGATGAACCTTGCACAACACTTTCATTTCTGCTATGAACTCTTTAGTTTTTGTTGCAGTCATCCTTTTGACAGCAACTTCCTGAGAAAATATCAAGAATGTTGCAGTAAGATTAAGATGGAGATAATTGATTCAGTTACATAGGCGTTATTTTTGTGTCGCTCAGCTATAGATGGGTTGATTTGGGTAATGTTTTGTGTCTAACGGGTCAAATTGATCAAACTGGTTGAAAGTCACTATTCAAATGCATACAGCCTCCTAAATCGCTTTGGTTAGAAAAAGTTAGATTCTTGCTGACAAAATCCAGTTTTTAAATCATATTTAAAGCATAATGGTTTACAAAATTGAACATAAAGTGTTTGATTAGACACCCATAAAAAGTTACCTATCCAGACTCAAAAATGTTATGACCCGTTACCCAACCCGGCCATTTTACCACCACTAGAAAAAGGGAAAAGAATCAAACAACAAACCTGCTCACGAAGTAAACCATAATACACAGAACCGTACGTCCCATGACCTAAAAGATTGGACTCGGAGAAACCATCCGTACATGAAAAGACTTCTTCATATAAAATCACCACAGGTTTCTCTACATCAAACACATCTGTCCCAATAACTGCAACAACAAAAAAGAACACCAGATCACTTCAAAATCTATGCTTGCAGCTAACACATAAAGGCTTAAAATAACATAAACGATAAACCCAAGTCAAAACCTTTCGGAATGTTGGTATGACGGTCACTAGATTCCTCAATAGTTTGCTCCCAACCATTAGATTTGCAGCAGAGTCTCCCTGAACCACACCAGAAGCTTGATGTTCTCAATATATGGAACTTATGTGAAACTTGTTCATTTTCAGGATCCTTTAAATGATTCTTGTGGGCATCCCGGAAGCAAATCGATGATCTCACACACACAAAAAGTGCTACAACTGCTATGATTAGAGCAAAACCAACACCTAGACTCCCTATGATCCACCAATGTTTCACATAACTCTTATGATTGCTCCCCTCTACAAAATAAAACATTACAGCATTAATCAGTCCGCCTCTAGTAAGGTATTGAATTAGACAGCTTACCTACAACAATGGCATCAGAAGATGGTGATGGAGCAGGTGCAGGGGGGGACTTATTCTGTATAGGATATGGCTCACCAGGAACTACATGATTAAGACAAGATTACATCACTACAAACTAAAAACTTAAAAATTAACTGTAATCAGATTCATCAATAAAGAAGTTAATAAAAGCAACAAAAAGGCAAAGCTAATTAAATTAGGTTTAAATAACAAACCTGAATTCAACGGTATGTAATAAAGTGCACCAACAGTGATGTTATCGGGATTATCAATTCCGTTAACTTTCTCAATACTATCCATACTAACACCAAATCTACTTGCTAACAGCTCAATGCTATCCCCTTCCTTCATCACATAACTCAGCAAGTAATTCCACAATCCACTCGAACAATCACAAAACAACTGCAACGACACCACCGCCCCTGTCCGCGCCGGCCGGGAGAAATTCGACAGGTACGCCAATCCTCCATAGGCATCAACCACCATATCATACACAGATCCCCCTGTTTCCCTCACCGTGTAAGTAGTATTCGTCAAGTAGTTATGAACCGGCGAATTAGTACACGAACAGTTCTTCCGAACAAATACGTAGTTCCGGCCGTTACCTTCAACCGTAACATCCTGAGGCAAGACGTCAAACATGCTCATGATCAATTCTAGGGTTTGATTAGGCGACGGAGCGAAAGCTATGAAGGAAGTGCATAATCGAGACGCTTCCGTGCAATTTAACGGCGTCGGATATGCAGAACAGGACGTTTGAAACTGCGAAGCGAAAATTAACAGTAGCAGGAGATTGAACATCTGGAAATAGTTTTGAATTGAAGAATCCATTGTTGAACGATCGCGAGGGTCCGTAGGTGATGAAATTGTTGATGGATTTGAAACGAATTGCGGTTATTAGCTACAGATTGACGAAATTGAAGAGTGTTGGAGGAAGATTTAGCATTGGAGATGAATTGAATCAGGATTTTAGGGTTTTGATGGAGGAATCTGCGAGTGAAGAAGAACAAGAATGGAACTGAATGAGTATAAACTGGTGATATCGACGGCTCATTGAGCAGTAAAAAGTAGAAAGATAACCGTACGTGTTACATGTAGTTGAGTTTGGTATTTAGATGAATTTAAATTTAAATTAAAATTACAATTTATATTTAAAAAATAGGGCCGTAAAGTAGCGAAGCGTTCGTGGAAAGTTTGTTTACAAAAGTGTGTTCGTTTGATAAATGAAAGAATATGAATAGATGTACCGTTCATTCAGTTTTGTCCATGAAAATTTGTTTATTTATGTTCGTTTATTAAAAAAATATCTTTTTAATTTTTAATTATCGTCCTAAGTTCTTAACATTTAAACCTGTTTTTATGATAATTATGGTTAGAATTGTTATGTCAAGTATTTTTGGATAATTATTTGTAAGTAGTTAACTTGATTTATGTTTTGGGTGGTTGTGTTATGTGTTTGTAAGAGCAATCCTATCAGTTTCCTTATCCATATTTCTATAATTACACTAAAAATTACTATTTTTTCTCTCACTTATTTAATTAAATAATATTTTTTTACACCTTTATCATTACCTTTTCTCTCCCTTACACTCACAACCACTTTAAAAAAAATATTAAAAAATTTATGCTGGTAAACAATGTTTTCCTCAAATATACAAAAAATTTATACATTTTCTCTCTACTCCACTCACAACCACTCCCTAAAATATGCAAAACACACACACACAAATATGAAGAAACTGATGCTCACCGTTTATTTCACTATAAATTCTTAACGAACACGAACAAATTCTTGTTTAACTTGGTTCAATTCGTTTAGAGTCCTAAATGAAAATGTTCACATTTTATGTGTGTAACAAATGGTTTTTTGATTAATTTCTTCTTCGTAGCAACTTATTCTATAGACATTTTCTTATGATGTGTAATGAACATAATTTTTTAAAATTTAATAAAGTTTTAAATGAACTTTTTTTAACTAATTGTTCGGTACATGAGTAAGCAAAAATAATTAGCAAACCCGTGATCATTTTGTCATATAATTATGGGTACATTTTGAATTATTTTTGTAATGTTGTGAATACAAATAAAAAGTTAAAAAAGATTTTAGAAATAATGGATAATGATTATACACATGGAGGGTAGTGGCCCACCAACAGGGAACATGAATGCAAGAATGCATGTGTACGACTAAAAATAATACAAATAAAGGTGGCAACAATGGTATCCCGTATTCAAATAATTATATGTTTGTAAACTCTATAAATAAATGCAACTTTCAAACTAATTCCAAGTTTATAGAGTAATTTAATTTGGAGATCATAAAGTCATAATTGACGTCATAAATACACAATTATTTTACAAGATTTTTTCCTTTTTTTATATATCTAATGTTATTTTAGATGGTTACAAATTAAAACACCATAGTTTCATAAAAATACAAAAGATATTAATGTGATAATAATATTCGGTTATGACTATTTGTTGGCTTTAAACGGAAATAAATCCCATCTAACGGAAAAAGAAACCAAAATAGGTTCACTTTATAAAACTTGATTTTTTTATGGATTTTAATTTGTTTAGCATTTTTATGTATTTGCAAAATATAAATCAAAAGCTATTTAATATGTTACCTTTTAAAAAAATAAAATGTGAGCATGATGACCTTTTATGTATTATGGGTGCATTTAAAGAGTGGTCTGTGGTTACCTGCTTTTGAGGAGGTTTGTTCTTCCGTACAGGAAAAAGACGGAAAATTAACGGCGTTAAAACGGAAGGGTGGGGAAGGAACAAAACAGCAAGTAGCAAACAGTGGATGTGGGACCCTGTCTCGTCTGACTTGTGGCAAATCAACGACCGTTCAAATCACGGCGTCAAAACGGAAATTGACCAGGACGTCAAAGTTACCCAACGAGTGTTTAGCAACCATACAAAATTCAAAATTCCAAACAATAATGGTAGTTAAGTGGTGTGACTCATGACTAAAAAGTTAAGTGTTTAATTATTATAGGATGTGTCGTTTGATTCCAACCCTTTAATCAAGATGTGCAAACATACATTTAATCTCCAAAATAATAAAGTGTTCCACTTGATTATTCAAGACTTGTAGTGAACAATCATACATGTTTACTTATTTCCTTATCGTAATCATGATCCTAACAAACATTGAAGGAATAAAATTTCATGGCTTCTGTCGACTTTATCCGGTTTTTAAATTTTTCTGACTAGGATTACATACGAGGACCGAGGACTGGAGGGTCAGGCGGTTCGATTAGAGCTGGTGAACCAGATCACAACAAACCGTAAAGTTTTTCAAGAACTGGATGGGAGTGATGGGACTGATTTAGAACCGGTCAATAGTTGATAAAACTTTTTGTGACTTACATATTTGTATGAGGTGTGACTGAGAGAGGCTTCGATTTGTGATTCCATGTACTGATGTACGTGTGTGAAATTTTTACACGATACGGTGGCGTGTCAATGGTGGCGGTGTGGAACGTGGCGGAGGCAAGAGTGGTGGTGGAATTTGCGGCGATTGTGGCATTGGCGACGACGATGAGGGTGGCATGGTCGGTGGCAGGGCGGGGGTGGCAGCGACAAGGCGAAGGGGGATGCGTGTCACAACCCCGGGCTACCCCTGCCCGGGCGTCGCGAGACAACGCTGGTATCTGAATGAGGTCCCATATATTTGGACAGCGGAAGTCTTTGTTGATGCCTTTTTGTAATGAAATGTCATGTAAATAACCTCAAGGGTTAATTCTGTACTTTTTGTCAAAACTTGGGATCCACGTCCCTTTTCATTTCATGATAATAGACATTCAAAAGTCTATTATATAATGTACATCTGCTGAATTAATTTACATAATACAAGCCATTTAAAATGTCTAGGATCTATGTCCGTTCCAACATTTGGTCTTGTATTAGTCTGCCACAGGGATTTAAATATGCCTAAAGATCTTGTCTTTACTGCACCACCCTGAATTTAATGATTTCTTTCACTACCTGTGAAAAACGTTTTGAAAATGAACATCAGCATAAAGCCGGTGAATCACATTTAACTGACACGAAAATGATTTCTAACATAAACCAAATTAAAGCCTTTAAGCACGTTTCTGTATGGTAAATCTACACATTCAGCAGTCTTTTTCACCTGAAGTATATACCACCTACATACACTGGGTTAACTGCCATGGGGTCAACTGGCTGAGCTCTATGTCTCAGACTGATAGCCTATTCCCAGGGTCGTGATGCTAAGAACCTTGTTCTTAGTCTTACATGATACTCAGGAACTCGTCCCTCGTATAATCTGCTAAGGAACCATATCCTCAGTCTTATGATATCCCATTACATGATCTGTACCCAGCCACGGACCGGACTTTCACCCGTCACATGTATACCATTTGATCAAATCTACGTATGCTTATGGCCTGAATGCTATCACGTAGATTACCCTTATGATTAAAGCATTTAATTTGTTTCATGCCGTTTTCGTAAATAAAATGGTTTTCTTGTTTGAAAAGCGTTAAATGTGTTCACCTTGATTTTGATGGCTGGTAGGGTTGTAGGCTTCGGAATTTGAGCAGAACCTCGACACGTTTCTTCCTAGGGAAGACACGATTAACGAGAATATATATGAGAGAATATATATATAATTGCGGCTATATATATATGAATAGTTTTAACGATACCTACTTTGCGGGATTTGGACAGAACTACGGCTTGAGTTGGGTGTCGTAGGATTCTTGAACAGCGCTTCGGGACGTTGTGGAGTTTTGAGAGATCGGGTTTGTGTGAAACGAATGTTTGGAAACTGTACAGAATTTCAATCCCGTTGAAGGCCTTTTATAGGCTGATTTTCCAGTCCCTCGCGTACCGCGAGGCCGGCCAAGGAAATCCCTCGCGTACCGCGAGAGGATGAGGTGTCACGAACGGTGCTGAGTCAGCATGACACGTGGCGGCTGGTGGCAAGGGTGAATGACACGTGTTTTCTGGCCCTGACGCGTGTACTATTCCCTCGCGTACCGCGAGGCTTGGTTGGGAATATTCTCGCGTACCGCGAGAAGGTGTAAATCTGGCGTATAAACAGTCCCCTCGCGTACCGCGAGGTTTTGTCAAAATCTCCCTCGCGTACCGCGAGGGAGTGAAATTTTGAATTTTTCTTTTCTTTTTATTTTGGGTGTTACATCCTCCCCTCCTTTAGAATAATCTCGTCCTCGAGATTCATTGAAAGAGATGTGGATACTTTTTGCGCATTTCTGACTCAAGTTCCCAAGTATATTCTGGGCCACGCCTGGAGTCCCATCTTATTTTGACTAACACCAATTGTTTCCGTTTAAGCTTTTTGATTTGTCGGTCTTCAATTTGTAACGGGCGTTCGATGAATTTGAGCTTTTCATTTACTTCCACATCTTGTAAAGGCATAAGCAAGGATTCATCAGCTAAACACTTACGTAGGTTTGATACATGGAATACATCGTGTACTCCACCCATCTCTACTGGTAGTTCAAGCTGATAGGCAACAGGTCCGATTTGTTTAATGATTTTGAAAGGTCCAACAAAACGTGGACTTAACTTTCCTTTCTTTCCGAAACGAATAACACCTTTCCAAGGTGAAACTTTTAATAACACCTTGTCACCGAATTGGAATTCTAACGGCTTTCTTCGTTTATCTGCATAACTTTTTTGTCGATCTCGAGCCGTTTTTAAACGTTCACGTATTTGTAATACTTTATCAGTGGTTTCTTGGACTATCTCTGGTCCTGATAACTGATTTTCTCCGATATCTGACCAACATACAGGCGTTCGACATTTCCGTATAATGCTTCAAATGGTGCGGCTTGAATACTTGTGTGATAACTATTGTTGTAGGAAAATTCCATTAGAGGTAAATGATCATCCCAATTACCTCCAAAGTCTATCACACAGGCTCGGAGCATATCTTCTAGGGTTTGTATAGTTCTTTCGCTCTGCCCATCAGTTTGTGGATGGTAAGCAGTACTAAGGTTCAATCGAGTTCCTAGAGCTGTTTGAAAACTTTGCCAGAATCGAGATGTGAAGCGACTATCTCTATCTGACACTATGGATAGAGGCACACCATGTAATGTTACAATTTCATTAACGTAAATTTGTGCCATTTTGTCCATACTCATGGTGTCTTTAATAGGTAGAAAGTGAGCTGATTTGGTTAAACGGTCAATGATAACCCAGATTGCATTATTTCCACGAGTGGTTCGAGGAAGTTTTGTAATAAAGTCCATAGTTATCAGTTCCCATTTCCAAACTGGTAATTCTAACTGTTGCAATAATCCAGCTGGCTTTTGGTGTTCGGCTTTGACTTTGGAACAAGTCAAACATTTTGCTACGTAGATAGCAATGTTCTTTTTCATACCAATCCACCAGTAACTTTCTTTGAGGTTTTTGTACATTTTATCACTTCCTGGGTGCATGGTGTATTTGGACTTGTGTGCTTCTTCGAGGATTCGCTCTCGAAGATCACCTGTAACTGGTACCCAAATACGTTTATTCATGCGAAGGATATTATCTTCTCCTTTGATCAGTAAATCAAGCATTCCTTTCATTCCTTCTTTTTCAAAGTTACCTTCCTTCAAAGCTAACTCTTGTGCCTCTTTTAACTGACTTACAAGATCAATTTGTAGTTCAAGTCTGAGAGAACGTACTCTCTTTGGCTTGACATTTTCTTTTCGGCTCAAGGCATCTGCTACTACATTTGCCTTTCCTTCATGATAACAAATTTCACAATCATAATCATTCAGGATTTCCATTCATCTTCTTTGTCTCATATTTAACTCCTTCTGGCTAAATATGTACTTGAGACTTTTATGATCAGTGTAGATTGTGAACTTAACCCCATAGAGATAGTGTCGCCATAATTTCAAAGCAAAGATTATAGCGCCCAACTCTAGATCGTGGGTTGAGTAGTTTTTCTCATGAATTTTCAACTGACGAGATGCATAAGCAATGACTTTCTTGCGTTGCATTAATACGCAACCTAAACCAGTATGTGAGGCGTCGCAGTAAACTACGAAGTCTTCAATACCATCTGGTAAAGATAGAATAGGTGCGTTTGTCAGTTTTTGTTTCAAAGTTTCAAAAGATTCAGATTGTTTGGGTCCCCATTCGTATTTTACAGATTTCCGAGTTAGGGATGTGAGTGGGATTGCTATACGAGAAAAATTTTGAATGAACCGGCGGTAATATCCCGCTAATCCCAGAAAACTACGAATTTCGGTGGGTGACTTGGGAATTTCCCATTTGGATATAGCTTCGATTTTGGAAGGATCTACTTGAATTCCGTTTACGTTGATGACATGACCAAGAAATTGTACTTCCGTTAACCAAAATTCGCATTTGGAAAACTTAGCATATAATTTCTCTTTTCGAAGAAGTTCAAGTATGGTTCGAAGATGAGTTTCGTGTTCAACTTGGGTTTTGGAATAAATAAGTATGTCATCAATAAAAACTATGACAAACTTATCCAAGTAAGGTTTGCAGACACGATTCATCATGTCCATGAATGCGGCAGGAGCATTTGTAAGTCCAAATGGCATAACCGTGAACTCGAAATGTCCATACCGTGTTCGAAATGCAGTTTTCGAGATATCGTTATCATGCACTTTCAACTGATGATAACCTGAACGAAGATCGATCTTTGAAAAATGACAAGCTCCTTGGAGTTGATCGAATAAATCGTCAATCCGTGGAAGCGGGTATCGGTTTTTGATGGTAACTTTATTCAGTTCCCGATAATCAATACACATGCGCATTGATCCGTCTTTCTTCTTAACAAAGAGAATTGGAGCTCCCCAGGGTGAAGAACTTGGTTGGATAAAACCTTTCTCAAGAAGTTCATCCAATTGTTTCTTGAGTTCTGTCATTTCTGTGGGTGCCAGTCTGTACGGGGATTTGGCAATTGGAGTTGCACCAGGTACAAGGTTGATTCGAAATTCTACCTCTCGTTCTGGTGGTAATCCAGGCAGTTCTTCAGGAAAAACGTCTGGAAATTCAGATACTACATGTACTGATTCTATCTTCTTCTCCTTTTCCAAGGCAGTAATTGATACCAGACATGCCAGATATCCTTTTCTTAAGCACTTGGTTGCTTTAAGTATGGAGATTATCTGGATAGGTTTTGTGGGTTTATCACCTTGGATAGTTAGAGTTTTGTTTGTTGGTGTAACGAGTTTTACAACTTGTTGATTACAAAGGATTTCGGCTTGGTTATTGGATAACCAATCCATCCCCAAAACAATGTCAAAGCCAGTTATTGACATTGGTAACAATTGTACTGGGATAGTGAAACCAGCTAATGTAATGTAACAATTGTTCAG
Organism: Smallanthus sonchifolius; assembly: GCA_023525975.1. Lineage (NCBI taxonomy): Eukaryota > Viridiplantae > Streptophyta > Magnoliopsida > Asterales > Asteraceae > Smallanthus > Smallanthus sonchifolius. The sequence goes on along the minus strand of JAKNSE010000034.1, from coordinate 2,407,031 downwards.
TGATTGGGATATTTTTATCAAATCACCGTTCGCTGTTTCTACTTCGTATGTTTCAGCTAAGGGACTTAATGGTTCGTTTAATAGATTACAAAAATTATAATCTATAAAACTCCGGTTCGCACCTGAGTCAAATAAGACCTTAGCATAAACATTATTAAGAAGAAACGTACCGGTAATTACGTCCGACGTTCTCTCAGCTTGGTTAGCATTCATGACAAAAGCTCGTACGGTCTTTTTGTTTTCTGGAGTGATCTTAACTCCTGATCCTCCAGCTCCTCTGGTCTTTGCAAACTTAGGGCAATTCGTTCTGATGTGCCCTGGCTCTCCACAATTGAAACAAGTAATCATTCCCTTTCTTTTGAAGCAATTCTCAGTAGTGTGACCTGAGACCTTGCAATGATTACAGAATGGAGTTTCAAAAACACACTTTCCACTATGCCTGCGTCCGCACGTTTTGCATGGTGGATTGTTAAATGGAAATCCTTTTTGCCCAAAGTTCTTGCTAAATCTTTTGGCCTCGGGTTTTGATTTTATAGAGGATTCGACTTTCTTCTTTTCCTCTATATTTCTGATTAGTCCAGCCGTCATGGTACCGGTTAATTCTACGGTGGACTCAATGGTTTTTGGTGAGACAACCTTCACCAAATCACGGATCTCTGGAACTAAACCGTAAATATATCGAGTTATGAGAACTGATTCAGGTTTAGCCAGGTGAGGTGCCAATCGAGCATATTCAAAGAATTTGGTAGTATACTCTCGATCATTGGTACCCACCATCCTGTGATCCAAAAATTTCCTTTCAGCTTGTTCTTTCTCATTCTTGGGGCAAAATTTCCTTTTCACCTTTGCTCGGAATTCTTTCCAATCCATAGCATTGGTCTTTCTCCTCCCTTTGGCAGAAATGATTGAATTCCACCATTCCAACGCTTCATTTTTGAAGGAGTTTGAAGCATACAGTACTTGATCTTTCTTAGCACACTTGCTAATTGCTATTACTGACTCCATCTTCTCTAGCCAGTGAAGAGTAGCAATACCGCCTTCGGTGCCCTTAAATTCATAAGGTTTACAGTCCTGAAAGGTTTTATAAGAACACCCTTTGTGTCTATACCTTTTTGTTTCATTCTCTTCTTCTTCAGAGTCTTCACTGCTTAAATTTAAGGATTCTTCAGATCCAGAATACTTATTGCTTGATGTTCTGGACCTTTTCGAGGTTTGAGTTCTACGAGAGCTTGCTACTTGCTCTGTGTTGGTTTTCGGAGGGTTTTCCATAGCAAGGAGGTGGTTTCCTGTGTCCCATCCTAAGATCATGATATGTTGAATTAACAGACCACACGACCTTTCCGTCGGTTGCATACTGACGTCCATCGGAGGGATCTACATAGAAGAAAGGTTCCTTGAAAACGGGATGTTCTGGAATAGGATCAAAGAAATACTTTCCACCACTGCCTTCACAAACGGCAGCCTTGTCGGATTCAGAAATCGAATGTGGAGTTTCTTCACTTGGACTTGGTGGATGTTCTTGAATTGTTCCGGTAGGGTATACTATGTCTAACGATTGAGGTAGTGGCATAGATGTCATAACAGGACGTAAAGATTCTCTTGAATCTTCCATTTCCACTGAATACTCTGATTCTTCCCTCAGAGGTTCAAGCCTTGCTTGAGTCTGCTCCACTTGTTCTGCGACCATTCTGTTCCAATTCTCCGGGGTCGGTAGATAGTGGATATAATCGTCATATCTTGGTACTACTTGATTAGATGATTCTCCAGGGAAGTAGTTTGGGTAATTATAAGGATAATAGTATGGATCTGACATCTTGCAATTTATTGGTTATGTTAAAGGCATCTTCCTACCGTTCGTTTAGTAGGCACAACTATTGGTTAAAGCTAAGATACAATCATATAAGTATCTAGTTTTGCTAAAACCCTTGAATGTGGCTCTGATACCAACCTGTCACAACCCCGGGCTACCCCTGCCCGGGCGTCGCGAGACAACGCTGGTATCTGAATGAGGTCCCATATATTTGGACAGCGGAAGTCTTTGTTGATGCCTTTTTGTAATGAAATGTCATGTAAATAACCTCAAGGGTTAATTCTGTACTTTTTGTCAAAACTTGGGATCCACGTCCCTTTTCATTTCATGATAATAGACATTCAAAAGTCTATTATATAATGTACATCTGCTGAATTAATTTACATAATACAAGCCATTTAAAATGTCTAGGATCTATGTCCGTTCCAACATTTGGTCTTGTATTAGTCTGCCACAGGGATTTAAATATGCCTAAAGATCTTGTCTTTACTGCACCACCCTGAATTTAATGATTTCTTTCACTACCTGTGAAAAACGTTTTGAAAATGAACATCAGCATAAAGCCGGTGAATCACATTTAACTGACACGAAAATGATTTCTAACATAAACCAAATTAAAGCCTTTAAGCACGTTTCTGTATGGTAAATCTACACATTCAGCAGTCTTTTTCACCTGAAGTATATACCACCTACATACACTGGGTTAACTGCCATGGGGTCAACTGGCTGAGCTCTATGTCTCAGACTGATAGCCTATTCCCAGGGTCGTGATGCTAAGAACCTTGTTCTTAGTCTTACATGATACTCAGGAACTCGTCCCTCGTATAATCTGCTAAGGAACCATATCCTCAGTCTTATGATATCCCCTTACATGATCTGTACCCAGCCACGGACCGGACTTTCACCCGTCACATGTATACCATTTGATCAAATCTACGTATGCTTATGGCCTGAATGCTATCACGTAGATTACCCTTATGATTAAAGCATTTAATTTGTTTCATGCCGTTTTCGTAAATAAAATGGTTTTCTTGTTTGAAAAGCGTTAAATGTGTTCACCTTGATTTTGATGGCTGGTAGGGTTGTAGGCTTCGGAATTTGAGCAGAACCTCGACACGTTTCTTCCTAGGGAAGACACGATTAACGAGAATATATATGAGAGAATATATATATAATTGCGGCTATATATATATGAATAGTTTTAACGATACCTACTTTGCGGGATTTGGACAGAACTACGGCTTGAGTTGGGTGTCGTAGGATTCTTGAACAGCGCTTCGGGACGTTGTGGAGTTTTGAGAGATCGGGTTTGTGTGAAACGAATGTTTGGAAACTGTACAGAATTTCAATCCCGTTGAAGGCCTTTTATAGGCTGATTTTCCAGTCCCTCGCGTACCGCGAGGCCGGCCAAGGAAATCCCTCGCGTACCGCGAGAGGATGAGGTGTCACGAACGGTGCTGAGTCAGCATGACACGTGGCGGCTGGTGGCAAGGGTGAATGACACGTGTTTTCTGGCCCTGACGCGTGTACTATTCCCTCGCGTACCGCGAGGCTTGGTTGGGAATCTTCTCGCGTACCGCGAGAAGGTGTAAATCTGGCGTATAAACAGTCCCCTCGCGTACCGCGAGGTTTTGTCAAAATCTCCCTCGCGTACCGCGAGGGAGTGAAATTTTGAATTTTTCTTTTCTTTTTATTTTGGGTGTTACAATGCGGGTGGCAGGGTGATGCGGACGCAACGACGGTGAGTTATCGGATATTCCAATTCTGTTTGTTGGATTCCTCCACAATTTGTAAAAATGTTGAAATCGTCGTTTAAAGGATTTTGAGAGAATTAATTGCTAGCTTATTTCGAGTTTATTTTCTCAATCAAACACATTAACAATGAAATTCAGATTCGGATTCCAATTACAACAAATTATGCAAACAAAATGCCTTGATAAATGGAATTTAGATTTATTTCAATTACATTAAATTCTGCAAATCAAACGTATTCTTCAAATAAGCTTCGAGTCCAGAAATTTTAAATACTAATTTTATTATATTTATATTCTTATATAAAAAAAGTAACCTCAGTAAGTACATATTTTAAAGAATTATTTAACATTTCAAAATACTAAAGTTATTTCCTCTTATGAGACAAACTCAAAATTTCTGTCGTTTTATTTTCATTTTTACCTCTTTCTTTCTCAATTTTATCTATCAAATCTTGATATTGTTTCTGTCATCTTAATAAGTCTTCGTCTTTTATCTTTTTTTTTAGCATTTTTCACTGTGTTAAAATATCTTCAAAGTGCGTGCCTAGTTGACAGATATATTTTCTTGAAGGCATACATGGTATCCGGATACATGTTCATCTTATCTTTCTTCTAGTCCTATATCCAATATTTTTAGAAGAGACCGGAAAATAAACCAGAGTGCCTAAAGGTCCAATGGTTGTACCGATTTAATCGAATTAAAAATTATATATACATATAATATAAATTTATTTTATCGGTAATTTTGATGACATTAATAAAAAAAAAAATTGAAAGAAAACAAAATTAGAAAGTACGCTACCCCTAATCTCATCTGTCTCATTCGAACATGCTCGAACCATCTCAATCTTCATCTCTTATCTTATCTGAAATGCACGCTACCTCTAATCTAGCCTTAAAAACTTTATTTCTTATCTTGTCCAACCTTGTGTGCCCGCCTATCCACCTCAACATTCTCATTTGTGATGCCTTCATCTTTTTCTCGTGTATCTTCTTCATTGCCAAGCAATCGGTTCCGTATAACATAGCTTGTCGAACTGCAACTCTATAGAATTTCCCTTTTAATCTCTCTGTGAATCTCTCGTTACACAAACCCCATGTGTCTGCCCTCCATTTGCATCAACCTACCTAAACACAATGGGCTACATCACAGTCCACTTCCCCGTCATTTTGAACCCAAGACCCTAACGAACTTATTTGTCTGTGCTACTTGGTTTTAGAACGACTTATTTTTAAACCTTTGCACTTTAGGATTGCGCGCCACTCCATAAGATTCTCGTTGAGACTCCATTTGTTTTCCGCTACTAGCACAATATCATCTACGAATTATGCACCACGGGATTACCTTTTGTATCAAATTGGACAACTCATCCAAGACCAATGTGAAAAGAAATGAGCTCAACGCAGATCCTTAATGAAGGCAAACCTCTAAAGAGAAGAAATATGCACCCCCCACAGGTAGGGGTGTTCAATGTGGGCCACAAATGTACGGACATTTGTTTTTGCCCCGTCATACATATCTCTAAGCATCTCTATAAATCTTTTAGGAACCCCTCTCCCCTTCAGTCTATCCCAAATAAGTTAACATGACACACTACGTAGGTCTTTTCCAATAGGGGTGTGCGAACGGGTATACCCGTACCCGTACCCTTTTGATGATCAAATACATACCCGTGACCCGTATAATAGTTAAAAGGGCCGGTTAAGGGTTCACGTGTAAACGGGTAAGGGTTTACGGGTTTGTGAAGATAGACCCGTATAGTTAAATTTGGTAAATTTAAAAAAATATATAACATATTTACATATTGATCTACACTAAATATTTTAGAAATTTTATAAATTTTTTATTTCTTTAAAAGGTGGTGGGTTAAACGGCTATACGGGTTGTCTTCGGTTCTAGACCCATACCCGACCCTTACCCTTACCCTTTTGAGGTTAAATCATAGACCCGTTTACCGTACCCTTGTTAGCTTTTACGGTTCCTTACACGTCGGTTCTAACAGGTTTGACGGGTCTACCAAGTAATACCTCGTTAAGTGCTCACCCCTATTTTTCAAGTCTATGAACACCATGCAAAAAGTTTAGATCAAAGGAATTTCTATTAATGTGATCTGGTTAAAACACGTAAATTAATCATATCTAATCATATTAGTAAACATGATATATGATTTAATATAAGAGCATGGGGTATACCCATGTGATTATGGTGTGATGTGATAATAAAGTGCACGTCACGTGGCGCTACATCAGATTCTGGAAAATCACATGGCAAGGGGTATACCCATGTGATTGTGGTGGTGTGATAATTTAATGTTTATTTTTTAATTTTTATTTAAATAAAATAAAACATAATAAATAATATTCATTAATAATAAAAAAAATTAGATTAATAATTAAAAAAAATTACATTAATAATAAAAATATTACATTACTAATGATTTGATTTTTCGTAAACGTACTCAATCAAATCTGTCTTTAGTGCGTTATGGAGTAATATTATGGAGTAAAATTGAGTAGAAGAGTAGAAAATTAGAAGATTATTGAGTAGAAGAATGAATATTATGGAGTAAAATTGGTTTATTTATAGTGAGTAATAATAAAAATTATTATTTATTTAAATTAAATATATTACAACGGTAATATATGTTACCATTCAACGGTCATTGAAGACAAACAATTGGAATTTTTCACGTGAAATATATCACGCCAACACATCACGGCGTGACGTTTCAACAAAATATCAGAGGGCTTAAGATTGATTGATACCGATCACATGTTACTTGAGTATTATTTATACAAGTTGTTTCACTAGCTTTTTAAGTCCACTTTAATCACTATCATAACAAGTGCATCAAACAAGAAAATGACATAAAAAACCAAAGTAGTGGTTAGAAATTAATCGTATATAGTTGGGGAGTAGGTTAACATGGTTGTCGATCCCACACTAATTTGCTGCAAAAAATAATTAAATACAAAAAACAGAATTATGATAATTTTTAGATATGTATATCTTTTATGATAGTGTGTAGATATATTTTTTTTATCATAATAATCATGAAATAGTGAGTAAATTTAATGTATCTACTTTATGTGTGCTTATAATTAAAAAAATGTTTGAAATATGTAAATCTAATCTGGATTTTATGTAAATAATACAAATTGTAAAAAGAAAATAGATATACGAAATAACATATACATTAGAAAGAGATACTCAACAAAAATTCACTTATAAATAAAATTTAAAAAATGAATTGAATGTGTATATTTCAGTACATATTTAAAAGCTTATAGTTAAATTTAAAATTATTTATTTTTTATGATTTTTTGGTGGGACCCGCATATGGCTGGAGACATCTGTAAAAGCATAATTAACATAACCGCCCAAGGAAAGCCCCTACTATCCCACCCTTCTTTAACGTTTATAGGAATATCCAAAAACAAATGACCAACTTACGGAAAAAAGATTCTTGCATTTGATATTTTCTTTTCCTTGGTAAACCGTTATTATTAATTATAACTTTTTTTTTTTTAACGGTAAAGGTGTGAACACTCGGGATCAATCTTGCAAAAGGATCACCCTTTCGCCCGAAGAATAAAAACATGATAACCCGACCTCACCACACCACACGTGAGGAAACTCACAACTGGGAAAACCCCATTACTCAGCCTGTAAAATTTTGTCTCAAACGATACTCGAACACATGACCTTACATTTGAAAAGTAATGGGACTACCAGTCAACCAGAAGGCTCGATGATTATTATTAATTATAATTCAAATAGTAAATTCTGAGTCTGTAATCGTATATAAAATAGATATTTATCAAAAACTTTAATTTTGGATTTCGAGTCTTTTTTTCTAATAGTTTAAATATTGGATTTGATGTAAACCAACTCTTCTTTCTGTCCTAGCTACATGTCCAATGGTGACATCAAGATAAATTTTAAAAATCATGTAACTCTGCTAGTTGAATTTCGGGGACTTAGCTAAGAAAGACTGTAACATCTCTGATTTTATCGTTACTTGAAACAACATTCAATAATCATGGACTTACGCAACTTGATTCATCTCATGTGAATTTGCACTTATCATCGTCTTAACTAATTTTTACCATTTATATATGTATGAAGAATTTCATGGGAGCTCATAAATACTTGAGAACTACAAGAACTCACATAAAAAAATAATCAAAACCTAACTGGGTTTTTTGTACCAGTTACCTCTACGTAAAAGGTCTTGTATTTAAGAACTAGTACCAGAATAATCTGGTTAGCACAAAACCCGACTGGCTCGTTCTAACTAATCCACTCGTACCAGTTTGAATCACTTGACCCTTATGTTCCTCGTCCAACCAGCATGTCCGGTCCGAATTTTTATAATACGAATTTCTTCATACTAGGTTTGTTGAAGTTGCCAATGTATTTGTTAACATTAGCCTAAAAGTTCGTTACAGTGAGAATTACATCGTATTTAAGTCGTCTAGAAGAGAGTTATTACTTTAACTATTTATAGTTTTAATTATGTTGCTACCAATATCTTTTCCATTACTTTCTTTTGATTTGAATAGTATTTCTTTTGTTTACTAGAAGTACACATGTTTTCTTACAACGATCATAACCGCTAATTGCAATTAGCAAACAAAACAATGTCGATTGTTTTCTTTTGCGTTCAAACAATGAAGTAGACCACACCTATTGTTTGTTGCATAGAACTTTCTCCTCTAAGCCATTTCAAAACTCAAAAGAAAGTGGCAATCGAATCTAATACTATCTAATAAATAAATGTTTTTTATGTTACGTGTCGTCTCCATATTAATTGTCATCATTTTCTTCTCGTCTCTCTCTCTTATCAAATACATCTTTATCTTTTAGTAATTATGTATTTAAAAATAAAATATTAATTATACTAATAAAACATATTTATTTTAAATTATCTCTTATTATAAAAACTTTGAAATTTAATTATGTAACTTTTATTTTCAATCAAATAATAAATGAAAGTCAAATTATATCAAATAATAATTAACGTATTTTTGAAACTCAATTATATATTAATTTTTACATATTTTGAATGTTGTTTCTATCCTTAATGTATGTAATACATTTTTACATATGTAAAATATATAATAAAGATTTAAGAATTTTATGTACTGATATTTTCCACCCCGTATGTAGTATACGGGATCTAAGCTAGTACTTAATATAAAGAATATGTTTTTATACCATGAACAAGACCTACAACATTTTGATTAAATCAATGTGTATCAATATATCACAAAACAATAATCATTGTTCCTTTTTAGATACGACTCATAAACTAACAAGATAAATACATCATCACCATTTTTTAAAAGTAGATTTGAGTATTTCATCAAAGCAAATAGCTATATCCTTTTTATAACTAGTAGAGTTCCTCATTTTTACTTACTTTTAAATCCATTAATTTCACTAATAATACGTTTGCACATTTTGATCTCTACCGTTTAGAGAGAAGAGTAGCAAATAACAACTCTTGATGAATACCAATAAATAAACATACAATAGATTTATTAACATTCAACCGAACTACTGTACATTTTTTTGTTCATGTTGTGATTATGCTACTATCTTGGTTCACATCTTTATTTATCACATATTTACGGATTTGCAAATTAACTATAAACCTTGTCAAATTCATCAGGAAATTTTCAAGAATAAAATTACTTATTAAATCTTCTTTTAAGTTCATTCATAACAAGTTTGTTTGATAAGAAAAAAAACAACTATGTTGTTCACTCATAACAGGTTCGTTTCGGCACGGTAACATAACGGTACGACACTCTGTAAGCCACGATAGCAAAAAAAACTCAATTTTGTGCACTCGTTTTTTTGAAAAACGTTATCGAACGAAAGTTATTAAAGAAAAACGAAATTATTAGATAATTAAACAGGTTAAAAGCGTATTTTATATATAGTGTGAGGGATGAAAATGAAAAAAAAAACGTGTCATACCTTGAAGGGTAAAGGCACTAAGACAAGTGTGTTTTAATCTCACTTATAATAAAGAACTCAACATAATATACAATAAATACACACACTTGGTGTTATATGAAGAAACCAATAACATGCAACCCTTATTCATCTATATATGCTCTTACAGTTGAAGTAGATCAATGATCCACAATCACCTAGATGACAATGCTAATGTTTGAAATGACAATCTAAATCCACGTCACTAGCTTGTTACGCGTCACTTGCAGACAGAGGCCAATACACGACGAGTATGAGTTTGTGAGTTGACAATTGGTCTACGGGAATGCAGTACTGCCAGATTATCTATAAGTAGAACATCGCCTTTCTCCCAAGGTATGGCAACAGATTCCTCCTCTAAGATCTTGATGCAATCGTACACCGCGTGAGTAGGTAGTGGCTTTTCGTCACAAAATGTGACTGGTTCAGGTTGAACCACCATGTTATCCCTTTGGTCTTGACCTCCATGAGCAACCACAATGCTATTGAACCATGTCTTTCTTTGCCTTGATTTGTCAACTCTAAAAGCCGGCTTTGGACCTATTAGAATCTTTACTGAATCTGAACCATCGTTAATCCATTCCAACCTCATTCCCACTTTTGCTGCCCTGCAAAAGTTAAATTTTATTAAAAAATAGAGATGTATTTTAATAAGTGGGAGAAGCGAGAAAAAATGATAAAAATGAATATGAAGACGATACGTGGCATGAAAATTTTTTTATTTATTATATAGCTAGGTTAAAGCCCATGTTTTACATGGGTTGAATAAATACAACTTGTTATAAAACAGTATTTTCTATAAAAAATTATATATTTGGTGTTATTAGTCATCTCTGAAATAAGAAATAATTAAAATTTTCTTATTATTTAGTAATTTTTATTAAAATATTAGAATATATGTTAGATATTTAATTATTTAACATCATCATTATTTAATAGGAGAGAGGCGAAAAACAAAAATCTAGATTTCATCAGAAGTCGACACGTAGTAAGTATAATTATTCATTACTATAATATAGGTTAGAAACCCTGTATATTATATAGGGTGAATAAATACAGTGTTATATATACTTAGTAATAAAGATCTAATATTACATAATTTTTAATACAAATTTTAGAAATGTTATGTAGTTATTTTTTTAAAATGTTTTATAAAAAGAATGAAAGAAATGTTCAAACCATAAAAATGTTTTATGAATAAAGCTATTTTTTTAATTAAAAAATGTTTTATAAAAATAGTTATAAAAATCATTATTATTTAACAGGAGAAAGAGGTGAGAAATAAAAGTTATATTTTTTTATAGAAACTTATATAATTAAATATGAGAGAGAGGCGGGGGGAAAATGTTGAGGATTAACATGAGAATGACATGTTGCATCTCAAAACCTTTATTTATTAGTATGTATAGATATAGATATACTACAGTATAGATATAGATATAGCTTATTTTATATACTAAAAGCGTGCTAAGAAATAAAATTTGACGAACCTTTGTTCAGCAATGATCTTCTCATCGGTGTAGAAGGTTGAGTGCCAGCCCTGACCAGCCAACGACGAGGGATCATCGTCTCTGTCCATGATTCGAGTATACATCAAACCATACTCTTCCAATCGCGCAACAAACTCAGGGTGGCTTTGTTTCATCATGTCGTACACCATATGGCTCAACACAATTGGGGTTTCTCCCCCTTCTTCCGGTTCCACTTCACAAAACAACAACAATTTGGACGGAAACTCCGCTGCCTGTTTCGATTAAATCATATTCGTTACAAAACTGAAATAAAAAAATTAAAATTAAGAGGATATAAAAGATGAATTGATACCCAAGTCATTTTATCAATTCATGATGAGAAAGCAATATGCTTAAAATATAATGATTTAGCAGTATCTATACTATATAATAAACAAGTAAAATATAAGGACACTTGTCATAATTATAGGCATCCTCATTCTCATTTTCTCGCTTTTCTCTCCTATTAATAACTAACTCCACTATTTTAGTTAACTAAATTAATTATTTGTTTTAATTTTTATCTACACATTTTTTAATTTAAAAGTATGTTTATCATCAATTAATTTTTCACTTATATTTTTATCAACTATACAAATTGAAAACAAATTTATAGCCAGCTAGGATTCAAATAAAAAACTTTTAATCATATATTTACATATTCACATTGTTCCATTTTGACGAGTGTATGTGTTAATAGATTACATTATATTTTATTCAACCCGTGTATTACACGGGTTTTAAAAACATAAACTTTTTGTTACTACATATTTAACATTACATTTATTTAACTCGTGTAATACACATGATTCTAAACTAGTACTATATATATAGCGAGAACATACAAATCAAAATAAATTATTTATTTTTTAATCTTAAAAAGTTATAAAATACGCTTTTAACTCATCTCTTCTAAAATTTAAAAGTACAAACAAATTTCGTTTTATGTATAAAATCTACATGTGTGAAAGTTAAGCATATGTTATATTACTTACACATAACTTATATATGTCTATGTAAACGTATAAAAATCTATATATATATATATCTATACTACATAATAAAGAAGTAAAATAAGAGGAAACTTATCACAATTCTAAGTCTCTTTATTCTCATTTTCCCGCATCTTTTTCCAATTAATAATCAACTCCACTATTAAATGCAACAAAATTAATTTTTTGTTTCAAATTTTATCTACACGTTTTTGAATTTAAAATTGTATTTTTAATCAAATAATTTGTTCAATCATATTTTTATCAACTCGACAAACTGAAAACAATTTTATAGCTAGGTATGATTCAAATAAAAACTTTTAATCATATATTTACCTATTCACATTGTTCCATTTTGACAAGTGTGCGTGTTAATAGATTACATTATATTTTATTCAACCCGTGTAATACACAGGTTTATTCAACCCGTGCATTACACGGGTTTTAAAAACATAAACTTTTTATTAATAGGTATTTAACATTACATTTATTCAATCCGTGTAATACACGGGATTCTAACCTAGTTTTATATATATATATATATATATATATATATAAACAAATTTTTTTAACGGTTTTGTAAGCATGACATACAAATTTGTATGTAAAAAATACAAGGTAAAAAGGAAAATATGAATGTTGAGAAAACAATTAAAAGATTTAAGTTTTTTATTTTTGTTATCGTAATAATTTAGTGTGGTGTAATGAAAAAGATAACTAAAATAAAGAGAAGATAAAGATGTAAGCCATTTCGTCATGGAAAGCGATTTTCTGATCCGGTGGTGCTTTGTTAGCGGTGTAAACTCGGGAGAAAACTTGCGTCCGGAGCACGCCACCGCCTACATATTCCATGGGAGGGAAACTGGTAGCTTCAACGACGTCGTTGAAGTCGAAATGAGATTCGACGGGAAATCCTCGGAAGAGAATAGCCCCACTTTTTAGGAGAAGATCCTCCAGCCATGATTTCTGAGACCCTATTGCTTCTATAAAATGAAGAAGATTGGTTTTAGCAGTGGCGGTGACATTTTTAGGGTTTGGAGAAAGGACAGCAGGGAAGAAGACTATTGTTGAGCTTCTTCTTTTGAGGTAGTTGGACTTGTTGGAAGAAGGTTTGTTTCATTGCTGTTGCAGGTTGATTAACTGATCTTGCTCAAAATGATTTGTTTTGTAACATCAACTTTGAATTTTAAAAACTACTCAATGGATTATGTGGTGGAATCCCTTAGGAAAAGCAAGATTTACAAATCTTTTATGATTGCTACAATTATTTAAAAGTTAGATATTTTAGATGACCAATCATGTATGTTCTATGAAGGCTCCGCTCAAGCTTTTAGGAGCCTAATGTGAATTCGAAAATCAGGACTCCTTTCGAAGAAAAAAAAATTATTTAGTGGGAATATGATGATTAACGTTTTTTTATATAGTTTATAAAAGCCACACAATCATAGATATTAAAGTTGGAGTAAGTTTCTAGTAAAAAGAAAACTACTCCAAGTATGTTGATTTTATATTCTAGTCGTCAAAATATGAAAATTAAACGAAGTTAAATACTAAATTATGGGCCCCTCAAATAAAACTACTATATTCCACATTGAAAATTTACAGTATTTAAAAAAAAAATCACATCTGATAGGTGTTCAACCGGTTAAACTAGAAAACATAGTAAGTTATGTCATTAGTGAATGAACCAGACACACATCCAATAAAAACCGGAGCAAAACTAGTGGAAGAACAAGGGTCATTTTGGTAGCAAACTGTTTTTAAGTTGGTTATTATAGTTGTTAGTTTGATAACCAGATTGGTTTTTCAAACATTTGTAAGATGCATTTAACAAAGTCTAGTAATGTTGAAAATGAAATATCACACAGGACTTGATCGCCTAACCGCTTAAGTTAGAAAACATTAGTGTCATAAGTTCAATTACAAGCGAATGAACCACACACACATGAACATGTCGAGATTGAGCGAATCATACAAAACCAATTAATCCGGAGCAAAACTAGTGGTATAACACTAGTCCTTTTGATAGCATACTGTTTTGAAGTGGACTGTTATAGCTGTCAGTTTGATAGTCAGTTTGGTTTTTTAAACATTTGTAAGACCACTACAAAGTCAAGTAATGCTGAAAACTAAATACCACACTAGACCGGACCATCTAACCGGTTAAGCTAGAAAACAGCATTGTCGTAAGTTCAATTGCGAGTGAATGAACCACACACACATGAACATGTAGATTTTGAGTGAACCATACAAACCCATTCAAACCGGAGCACAACTAGTGAACAAACGCCGGTCCTTTTGATAGTAGACTGTTTTTATATAGAGCGTAATAGATGTGTGTTTCATATTGGTTTTTTTAAACATTTGTCATATGTATTTAACAAAATCAAGTAATGTTGTATCTTTTTTTAAAGAAGGCATTACATTGATGATTGATTTGCAGACGGAGATCCAAATTGATAGAACACATAAAAATAAATCTATACTATATAATAAATAAAAGTTTTGGTTGTATGTTTTACCGCCTCTCTCTCCTATTTAATGATGATACTAAACTAATACATTTTTTAAGTATTTAATATAAATCTATTTATGCATACTTATTAACCAAATAAAGTTAATATAAATTAATATTTATCAATTAAATAAAAAGGATTAATACTCAGTTGAAAAAAATGTTTTATAAATTAACTTAACGTAATTTATAATCGTCACGTCAAAGTACATTTTTTAAAAACATATCAAGTTTATTCAACCCGTGTAATAATAAGTTTTAAAGAAATACAATTTTTATTTATAAATATATAACATTATATACAAATTTCTCGTGTATTATACGGGATTCTAAGATAGTCTATTATAAAGTCTACTAAAAGCTCATTGGAAAATGGAAACTAATAAAACTTGCTTACTTTGGGCCTAGAAGTTCAATGATGGGCTTAAAATTGAGTCAGGCTCAATGGGCTTAAACTTTTCTCTGTTGATTTTGGTTCAAATAATGGAAGAATGTTGGTTATACCGATCCAGTTATTTCAATCTTTATTTGCCCTATTCGTGAATTTTTTTTTCCACACAGGTAATAATTTTTTTTTCCACACACACAGGTAATAAACTTACTTACTTTGGGCCTAGAATTACAAATAATGTTGTATTTAATAACACGTACTAATGAAGATGATTGTTTTATTTAGAGGTTTTGATGGAAGATGATTGTTTTATTTAGAGGTTTTGTTGGATAATGTTGAGTTCATGAGAAAGCTCCTCTTCGTAAGAAAACTCGCGAAAACCGACTCAAACAAACTCCGATTGAACTAATTCCGGTGGTGTTAAAACCGACTCGTCAAACTCGATCTAAACCCTAAAGTTAAACCCCACCCCCAAAAACCTAAACCTCCTCCCCCCCCAACCCCACCCCCCAAAAACCTAAACCCATCACCTCACCCCCAAAAACCTAAACGCTGAGCCGGTTCCAACAATGAGTTCATTCGGAGTTCGTTAGAGTCGGTTTTCTGGAGTTTTTTCACGAACAAAGAGTTTTCTCATGATCTTTCCCATTGTATGAAATGCATATTGAAACATCTTCATTAGTAATACATGAGCTAGAACCATGCATAGCTTTAATAAACTTTCACCCACAATACATATCATAATTATGTGGTTTTGTCGGAAATAATTGTTTTACTTAGAGGTTGTTGATTAGGGTTTATGGATTGTTATCTTTGGTTATTGTTTCTTTTTTTTTAGAGATTGTTTATAACATCATATCAATTCTTTGGAATGTGAAATAGAGCCAACGACGAACGAAGTCGAAGTGAGACAATTCGGTGTTTAGGGCATGGTGTGAAATGAGGAATTGAGAAATTTGGGATTTGCAAACGGTGGGAATGGGTATATCACCAAAAAAAATCATACTTAAAATAAACGCATTACATATAATTGGGTAAATAGGTATATGCTATCGGGTATAAGTAATCTCATACCTTGTCCCATGCCCGATTACCCAACCCTACACCCATACCAAATGTTTCGGGTATTCTCATTTTGAGTTCGGGTTTCATTACCATTCCTACTAAAGTGAAAGGTGGTTTGGGGATTGGGGCATTGGAATATCTTAATCATGCGTTACTTAAAAAATGGAGATGAAGGTTTGTGAACAACCAAGATTCCTTATGGGTGAAAGTTATTAAAGCTATTCATGGTTCTAGCCCGTGTATTACTAATAAAGATGTTTTAATAATAGGAAATAGGGTTTGGCATAGAATTACCAAGTCTTTTGCCTCTCTACTTTCAAAAGGTGTCATCCACTTTCTTCATTTAATGATTTATGTGGGATTTTTCAACGGGTCTCCTTATCCAATATTAAAGACTCACTGAGTAGGTTTTTAGATGGTGTTGAAGAGTTCTCGGTTGGAGCGGTTCGAAAACATTTCGATCGCTTGGTTCTTCCAACAAGGACGAGAGCTACGGTTTGGAATAGGCACATACCATGAAAAGTTAATATGTTGGCTTGGAGGGTGATTTTGGATAGAAGTCCTACTCAGATTAAGTTGGTTGCTAAAAGGATTGACATGCCATATGTGTTGTGGTTGTTGTGTGACAATTATCCAGAGACCTCGTATCATTTATTTTGAGAGTGCTACGTGGCGACGCATTCTTAGTCTGCTATTGCTTGATGGCTAGATGTGTCTTTACTATCTTATAGAGCTGATCATGTGGCGGTCATTGAGTGGACACAATCGATTAGGTTAAAGAGTACATAGAAGAATATGTTAGAGGCAATTGTGATGTCTACATGGTGGGTGTTTTGGAGATATCGACATGATCTGATTTTTAACTCTATTGTTAATTGCTTTTATTTATGATTTTGTAATAGAAACAGGAAACAAAACATTTCTTAAGGGATTGGTTAAAAAATCCTCTCACATTCTTGTAAGTTCCTTTTTCCCAAACTAATATCTTGCTACTCTTGGGTTTATAAAACGTCGCCGTTCAACAAATTGTATTAAGACAATTTATGGTTGTAAAAAAACCAATACAACGTGGAATGTTTAGATACAAATTGGCATGATTAAAGTGAAGAGTAAGCTCTTTGTTTAGGCCATTACCATTCAACTTTGTACTTGATAAATTGGTTAAACCAATGAGTTCACCACACATATTAGCTCTTTACTTATACATCTTTTTAAGGTTTGTTCACCCACACATGTGGTACAATTTTTACTATTTTTCTTTATTTCAAACTCGTCACTAATCATCCACCTTAGATGCATTTTAGACATGAGCTAATTGTCAAACTCTTATTATAAAAATTACAATCCCATAAATTACTAAGTATATATTATACATATAAAAATAATTATTTAAGTATAAAATAAATTAATACTAATTTTTCAACACTTTCTTTTATAATAAGAAAAGTTAAAGAGTACACAAGGCATGTTTCAAGATGTGATTTATTTTGTTTAGAGCATTCGTAGTCGGTTTCTTATATTTCTTATCTTTATCCTTATAATTATACTAAAAATCACTACTTTTTTCTACTTTTTCTCTCTCCTTATCAATTAAATAATATTTTTTATATCTTTATCATTCTATTTTCTGTCTCCTCCTATCACAACCACTTTTAAAAATATTAAAAATTTTATACAGATGAACAATCTTTTCACAAATATACAAAAAAAAAATTATACATTTTTTTCTCTCCTCCTCTCACAACTATTTTAAACCACTCCTTAAAATATACATAATCCACTCACAAACTTATACCAAACCGGCTATGAATGCTCTTATATTTAAAGTTATAATAAAATAATTAAAAATATTAATTATGCTTAATTTCTTCAACCCTAATCATAACCATCTCAAAAAGGCATTTTATTATTGACTCCTAAAAGTTCTTTTTTCCCCCTTCAAAGCCAACCCTACTTTTGAGGGTGCATTGCATGTATCCTTATTCTCTATTTATTATCACCTGCAAAATAAAATTGTAAAAGAAATTTTAAATATAAAGTCCCATATTAAAGTTATTTATTAAATATTAAATAACAAGAATTATAAGTTGCTAAAATCATGCTTATCATCATATGATTATATCTTAATGATTTTACTTTGACAAAGCGATTAGTAAAGTAAGATCTTTTTTCTTCATGACCAAAGGAAGTATTAATCATAACTAATGACCCACAAGCTAACGTTTAATATTTATGACTCGATTAACAAAGTGGGCCACGTCGCAGATGGATATAGTTTGGTGGATAGGATAATACTCTCAAATAGTGGTGCACAAATCGGTTTTTTAACCCAAACCGGTTCAACCCGACCCGAACCGGTTTGGTCAACGAAAAGTCAAAACCGGTTTGGGCCCAAACCGGTTCGGGTTAAACCGGTTCGAGTAATGGAAATATGTAAACCGGTCAAACCGGTTCGGGTAGGTTTTAACCGGTTTGTCCTTTAAACCGGTTTTTATTAAAAAAAAAATTCCAAATAAATTTTATATTTTTAATATAAAATCCATAATAAAATATAACAAAATTAAAACATAAAGTTCAACGTTTATTAATATTTGGAAAGTTCAAAAATTAAAAAACATGACAAGATAAAATTGTAAAAAATTACAAAAAATATAACAAATATAAAACATTAAGTTCAACGTTTTATTTTTTGGAATATTGATTGATTATTCTTGTGCGTTGTCTTCGGAACTAGAGCTTCGTAGTCTTGCATCTTCGGCTAGTTCTTCATCCGTGACGGGTTCGGATATTCCAAGATCAACCTCGTTGTTGTGTATGACTTCTTCGGCTTGAATTTCATCTTCGAGAGAAGTTTGGTCTTGTATCCTATCCATCGCATCCAAATGGTCCTTCAAACAAATGCACATTTCCATCGCTAGGGGTGTGAGTCTAGTCCTTCGTATCGATAATACCCTGCCACTAAAAGAAAACGCAGATTCCGAAGCTACCGTGGAAGCTTGGACGGTTAGTACATCACGGGCCATGGCGGAAAGAATCGGAAACGAAGCTTCGTTTGTTTTCCACCATGCCAAAATATCAAACTCCTCAAAAACGGTATGAGGCATAAACGCTAAAAAGTTTGTGCCAATATACCTTCCGAGTTCGCTACTCGGGGTGGTACCTCGAGCCCGTTTACTAAATTCATTTAACATTTCGTTATATAAATTCAAATTAACATCTCTCGAGGTACCACTTGATGGTTAAGTTTACACCGGTTTGCAAATTTTCAAAACCCAAAATTAATTCTTTTTTTGCTTTTTTCCACATTTTTATACAATCTCGTCTAAGGGTTGTGCGACTTACTTGGTGATAACGAGGTTGGAGTGTCTCTTGAATCATCCTTGTCAAGCGCGGATTGTCAAAGTGGTTGAACGGCAATCCTTCTTGAATCACTAACCTCGCCATTCGATCTCGAACAATATTTGGATCAAAGTTCCAAATTCCTCCTTCGCTTGTCATCGAGGCTTGACCTTCACTTGGAATTCCCTTCAATGACGGGCAAGATTTTTCCATATGCATTTTCAAACTAGTGTTTGAATCTTTCCCCAAAAACGCACCACACATCTTACACCGAGCACGTTCCTTCCCGTTTGACAACAAACATAGATCGTAATTACACCAAATTGCCGGATTTCTCGTTGCTGCTCGAATTTCCACAACGGTCACTTCGTTTGAGGAACCACCAACACCAAAACTTGCCATGCTTTTTTTTTTTGAGTTTAGAGAGAGTTTAGAGAGCGTTTTTGAGCGGTTAAAGAGCGGTTTTAGAGATTAGAGAGTGTAAAGAGAGGTGTGATCAACCCTAAACACCCCCCACCTATTTATAGTGTTTTAAGGGTGCAAAAAACTCCAAAAAAACGGCCAAAATCGACCCCAACGGCTATTTTTTGCCCAGCTCGAAAACCGGTTTATCAAACCGGTTTGGTTGAACCGGTCCCTAAACCGATCGCCTCCTGAAATCTCCAAACCGGTTTCAAA
This sequence comes from Smallanthus sonchifolius, assembly GCA_023525975.1. Lineage (NCBI taxonomy): Eukaryota > Viridiplantae > Streptophyta > Magnoliopsida > Asterales > Asteraceae > Smallanthus > Smallanthus sonchifolius. The sequence continues at coordinate 2,386,969 of JAKNSE010000034.1, read as the reverse complement.
CCGGCGGTTTTTGGGCAACCCGAACCGGTTTGGCCCAAACCGGTTTAAGCCAAACCGGTTTTCCGGTTTGAACCGGGTTAAAAAAAACCGGTTTTTTGTGCACCACTCCTCTTAAATAGATATTTTCTTTTGTTTATTGTTAAAAATAGATCCTATTTTTATTTTCTTCTTATTTTTATAACATATAATTTGTTTATCTTGTTATGTATGATGGCCGATGGCTTTGGACTTTTTAATGGGCTTTGGAATGCTACTAATCAGGTGGATCAGGATCTATTAGAGACTAAGGGTCAGTAGAGTCGGATCCTTCATGACCCGTTAGCTGGGTGATTTGAATATCTCATTTGGAGCATATAAATTGAAGGGATAGAGTCATCAGTTGCAGTCACTCTCAATCGTTCTCCTAGAATCTCCTATTTGATTTCTAGGGTTTCATATTTTCTCAGATTTCTATTGAGAGTTATCATTAGATCACCAAAATGATAATCCGATTCTTATTTTCTTGTTTGTTCTCATATTAGTCTCGATTTATTCTCTATGTTGTATTGGATATTTCTAAGTTTTGGGTTACATAATTTGGTTTTGGATTATAGAGACATGAATCTGGTTTTCTGATATTTATTCCAAAATTCACGATTCAGTTTATTTTTCGGTTACGGATAGGATTTGTTTTTTTTGTTTATGTTCATCTCTACCTAATTGTTGAAATTAATATTAAACATACCTCAAAAATATGATAAAATAGACCTTAAAACAAAACATTTATAAAAACAATGTTTTAAAAGTTCATACATTATAAGATAGGGGAGGGTTCCAGAGAAAACCACATAGTTAGGCGAAAACCGAGAAAACCACTAAAAAATCAATTTTAACCAATAATATAAAAATATTTGTTTATTATTTTATTTTAATTTTTATTTTTTTTATAAAAGTATCAATGTAATATTACACATTTTTACCAAAAAATCATTTAAATATTATTGGTTACGTATACGTAAACATAAAACAAAAAAATTACAGTTACGTATACGTAACCCATACTATTACACATTGTTTAGTGATTTTTTAGGTTTTCATCTAACTTTATGGTTTTCTTTTGATACTTCCCTTTATAAGATAAGACGTGATAGAATTAAAAGTCTTGTCAAAACTTAGTTTTCGAATGGTAGGCATGAAGAATGTGACAACACTTTATGGGTGGATGTGGGATGATCACACATTTGATTTTTGATGTTGTAAACATGGATTTAATTCACATCACACAACTAAAGAAGTGGGAAAATAGTAGCCGCCGTCTTACAAATAATAACACCAATCTACATAACTAAAAAAAATTCCACCAACCAAAAAATCCAAACAATTTATTACGGTTGACAATAAACAACGGTTGATGAATAATCAGGTATCTGACGAGCTACTAAACTGATACAAAATATATTTTCAATTTTTTTAATCGATTGTAAAGACTAAAAATACCAAAACTCATTTGAAATTCGTATTTTCATACATCTAACTTAGAATAATTTAAATCAAATAAATTAGGGGTGTTAATCGGTTTGGTTTTGATTTTTTTTAACCATTATCTATTAACCAAACCGAACTGAATTGGAAATGTTTCCAACCAAACCGCGTTCAACCGAATAAATCGAATAACCCGGTTTAAGAAAAAAAGTATACCCAAATAAACAGAATTCAACCGAACCGTAATGAAAATACATCTAACCAAATTCGCAATTCAGATACAATTATTAACCGAATTTATAATACGGTTCGAATTTTCTCGGTTACAGATACGGTTTGATTTTCGATTTTTTTTTCCACAACCCTGATTTAAATTAGAGGTGCACATTTGGTATTCTCAATATCCGGTTCCGGTTATGGAACCGGTTCCTGGTCCGGTTTTTGTTTGAAAAACTATACCCTATGTACCCGGTTCCGAGTATTCAAAGCGGGTATTTCATGAATATATTTTTGGGTATTCAAAAAACTTAGTTAAACATATAAATACATTAATTAAACATATAAATAACTAACTTAAAATGTCCAATAACATTAAAACTTAAAATGTTACAAAAATAGATAAATGTTTAAAACATAAAGTCATAAAACATAGATAAATTATATAAAAACTAGATTATTTTCAAAACCGGGTATGGTTTTAGGGTTAGATGTGCACATTTCGGGTATTCTAAAAAACCGGTTTCAGAAAACCAGGTATTAGAAAGAATCAGTTCCGGTTCTTAGTTGATAAACCATACCATATGTTTAAATTCTTATCGGTTTCTGGTATTTGAGCGGTTTTGTTTGGGTTCCGGTTTTTTTTTTCACTATAATTTAAATGATTTAAAAACATATGTTAATGTTAAAAGTGAGCCACAATGACCACTTGTCAGTTGTCACTTGTTAAGTGGAGTGAGGGCCTACCGGCACAGTCAACAGTGGTTGCGCTTCATGGATCAATAATCCAATCCACTTGCTTTGATTTATTACGTGGATAATAATTTTAGAATTTCATTTCATTTTTGGTCGGTAACAAACATAAATATTAAATATACTAGGTTATATACCCATGTATTACATGAGGTTGTTAATAATTATAAATTTTATATACTCTACAATCATAAAACTTTATACATTTGTAAAATTTTATATTATGTTAACGTTTCCTTAATTATGTAATAATCAAAATTAAAATTTTATATTATTTTTTATGAAAAAAATATTAACATAATTATATTTCAAAATTCAAACTTACTTAAAATGAAAAAAAATTATAAGATTTTAATAAAAAAAATTTTAATGATGAAACGTGCCATTTTTTGAAATCGTTTATTATAATAAGGATATTTCCCTTTTGCTTTGAATAGAATAAAGGGTTACTATTAAAGTTAATGAATAATCTCTTGCGATCATTATTTGTTTGATCATATTAATTAGATCGATCATTAGGGCATATGAAACACGTGGGATGAGAGATCGGTATAGACATCCGTTGTAGGGAGAGATCAGGATGGACAACAAATTTATATCGTCTGGGAGGACAAATTGTGAAGCGTAAGACGAGAGATCAGGATGGAAGAGATTGGGAATGCAGGAACACCATCACCCATCGGGACCGCCCAAAATACTCCATTTTGAATGTTTGTCAAGAAACCATTATGTATACCATGCATCTACTTTCAAATGTAATAAAACTAGATGGTTGTATCCGCGCTTCGCGGCGTCGGGCCATCGTTAATAAAATTTAAATGAAAACGTAAGCGCAATGGTAAAAATAATGTTAATTAAAGATAAACATAAAACAAAATAATAAAAAAGAAAAAAAAACAAAATAAAAAAATTACTGGTTCGGGTCGTCGAAACCATAAAAGCGAATACCGATATGGGTTCCGATAATACAAATAACGACAATGACGTTGTTCGCTCATGATAAGTTCGGCTCGTAACGGTACTACAACGGTAACAACACTCGCTATAGATAACGATACAAAAAAATGATTCTGAATACAACTCCAAGGGTTGAAAAAGAAAATGTAAGAAAAAAAAAACTTAACGTCTCAAAATATGAATGTTGGGTTTTCGAAACACATATTTTCGAAACACACACACACACACACACATATATATATATATATATTAATTTTTACATATTTTGAATTTTATTTTCTATCCTTAGTATATGATACATTTTTACACATGTAAACTATACATATACAGATTTAAGAATTTTATGTATTGATATTTTTCACCTCATGTGTAGTACACGAGATCTAAGCTAGTACTCAAATACATACATTGCATCAATTTATATAATGATATTTATACTTTATGATAAAAAGGAATGTTGATAAAGAGTCGAGTTGTTCCGATCAAATCAAGTCTAAAAGGGTCACGAAAGTGTTATTTTGCTTTCAAGACATCCATACGAAGATTGCATCGATCATCAACACAACAACTAAACATTATTCCAACGGTATTGAATTACATCTTCAACTATAAACACTAACCAAATGATCTGTTTTTCAATTATACTTATAAAAATGTTAGACTAAAAGGAAACATTAGATCTACCACCACTATATATTAAGATACCGGTTATGATTTTTGAACAAATTTTATTAAATGTCGTGTGAATTTGGATTTCAACATAACAATACGAGATTTGGGGGACAAATGAGTGACAAAGAAAAGGAAAAAGTCAAGGACCCAAAATTAAGGAATAAAAGTTAGACACGTAATTAAATAAAAATGGGTACATTGACCTTAATTATCAACGCCACTTAAGGGTTGAGTACCATTAGGGGTACATTCACCTTAAATATCTCCATACATTTTAATCCCAAAATTAAGTATTCCATTGACCTTAATTTTATTTGCCTTTTTAATCACAAATCCAGAATTGAATATTGGTCTTGGTAAGTAATATAGGTATATAACTTATGTGCTCAACCCATTTACAACTCACCAACATGTTCTCACTCTGTTTTAACATTTTTACAGTTTTGTTACAACTAATTTTGAGTTTCCAACTCGTTTAAATATACGTGTATGTTCAGGTTATATGATTAAGTTTATATATGAGTTAGAGTTGATGTGTTTGACATAAATTAATATATGAACGAGTTCATCAATTTTAATATTTCAGCCTAAATTATTAATCTATCAATCATACACGATAGAGATGCCGGTTAAAAGAGAAACAATATGGATGAAGAATGGAGAAAGTTTATTAATCCCATCATAATATTGGTTTAGTCAACCCCTTTTACTTAATCAAACAAACTCATTCATTTTTTCAAATTGTTTTGAAAGGAAAACTTCATAAAACAAACTCAATTCATTTAAAACCAAGAATACCGGTCATGTTAAAGCCATCTACTTACTCAAATATTGAATTTAGAGAAAATCACAAAAATAACTACTTTTAGGTATATTTATATGTCACTTTTAATATTAGATAATCTATACTATATAATAAATAAAAGTTTTAATGCGACACTTGTCACTCCCATATTCATCCTTAAAAAATTTTTCTCACATCTCTCTCCTATTAATTATGCAAATTTCTTTATTAAAAAAAATGTTTCAAATCTCTCTCACTCTCCTATTAAATAATAATGATTTCTATAATTATTTTTATAAAACGATTTTTATTTAAAAAATGTTTGTTCATAATTTTTTTTTATAAATTGAACATTTTTTCATCCTTTTTATAAAATATATTTTAAAAATAATTATTTCATCAGTAACATCTAACATACAAATGTTCATAAAAGCTGTTGATTTACATCAAACATACAAATAATTTATTCAACTCATGTAATACATGGGTTTTTAACCTAGTTATTTGATAAATGAGAGTTATTTATTGTATCTTTTTTATTTCATGTATCATTATAAATATATTAAATCTACCCAACTTTTAATATATCTTTTTATTTATACACGATTTTATTTTCAAGTATCTAATTTTCAAATACATACCTTATTTTTACATATCTATTTTATTTTTTTAAAACACGGGTATAGTTTATACATTCCAACTAATGATAATACGTGAGCGTAAAAATAGACACACGAAACTTGTTCGTATATTTTATAGCTTGAATAGTCAAATACTCAAATCCTATATGAAATAACACTTCCATATAAATACAGTTATTTTATCTTAAAATTTACTCTTAACACTTGCTTCACACTTGGATCTTTCTTTACTTTAAGTTAATTACTTTATAACATGGTAACTTACTAACTTTCATTCTTTATTGTTTTAAAAAGATTAAAACTTTGTAGAAACAGAATTAAGAGATAAAACTAAAAGTAAGCATGGGGTCCATTAGGAGGTGCACTAATGCTAATTAGACCAAATTGCTGGATGATTGAGGGAGCTGAGATGATGTGTATGTGACAGTCTAACCCAAATAAATAGACACCTATGATAGTCTACAAGTGTGTGAATTGAGAATATTTTTTATGCTTTTTGGTGTTTGGTTTAGGGAGAAAGAAAGCAAGCTTTGCTTGTTCAAACAACCAACATATATATTGGGGAAGAGGGTTGAGTGTACACACACATTGCACTTTGTGTTTTGAGTGAAAAAGAATCTCCCTTTCTATCAATTTCTGTAATCTTTCCTTATTTTTGCTTTATTTCAAGTCACCCTTCTGTCTGTTCGTCCCTGATCTCTGTCTGTCATCTTCAAGATTTGAGACAGCTTTACACAGCTGTAGCCATAGACATAGCCAAACACACAGTTAGACAGCAAATAATTGCAAATCCCAAAAAGAAAGAATTAACTTCTCTACCCTATACCCATCACTCATCTGTAGTTCTGTTATATTAAATTCATAGGGTATTCAATTTTCATTAAATCTTGGTGGTTTTCTTGAATATCTTTGAAAAAAAGTCAAAAGATTAAATCTTGCTGGATTTGGCCCAAGGATGTTAGCAGGTGAAAAAAGATAATATCTTTTAGTTAATTTATTGTATCTTTTTTTTTTATCTCACCACTATATGTTCTTTAATGTTGTTCTACAGTGGGATTTTGAGTGAACAAGGAAATCTTGAAGCTTTCTTGGGAAAAAGAACTCAAAATGGAAGGTGGGTATTCAAGGGCGGATGAAGATGTGCATCATCAACTGTTGGATTTGATTCCTAATGAGAGAAACTGGTTTGTAAAGAAAGGTGATAGTTATATTGAAGGATCAAAAAGCCACCATGGAAATGGTGATGAAAAGAAGCTTGAATTAAGGCTTGGTCCACCTGGTGTTGAAGATTGGTCTCTTTCAAATGCACACAAAAACTACAAATCACCACAAAAATCAGCTCAGAAAAGGTACCCAATTTATTAAAAAAAAAGTTCTGCATCAATTTGGATTTCATATCTTTTTCATGTTTTGGGGAAACTCACCAACTCATGTATTTTTGTTTTGTTTTGTTTGGACACTATTGATTTTAAATCATATTTCTCATTAAATTTTGCAGTATAATAAGAGTACTGGTCTTTAACAACAACATATTCATTAATTGTAGCCATATTTTTCTTGGGTTTGAAAAAAATATAATTTTTTTAGTAAATTTGGTGATTCTTGATTCTAAATGTTGGTATTTTGTTCAATCTTGAAGAAGTGCACCTGCTCCTGTTGTGGGATGGCCTCCAATTCGGTCATTTAGGAAGAATATTAGCATTTCAAAACCAGCACCTGATAAGAAGGAAAAAATGGTGGAAAGTTGCCAAAAAGGTTTCTTTGTGAAGATCAACATGATCGGTGTCCCAATCGGTCGAAAAGTTGATCTTAATGCTTATGATAGCTATGAAAAGCTTTCTGTTGCTGTTGATCAACTCTTTAGAGGACTTCTTGCAGGTTAAAAGTTTTTAAATCTTTTTCAATTTAATCATGCATATATATGGAAATTCATTACAGAAAACAAAACGAACAAACTTCGAACGTTTAATTTTTAATCAATGGTTCAAATTTTTTTAATTTTATATTTCTTACATACAAATGGATATATTTATGTACATAAAATCATCAAACTCATATCATAATACGTTTTTTTATTTTTTAACCATAAATAAACGAAATTTGTTCGTACGTATATATATTTTTGAATATTAAGAGAGATGAATAAACATTGTATTTATACCATATTCTTTTATTTAATTTTTTTTAAGATTGAAAAAACGAATGTTTTTATTTGTTACGTGTGTTTTTGCAATATTTACTGTTCTGCATAATCCTTCCCCTGTATGTGTGTGTGTATATATATATGTATAGCTGATATGCCTTGTTAAAGGTGTTATTACAGCTCAAAACGATACATCCGGAGGTCGAGTTAACGGTAATCATGAACATGAGAAAGCAATCACAGGTTTGTTACATGGAAATGGAGAATATAGTTTAGTATACGAGGATAATGAAGGAGACAGAATGCTTGTTGGGGATGTCCCATGGCAGTAAGCATCTTATCACTTTGGTTTTTTCTGCACTAAATGCTTATAGTATTTCAGACGTTTCTAAACATGAATAGTGGGATGTTTATTGTTTGGTTATGCTTATTGTCTTCTTTTCCATGCTTATAATCCCACAAGTTATTCTCTCTCTTGTTACCACTACTACTCCACTAGCATAGATATATATACACACACAAATAAAAAAGAGTAAACTTCTGTTTTGCTCCATGTGGTTTGACCGTTTTAACCATTTTGCTCCCTATGGTTACACTTTTTTCTCCAATATTCTCCCTGCCCCTAACTCCGTTTATTATCCCCGTTAAATGGCAGTCACGTGCCCCTCACATGAGGGGCATTTATGTCTTTTCCATTCAAATCATATTCAACGCCTATTTAACTAGGGTGTTTTTTCCCAAATCACTTGCGAGCGTTGAATCTGATTTGAATGAAAAAGACAGAAATGCCCACGTGACTGCCATTTAATGGGGATAATAAACGGAGTTAGGGGCGGGGAGAATATTGGAGAAAAAAGTGTAACCACGGGGAGCAAAATCAAAATGGTTAAAATGGTCAAACCACAGGGAGCAAAACAGAAGTTTACTCAATAAAAAAAGTGACATATCCAAGAACTATTTGTGCGAGGTTGAAATGGGTCAGGTCAGGTAGAAAATTTACAACAAATCATAACAAAAATTAAACTATTTTACACAAATCTATAACATATTATTTGAGAAAAATAAGTTTTTTATTAAGTGTGTCCATTATTGCATACGGTCGCCTGAATATTGTTTATTTCATACTCGATACGATTTTCTTATTACCTTTGTTGACATGTGGTTTGCAGCATGTTTGTTTCTTCGGTTAAGAGGTTGCGGGTGATAAAGAGTTCTGAAATTTCTAACACATGCTGTTGTGAGTTAACTTGAGCCTTTTATCAGTTATGTGATTTTTAAAGGTTTTGAGCACCAATTTTGCAATTTATTCATGATTTATTGGGTTTTTTTTTGTTGCAGTGGGAAGTAGGCAAGAGAAGATTAAACTTTGATGATAATAGTGGTGTGGTTTAAGGCAGTGTTTATATGAAGTTGGTTTGAAGAAGAGACTGTTGTGTTTTCTTTATGGCATCTATTGAAGAATCAACCTGTAAAAATGGTTTTTCTAAGCAAACTTTCTTTAGATTTGTGGTGGGCTTAGTGTTTAAAACTTGTGGGAATATGGATTTAGATGTTAGTGATATTACTTTTTCCTGGTGCCAATTTTTAATCTCTGATATGAATTATGTACCTTTTTACCGATTACAACCACCACTGTTTTTTAACATGCACTACATTGTACCACTACTAGAAAAAACACCTTAGATGACACGCACTGCATGTCATAAAAGGGGTTAGATGACACGCCAACGCGTGTCAAGGAAGGTCATGTCAAAAAAATAGATGACACGCGTGTGTACGTGTCATCTTTTTATGACACATTTATGACATACCTTTACGACATGATGCGCGTGTCAAGGATAACATGTCATAAATAAGATGACATGCATTTTCTGTCATAAATGCGTGTCATCTTTTTTACTGTTTAAAAAAATTAATTTAAGAAGCCCTGCTATTAATCAAATTAAATGACAATTAATATATATATATATATATAATTAATATATATTAATACAAAATAAAGCACATAAATACCAAAATAATTCATTTCATAAAATATTAACAAACATTTTGTCTAGTTAACAATATGTTAATACAAATATGTCAATACAAATATGTCATATACAAGTTTCACCGAAAAATGAAGTTTGTCACATAACCCGACCAATTTTCACGCACTTCAACAACATCAGAATCGGTGTATTCATCTTTACTTCCCCCAACCTGTAAAAAAAAAAAGAAGGCAACTTAATTTGGATGTCCTTATCATTTGATGTTAACTTTTTAAATTGAATAAAGTGTCTAACTCAAGAATCAAGATAAACTGCCTACCACCTAAAATGCTGTCAAAAACTAAAATTTGTTCATTTTTTAGAAGTTATGAAGTATAACATAATAGCAGTATCATAAACCTGCATGAGTAAAAGAATGCTTATCCATGTAACCTTTTTAGGCAACAAATACCCGATAACCCGTTCACGTTTTAAGATTGGTTAGTAATCAGATTTTTGTATTAGACGGTGAAATCTTTCACCTTCCTGTCTACAAAGCAATAATATGACACTCAATAAGTAGCAATTCATATTTCAAGAAACTTGGTGTGTATCTTTTTACCAAATAATAATAATTTCTTTATGGTACATACCTGCAATTGAGGACCCAAAGGGCAATTATGCATGCCCCTGTTATTAAGCACACGGGTGGCAGCAAACATGAGTTGCGAAATCACATATATGCCAACTCAGCCTGTTCCAGTTGTTCTTCATCCATGTTACAGCATCCACCACATGATTTGCTCATTGCCTCCCAGCTACCCTGCCAACTCCATAGTTCAATGAATTGTGAAATAATCTAACAATGATTTGAAAGAAAAAAAGACTCAAACTGTAAACAAAATTCATATAACTTTAACAATGTTCTTATTTACTTGATACACTACATGGAAACTTTTTTGCAAATTTGAGCCTTATTATGAATGAAAACAATATATGTTGCTCAATATAAAAATCAGACCAGAGTCCATGACCTTTTTATGTAATTTTCCATCCAAAAAACAGAGCATGAAAGAATACTGTTGACTTTAAACAGAACGAGCGGGATAAATTAAACATACCCTAACGAACTGCAATAACTTTGCTGGAACAATAGCTGCATATAAGGTAGATAGTAATACTTTAAGAACAAATAAATAAAAATAAACATTGCTGGAATATAAGGCACAAGCAGGATAAATAAAACATACCCTAACGAACTGCAGTAACAGGGGGAAAACGGCAAATTGTCTACCTACGCATAAGCAACACCGCAATTAACCGGCCCTAAAAGAAGTTATATGTTCGTTAATATGTGAGGCAAAGAGACAACGAATAATTAGAATGGAATTTAACCCTAGATTACCTTCGATTGAAAGAGAATGGCAATGAAACTACTTTGTGAGTAAGAGAGAATGAAACATGCAGCCTTCTGTGGCAATAGATCTAAGATTGTTGTTTTCATTTTTAAGTTCATCTATTTCTTTAGAAGAAAAAAAATAAGCACATCTGAACAAGCTCTTAGCTCAGCACCTATGCTTGCATTACCAAACATTCGACAAACCTTTAAGGAATTGGTGTGTTGTTCATGCAACAACAACATCCACTAGCTTTCATTAGTAAAGCGTCATCTCTCCACACAACAAACTTTTTCAGTCTACGAAAAAGAACTACTTGCCATCATGTTTTCCATTAAACAATGACATTACTACCAACCAGAAAAGTCTAAAGCATTTAACGAATTAAAAGGTGACAATCCCTTTCCAACACTCATGATTGGCTAAATTGATGGGGTACCATTACGAGATCACCTAGAAGGGTAAAAAAGTGCAGTAGCTAATGCGTTGTCAAGAGTCCAAGGAACGAACATTTTTTGCTCTCACATTAACTTCCTTTGACCCGACGCTGTTAAACCGCATAAATAATAAAACTAAAGCGTAGGAAATGAAAATGTACAGCTAACTAAATGGAAGTTAGTTAGCCTAGTTAGTTGTTAAATGTCCATTTTGAACCAATTCTTCTAACATGAAAGGTGTTTACTCCTACTTAGAGAATGAACAAACAAGCATACTTTAGCTTGCAGTCCTGGCAATGCAGCTGACAAAATTGCTCCTTGAACAATCACACAAAAAACAGTTGAATAAAATTCAAATCTGAAAAGCAACTAATAATCAAATTAACATCAAAACCTGTGAGAACCCTAGCAAACCGTCGATCGGTGCATGCTTAATCATACATTCTTCGATACATTCAACACGCTCATCAAAATTCTCATAATCCTCATACTCCTGCAATTAATTCACACAGAAACCCTAAAATTCGTTAAACTTAGAATTTTTCGATTTTCTAACACAGAAAGTGATGAATCGAACCTTATTGAACTGGAACCATTCGAAATAAGGTGGATAAAAAATCCCTTCGACTCCAGATTTACCGTTACAAGGAAACGGCGCATCGGGGAAGAACAAGTCCAGCTATTCAAGCACCGATTCCGCACATTTCTTCATTTGAGTTATGAAAATATCGCCGATTGTTCGGATTGTAAGCCATATCGGAGCCCTAACCCTCGTCGTCCGCCACTTCATGGTCGGAGACCACCACCATTCGTCGTCGTGGCTGTGAGGGGTGCGGCTGAGTCGCTGGGACCGCCGGACTCGTCTTCGGAGGTGGATCCTACCAGAGGTGGCTGGCGGCTCCCCTCATCCTCTCTCTCTCTGGATACACATGTTTGCAATGAAAACCGGGATAAAAAGATGGGAGATGAATTGAAAAAATGTTACCGCTAGAGAGGGGCGGGATTTAAAAAACAAAAGATGACATTGAAAGAGTGTGTCAATGTTTTTAATAAAAATGATATTTTTTTAATAATTCGTGTGACAATAAAGCTTTGTTTTCAGTTGTGTTATATTTATTCTAAAAAATCTAGAAATTATTGTAAAAAAAGCATCTTAAAACACAACTAATTTAATAACTGAACTGAAAAACCGTACAAATGTATCCATTGTTTTCATAGCAGGTAGGCAGCGGACTGCTACTGCTTCCTATCCAGCTGTCAGCCTCAGCGCGTTCGTAGCGGACCGTTAAGTTCTTAGATAGCGGTATATAAAAATGTACTTAAATATATTAATAATTAAGTAAAAAGTAAGAACACGTCTTATATAAAAAATTGAAAAACGTTATTACCAATTTCAATTTTCTCCAAAGCTTCAACCAAAGCCTCTAGTTGTTCACCATGCATGTCAGAAGCTTATAAATTCGTTGGTGTAGACTGTAACCGATATTGGGCACAAATAAATGCCTCGACGTTTTTAGGAGTAAGAGAGCTCCTATATTTATCAATCACCCTACCACCGGTACTAAGTGCCGACCCGGATACAACGATTGAGATTGCATTCCCAAAACATGCTTAGCAATTTGAGAGAGAATATGGAGCTTAATCGGATTTGCATTCCGCCGAACTAAAACATCAAATTTATCATCCATCACGTAAATAAACCTCTACTTCATTATCATCGGCACTTCTTCACCTTCTTCCTCTAAATACTTTTTGTAACCATCTTCGAAGTCATCATACCCAACGTCATCAACCAAGTTAGGTGTAGAAGATGATGTATTCTTTCGCTCATTAGCTTTATCTACCTTTAGCTTATAATGATCAAACAACTCCATTAATGTTTCCTTCACTAGGTCCTTGATTAGCTTGATTTTTTCAGAACCTTTACCATGCATCAAACTTAAAGAATAACCAAGATAAGACATCGTATTTCAGGGGTTTAGAACTAGTGCTATGTACAAAAAAAAAAAATTATTGTCTAAATTATCACAATATTTCTTAAATTCTGTGTGAATAGACAAACCCATGTCTCTCTTCTTCTCATCATTACTTGAAGAAATACTTGCTATAGTTGAGTGCATTTTGAAAAACTCATCAGATAACCAATATGCGGTCACATATTTAGACAATTAAATCTTCTTTGTCGCAATAAAAAATATCCTAAAAAACTCCATAAATAACCTATTGAGAAAACAAAAGTAAAAAAATAATAGAGAAAAAAAATCACATCTCAAATTTACACGTAAATAATAAAATAAAGAGTAAATTTTGTTTTTGTAGGTTTGATATAAATTGCCAATTTCGTCCAACTTGATACGTATTAAAATTTCTGTCATCGCGCTTTTATTTTTTTACTTTTTTGTCTAACATGACATTTATATAAACCGTAAACTTCCCTCCACATGCCCCTCATGTGAGAGGCATTTTTGTCCTTTGAAGCACGTCGCATGCCCCTTATCTGGTACTCACCTCTATTTTTAATAATAATATATTTTTAAAAAAGAAATACTACTATATATTATCTAATATATAAAGGTTTTTTCATGTCACGTGTTATCTCAATATTTATTCTCATCATCTTTTCCCGTCTCTCTCTTTTATTAAATACACCACTATTTTTTAATAATAATATTTTAAAGAAAATACTAAATGTACTAATAAAACACATTTATTTTAAATTATCCCTTATTATAAGAAAACTTTGAAATCTAATTATGTAACTTTTATTTTCAATCAAATACTAAATAAAAGTCAAATTACATTCAATATTAATTAACGTTTTTTCGAAACCCAATTATATATTAGTTTTTACATATTTTGATTTTTGTTTTATATCCTTAGTATATGTAATATATTTTTACACATGTAAAATATATACATAAACTAGTTTAGATCCCGTGTACTACACACGGGGTAAAAAATATCAATAAATAAAATTCTTAATTTTTTATGTGTATAATTTACAGTATATTAAGGATAGAAACAAAATTCAAAATATGTAAAAATTAATATATAATTGGGTTTCAAAAATACGTTAAGTACTATTTAATATAATTTGATTTTAATTTATTATTTGATTAAAAATCAAAGTTAGATAATTATATTTCAAACTTTATTATAATAAGGGATGATTTAAAATAAATGTGTTTTATTAGTATAATTAATATTTTCTTTAAATATATATTATTATTAAAAGATAAATGTGCATTTAATAAGAGAGAGACAGTACCTGATGAAGACGACGACAGAGGATCAGGTAACGAACACTGATTTCGCAACTTAGACCAAGGTTTTTTGAGAGCTTTTGTGTGTGAAAATGGAGGTGTAAAATGTTCGGAGAGTACAAGTGAAGCTTGACGATGAGGAAACCTTGATTATGAAGTCATTTAATTTTCTCATGAGATAAAAGACCTTTTTGTCCCTGTCGAAACTACTAATTTCGATAGGCAAAAGAAGTTTCGGGTGACTTGGTAGTTTCGGGTGACAGAGAAGTTTCGGGTAACTTGGTTGTTTCGGGTGACTTGGGTAGTTTCGGTTGACTTAGGAGGTTTCGGGTGATTAAAGAAGTTTCGATAGCCATAGAACAGATGCTGAAACTTAGAAAAACTTAAAATATATTAAACTTTAATAACAAAAAAAAAAATAAAATGAAGCTATACACAGAATATTTACACTTATCTTTTGTTTATTATGTTCATAAACTGATAACAATCATTACCCTTGCGGAATCCTATTTCTTTGGCTATATATATATAATGATTTTTCTTAAAAGCGTATCAAAGACTTTGGAGACAACAAGTGTACATGCGTGAATTTAGGTTTGCGTCAATTTAACTATACGTAGTTTTGACAACATTATATGCGAATTTGGACATATCGTGCATTGGGTTAGACGTACCGTTGCAATATGGGGAGACTACTGATGTAATCAAAACTCATGAGGAAAACAAATAAGTCATAGAAAGTTGGACGCATCGTTATAATGGGTTGGACGCACCATTGTAATCAAGAGAGCATCAAACTAGTTAAGAAATACCAATCAAAATTGGAAAGTTGGAGCACCATCACAATACGCACGGTTGTAATTGGTTAGACGTATCATTGTAACTTATAACGGTGTTAGACACGTCGTTGTTATCAACAGTAAATTAAAGTTTTTTAAATATATAGCAAGACTAATGTTAAATTAAAAAGAAAATTTTTAATTTTATGATTAATTTCTTAAAAAAAATTACTTTATTTTAGATTTAATTAAAAAGTCAATCTTTCAAATACTTTTCCATTTTTGTTAGTTCCACATATAGTTAAATTCCATTAATTACAAGATATTTTTTCTACGTTTGTCTATAAAAATATATCTTTTTATTTAATATAAATATATATATATGTATATATAATTTGCTTTTTTATTCAATCAATAATTGTTGTTGCATATTCTAGAACAACATTAACTAATAATTTCAAACAACGTTTATTGAATGTTTGTTGGATTACACCAAGTGATTATCTATAAGTACAGCTACGTATGACTTCTAAAGTAGATTAAAGTACTTAGGATAATGAAGGTTAGCATGAGATAATGTCATTGGTAACCCAGCCAAAAAAGTGGTTTTACTTTCATCCAAGATATCAATAATTAGTACCAAACTGTGCTCTTGGCATCATTATTGGTTGGTTAGATTCATTTCCAATAATTTGTTTAAAAATCATGAAAAACCACTTGTTCAAATTCTTGTCATTTATTTGTGGATGTAAATTAATATTAGAAGTGTGACTTGAATTTTAAACTGTGAAATATATATTTGTGGATGTTAAAAAAAAATAGCCTCAATAACTAGTTACAGTTTAGTTCATATCATTAGCAGTAGGCGTTGGAATGGTATCTTTCTTAAAGATCGAGGGTTCAAGTTTTATTGTAAACAAATCATGTAAATCGGTAGGCTTGTTTTGTTTTTTGTCTTCTTGTTTAGTATATATAAGCAATCATTATTTAAGTTATCAATTAAAATTCAAATTTCCTCCAATTATTTCTCTCTCGTCTTAGTTTTCATTCTCGTTATTATAAGAGTACATGCCCTCTTCTTCGATCTTTTTAAATTTGTTGCTTTCTTATAATTTGACTTGGGGATTGGATTTATTAAATGAAACTGGCTGCTCATACAAATCTAAACACCAAAACACGTATCTCTAATTCAACTTTTATAAAATTTACTAAAATTCTATATTTAAAATAAATAACATGACGAAATAGTTATTCTTTAATATTATTGTAAACGGAAGAAAGAAAAATAAATAATAAAAAACTACACAGACAATTTTTCTTTCCGTATCTCTCATAAATAATAAAAAAAAATACACAGACAACTTTTCTTTCTGTATCTCTGACCTCTTTATCTCTGTATGTATTGTATCAGAGTATTTCTTCATCGTAATCGGATTCCTTTATTATTATTGAATCTTCGCAACAATTTCAGAGCGAAGTGGTGCCATTTGTGACCCTCAGCGCCGAGCGACTAATTTCGTTTAGAAAGACAAATTTAAACCTCCAATCCAGGATCAAGATAACCCTACCCAACTCGCCCGACCAGATGGTTAAAAGCAAAACTTCAAGCGCCAAGATTCTTTGCCTCACCCGTTAAAAACCCGAACTCAAAATATCTTTTTTAAGTTTGGAGGGTTTATAATTATTAAATTACAATAATACAATGTAAACTAATTAAAGAAGAAAGAAAGAAACCAATTTGGCTAAAGTCATTTTAATGGAAACAGGAGAATACGAAATTGGAATGCCTTATGGGACTAAGGCTAGGCCGGGATGGGCTCGCAAAGATGGTCAATGGCAAGTGTTTGCATATTTCAGTCTACTATATAGATGAAAAAATATATATATAATGTAGCATAACTAACCCTACTAAAAACTTTGGTTTTTTAGGATAGATAAAGCTTTGAATTGATTTTTTTCTATTATTTTTTAGAGAAATAATTCATTGTTGGGCTTTATTTAGTTGGGTTTTTTTTGTGGTATTAGATTTTTGTCTTTCCTTTTTTCTTCACCTTTTCGTGTTGCAGATTGAGCCTATACGAAGTAGAAATTCACCATTGACGGATTTAACTATTAGTCGATGGATAAGACTCGCTTGGTTCCATCAATTTCACCTGCTTCAAGTTAAATCGTCGCTTGGTTCCATCAGACCTAAAATGCCGTTTTTTTTTAATACTAAATTAGGTTTAAAAAGTTTAAATAGATATTGAGTTTATTTATGGGTTTATGTGTAATGAGTTATTATCTGGGCCTATTTTGTTTATAAGTTATTGAGTTAAAGTTAAACTATTAAATGTTTGGTTTAAAAATTTCTTTGGAGACGATTCCAAAATTTTATAGGGGTCGATCGAAAATATACCATAAATAACAAAAAAAAAAAATTTAACGGTGTCTGCCGACCCGGTAATTAGAACACAGGTCCACCAATGGATAAGTTAATGAACCAAAATTGTCACTTCTACTTGTGGGTGACTCTCCTCGCCTGTGTTACAAGGATATTTTTGAAGGCTTTATTTCATATTCATGCAAATTTTGTTTGTTTGTCCAGAGGAATCTGACCGTATATATTGTCAGGATGCTCAAAGTGCTATAAATGACTTAACTGGTAAGTGGCTTGGGATACGCTGCACAAAAGATGCTAGTATTGGTGATGGAAAACAAGTTTCAGATTAAGAAAGTGTGAGCATTACTAACAGTGTTCCATATTTATTTATTGATCCTTTTTTTTGTGTTGCATTACATTAGACCTTTTTTGGGTCAAAACATAAGATCGATGGTATCTTTTTATGTAATTTTCTAATGCTTGGTAGCATCGACCACACGACCTCGGAAACTTGTCCTACGAATGGGACGAGCCAACTAATGTACAAATAAGCAACAAACAGAAACTAGTAAACCATCGGATGACCGACATACAACTATATGACACGCACAAGTCCGTCCATGGCCTTCCAGGAATGCTTGGTAGCATCGACCACACACCCTGGGAAAATTGTCCTACGAATGGGACGAGCCAACTAATGTACAAATAAGCAACAAACAGAAACCAGTAAACCATCGGATGACTTGTTGTTTGGAAACTCATACAAACCTGAGAACGGATTTGTGTGAGCATCTATAATGTAACCGTAATTATCGTAGAATTTTAGTTTTATATTTTTTCATTGTATTTTTAAGACTGAAGTACACGGATAGTCCCTGTGGTCTATCAAAATTTGAGATTTGGTCCCTAGATTTTCAAAAGTAAATGGATGGTCACTGTGGTTTGTATTTTGTAACGCATTTAGTCCTCAACCAACAAATCTAAAAATTTTACAAGGTCCAACTTAAAAACTAAATGCATTACAAAGTGCTAACATAGACCATACATGTACTTTTGACAAAATTTGAGGACTAGATACGTTACAAAGTGCAAACTCCATGGACCATCCATGTACTTTTAAAAATTAGGGACCAAATCCAAAATTTTAATAAACCACATAGACTATCCGTGTACTTTACTCTATTTTTAATGTAAATTAATAAACTAAATTAGTTTTTTTGTGCTTTTATATAACATTATTTTTAAAATAAACAATTTTAATGTAAAATAATAAACTAAATTAGTTTTTTGTGCTTTTAAATAACATTATTTTTAAAAATAAATTAAATGATTGAAGATCTTATGTTTATAATAGTTTGAATGGTTAGCCATTACTTAAGAGGTAAATTTTTATTAGATCTAGTTGATATTCGGTCGAGTTTTCGTTAAGTGTGTAGTTGCATAGGGTTCCGACGGAACTGATAAGAAGGTTTGGAAATTTAATGGAAAGAAAGCCAGCGGTCAACGTTGATGATAGTGTCTGCGACTTTATTGAGGAGTTCGTTATTTGTGATGAAACAAATAAGGTGGCCCTTCAGTTTAACGTTTATAAATTATCACTTGATCTCAACCCTAAATCATATTCACTATATTCTTATTTACAAGTTCCTGTTAGAATCAATCATTTAGATGACTCGTGAGGCATGTAAGTTCCCAATGTCTACTCAAATTCTCATGCGATATTTCATCTATTTTGCTGTTAATTTTGAATTTAAGGTACAAATACCTTGCGAGGCCGTTAAGAGATCTGGAAAGGGCGGAGGAGTTACCGAACTCATGCCAAAGTGCGGCGAAGTTCATAATTGAAAACTTGGACAAATTCAAGATGGATGACGCTATTAAGGTTTATTCTCTAATCCACTCATATTTTAGCTCTATGCAAAAGTACTAAAAACTCAAAAAAAAAGTTCTTTTTTATCAAAGCGGGTTCAACATTACAAAGGTTTAAGGTACCAAATGCAGAACTAAACAGGTTTGGGGTCCGATTTGGTTCTCAAAACACTTGTCAAACATTCAATTGGGCCAAATGGGTCAGGTACTTGTAAAATATTATAATAAAAACTAACACGAAAATAGAACAATTTATATAATCTAGCACATCTTTGATGAAGCAATCAATTTAGTAAAAAAAATCTACTAAATATAGCCTTTTTAAATAAACTTACCATTTTTCTTGGTTCACTATTGTGGATGTTTAAACACTCATTGCTCTACATATTTTTTCTGCCCATAGCCCCACTTTTTTCTTCCGGACATCTTCATAACACTGATATTAAATCAATTATGTGTTTTCATAAGAAACAAAAAATTTAAATTTTTTTAGCACAATCACGTAGTTCGAAAGACATACATGTTTCAATTCATTGCGTGTCATAAAAAGAACAATTCAATGTCGATCCTCTCTTTAAAAGGCGTTTTTTTGAATAATTATCATATATTAGTCGTATTACATTTATTAGTACGCATATAACCAGAACAGATGAAATTACATGCACAAGAATGTTATCGCAATACACGTCTACAACACAACATGTGTTTATTTAGGTAGTAAACCTGAATCAGCAAAGTCCTACGAGCAACTATAATTATAAGCTCATTCTTAGTTTCTTTCACATAGTATTGAGCCATTTCTAGAGCATCTACATGTGTTGCATCACGGTTTCGTCGTCTGGGCACACGTAAATGCTCCGGAAATGGCTCATGACTACGGTAAAGAAGCTAAGAACAAGCTTATAAGTATAACTACTCGTAAGACTTTGATAATTCAGGTTTACTACCTAAATATATACACACGATGTGTTTCAGACGTGTATTGTGATGACTTTCTTATGTAGGTAAGTCTATCTGTTTTGATCAATAAATGTAATCTGACTAATATATAAAACTTGATTATGCAGAAAACGCTCTTAGAAATAGGAGCGGCATGACATTATCCTCTATATGACATGCGCGATGAGTTGAAACGTATACCTCACTTTCAAATTACGTGATTGCGCTAAAAAGAATATAATATTTTTTATGGAAACACATTATTGATTTAATATCAGTGGTCATGAATGTGGCCGAATTTTTTTTTAAGGCTATGGTCAAAAAAGCACGTAGAGCAATGGATGTTTAAACACCCACACTAATGAACAAAATAAAATGATAAGTTTCATTAATAAGAGTATATTTAGGAGTTTTTTTTAATAAATTGATTGCTTAATCGAAGATGTGCTAGACTATTTAAATTGTTATATTTTCGTACTAGTTCTGATTATAATATTTTACAAGTACCCGACCCGTTTGGCCCAAATGATCACGTTTGCCCGGTGTTTTGAGAACCAGACCGGGAAGCGGACACCAAACCCGTTTAGTTTTGTTCGACGCCTTAAACCTTTTTAATGTTGAACCCGATTTGATAAAAATAAATAAAAATCGTTTTTTAAAGTTTTTTGGAGTTATTGCAGAGAATAAACCTTAACAGCGACATCTATCTTGAATTTGTGCAAGTTTTCAATAATGAACATTGTAGCACTTCGGCATGAGTCCGATAACTCCTCTACCCTTTCCATATCTCTTAACAGCTTCGCAAGGTGTTTGTACCTTCAATTCCAAATTAGCAGCGAATTAGATGAAATATCGCAAGATAATTCGAGTAGACATTGGAAACTTACATGCCCCACGAGTCATCTAAATGATTGCTTCTAACAGGAACTTGTAAAGCACACAAGTAAAATAGAATCTAGTGAATATGAATTAGGGTTGAGAAATCATGTAATCTTGGGAGATCAAGTGATAATTTATAAGGGTTAAGTGAATGGCGACCTAATTTATTTCGTCACAAATGAAGACGTCCTCAATTAAGTCGCTGACACTATCATCAACGTTGGCCAGCAACCTTCTTTCCATTATAAGTAGAGTCAATCGCTCGTAACAAACTAATAATCAAATTATTATGCATGTGTAGAAACTTCGATTGCTCTACTAACTCGCATAAACATAGAAAAAAACCAAACCTTCATGCCAGTTCTGTCCGAACTCTATGCAACTACTCACTTAACAAAAACTCATCTGATAGAACATCAACTAGATCTAATCAAAATAAACTATAAAATCTACCTCCAAGGAATGGCTAACCATTCAAACTAATAAATGAAAACTTAAAACACTAAATTATAAGAAACATTCAGCGAATTAGCAAATAAGATTTGGAACCGAGAAAAACCGTTCCCCCAATTCCGCGAGCCCTTTTTTTCGCCAACTTAGCTTTAATTGAAGATCAATTGTATCAATCAAGAGTAGGACTATTTCCAAATATCATAAAGTTTCAAATGAACTGAACAGAACAGAACATAAAGGTAAACAAGTATCATGAACAGGAATACCCTCATTTTCAACCTTACCCTCCGGTGGTTGTAACAACAACTAAATGAAAACGATCGTGGTTAAATCTTTCCCCTCGCACTAGTTCAGTGGAGAGCTTTGATTACTAGTCAAACATTAAAAAATCATATTGTATAAATAAAAGACCACGGTTGTGGTCCGTGTTTCTTTAAACTAGATCATGACCTTTAAAAGTCCACAAAACTGCTGTTAACCGTTTAATTAAACCTAATCTTAGCCATATAACAGATTATTACAGGTTCTTGAGTGTTTGGCTGAAGGAAGGTTCCGTTTCCAAATTTTTTTACTCTCAATGCAAGTGATGCACACAGAAAACTAACAGTATTGTAAACTATAACCAAGAAAGTAAACAGGAAAGGAACGATCTCACCAAATGGCCACCCAAGTTAAGCAAAGGGAAGAAAAACAGGTACAAACGCAAGAGATCTTCGAGAGACACCAACGGGTAAGGACAAGATCTGACTCCAGAGTTTCAGATCCAGAAGAACAACGAACAAAACTTCAGCTGAAAACAAAAAATAGCCAACCAGAATGTCTATACAACTAACAAGAACACTCAATCAAACAATATACAAGAACTTATTTCACTCAGATAAGAAACCCTAAAACCTAGAAAGAAGAAGAAGAAGAATGAGCGACATGAGTGAATGAATTTTGGCTGTAGTGGCTATTCTTTTATAGTAAAAAAAATAATTATATGTGACAAAGTTTCTTATTCTAAAGAGTGGTTTAAAGTGGTTGTGACCGAATAAAAGCGAAAATATATAAACTTTTTTGTATATTTTGAGGAAATACTATTCATTTGTATAAATTGTTTAATATTTTTTGAATGTGGTTGTAAGTGAAGAAAAGAGAAAATGTAATGATAAATGTATAAAAATGTGTTATTTAATTAAAAATGTAGCGATTTTAATATAATTATGGGGATGAGGATAGAGATGTTACTGTGAATGCTCTTATACCTTTTCAACAGTTTAGTTATTTCATGATACATTTTAGGGGTGAGCAAACCTTAACTGTTAACCAAAATTAATCGATGACCGAACTGTCACCGAACCAAATTAACCGATAATCGAAATTAACCGACGATTATGGTTAAGGTTCTTTGATGATGATTAGCCGATCAAGCGGTTATGATTATGGTTATGGTTAAGGGTGTGACATAACCGAACGTTAACCGAACCGATACAACCCTATGCATAAACTAGGGTTGTATGAACAAATAATAATGAATAAAATAATAATGAATAAAAATATGAACCAATATGAAAATGCATTATATAGAACATCAAACAAATAATAATGAATAAAAATATGAAAATGCATTATATAAACTTGTGCCATGAAACACAAATTAAAGTTTCATTATTATGCACAAGTTTATATTTGTTATATCACATATTCACATGAGCAAATTTACGGAAAATCATTTGGGAGTACGAAATTTAAGTCGAATGGAAGAAGTGTGATTAGGTAGCAGAAGAAAGAAAATAAGATGGATAATTAATTTGCTTTGGAAGGAAATCTATCCAATATAATAAACAAGTAAAACATAGTGTCACTTGTCAGCACCACGTTTCACCTCACATTTTGGATCCACCTAAAACCATATTCACACAAAACGGGTTTACACGCGGGTTAAAAACAACCAGATTAAAACCCTATAAAAACCTTTTAAACCCGGTGAAATAAAAAAGAAGTAAAATTGCTAAATATCTCGCAGATCTAAATCGGGTCCGGATCTAACCTTGTGGATACTACAGATTCCGTTCAACCCGCTTCCACTACTTTCATTTGCTCAAGTTCATAAACCTAACTATCTCCTCCTCTCTTTCATCGCATATTATTTTCCAGGTTGAAGGTCTAGCGGCTACATACTATCTGTTCTATTCAATTTTTGTTCTATCAATCAGTAGGTACCTTTAATTTTCTATTTTTTGGAATCGATTTATGTATTTACAATTTCAGTTTTGGGTGATATTTATTTGGAATCGATTTATGTATTTTTTTGGAATCGATTTATTTTTTGGGTGATAGTTTTGGATGACCGATTAGGGGTTTTCAAATCATCTTCTCACTATTTCCGCAATCAAGGTCAATATATGCTTCCCATTCGTATATCTGATTACTTGATTTCGCCATAATCATCTTCATCATTCATGTTTTCGATTAGGGTTTTTCGAATCCTCTTCTCACCATTGCCGCAATCAAGGTTTGTATATCCTCTTCACACTATCACAACAGTCAAGGTTTTTCAATATTGTGTTTTGTTACTTGATTTTAAATTTAACTTAGGGTTTTTTTAGCAATGTTTTTCTTGACCATTCATGTGTTCAACAATTAGGATTTGTTTTAAACTAGGGATTCAATCTTATTTGGTTCATCTATGTATTCAATATGTTGTTTTTTATCATACTAAGTTTCATTTTGTGCACAACTCAAATTCTTGACGATATTCATTATTGGTTTATTGAAACTTTAATTTGTGTTTCATGGCACAAGTTTATATTTGTTTGATGTTCTATATAATGCATTTTCATATTTTTATTTCATTATTATTCATTATTATGCACAAGTTTATATTTGTTAGGATGATTAGCCGATCAAGCGGTTATACATTTTTTCAAAACCCAATTATATATTAGTTTTTACATATTTTGATTTTTGTTTTATATCCTTAGTATATGTAATATATTTTTACACATGTAAAATATATACATAAACTAATTTAGATCCCGTGTACTACACACGGGGTGAAAAATATCAATAAATAAAATTCTTAATTTTTTATGTGTATAATTTACAGTATACTAAGGATAGAAAACAAAATTCAAAATATGTAAAAATTAATATATAATTGGGTTTCAAAAATACGTTAAGTACTATTTAATATAATTTGATTTTAATTTATTATTTGATTAAAAATCAAAGTTACATAATTAGATTTCAAAGTTTATTATAATAAGGGATAATTTAAAATAAATGTGTTTTATTAGTATAATTAATATTTTCTTTAAATATATATTATTATTAAAAGATAAATGTGCATTTAATAAGAGAGGGATGCAAGAAAAAAAATGTTAAGAATGAATATAAAAGTGACACGTGACATGAAAAAACCTTTATTTATTATATAGTATATATAGGAGTAAATTACACAGATTGTCCTTTATTTATACTGTAAATTACACTCTGTGTCATTTGTTTTAAATAAGTACACTACAAGTCATTTTCTTACATACTTTTATACACTCTATGTCCTTTAAACTAACTGGTGTTAAGTTTTAACATATGCCTTACAAATTAGGATATAATGATCTTTTTACCCATTAAAAGACAATTTATGTAATTAAGAAAACATTCCCCCATCCTATTATTCCCCACACCTTCCCCCTTGGTTTCTTATGCTGGAAGAACATGTTCCCAGAGTAGTGCCTCAACTATAGCCCAAATAGTACAGAATTCTTTATGAAATGAACTTAAAAAGTTTTGGGCACCCAACATTTTTATCAGTAGGCACCTTGAAGCCCCATTGCCGGTATCTAAATCGAGACCGGAAACATCACGAATTCGATATCTAATTCAAAATTGAGGGCGAAAGCATTTCAAAAATCCAAATCCAAACCTGCAAGTGATATGGAAGCAGCGTCTCATTCAAATCGAAGATCTAACCCTAATCGCTTGTTCACAAATCTTGAAATCACAGATGCCGCCTCTTCTTTTTTGCACCTTATGAACATCATATCGGTAATCAGACATTTCTTTATCAGGAAACGGGACTAAAGAAAGCAGGCGTTTATGAATTTATGATATTAGGGTAGGTAACTTTACGTAATTTTGTAGATCATTATCTCTAATTGTGGAGTTCTTTTATATTAAATTATTGATGGATGTTCTGTTTGTTTCAATTTGAAATTGTTTTTCTCCATTTATGTAGTGAAACTTGGCCATTTATATGTCAGCTAGGTTATTCAATTATTAACCAGTTAATCAGTTATTAACTTTTGCTGATTGAGTGGGTTTTGAGTTTAGGCTAGAAACCATCGTCGACCATATATTGATTTTAGTGTGTATAAAACTATGTAAGAAAAGGACATGTGGTGTACTTATTAAAATCAAATGACACAGAGTATAATTTATAGTATAAATAAAGGACAATATGTGTAATTTACTCTCTATATATGTATTTAGTAATTCCAGAAGCACACCATATGAATGTGAGTCCAAAAGGCCTCATCCACCGTTCATTTGAATCAAAATCAAACGGCTCTAATCATGGAATTAATTACACGGATGAACCCTGTGGTTTACCTCGATTTCACTTTTGGCCCATAGTATTGAAAAACTACAAGTTTGGCCCAATAGTTTGCACGATTGTAACAGAGATGACCCTTAAAATGGATGGCCGTTAACTTTGGCCGTTAAGTGAGTGTAAAATGTCTAAAATACCCCTTGCATTAAAAAAAAGGAACCCATTTAAAAAACAAAAATAAAAAAAGCTCACCCAAACACACCCCTTTCTTCTTCCCAGATCAAATCTCATGATCATGACCAATTTCTTTGAATTTTTTATCCTTTGAACGACGAATCCAAAACCGGCTCGACATATTTGATTGAATTGATCCAAGGGAATTGAACAGATCGTATGAAAGAGTTGATTAATGATGTTATTCTTTCCTCACTGTTTTCCTTCTCAAAAATCGTTGGTAATGGTCAAACACAAATCAAGTTTCTTTAGTTTCGGCTTCAAACGAATCAAGAACCGTATGCTTCCTTCTTGTTTGTTTATGATCGTCGGCCTTCAAGAATCAAGAGAATGTCTTTTTTTTAAATCAGACATCAGAGAATCAAAGTTTATGGGTAACGGTTTCAATTATACAACCAAAATCGAATGGGACTTGCGAATCTGATTGCGACTGTTATTCTGTTTTTTAAATGAGATATCTTCAAGAACTGCGGTTTTAAAACAATAATCAATACAATAATAAGTGCTTAGGGTCTATGCTCGAACCTGTTGTCGGTTGAGAGGAGGCCAAGAAAAAATCACTCCGCTGATCAAACCCGACGATGGATTCCGACGGTGTTACAGCCAGCTGGGTTAGGGTTTTGGCTGAGGTTTGGGATGAAGAAAGGGGGGTGTTTGGGTGTTTTTTTTATTTTTTTAATGGGTCCCATCATTTTATTTTTTAAATGAAAGGGGTATTTTTGACAATTTACACTCGTTTAACGGTCAAAGTTAACAGACATCCAACTCAGGGGCCATCTCTGTTACAATCGTACAAACTATTGGGTTAAAATTATAGTTTCTCATTCATAGGGGCCAAAAATAAAATCGGGGTAAACCACAGGGCATCCGTGTAATTAATTCCTAGTCATGTCCCAATACTTTCAATAGAGACAAACTCTCTGTCCTCATATCATCTGTGTCTACCTCTTTTCAGTTTCACCAGTGCCACAAACCCAAAAAATCAGGATACCCTTATTTCTGCTTCCACCGCACGACGGCTTTTCTTCCACCCATGGTGTCGCCGACCATAAAAAGAACACTCTTAGCTTTGAAACCGAGTCCCAGGTACTCTCACCCTCGTATAAGTTTTTAGTTAGAAGTTTCACCGGTTGCGGAGGATTCTCCAGCTCCACTGGTTGTGTTGTGGAGGATGATTTGGCGTTCCAGTTGTGGACACTTCATGTAAGAAGAAATTTCAAACGGGTCGGGTACTTGGGTTGATACGACATTATATTCATTCAATTTCAAATTTATTTTTATATATGAGTACCCGTCACTAAACTGTGTTCCTTGTTTAAACTACTAATAATTTAAAACTAATATATATTTTTGCAGAAAGAAACTTAAAACAGTCCAACAACCAATGCAAATAGGAACCATTTCGGTTAGGTTTTCACAATATTAAAATAAATGTAACTTTTTTGCATCAAACTATCCAAAAGATTGTATGCAATCAAAATATACTTTCGACCCATTTATAATTAACTGATTAGCATATGTAAATGTTCTCATTCGTTTTCAATATTCTCTGTTTAAAGGACTTATTGGAATGGTATGAGTTTCCACTAACGAAGACAACAACTTTTGAAGTTTCATTTACACCAATTGCACCGGGCGATGCTCCAAGGTTCACGTTGAACACACTTGTTGTTAGAAATAAGTTCATGCAACACTAACACATTTTTCTTCAAACTCGATTTCTTTTTAGTTTTGCAAATCTGTTTTAAAAAGGTGAAGAGGAGCGTCGTAGGAGATGGAGATGGTTTCACCGTCTGGGCTCAAGTGAAAGACTATTCTCAAGTTCCTATGGATATATTATTCTCAATGGAGAAGCATCACAACCATCTGAAGCAAAAGAGATAAGGTTTATCCTCTTTTGTGAACAAGGAGTTTGAGCGTGAAAGTTATAAGTATTTACTATGTCCATGTCATATTTTAGTGTTTAAATTCGTGATAATCCGTCTCTGAATAATATTATTTGCTGACACATAGTTATAAAATTGAAGGACTTGACATAAATGTATAGAATTCGGCTAAGGTAATTTAAATAGAATTTGTGTCTCGTATTTGTTTAGTCGTGCTGCTAAGAGCATCATACTTGATATCATATAGTGCCCTAGACCCTACCATTACTATGTTATTTGTGAGATTTACTAAGTATGACATAGTCTTGTTGCTAAATTACAATACAATAGAAAAAAGAAACAAAATAATTCGGGTAAAGTTATTTCAGTGGATAAGGGGTATAGATGTACCTGAAATGAAACCAGTTTACGGGGAAGAAACTAGGATTGAGCTTGCAAATGTAATCACAAGCATGTGTTTGACTATTCAGGTCTACTACATATATATTTTTAAACGTTGTATCGCAGACATTTACTGTGATGATAATTTTGTACGGATAATCTCATATGTTGTGGTCATATGTGTACTAACAAATGTAATACGAATAATATATGAAAGTCAATTATGTAGAAAACATTTTTGAAAAAGGAAGCCGCGTGGCATTGTCCTCATTATGACAATCGCGAGGAGTTATCTATGGTATCTCTTTCAAGTTGCGTAGTTGTGCTAAAAGAATGTACTTTTTTCTTTGTTATGAAAACACGTTATTGGTTTGATATCAATGCTAGATATTTGTCCATGATAGAGAAGTTAGGTTGTGGACATATTCCGACCCTGAATCGCCATCAGAGTGGAAACATAGGAACCCGCTGTGCCAACCACAATTGTGAACAAAAGCAAATGAGAAGTTTCTTTAATACGACTATATTTAAAAGCTTTTTTTATTTTGAACTAAATTGATTGTTTTATCAAAGGTGTGCTAAACTGTGTAAATTGTTCTATTTAAGAGTTTTTTATTTTATTTTAATCTTAATCGAACATTTTACATAGTGTAGAACACCTTTGATGAAGCAATCATTTTATTTTAAAATAAAAAGCTCTTAAATATACTTATATTAAAAAAACTTACAATTTTCTTTTGTTCACAATTGTTGACGGCAATGAAGGTATCTATGTTTCCACTCCGATAGCGGTTCAGGGTCGGAATATGCATACAACCCAAATTTTCTATCCTAGACAAGTACCTGGCACTGATATCAAGTCAATAACATGTTTCCATAACAAAGACAAAAAAAATCTTTTAGCATAATCACGTAGCTTGAAAAGGGTACAATAACCAACTCCTCGTGATTGTCATAGGGAGGACAATGTCATGCGACACCCTTCTCTAACAGTGTTTTCTGCATAATCAAGTTTCATATATTAGCCGTATTACATTTGTTACTACACATATGACCACCAACAGACGAGATTAGTTGTACAAGATTATTATCACAATAAATGTCTACAATACAATGTTTGAATCTATCTATGTAGTAGACCTGATTCGTCAAACACCCGCCAATGATTGCATTTGCAAGCTCAACCCTAGCTTTATTTCCATAAACTTGTTTCACTTCAGGTACATCTATGCCCCTGTATCCATTTAAATGGCCTTACCCAAATTATTTTGTGTTTTTCTTCCATCGTGTTGTAATTTAACAGCAAGACTATGCCATACCCTGTAAATATCATAAATAGCAAAGCTATTGGTAGTATCTGGGCACTATATGATATCAAGTAGAATGTTCCTAGTAGTAACTGAACAAATATGAGACAAATTCTATTTAAATTAGTTTAGTTGAATTTTGTACATTCGTGCCAATCCCTTCAATTCTGGAACCATGTGTCGGCAAATAATAATATTCAGAGAGAAACAGATTATCAAGAATTTAAAAACTAAAATATGGCATAGACATAGTAAATACCTATAACCTTCAAGCTCCTTATTCACAACAGAGACTAAACATATCACTTTTGGTTCAGATGGTCGTGGTGCTTCTACATCGATGATAGTATATTTATAGGAACTTGAGAATAGTCCTTCACTTGAGACCATGCAGTGATCTTCTATGATGCGCCTCTTCACCTTGAAGAAAATGTGTTAGTGTTGTAGAAATTTATTTCTTACATCAAGTATGTTCAATGTGAATCTCGGAGCATCCCCCGGGCCAATAGGTGTAAATGAAACTTCAAAAGTTATCTTCGGAAGTGGAAATTCTTAACATTTCAAGAAGTTTTCAACAGAGAAATTGAAAACGAATGAGAATCTTTACATATGCTAATAACTTAATTATAAATGGGTCGAAATTCACCCAAATTACATTTCTAATTCATACAATCTTTTGAATAGTTTAATGTAAAAAAGTAGCATGTATTTCAATATTGTGAAAACCTAACTAGTTCATGTTGGCATTGATTGTTTGACTGATTTTCTTTTTGTAAAAATATATATTTGTTTTTAAATTAGTAGATTTAAATAAGGAACACAGTTTGGTGAAAATGTTTTTGCATAAGGTCAAAGTTTAGATACTATGATCTACATAAAGCAATAACTTAAACGCTAAGACCTTACCTTGAAACAACTAAATGACTAAGTTGTAGGCTTTTAACACTCTGATGGTGTTTGATCAGCATCACAACACTGTAACGATCGTTGGACAATGTTTTTGCACCGTATTAGCCTCGGGACTCATACCCAAGCTTCAGTAGTCTAACCGTAAAGAAACATCGATATAATGGGTGTGGGTAGGTAAAACGAACAGAGAAAATGGTTTGGACGAATGCAACAAATGAGGCCTAAAGCCTCCTTATTTTTCTATCTTAAGAGGTCGGTGGCGGTCCACCACCGCCCGGGGTGGACACATGTCAATTTTCAGACACGTGTAGTTTTATAGGCCGATTCTCAGCAGCATCCCCCTTAGATTGTACTCGCCCATCGGAGTTAAAGTAGAATTGTTTTCCTTCACGGTGACAATAGCTCGATTCTCAGCAGCATCCCCCTTAGATTGTTGCCTGTTTCTCCTCCTGTATCTGTCCTTCGGTCTTGATCCAGCCCCTTTGAACCAAGAAATTTGATCCCCCAGCTCTGATAACAGTTGAAGCTTTTTTGGTACCAGGCAAGAAGATCAAATAACAAGAAAAAAACAGGAAAGCAAATTTTTGAGCTCGACGTCCTTTTTGTTTTTTATTGAACTGAAAGATACGTAATAGGAGATACAAAATAACCTAGAGATTCCTATCTCTGTTTATACACAGTTGACTTGACCCCGGGATAATAAACTGACCCAAGACATTTACAAATTACAAAATAAACCCAAAACTTTAAATTATCATCAGGATTAGTCTAACAGTGCAGACCCGCTGGTTACATGTGAGTTGGGAGTTTTAAAAAACGGCCTAGTTTTTTAGGCGAAAAAGCCAACAGGAACTTTTTAAATGCTTGTTTATTTGACCCATGAAGAAATGTTTATGTTTATGCTTAGTCATTTCAGGAATAAATTTGGCTTACTTAAACAGTTTGTGTTTACAATGCAAACGCCTTTGGTCCGACCCATACACACAGGTCACCATAAAAACGTTTTGTATAACATGCATTCCAGCCGTCTTATTTCTGTAAGACGGTACTAGTAGGAGCAAAATATGTTTTTAAGTTTGGAGGGTTTATAGTTAATAAATTATTTAATTACGACGTAAACTAAGGAAGAAAGAAACAAAATAATTTGGCTAAATCCATTTCAATGGAAACAGGGGAATACGTTCGCCCGAAATTGGGACGCCTAATGGGACTAAGGCTAGGGATTTGCTCGCAAAGTTGGTCACTGACAACTGTTTGACTATTTTGATGAAAAAACACGTTGTGTTGGAGACGTTTACTGCAGGAACACGTTTCTACAGGTAATCCTGTCCGTTGTGTACAAACAAATGTAACAAGACTAATTTATAGAACTCGATTGTGCAGAAAATACTGTTGAAGAAAGGATTCATTACCTCTTTTAAGTTATGTGACTGTGCTAACAAAAAAAATATAAGTTTTACTTAGTTCTGAAAACACATAATTGGTTTCATATCAGTGGACAAGAGATCCCCCGGGCGTGGAGGAGGAACCATCGCAGTAACCAGGTTTTAGAATTGTACCCTGGCAGGCAAATGGGGAGAGAGGGTAGAGAATTGGTGAATTCTCAAGGTACCTGTATAAGTTAAGAAAGAAGATGACAAGATCAAGTGAACCAAGGAAAGTGAACTCAACCTTTGTATTTTCTATTTTTATGAATGTTGAAAAATCTTTACTAGAACTTATATATTACGTACGTGTTGGGTCGTATAGTTTCGCTTGGTTCCATCAATTTCACCTGCTTCAAGTTAAATCGTCACTTGGTTCCATCAGACTTAAAATGCCATTTTTTTTTTCAATACTAAATTAGGTTTAAAAAGTTTAAATAGATATTGGGTTTATTTATGGGTTTATGTGTAATGAGTTATTATTTGAGCCTATTTTGTTTATAAGTTAATAAATTAAAGTTAAACTATTAAATGTTTGGTTTAAAATTTTCTTTGGGGACGATTTCAAAATTTTATGAGGGTCGGCATCAAAATTTTATGGGGGTCGACGTAAATACACCATATATAACAAAAAAAATAAAATTTTAACGGTTTCGGCCGACCCAGTAATTAGAACACAGGTCCGCCAATGGTTAAGTTAATGAACCAAAATTGTCGCTTCTACTTGTGGGTGACTCCTCGCCTGTGTTACAAGGATATTTTTGAAGGCTTTATTTCATATTCATGCAAATTTTGTTTGTTTGTCCAGAGGAATCTGACCGTATATATTGTCAGGATGCTCAAAGTGCTATAAATGACTTAACTGGTAAGTGGCTTGGGATACGCTGCACAAAAGATGCTAGTATTGGTGATGGAAAACAAGTTTCAGATTAAGAAAGTGTGAGCATTACTAACAGTGTTCCATATTTATTTATTGATCCTTTTTTTTGTGTTGCATTACATTAGACCTTTTTTGGGTCAAAACATAAGATCGATGGTATCTTTTTATGTAATTTTCTAATGCTTGGTAGCATCGACCACACGCCCTCGGAAACTTGTCCTACGAATGGGACGAGCCAACTAATGTACAAATAAGCAACAAACAGAAACTAGTAAACCATCGGATGACCGACATACAACTATATGACACGCCCAAGTCCGTCCATGGCCTTCCAGGAATGCTTGGTAGCATCGACCACACACCCTGGGAAAATTGTCCTACGAATGGGACGAGCCAACTAAATTTTGATTAGATCTAGTTGATATTCGGTCGAGTTTTCGTTAAGTGTGTAGTTGCATAGGGTTCCGACGAAACTGATAAGAAGGTTTGGAAATTTAATGGAAAGAAAGCCAGCGGTCAACGTTGATGATAGTGTCTGCGACTTTATTGAGGAGTTCGTTATTTGTGACGAAACAAATAAGGTGGCCCTTCAGTTTAACCTTTATAAATTATCACTTGATCTCAACTCTAAATCATATTCACTAGATTCTTATTTTACAAGTTCCTGTTAGAATCAATCATTTGGATGACTCGTGAGGTATGTAAGTTCCCAATGTCAACTCAAATTCTCATGCGATATTTCATCTATTTTGCTGTTAATTTTGAATTTAAGGTACAAATACCTTGCGGGGCCGTTAAGAGATCTGGAAAGGGCGGAGGAGTTACCGAACTCATGCCAAAGTGCGGCGAAGTTCATAATTGAAAACTTGGACAAATTCAAGATGAATGACGCTATTAAGGTTTATTCTCTAATCCACTCATATTTTAACTCTATGCAAAAAGTACTAAAAATTCAAAAAAAAGTTCTTTTTTATCAAAGCGGGTTCAACATTACAAAGGTTTAAGGTACCAAATGCAGAACTAAACAGGTTTGGTTCTCAAAACACTTGTCAAACATTCAATTGGGCCAAATGGGTCAGGTACTTGTAAAATATTATAATAAAAACTAACACGAAAATAGAACAATTTATATAATCTAGCACATCTTTGATGAAGCAATCAATTTAGTAAAAAAAATCTATTAAATATAGCCTTTTTAAATAAACTTACCATTTTTCTTGGTTCACTATTGTGGATGTTTAAACACTCATTGCTCTACATATTTTTTCTGCCCATAGCCCCACTTTTTTCTTCCGTACATCTTCATAACACTGATATTAAATCAATTATGTGTTTTCATAAGAAACAAAAAATTTAATTTTTTTTAGCACAATCACGTAGTTAGAAATGCGTACATGTTTCAATTCATTGCAGAAAACGTAGTTGATCAATAAATGTAATATGACTAATATATAAAACTTGATTATGCAGAAAACGCTCTTAGAAATAGGAGCGGCATGACATTATCCTCTATATGACATGCGCGATGAGTTGAAACGTATACCTCACTTTCAAATTACGTGATTGCGCTAAAAGAATATATTTTTTTTTATGAAAACACATTATTGATTTAATATCAGTGTCATGAATGTGGCCGAATTTTTTTTAAGGCTATGGTCAAAAAAGCATGTAGAGCAATGGATGTTTAAACACCCATATTAATGAACAAAATAAAATGATAAGTTTCATTAATAAGAGTATATTTAGGAGTTTTTTTTTTAAATTGATTGCTTCATCGAAGATGTGCTAGACTATATAAAATGTTCTATTTTCGTATTAGTTCTGATTATAATATTTTACAAGTACCCGACCCGTTTCGCCCAAATGATCACGTTTGCCCGGTGTTTTGAGAACCAGACCGGGAAGGGACACCAAACCCGTTTAGTTTTGTTCGACGCCTTAAACCTTTTTAATGTTGAACCCGATTTGATAAAAATAAATAAAAATCGTTTTTTTTTAGTTTTTGGGAGTTATTGCAGAGAATAAACCTTAACAGCGACATCTATCTTGAATTTGTGCAAGTTTTCAATAATGAACATCGTAGCACTTTGGCATGAGTCCGGTAACTCCTCTACCCTTTCCATATCTCTTAACAGCTTCGCAAGGTGTTTGTACCTTCAATTCCAAATTAGCAGCGAATTAGATGAAATATCGCAAGATAATTCGAGTAGACATTGGAAACTTACATGCCCCACGAGTCATCTAAATGATTGCTTCTAACAGGAACTTGTAAAGCACACAAGTAAAATAGAATCTAGTGAATATGAATTAGGGTTGAGAAATCATGTAATCTTGGGAGATCAAGTGATAATTTATAAGGGTTAAGTGAATGGCGACCTAATTTATTTCGTCACAAATGAAGACGTCCTCAATTAAGTCCCTGACACTATCATCAACGTTGGCCGGCAACCTTCTTTCCATTATAAATAGAGTCAATCGCTCGTAACAAACTAATAATCAAATTATTATGCATGTGTAGAAACTTCGATTGCTCTACTAACTCGCATAAACATAGAAAAAAACCAAACCTTCATGCCAGTTCTGTCCGAACTCTATGCAACTACTCGTTTAACGAAAACTCATCTGATAGAACATCAACTAGATCTAATCAAAATAAACTATAAAATCTACCTCCAAGGAATGGCTAACCATTCAAACTAATAAATGAAAACTTAAAACACTAAATTATAAGAAACATTCAGTGAATTAGCAAATAAGATTTGGAACCGAGAAAAACCGTTCCCCCAATTCCGCGAGCCCTTTTTTTCGCCAACTTAGCTTTAATTGAAGATCAATTGTATCAATCAAGAGTAGGACTATTTCCAAATATCATAAAGTTTCAAATGAACTGAACAGAACAGAACATAAAGGTAAACAAGTATCATGAACAGGAATACCCTCATTTTCAACCTTACCCTCCGGTGGTTGTAACAACAACTAAATGAAAACGATCGTGGTTAAATCTTTCCCCTCGCACTAGTTCAGTGGAGAGCTTTGATTACTAGTCAAACATTAAAAAATCATATTGTATAAATAAAAGACCACGGTTGTGGTCCGTGTTTCTTTAAACTAGATCATGACCTTTAAAAGTCCACAAAACTGCTGTTAACCGTTTAATTAAACCTAATCTTAGCCATATAACAGATTATTACAGGTTCTTGAGTGTTTGGCTGAAGGAAGGTTCCGTTTACAAATTTTTTTACTCTCAATGCAAGTGATGCACACAGAAAACTAACAGTATTGTAAACTATAACCAAGAAAGTAAACAGGAAAGGAACGATCTCACCAAATGGCCACCCAAGTTAAGCAAAGGGAAGAAAAACAGGTACAAACGCAAGAGATCTTCGAGAGACACCAACGGGTAAGGACAAGATCTGACTCCAGAGTTTCAGATCCAGAAGAACAACGAACAAAACTTCAACTGAAAACAAAAAATAGCCAACCAGAATGTCTATACAACTAACAAGAACACTCAATCAAACAATATACAAGAACAGATTTCACTCAGATAAGAACCCTAAAACCTAGAAAGAAGAAGAATGAGCGAGATGAGTGAATGAATTTTGGCTGTAGCGGCTATTCTTTTATAGGACAAAAAATAATTATAGAGCATTCATAACAGGTTACCAATACCTATATTTATGTGATAGAGTTTCTTATTTTAAACGATGATTTAAAGTGGTTGTGACTAGAGAAAAAC
This sequence comes from Smallanthus sonchifolius, assembly GCA_023525975.1. NCBI lineage: Eukaryota > Viridiplantae > Streptophyta > Magnoliopsida > Asterales > Asteraceae > Smallanthus > Smallanthus sonchifolius. The sequence continues at coordinate 2,349,697 of JAKNSE010000034.1, read as the reverse complement.
GAAAATGTATAAATATTTTGTATATTTTGAGGAAATACTATTCATCTGTATAAACTTTTTAATATTTTTTAAAAGTGGTTGTCAGTGGAGAAAAGATAAAATGTAATGATAAATGTATAAAAAAAATGTTATTTAATTGAAAATGTAGTGATTTTAATGTAATTATGGGGATGAGGATAGAGATGTTACTGTGAATGCTCTTATACCTTTTCAACAGTTTAGTTCTCTCATGATACATTTTAGGGGTGAGCAAACATTAACTGTTAACCAAAATTAATTGATGACCGAACTGTCACCGAACCAAATTAACCGATAACTGAAATTAACCAACGATTATGGTTAAGGTTCTTTGATGATGATTAGCCGATCAAGCGGTTATGATTATGGTTACGGTTATGGTTAAGGGTGTGCCATAACCGAACGTTAACCGAACCGATACAACCCTATGCATAAGATATGCACAAAATATAAATGATTTACTTCATTCACTATGGTTATGGTCAAGGGTGCACAAAATATATATACACAAATTTTTCTTTCCATATTTAAAAATATGTTTTAGATAACTAATGCATTAGTTATGAATCTATGACTAGAAAATAATAATATTACTAACATAATCACACATATTTTACTAAAAAATAATATAAATAATGACATTTTTTCCCCTTAAACTTAGAGGATTTGTCTTACTTTTTATTATCAACTTCTCCGACCATCTTTAGTTCAAAATCAAAATCACTCAACCCATCACCACATTGTCCCTTTTAACAACGTTATAAAGAAAAAAAATTATTCCTTCCACTATCCTTTCAAAATCAAAATAAATAAAATCATACCATGTAGGAATGCAGCCATACTCGATCCGATTTTCTTATTATGTTCAGTGGCGGATCTTGGAAAAAAATCTAGGGGTATCTAAAATTTCGTTCAAGGGTATCTGGATACATAAAACGGTAAAAAAAATTCCCGCTGCACGTCGAAAATTCCCACTACCCGTTGAAAGTTGAGGGGTACCATCAGGTACCCCTCGCATCTTCATAGATCCGCCCCTGATTATGTTTGTTGACATGTTTGTTTCTTCGGTTAAGAGCTGCGGGTGATTTTTTTTTCTGAAATTTCTAACACATGTTGCTGTGAGTTAACTCGAACCTATATCACTAACGTGATTTTTAAAGGTTTTGAACACCAATTTTGTAATTTATTCATGGTTTATCGTTTCTTTTTTTGTTGCAGTGGGAAGTAGACCAGAAGAATAATATGTTGGAATGAAGAAGAGACTATTATTGAAAATAATTAAAACATAAAAAATATATGAAAATTCATTTAATAAGTTGTGCACTTTTTACAAAACATTAAATTACATGTCAAATGAAACCTTACAATAACTATTTACAAATTTGAGAATACTTCATTGTATGTAACATTTGACGTGGTATTGGTAATTTTTCCATTTTTACCAAAGATTAATAGCTTGAGTTCATCTCTATTTTTAATTCTTGATAATGCAATATACAACTGATTATGAATAAACATTAGATCTTTCAGTACAAACCAACATTTGAAAGTGATTACCTTTTTTTATTCATGTTTTTTTTAAAGGCGAACATTGAATGTTGTGACGTCGCACCCCCCGTCACATGGTAGAGCATCGTCAAACTCCGGCCAATATGTTGTCTTAACCGAGCCCACTTGGCGTCAGATTTGGAGAGCTTTCAAGGAAAACCCCACCCAATACGGCCCCTTCCGAGCTTGAGAAGAGCCGAGCCTCGAACCCTGGATCGACGTGGGTAAAACCAGGTGCATCAGCCTAAGAGCTAGGCCTTATTTGCGATGCCACGGAAATTAATGGTGGTGGCAGAGATCGAACCCGAGTCCCTTGGGTCTTTAGGTTTTACCTCAACCACTACACCACAACATATTTGGCAACTTTTATTCACGTTCCTTCCAAAATACAATAGTTGTATATTTTTTCTTTGAATTTTTAATTAAATTATTTTGTTTGAATATGTTAACCCAATAATAGAGATTAAAATGTGTTGATCAATGTTGATTCAAAATATAATTTCCGTTTCTATAACGCGATTACCTTGTAATTTGACCTAAAGACTTATTACATTTACCTAAACCATTTTTTCATCAACATTTATTAATACTATAATTGGAACACCAACATTTAAAACTAATTTATGGTTTGACAAACCCGATAATGTAAGTCCGTTTAGAAAATTAGGAAATTATAAACTTTAATAAAACGCATTATCAAGATCCTCTGATTGACGGATACTATTTGTACTTGTATGAGAAAAATCTTGATAAATTTTTAATAATAAATCTCTAATTAAAAAATAATAAAAAGATACAAATAAAATTTAAATTTCAACAATATATCATCTTTTAAATTCAAAATTTAAAACTCCAAAATTTAAAAATTTCACTCCTTAATATTTTGACAAAAATAAATTTTAACTTCCAAAATTAAATATGAAAAATTTAAAACTAATAAATTAGAATTGAAACTTGTAAACATGTTTTTTGAAAAAAAAAATCTCGTTATTTAAAAAAATTAAAGTTTAAAATACTTTTAAAAATAAACATTTGCAAATTTCTTAATTTTATTAAAAACTAAGTATTAAAATGTAAATATAAAAATAAAAACTTTGTTTATAAATATCAACTTTAATTATAAAACTACTAATTAAATATTAGTAAATTTAATTCTAACACATATTTATTTAAAATACAAACGTAGTATTTGCAAATTTTATATGTAAAATTAATTTTTTTTTATTTTTTTAGTAACTTTATTCTAACAAATATTTATTTAAAATACAAACGTACTACTTTAAAATTTTATATGTAAAATTAAAAAAAATCTTGTTTCTTATAATAATTTTTTTAAAAAATCGTTTTTTAATAATAAAACTTTAAAAACTAGCTTTTTTAAAATCTCTTGTTTTTTAATTGTTGATTTTTTAAACTATTCACTTTTGATGAAAATTTTTAAAAAATGTGAGCCAGTCGTAAGGATGAGCATTTGGTAGCAAGTACAAGTACCGGTACCGTACTGATTGATTCGGTACCGGTATCGGTACCCACTTTTACATAAATCCGGTACCGGTATTTTCGGTACGAGTACCGAAAACGATGAACATTTTGTAACGAATACCGATACCATACCGATGTCGTACCGAACCGGTACCGTACCGATAAATTCAGTACCGCTACCCACTTTTTCAAAAAATTGGTATCAGTATTTTCGGTACCGGTACGGTACCGATATCATCCTTGGTCAGTGGTAATAATGATGAAATGTTTATTTATGTAAATAAAAAAAAGGCTAAATATGAAAGTAATAAATAGAGGATATAAATATGGTTTTGGAAGAAAAAAATTGTGAGAATAAATATGATGATACCAAGTAACAAAACCATTTAATTTTTTATTAGAAAAGAGATTATATAAATATTATATATTCTAATAATAATAAATATAATAACAAAACCAACCTGATGAATAGTGATTTCCCCAATCAGATTTTCAGATGTAACAAAGTTTATGTATAATAACAAAAACCAACTTGAAGAATAGTGAATTCCCCAATTTGATTTTCATATAATAATAATAACAAAAACCAACGTGATGAATACTATTCATTAAATAGTGATTTTCCAAATCAAATTTTCACTTATAACAATGTTTATGTATAATAACAAAAACCAACCTGATGAATAGTGATTTCCCCAATTAGATTTTCACGTGTAACAATGTTTATGTATGTTGTCGCATACAATTCCAATTTCCAAGTAGGAGGTTTATAAAATCATAAATTTTTTACATATATGTAACATTATACTCATACAAGTCAAACCCAAGTCGAGCTAGAGCTTATAAAACTAGTTACGAGACAATCTCAAGCTTTTGATATAAGACGAGCCAAGCATGGGCTCAGTAAAGCTAAAAATCGGTTAGACTCGTTTACAACCTTAAGGGTGTTGCTTTAACAAACAAGAGGAAGGAGAAATTCATGTCATTTAAATGCAGAAAGGGTAATATTAATGTGATTGTATCACAGTTAAAAGAAAAAATAATACCAAATTCACCTTCATGTTTAACTCTTCCTAAAAATCCCACAAGATATTTCTAACCAAACATATAACTAACTACCCAAAGCCAACCCTAAACAATCTCTCTAATCACCCATTGCAACACACAAATACTTGAAACAAACAAAAACTGTACATCAAGGCTAAAGACTACCCCTCCCTCCAAACTAAACCTCCAACCAACCGCCCTGCTGCGCAAGAAAACGATCATGGCCAGAGTATCAAGCAAGTTAAATCCACTAAAGCGCGTAACTACTTACCATAACTTCTAGCTTCTGTTAACCAACACATGCAATTTTCATCCCATCTTTCAAACCATTGATGTCATGCCTAACCTGTGTATACAAACAAAACCATACAAAATCTGTATATACTTTTATAAAAAAATATACAATAATATTTTCTAACACTTGCCTCATAACCGTCTTTTGCTCCAAATCACCTGCTGCTCTCGACTCCAGTACCATCTCCACTTCCACCTTCGGCTTCAAAATTAAATAAGAGAAAAACAAAAATCAAATCTTAGCAAAATTTATAGCACACACGCTTACCTTGCTTTTAACGATTACCGTGGTTAACTCAGTAAACGCATGTCAAAGAATAAACAATTTTAACATAATAAGTAAAAAACAAAACCTCAACAACTTCAAAAATCTGTTTGTTACCACCCACATTCTCCAAGTTGCTTTCTTGGACCGCACACGAATGATTAACGATAACAGGAGAAACCAAATCTCGATTCTATGGGCTTAAAGATTGCCTTTTCTGACACCCGTTTTGTTCAACACGTGTTCCGTCATCTTTTCTCTTTCTAGAAAATTCTTCAAATGGGTGTTGACTTACGCGTTTGGGCAATCGGGTACGGTTATGACCGTTAGGAAACACGTATAACGGGATTTGTTTTCTACGTACATGAGAAACATAGATTTCCATCCCGGGCCTCCAAAACACATACATATTCACCAAATGCCTAAACTCATCAATGGTCCCACGGATGTCAAACTGTTGACCTTCTAGAATTGCTTCACCTTGTTTCCTTTGTAATCCCATAAAGAAAGCACCGTGTGAACATTGCTTTAGCGGATCAGAATACTCATGAGGATATGGATGGCACTGCAACTTCCCCAACGTGTCCCGTTCAATCTATAAAAAAGAAAAGAACACGAGAAGAAAAGCATATCTTTGAAAAAAAACTCAAAGTCAAACTCCCAAAAGTCAATCAGTCAATTTGCACACTTTACCATCAAAGTCAACTGTCTTAAACGAGATTCAACCCAACCTTTCCAAGAACGCAAATCATCGGTATTTGCAGCAACAATATCAACCTGCAGATAGTTTCTGTAGCTTTCAAAGAACATGTACGGTTCAAACAACACGGGCCACTGGGCTTTGTTATTTTCAATTGCCTGGAAACACAATAGTCAAAGTTCAAAGTCAACACACAGCTCAAAAGACAGGTAATAACAGTACCTCGCATACTCTATTCCCAAATAGAAATTGTTCTGTCATGACACGCAATGTACTAGTGGAGACATTATAGCTAGAATTCATGCCCGGGTATGCAGGCGTTATGATTGGCATATGGTGAGTTCTGTCCTTCGGGTTTTTTCGTGGGTCCCACACAGCAAATCCAAGCTCTTCTTCTTCCATTGCACATAGCATAACCGGATTTGGCCACCGCCACTGTGTGTAAACCCTAAAGAATCTCGACACTAGCATACTTGGAACCGCGTTTGGATAAAATTGACAAACCCGTGCAACCAAAAGAGCCCAGTTCACACCACCAAGAAATCCAGTCACCTGATGATAAGGACATAAGTCAAATAGTCAACAACTTAATGAAAATAAAAATATAACAAAATAAAAAGAAATCACGACCCAACCCATTTACTTACGTTTGAATAAACGCCACGTTTTTTAGCCCAAAACTTTAAGCAACGAAGTGCGGTACGAAAATGCTGAAAACAATATGAAAAAAAAGATAAAAGCCAAAACGGTCAAGAAAAGAAGGTCAAAGTTGACAGGTAAGACAATCACACCTCAACATTGGGAACGTGTTTAAGAATCTGATCAGCAACCCTACAACCATTAAGACTCCTAACCGTTGGCTCGTCAACATCATACAACACAGAAACATCGGAAATGTCGAGATCCTGTTAAAAAATTTACTTGCAACAGTAAAGTTTAGTCAAAATAATAATTTAATGCACAAAAAAACTTACATCTGGGACAACCAAAAGAGAAATGCTGGCATAAAGAAGATCAATAGATATCCCGTCAAATTTGAATTTCATTAATGGAACATGAGCATCTGGAACCGGTTGAAGTTCAGTAACTTCCTCCATTTCAGTTAAAATATCGTGCAAAACAAAGAAAAAATTCTCCTGATAAAAAAGCAGTGTGAGCCGTGGGAATATTAATTATACATGGAAGAATCCTCTAATAACTTACATCTCGATTCACATAAGAAGGCCCGACACACAAGGTGTCAATGTCCGCCTTAGGACCATGAACCTACCACCAAATTTTGAAAACCAAACAACTAATCATTAAAGACGAGCATCCTCTTAACACTTATTTACCATTGTTTTTACCAAGCACTTACCCCAAGCCGATATGAACCGAAAGTAAATATGACAGCATTCGCATCTTCCACCATTTGATCTGTGTACCCTCGTAGACGAGTAAGTTGCTTCACCCAATCAACTACAATCTACATAAATCATATTGTGCAAAGATAATGATTCAAAACATAAAGAACAAACACCTAATTATTTGTTAAAGCATAGTATATGTTCACATGTACTGTTTTCACTTTTTCACAGTTTTACTGCTATTGATAGCTTACTAATACTGTATTTTTATATCAAAACTGTACGGTTCTAACATACTTTTTTATGTTCGGTTAGGGTTCCCCTAAAAGCGGTCTCTCTGTCCTACGGGTAATTATTATAATCAAAGTTAAATCATTGTACCAGCTTAATTCGAGCAAGAACCTCCTTCCTCTTGGCGGCTTCTTCTTTACTTTCATAAAGTCCAGCATCAACCAAGAACTTCAAGAACAGGGAAAATTTTAAATTAGGTCAAAAAGCTTGAATCTTTGGGAAAGATAATCAAAATAAAAAATACCCAAATCAATTAATAAAGCCCACCTTATTCAATTTCTTGGTTCTTAGTAAATCAGACTCCGATGGCCCTGCTAGAGACAAGGGTTTCGTAACCCCGTGCTGCCTTGGCGAAAGTAAAGCATCCGAACCCATGATTATTATTACACCAAATTGGGAGAATAATAAGTTGTAATCGAATGAAAACAAAACAAGAATCTGATGAAACCCTACAAGTTTAGGGATTAGAACGGAGAATTGGGGGCGAGATTTGAGTTTGGGTTCGAACACTAAGTATGAAAATTTGTTTGATTCTTTTCCGCGTTGTTTAGGAAACAAAATCCAGATATTTATTTCTTTTCCCACCGTTTCAATCTAAATTTGTTGAATTGGTCCCTCAAATGTTGTTAATGTGCATCTTTCTCCTTCTTAAAAAATTAACGGGAACCCACGCGCTATGACGGATTGTATAATTTATGGGTTTTTACTTATCTTTTGTTAGTTTATCAACCGGTTTGTAGTCAAGGGAATAAACGCTTACAACACATATCAATGGGCATACTTATAGATCGATGGACATCCATACTTTTGTAGATCGATGGTAACAATCTTAAATAACTAGTGGGGAACCCGCGTGCTGCAGCGGAGTGTACCATTTACGGGTTTGTACTCATATTTCAGTAGTTTATCAATTGGTTTGTAGTCAAGAGATTTAATTGGTCTAATAAGAAAGTAAGAAATCTGTAAGAAAACGCAAGCAAACACAATCATTAATCATTTGCACAAACACATAAACCAGTCAAACAAGCCAAGAATCACATACAAAAGCAATTGAATCTTACTCTTTTTATAAGGCTAAGGGGAGTGGTTTCACATTTTCACACCTCCACACCCCTCTATGTCAACGCCACATCATTTTCACACGGTATCCACACATGGGGGCGCGTGATGTTCCACTTTCCACTCACATGGAAAATACACGTGGCTACACATCATTGGTATTGACCCCACCTCATCCCTTTCAACGCCGTGGAGATCTTCACGCAAACCTTCCACGATCGTGGACCACGCCTATTAGCAAAAAAATTATCATCAGAAAAATTGGCGTGATCTTCTGGACTGCTAGCTTTTGATGGGCTGTTAGGTGCCCATTAGCAGGGCTGTTTTGCGTAGAAGTGGGCTGATCCTGGGTCAGTGGGCTTGGTATTCCATTTAGCGCAAGTCTATATGCCTTGGTGTTAGGTTGAACGCTAAGTTTTTGACTTCTGTCATCCAGGTTTTTTCAGTTGATTGGTGGGTGCTTTAACATGGCACACACATCCGAAAACCTTTAGATGGTCTAAGTTTGGCTTTCGACCCTTCAAGGCTTCGTATAGTGTTTTGTTTTTGAGTTCTTTTGTAGGTACCCGATTCAACAAATAGATAGAGTGTCTCACGCCTTCTCCCCGTAGGTTTTGTGGTAAATTCATAGCTTTGAGAATGCTCCCCAGAACATACCTGTTTCTTTATAACAATGCTTATTTGACATTCTTTGTAACAATGTTTATTTGCTGTTACCAAAAAATCCTCTCATTTAAACAGTTTATTTGACCCATCATAATAAAACTGTTTTGATGCTAAAAGACTAACTGAATAAAAAATATATACATACACACATACAATTAATCTAAGAGAATATTGAAGGCCGATTTTTATGGTATAGAAAGAATCCCAAATGTTTTTTTTTATCATACCGGTTCTTTTTAAACAACCGTGGTTCCGGGTTGATTCCGAACCCGGAACCGACCCGAAACATTTATAAGAACCATTGCATAGTACACAAACATTAGTCCATTTAATGTAAATAGTAATTCATCAGCCCCACAACTGCCAGATGATATGAGAAGCTGGATGGAATGGTACATTGGCACTGGGTCATCATCATAGCATGGTTAAAGCCTTCTAAAGGTGGAGGCCTAGTTAATCAATCATCAGCTTAAAAAAGGTAGAGAAAAGGCTGCTTGACTGACACTGCATTGTAGTGTTGTACGAGGTGCTTGAGCTGCTGGTACGATGACATTGTAGCCATCGACCAACATCTGCGATCATGACATGTTTACAAAAACATGCGTTATTATTATGACGCGTACACATTTACCCCTCATCCATTGAACACGTGTCGCACGTTGTACGATTCGTACTCTACCCTTTTTTTCTTTATTTCCATTAACCATCCCCACCAGTTTCTGTATGAAGACCAGCTGAAGCCTTTTCATTAAAGATGTTTATCTACCGGTACTACATCAGCAAATTTTTTTGTCTTCCTTACATACCATTATCGATTTCAAATATATCATTAATGAAGTTAGGGTATTTAGGTCCACACAAATTTTTTGAACAGCAAAGACCCGGGATCACCTTTCTGCAAGAAGAACAAAAGCGTGATGACCTGGCCCCACACCACATAGGGGAAACCCACAACTGAGAACCTCTGGCTCAACCTGAAACATTTAAGGCTACCACTCAACCAGAAGACTTGATGATTATTTAGGTCCACATTCTTTGTGGATTTTGAAAATTGAATTGAGTGTTAATTTGAAATTAAGAAGGTGGGTATGTCGGCATTTGAGTATTAACTAACTTGTTGACATCATCATTTCTTGTTTCTCAACCACTTTTTAGGGTTCCAACACTAATTGATATAAGCTTAACTGTTTGGATTTTGTGCTTGTGTGTATATGTGAGGATTGTTTGTACATAATTTTATATTGACAATGGGAAAACTTAAGAAGATAAATCAGTTAGAGGTCGTTAAAATTGACATAACCGTTTAAACATAAGAAAAACCGGCTAGTTCCGTCAGTTTCAGACTTATGTGGTTCGTTTTGGTAAGTTTCGATCGTTTAACGGCCTAAAAAACGGTTTGAAACTTGAAACCAACTGCATAAATTGATTTGGCAGTTTAGCCTTGTTTATTTATTGTTATTAGGCTTGTAATCAAACCGAACATTCAGTAAACCGTTCGACATGAAATTTGTTTATGTATGTTCATTTAATAAACGAACGAACTTGAACAATTTTTTTTGTTCATTTAAACGAACGAATATGCACATATTCCGTTCGTTTAGTTTTGTTTATGTTCATTCATTTACATTCGTTTATATTTTTTCACTTATGTTTCGTCTGCATACGTTCGTTTAAATATTCATTCAAATTTATTTATTACTAATATTAATTTAAAATCAACCTGATTTTCATATTTTAAAACCCTTATGCCTAGTTTAAAATCAATTTGATATCTTAATCTGTTTACCTTAAAATGTTGGGTATATTCATGTTACTTTTAACTGGTGTTTATTTATGTTTGCGAACCGTTTGTTTAGAATATTAATGAACGAATATAAACGAACACGAACTCGTTCGTTTTCTTAATTGAACGAACACGAACTCGTTCGTTTTCTTAATTGAACGAACACGAACTCGTTCGTTTTCTTAATTGAACGAACACGAACATGAATATCTGTTGGTTTAAGCGTTCGTGTTTTTTCAGTTGTTTGGTTAAAGTCAAAGAACGAACACAAACATACACTCTTCGTGTTCGTTAAATTCGTTTACAAGCCTATTTTCTTTTCTTTTTTTTATCTTGTGTCATGTGTGGCTATTTTAATATTAACTTGCTGGCATCATAATTGCTACTTTTCACAAACTCTTTATAAAAAGAGTAAGATTCAACTGAAATTTTGTCTGTGATTCTTGGCTTGTTTGACTGGTTTATGTGTTTGTGCAAATGATTAATGATTGTGCTTGCTTGCTTTTTCTTACAGATTTCATACTTAGTTATTGAACCAATTAAATCTCTTCTTTTTTCATCTCAAAATTTTAAAGATTCATTGGTTTTATTTTATATAATCTGTGTATCATTTTCCATCTTCTTCCTTTGTTTCTTTCTGCACCATTTTTTTGTCATGTAATGCAGTTCATCACGAGATAATGTCAGGAATAATAAAAAATTATCTATCAATCTGCATTATTTACAGGTTTTGATACCATTTCATTCACATTTTCTTTGTCTATCATAAGTTCTCTGCAATTCCAACTTGTAAAAGATTCTAAATGTTCTTAAATTTCAAATTTTTAGTTTAGAGAGATAAGAAGAAATGGGGAAAGCTACAAGATGGTTTAGGGGTTTATTGGGTATGAAAGATAAAGAAAATGTAAACAGTTTGAACTCCGGTGACCGGAAAGAGAAGAAAAGATGGAGCTTTGGAAAACCCTCTAAGGAATTCCGGTCACCGGAGGCACCGAGTGATGCTGCTTGGCTGAGCTCTTACATGTCCGAGACAGAGAAAGAACAGAACAAGCATGCAATTGCAGTTGCTGCCGCCACTGCCGCGGCAGCAGACGCAGCAGTGGCGGCAGCACAAGCTGCCATCGCCGTCGTGAGGCTCACGAACCTGTGCGGCGCCGGCAGAGAGAAATGGGCTGCTGTCAAGATTCAGACAGTCTTTAGATCCCATTTGGTAATTAGTAATCATTTTTCACTTTCTTGATTTAATTAAATATTTTTTAAAATATAGAATTACAAATGTGTTTTGTTTGATTTGATTACAGGCTAGAAAGGCTTTAAGAGCTCTAAAGGGATTAGTGAAATTACAAGCTCTTGTGAGGGGGTTTCTAGTAAGAAAAAGAGCCTCAGCCACTCTTCATAGTATGCAAGCTCTCATTAGGGCTCAGGCCGCCATCAGATCCGAAAGGGCCCGCCGTTCGTTCGCCAAAGACCACCATGAGCCGTTGGAATCCCGACATAGGATATCGACCGTAAAACCGTGCACTTGTTACGATGAGAGCTCGAAAATAGTCGAGATAGACACCTGCCGGCCACAATCTAGATCCAGACGCATTAATAATTATGCATCTATTTTCGGAAAAGATTCTCATTCCAATTCCAATTCCCAAAACCCAGAATTCTGTTATCTTCAAGATTTCGAGTGGGGATTCGTGGGTAATGATTACAAATTCTCAAACACGACTCAAAGCACTCCTCGTTTCATTTCAAACGGGTCAAACAGGCCAACCATCCCGGCTAAAAGCGTATGTGGAGATAGCTTTTTTAGGCCATATTCAAACTACCCGGGTTACATGGGGAGCACGCAGTCGTCTAAAGCCAAGTTGAGGTCACATAGTGCCCCTAGACAAAGGCCCGACCCGGGACCGAAGAAGAGGTTGTCACTTAATGAAATAGTGGCATCAAGATATAGTTTAAGTGGTTTGAAGATGCAGAGGACACGTTATGAAGTTCAAGAAGCTTTTGATTTGTAATGGTGGTTAGCTACTTAGATTATTAATGTGTTGTTATTGATAGACTGCTTGAGATCATTGCATAGATGTGAACAAGAAATCTTTTTTCTTGGTTTTGTTTTGTGTAATAGGATTGGAATTTAACATGTGTGTCTTGTGTACATTATATTTGAAGTGTTAGATTTGCATGTATGAAGCCTAATTGAATCAATGGGATTTTGTTTTTGCATTAGGAAATAAAAAGGTTTTTTTTTGGGATTATTTTGCATTTGGCCTCTGGATCGGCTCAACTTTTTTCGTGGTCTAAAACGAATTATAAAATCGAGGTTATTTTCATAAAAAAAACATTTTTCTTCTTAGAATTCTAATCCATGGGATATGATGATGTACATTTTTTGTATACAATTTCTTAAAGACACACGCTCACATATATTAAACTTCGAGTGAGTTTTAGTGAAAAGAAAACTTTTTTAAGTATACAAATTTTTTATTCTTATTTTTAAAACATGAAAATTAAATGAAGTTAAATCCTAAAAATTGAGGCCCCTTAAATATGGTGGCCTTAAGCGACGGCTTATTTTTTTGTATAGTCGAGCATCCTCTGCCTAGCCTATACAACACCATCACCAAGCTGGCCACCTTGCCGGTTTAGTCTTTTTTTAAATGTCGGCAATTGCTTAAAACGGAAAGAACTAGCAAGATGCTGATAAAGTCAATACAAGATACAAGACGAAAAAGAAAATAAAGAACGACACAATCTAACCGGTTGAGTTCACAAGCTATGGGCCGTTAGAGGTTGAGCCAACGGGTTTTGTGTTCTCAAGCTTACACGGGGAATGTTTTTCTTTTTAATTTTATTTAATGTTTGATTGATTTCTGAATTTGTTTTGCTTATAGAATGATTAATGTTTAAAACTTAAACTCGTTTATGTTAAACTATTAATATTTATCATTAAATTATTGGACGATTTGACTACTTTGATCAGTGAACCTGTAGAATCGAATTAGGTTTTTAAAACACTTAACTTAGAATGAAAATAAAGTCTTGTTTAGTAAATGTGTGTAAACATATTTTTATTTTTTCAAAAGGTAATACATTCACTACTCTTCCTTTTATATGTCACAAAAGTTACTTTATAACAATTATAAAAAAAAATTAAAAGTATACATATATACAAGAAAAAAGTACAATGGCAAAAAAACAAAAACACCAAACACATAGTACGAGGAAACAAAAGAACCAATCATGATTTGTTAAAACCATGCATTTTCGTAAAACCATGCTCTTCTTACATGGCATATATCGAATTGAAAGGTACTAATTCCCCGCAATTCAAGGATTAATTTACAGAAATTTGAGGTATTAATCAACGCAAATCTAGGAGTAGATGGAGATGGCTATTATTTTATTTTAAAGTGAGTATTATTATTTAAAACTTTTAAATTTATGATGCCTACGGTTTTCTCTTGGAACAACTACGCTCCAATCAAAGTTAACCTTTTCTGTTTCTTTTGACAAAATGGCAACCATAGGCTATTTGTATTTGACAAAACAAGGCATCTCCATCAATTCGACAACCTGTTTGGGTTGTGGTCTCTTTGACGAATCTGTTGAGCACTTGCTCATTCATTGCAATGTAACAAATGTGATTTGGACTCAGTTTTGTACATGGTGCAAACTTCTTTTGGTGTCTATTTCATCAATCGTGTTGGACAATTGGATCGTATTACTCGAAAGGCAGCAATTGTTTTTTGGGTAAACACATCCCACGACTTTTATTCTTTTATTAATATCAAAAACCACTCCTTAAACTATATACAATGACCATATTTTATACTAATCCTAACCTTAATTACCATAAAACCCCAGTCAATTACAACTGGAATGACAGTTCATTCACAATCAAAACACTCAATACCTTAAATAAAACTAAATAAAAAAACCAGTAACATAATAAATAATATAAATCTATATTTAGACTCTTACAATCCCCCCCCCCCCTCAAACTTTCACATACGAACCACATTAGGATTTAAAATCTCACAATCAACCCATTAATCTTAATGTGGACTTTCTACTTGTCTAAAGTAGAGGCGGTCCAACATCCTCACAAACCAAGTTGGCCTACTTTGGCTTTGGCTTTGACTTTGAACGTTTCCACGCATAAAAACATGTTGTATACGAGCTATACGATTTTAAGTGTGTGCATGTTAGCGTCGATGTTTTTAACACGAATAAAAATATGGTTCGTGTTTAGGTTGACCAATTTAAACTGTTAACCCACCAACTCGCGACCCGTCAACCCGATAATCAGCCAACCCAACACGATAGACACCCCTACTATAAATAGACTTATATTATTAACATTTATCACAAAATATAAAATTTAATTTTCACATATTAGGTTGTTTTAACGATACATTTTATTTACAATATTGTAACATATTAGCGTAATAGTCAACACAAGTTTTTAATACTTTAAGTTTTTAGAAATATTATTTAACTACACGGACTGAATAAATGTAATATTAATAAGTGAATTTAAAAATAAATAATGAATGCACCTTTTGTATATTTTTTTGGGTCATTTACGTATATCCTCTTCTTAAGTTCCTTTATTACATATTTATCCAACCTTAAAATTTAATTACATATTTCCCTTTTCTAAAACTTATATATTACATATTTATCCAATTCAATTAAAATAACTTATTTTATTACCATTTTACCCTTACTGAACCAATTAAATTACTATTTAATTATATCCCTAATTATATCAATTAGAAATTCCCTTTTCCCCAAAATTAATCTCTCTTAAATCTAATTGTCTAATTGACCAGTCTCTCAAATCCCCTTTCTTCTCAAGCATATCGGTACTCCGTCTCCATTAGCCTTTTTAAACACATGAACCTGAAACACAACAGTGAGAACCTTCAGAGCTCCGAAAGAATGGGGGAGTACCTGTTCTGGCCTTTTTTCCTTCCGATTACCACCTATACCCTTACCTGTTATGGCTCCGATGCCCTTGGAACTTCCTGTTGGGTTTATTGCCAGTGGTGATCAGTTAGATTAGTTATCAAAAACGGTTGATAAATAATTTTAGATTAATAATAATTATTTAGTAATTATTAATACGCAGCGGAATGAAACCGATTCAACACAAAATAAAACCCGACAGGATCTGGGTTACAAAAACATACGAACACGGAATATAAAGTTAATTAATCTACTGATGAGATAAATTATACCTTAGTGGTTAATGATTAACCGATCGAGACACCAAGGTACAACGAACCAATGCTAGATCACGAACCGAAACACGGGAACGGAGCGACGCCGGTCGGTGGCGCTGGCTTGAGGCTGCCGGAAAGATCAAAGGCTGAAGCCTTTGTTCCTTTTGGTCGCAACTACTGAATTCCTTTTGGTCGCAACTATTGAAAAAAAGTCAATCGCCCAAAAATCTTCTTTGCGGCTCACGGCAGTAACTTCCAACTCGTAGGTTTTTTTTGGCAACCAATAATTAGATTATAATTATATAATAATTATAAACCCTAATAATTGTTTTCAGGCCCAAAGTCCAATACGAGACAAAAAGCCTGTACCCATTTAATTGTTTTAATAAAAAGATTAAAACAATAAATATTTATTATTTATAAACCAGTATAAATAATAATTCCCGTCTAACGAATATATATAAATATATATCGTCTTGCTAACAGATCGTAATTACCAGTTAAGCGGGTTAAGTGGATTTAATGTTCGTTGCCCAAAGTGTAACTCTTACGGGTCATAACTCGGTCAGTCGCGTTGTCCATCGGGTCGGTCCATAAAATCCAACAATCTCCCACTTGGACGATCCACGATAAATCAACGCAAACAGTCAGCGGCGCTCTAGCTGCACATGGCTGTCCCTAACAAGGTATGACGCTTTAAAGTCATTAACCAAATGTCTTGGTGTTAGTAATAGCTAACTAAAGCAAGACAATAGACTTATGGCAATAGTTGTTATTCATCCTTTTCGTATAAGACATCAATTGAATCAATGAGACATGGATTTAGTTCATTCTCATATGGCGTTCAATTATTATTGTTCTCGTTCAAGATTCATAGTGGTCCAATCAAACACACAGTTAGTTTGGGTAAGGCCTTACACTTCACCAGTTTGAATCACGAGGGCGCCACGATGTCTAACTGTTACATATCATGTAAGAGTACATAATCCCTTATCGACTACATACAACTCCCACTGAACTTCAGATCTGTTCCTAACCAATGTCTTTATGACTGGCAGTTACGCGACAGCGGTTGACAGTGATTAAAGAACAGCCCTTGGTAAACGAAAGTTCTAGTATGCATCTCAGGTCAAAGGATACTAAATGAGTATACCAATATCAAAACATCTTATGATTAAAATCTATGAAGATGATTTGAAGCGAGTTACATCCAACGTCATCCAAGATGAGGTCTGTGAAATTGGAAGCAACTACTTGAGTCCAAGTTCAGAATAGTCTTAATTCACAGTCGTTTCCACGACTCTGATCGACTACGGATGATTAAGAATACAAGATTCATGGATTAAACGTATTAAAATCGAACACAGTTGTAAGAATTCAGAATTGCATTTAAATAAGTAAACCAAAAGAATTCAAAAGTGCAACTGTTTAATTGTTCACACATTCAAAATACTAAATCAAAACATATCACTAGCAAATATAAGACCAATAGCATCTCTGTGAAGATCATGATTGTCCTGAGTCATGGGCTTAGTAAACGGGTCCGCTAGGTTTTGATCTGTGTCTACTTTGCTTATCACGATGTCACCACGTTCCATAATTTCCCGTATATAATGGAACTTTCTGAGAATGTGCTTGGCTTTGTGATGAGATCTGGGCTCTTTGGCTTGAGCTATAGCACCTGTGTTATCACAAAGTATCTCGATTGGTTGGCGAATACTCGGAACCACATCGAGGTCAGTAATGAATTTCTTCATCCAAGCAGCTTCCTTAGCAGCATCTGATGCAGCTATATACTCAGATTCGGTGGTTGAATCCGCCACCACACTCTGCTTGGAGCTCTTCCAGGAGATAGCTCCTCCGTTTAGAGTGAATATGAATCCTAATTGTGAGCGAGAGTCATCTCAGTCAGTTTGGAAGCTGGCGTCAGTGTAACATCTTATAGTGAGCTCTTCTTCCACTCCTCCAAATATTAAGAACATGTCTTTAGTCTTTCTCAAGTACTTCAGCATGTTCTTGACTGCAGTCCAATGGACAATGCCAGGACTTTGCTGAAAATGACTGGTCATGCTTAAAGCATACGAGACGTCAGGCCTGGTACATAACATAGCATACATGATAGAACCAATCGCCGAAGCATATGGAATTGCTTCCATACGCTTGGTTTCAATGTCCGTTGAAGGAGATTGCGATTTGTTCAGCACGGTGCCTTTAGTCATAGGAACACCTCCTTTCTTGGAGTTTTCCATATGAAAGCGTGCCATGACTTTTTCTATGTATGTGCCTTGACTAAGCCCTAGAAGCCGCTTAGATCTATCCCTGTAGATCTTGATTCCTAGAATGTAGGCTGCTTCTCCAAGATCTTTCATTGCAAAACAAGTTCCCAACCGGTGTTTAACATCGTTAAGCATAGGGATGTTGTTTCCAATGATAAGTATATCATCCACATACAAGATGAGGAATGATATAGTGCTCCCACTAGCCTTTCTGTAAACACAAGGCTCATCTTCATTTTTGACAAACCAAACTCTTTGATCTTTTGGTCAAAACGAAGATTCCAGCTTCGAGATGCTTGTTTGAGTCCATAAATAGACTTATTCAGTTTACATACCATATTAGGATATTTTGGATCAACAAAACCATCAGGTTGTACCATATAGACATCTTCAGAGAGATGCCCATTAAGGAAAGCGGTTTTGACATCTATTTGCCATATCTCGTAGTCATAGTACGCGGCTATGGCAAACAATATCCTGATCGATTTGATCATAGCAACGGGCGAGAAGGTTTCATTATAGTCAATGCCTTGAGTCTGAGTAAAACCTTTCGCAACTAGTCGTGCTTTATAGGTGTGTATATTTCCATGCATGTCGGTTTTTCTCTTGAAAATCCATTTGCTCCCTACTGGCCGAGATTCGAGGGGTAGCTCAACCAAGTACCAGACTTGATTATCACGCATAGATTGCATCTCGGCGTTCATGGCTTCTAGCCATTTTGTAGATTCTGGATCTGAAATAGCAGATTTGTAGTTAGTAGGTTCGTTATTAGACTCGGCTACTAATAGGACCTCGGTACTATCAAGATGCCATAGGTATCTGTCAGGTTCTTTGCGAGTCCTTACACTTCTGCGAACGCTTGTGTTTATGTCTGATTCACCAGCAACAACTTCTTGTTGTTCAGACGCTCCGACTTCATCAGCGGTTGTTTGTGGTTCTCGAATTTCTTCAAGATCCACTATATTATCTCCAGTTCCTCGTTCAAGAATTTCTTTCTCGAGAAAGTGTGCCCTCCTTTTGATGGAAATAACATTTGCATCAGGATGGTAGAAATAATATCCGCTTCTGTTATAGTATCCAACGAAAATGACCTTTTCGCCTCTAGGATCGAGCTTGTCATCAGAATCGCTGGTGACATATGCATCACATCCCCATACTCTAAGGTAAGACATATTGGGTTTAGACCCATGCCATATCACATATGGAGTCTTGTTTACCTTCTTAGTCGGTGCCAGATTGACAATGCGGGCGGCGGTCATAAGAGCATAACTCCAGAAGGAGTGAGGCAAGTTTGTTCTACACATCATCGATCGAACCATATTAAGTAGGATTCGATTTCTCCTCTCGCTCACGCCATTAAGTTGGGGTGTGCCAGGTGGAGTAGGTTGTGAAACTATTCCACGCTCCTTGAGATGATTTATGAACTCTGTGCTGAGATATTCACCACCTCGATCTGATCGAAGTGTCTTTATCGTTTTACCGAGTTGGTTTTCCACTTCGTTTTGAAACTCTTTGAACTTTTCAAAAGTTTCATGCTTGTGTTTCATAAGATAGACATAAGCATATCGACTATAATCGTCGATGAATGAAACGAAGTATCTTTCATGATTTCTAGACATGGTTCTGAAAGGGCCACATACATCAGTGTGTATGAGTCCTAGCAGATCCTTGGCTCGTTCACCAACGCCGGTGAAGGATCCTTTAGTGAGTTTGCCAGCTAAGCAAGACTTGCAGTCTTCAAAGGATTCTTGTCCGGTGGATTCAAGGATCCCTTCGGATTGGAGCCTTTTCATGCGGGCCTTGCTTATGTGACCAAGTCTACAATGTCATAGAAATGTATCATTAATGCTAGATTTGATACGTTTAGAAAGATTGTATATGTTATTATTAGTTTGAACATCAACCTCATAAATTCCATTTCGAGGTTTAGCCTCAAAATAGAAAATATCATTTAAGTAAGTAGAAATATTACGTCCATTAAAAACGTACTTAAAACCTTGTTCAAACAATAAGGAAACTGAAATAATATTTCTGGTTAAACCAGGTGCAAACAAACAGTTATTTAAGATAACTTCAAGGCCAGAAGGACATGAAAGGTGAAATGTTCCAGTTGCAAGAATTGGTACTCTCTTCCCATCACCAACGATGAGTTCCATGTCGCCTTGTTTCAGCTTCTTCCACTTTTCAGGCTCGTGCAATACATTAACGATGTGATAAGCACATCCGGTATCAAATACCCATGTGTCGCTAGAGATAGTGAAAAGTTCAATAACATAGATAGAAATACCAGAAGAGATGCCTTCACCATTTGCTCTCTTCGATCTCAGCTTAGCTAGATATTCAAGGCAGTTACGTTTCCAATGCCCCATATTGTTGCATTCAAAACACTGACGCTCCTTGGGAGGGGGTGCTTTTGCAACTTGCTTGTTTTTATTGGTGGCATTCTTGGCAGCAACAATAACTTGCTTCTTACCTTTGCTGTTATAACCCCTTTTCTTGGTTTTGGGCTTGTTAACACTAGCAGATTTGACCATCAATTCTTGATTAGTCTCACTTGATATTCTCATCTCGGCCGTTTCCTGCATGCCGTGCAGTTCGGGCATAGTCTTCTCCCATGTGTTCATTTTTAAGTTCATTACGAAGTTGTCATAAGAACTAGGGAGAGAGTTCAAGATGAGATTGGTGTCATTCGGTTTTTCATTTTCAAGCAAAGACTTGGGAGAGAAGGAGGAGTGAGATTCCTTTTCAGTAGACATCTGTTAAATAAGCAAATTAAATGTTAATTAGTATTTTGGATGTAATAAATTCTTATATTAATGACCCATGGCAAGAATAGATTAAGAATAGAGAATCTGGTTATATCAATTAGTAATGGCGGTTGTGGCACGCAACATTAGTAAGTGATTTAGGCAGACTGACAATAATTGCCAATTGTGGAAAAATGCACAATTCTCGAGTATGAGGCCGCTAAGACAACTCTTGTCTATGCATTAATACGTTTAGCCTCATCTATGCCCACTTTTGGTCTCCATACAGCTGGGGCATGTAATAGAGAGAAAAGTAATAGTCGCCCTAGTACAGGTACATGTGGAAGGGCCGGATGTGTCAACGAAACCATTGCACCTTGGAGGGATAGGTTACGCACCAAGTGCGGTGCTGTGGCTCCAAACACTGGTGTTTCACATTATGCCCCAAGTGTTCCTTATAGTAGGATGGCATAGACTAAATATTTTAAATATGGGATTTAATTTTAGTGTTTACCGAATAGGGTCAAACACAACGAATGATAAATCATACGTGTGTTGTAAAATCCAGTTTTACTATATACTAGATCGTGACAACGTGATGAACCCTTTCATCTCTCAGGACACTTAATTTTAAATAACCTATTAAAACTAAGTTTGCCGCGATGTAATTAACCAATTAAAAGTTAATAGTTTAAATGAACTATTAAGTTATTCGTTTTGAAAAATTAAAATTAGTTTAAATGGCAAAACTTTATTGGTTATAATTTATTTTAAAAACAAACTGTTTGTTTTAATATAAAGTATCCACAAGTTGTAAAAAAAGTTTAGAACTTGTTATTAATTTGATTGTGAAAATTTTGGTATTTGGTCGGTACGTTATAACATTTATAAGATAAAAGCAACCACAATAGCAAACACAAAAATATGTAAATCATATGGCCAAGGAAAAAGTGTTTGATCTTGCTAGAGCCTAATAGCAAGACCAAACTAGGTCACGGGGTCATAACACACAAACAACCACAAGGATGAACTTCGTGCATGCATCTAGCTGTTCCGTGTGACTCCCACTAAATTCAAGATCCTGTCTCCGTCTTCTGTTTTGTCTTCAGGTCTTTATCTTTACAATATTTATACAGAATACAAAAAAAAAATAAAACCCTATGCTATTACAACTTTGAGCCATCAAAGTGGGCCAAAACATAAAAGCTAATCTATTACAATTTTGAGCCATCAAATGGGCCAAACCAAAAACAGAAAACAAACACAAGACAGGGTCGGGCCAGATTTGCATATTTAATACAATCAAATAACTGGGCAATCCTTTTGGTCAATAAAATAAATAAAAAACTTTGACCAAAATAAATAAAAAAAATTGCCCAAAAAAGATCTAGATCAGAAACTTTAAACAAGTTAAAGTTTGTGATCTATAACCGGTTAAAAGACCGGATCCGATTCGTATGACGTAACCAAGGCTCTGATATCACTGTTGGGTTTATTGCCAGTGGTGATCAGTTAGATTAGTTATCAAAAACGGTTGATAAATAATTTTAGATTAATAATAATTATTTAGTAATTATTAATACGCAGCGGAATGAAACCGATTCAACACAAAATAAAACCCGACAGGATCTGGGTTACAAAAACATACGAACACGGAATATAAAGTTAATTAATCTACTGATGAGATAAATTATACCTTAGTGGTTAATGATTAACCGATCGAGACACCAAGGTACAACGAACCTATGCTAGATCACGAACCGAAACACGGGAACGGAGCGGCGCCGGTCGGCGGCGCTGGCTTGAGGCCGCCGGAAAGATCAAAGGCTGAAGCCTTTGAATTCCTTTTGGTCGCAACTATTGAATTCCTTTTGGTCGCAACTATTGAAAAAACGTCAATCGCCCAAAAATCTTCTTTGCGGCTCACGGCAGTAACTTCCAACTCGTAGGTTTTTTTTGGCAACCAATAATTAGATTATAATTATATAATAATTATAAACCCTAATAATTGTTTTCGGGCGCAAAGTTCAATACGAGACAAAAAGCCTGTACCCATTTAATTGTTTTAATAAAAAGATTAAAACAATAATTATTTATTATTTATAAACCAGTATAAATAATAATTCCCGTCTAACGAATATATATAAATATATATCGTCTTGCTAACAGATCGTAATTACCAGTTAAGCGGGTTAAGTGGATTTAATGTTCGTTGCCCAAGGTGTAACTCTTACGGGTCATAACTCGGTCAGTCACGTTATCCATCGGGTCGGTCCATAAAATCCAACACTTCCAAACAGAGAGTTACGACATGAGGAACGAACGTTTCTCGTAAGCAGAGGGCTGATCCCCTGGTTGCTAGCCTCAAAGGTGGACGTACTCTCCATATCCCCTGTTGGCGACACTTTTTGGACCTCGATTAAATGAAAATTAGTAAGGTTTAGGTTTTCATTATTTGTAAAGGGTAATTAGGTAATTTTAAGTTAATTAGAGAAATATGTAATTAAAATTAGGGGTTGTGGATATATGTAATTTAGAAGTTTAATAGGGGAAATATGTAAAAAACCTATTTTTTTCTAAACATATTGGCATTGGTGATTGCTCCCTAAAAAAGTATTCTCACTTCAAATCCTTTAAGCGCATATTTAGACGGTATTCAAGAGCAGAAAAATTGTTGTTCAAAACAAAAAGATATATTTTTCTTAACCAATTTTGGCAATGAATTGTCAACCTCTCTTTTCTAATAAAAACAACGTTATAATTGCATTACTATTATTGATAATTTTTATTATACATTAATTTAATTGATAAAAATGCAAATTTACCTTTGCTATCTATGAATTAATTGTTATTGGGGTTGGTGGCTCAATGTTGAAGGGAAACTCTCTTGAAACACTAAGGTTTAAAGAGATTATGGGTTCAAGTCATACTTTCATATTAGAGGTGAACAAAAAAAGGGAACGGGAACCTCCCAAGGAACCGAAACCGATTCTTTTCGAAAACCGGTTCTTCCATAACCGACGCTACCCGTAGGGTCTGGATAGGTTCCAATATTTCTAGTCAAAACCGGTTCTAAAATACCCAGAACCGGCGCTTGTAGTATCATTTTGTAAGCTAACTATTTTATCTCTATATCCACTAACCTAAGAGACAAAAAAACAAAACAATGAGCAATTTTCCAATAAATAAATAAATATGTAATTATTATTTACTAATCACAAGAAAGCTAATTACCTTGTGAATCATATTACTGTCTTTAATATATTGCAGCAACTTTACTAAGTTAGTTTCAAAAAACTAATATAAAGTAATTACCGAAAATAACATGTATCGTTAAAAGTTACCCACACTTCAGTAGCACAACAACCTTATTTGCAGTGCACGGGGTCAAATTGACTTAAATTAAGATTAAGAATTTTGAAACATGACCAGAAAAAAAGCAAAGTTGGTTACTGGAAATAGGTTCTTGAAATACCCGCCTTGAATTACCGGAACCGTTAAGAACCGAAACTGGTTCTTGAATACCCGGAACCGGTACATAGGTTCCAGTAAGAATTTTGAAACATGAATAGAAAAAGCAAAGTTGGTTACCGGAAATAGGTTCTTGAAATACCCGCCTTGAATTACCGGAATCGGTAAGAACCGAAACTTATAAGAACTGAAACCGGTACCGGTTTTTAAGAATACCCAATTTATACACCTGTATTTCATAGGATTAAACCTTTAAAAAAAACTATGAATCAACCCCTTAACGGAAAACTACAAATACCTGTAATTTTAAGAAATCAAATTGTCAATTTGGGTGTACTAATTTTCTCTTTAAATTTTTAAAGAGGTGAAAGTTTGACTTTTAATAATCTTAGATTTTAAAGTTAAATCTATGTCTATACTATATAATAAATAAAAGTTTTTTAATGTCACGTGTCGTCTTCATATTCAATCTTATCATATTTTTTTTTCCGTCTCTCTCTTATTAAATACACATCTCTCTCTTATTAAATGTATAATTATATTTTAATAATGATATTTTTTAAAGAAAATATTAATCTTGTATTAATAAATCTCCTAACATATTTTGACAAGTGTATGCGTTAACCAGATTATATTGTATTTCACGGGTTTATTCAACCCGTATAAAATACGAGTTTTTAAAAATAATTTTTTTATTATTTAATATATAATATTATATTTATTCAACCCGTGTAATACACGAGATTTTAACCTAGTTTTTAATAATATAGAAGTGAACGCTTAGTTCTTGATAAATTTAGGAACCCAAATTCGTTCACTTTAAACTTTTATAAATTTAAAGTTCAACTTACTTGACAATTTAACATTTTAATATACTATTAACAAAATTGTATAGTTTTAGATGTTTACCTATTTTAGTTTGGAACTTAGCATTCCATTGCAAACTCTTTATTTACAGTAACATGATAAACAACTTTTATGAGCTATAAAAAACAACTCCTAAAGACAACATATGTAATCAAAATTTTGGATGGCTTAAAAATACAAAATACATTATAAAAAAGTTAAAATTTTTATTGATATACCTCAAAAACACTAAATAGATGTTTACACTAGAACAAGAAACAATGAAATCAAAATATTGGATGGCTATGATTCAAAAGTGTAAACTATAAAACAAACCAGATAGTAGAGTAACAATACAAAATTAAACAAAGTATTACTTCAACATCAAAAAATTTATAAACATTACAAACTTGGAGTTTCTATCTCATTTGGAAGTTCAAAGTCCTGAGGAAGAACGCATAAAGTAAGGCAAAGAAGACACAGAAACCGATAAGAACCGCAGCAACAGGACCCATGAAATCCAATTCGAAACCATAGTAGTCTTTGATAAATTCTGACATGATTGGGTTACCCTGTCCAGGCACACTGATTGTGTTATTCGCATCATGATATTGTGAAACAATGCACCCGTACACAGTCCACGCCATTGGGCAGATCCAGTAGTACCAAATCCACCATCCGGGAATTTTCTGAAAATTTAATAAGTCAATGTTAGTCAACTCAAGATTCTTTCTAAAACAAAACCTTTTTTGAAAAACATTTAGGAAGATGAAGTTCAGTTCTTACGGGTCGTGGGATATAAAACCCTGAGAAGATATTGAAAAGGAGGTAAAATCCTGCTGCGAATATAGCTGCTATTTGCTCGTTTGGTGCGATGGAAACGGTCATCATTCCAAAGTATGTGAAGTACAGAAATGAAAAGAAGTTGAGGAAGAAGGACCAGAAGAATTTATCTGCTGTCCATTCGAATGACACCATGGAATACACGATTACAGAGTAATATATCGTTTGAAGCAATACGTATGGTATCTCCACAATCACCTGAAACATATCCCAAATTCAATAATAAGTTTCTTTTAAATTTGTGTGAGTATGCAAATAAATATTTGTTTTTGAAATTAAAAACCTACCTGTGCCATGGCGTATGGTAACGAAGAGTACATCCCTGCAGCTCTTTCTCGATAAAAGACCGTTCTTTCTGTGGCGACAACTGGTTGTACGGTTTGGGAGTTGTTAATACCAACGAAAAATATAGCAGCATACATGGCGCCAATGACTGTGTTTAGATCATTACTGCTGGACCTGAAATTATATAATCAACAGTCAGGAAAGGAAGACAAGTATATAAAATTATTTTATGCTCTTATAAGTTATAAATCAAAATTCAAGCGAGACTTACTTCTTGTTGCCAATTTTCCAGAATACGGTCCCAACCATGATTGCACAAAGCAAGGTGAAGAAGAAACGAACAAGGTTATAATCGGGATTTCTCCAGTAACTCCACCACATTTTCCATAGACAAGCCGTGAATTGTCCCCATGTAGATTGAGCATATTGTGTTTCAAAGTGAAGATCTACTGCTCCTGGGGAAGGTACACTTAATTCCTTCACCAAAGCCTTGTTCCTCCTGTAATTATCATATTAATTAACAATCCATTTTAGATAAATATACGACATTTTTAGTTTTTATTGATTATAGGTAAATGACTTACTGTTGCAAAGATGATGTAGTGAAATGTTCAGCAAAATCGATACCAAGTCGAATCTCTGCAGCACCTGAGCTCACTTCCAACATCCATGTTGCTGGATTGTATCTTTCAGTTATCTTTGGAACCCCAGGAACCGCCTTATATAATGAAAAACACAAAACCATTATTAACTTCATTATTTAAAAAAAAAATTAGTTAGTGCGGAAGTGAAATACGTACCTCAAAGTACTCGATAATTTGTTGAGAATGTCTGCCAAGGGGACCTGAGTAGATAACTTGACCTCCTCTTTTCAATAGTAACAACTCATCAAAGGATTCAAAGATATCAATGCTAGGTTGATGGATGGTGCAAACAACGGTTCTTCCAGTGTCAACAGTGTTCCTTACAGCTCTCATAACAATGGCTGCTGCTCTTGCATCAAGCCCAGAAGTTGGTTCATCCATGAAAATAATCGAAGGATTAGCAACAAGCTCGACCGCAATTGTTAGCCTTTTTCTTTGTTCAGTTGATAAACCACTAATTCCTGGAAGTCCCACTATCGCATCCTTGATGTTATCTAGTTCAACTAGTTCCATCACTTCACTCACAAATATCTGAAATAGAAAAGCAAAGTATTATAATAATGATTATTATTATTATTGTTGTTATGGATACTTGGTATTGTTTTGGTTGATTAATAATATCATTGGTATTTTACCATTTTGTCTTCCTTGCTAACTTCTTTTGAGAGACGGAGGAAAGCTGAGTAGATCAAAGATTCATGAACAGTGATTGTAGGAGAATGGATATCAGTTTGTTCACAATATCCAGAAATTCTAGCGAACGTTTCTTGTTTCTTTGGGAATCCTGATATTCTAATATCTCCTTCGATATAACCACCTGTTTTTCTTCCTGCTAAGACGTCCATCAAAGTAGTTTTTCCAGCACCGCTGACTCCCATCAATGCAGTTAAGACTCCAGGTCTAAAAGCACCAGTTACGTCACGAAGTAATTGCAACCTAGTTTCTGTCACACCTTGTTCTCTCATTTCCTGTTTCAACAAAAAATCATAAAACTTCATCTATGATGATATATACGTAAACTGATAACATTTTGGAGAAAGGAGCTTACACTAGGCATGTCAACATAATAGTTCATGTTGTCGAATGACATGGCGAGTGGAGTAAATGGAAGAACCATCCCTTTCTTAGATGCACCATTAGGATCAGAAAGTGAAGTACTAATCTGGCGCATTTGCTTATTTCTCTCTACAAAATTTAATTTTAGTTAGAACATCAAGTTATCATTTTCATGTGTGTAAACTGTAAAGAATAAAACTAGTAAGTTTCTGGAACCAGTTTTCATACTTGTAGTGGATCCTTCAATTGCATGGCCATCCATGGCCGCAGCTTCTTCCTTGGAGATTATTGCTTGTGGTTTTCCAGGGGCTGGTTAGCAAATAAAAGAATCACAAAGGTTAGTCATTGAAAAAATGAAGTCTTAAAGAGCTACATTAAAACATTTAACTAACTTACCTTCTAAATACATAAGAGACACGGTGAACAGGATATTGAAGAGAACCACAAAACCAAGAAGAGCAGCAGCACCGATCCAGTATGAGCTTTCTGAAGTCGGGACGTCCATATTCTTTAACACAGCAAACCCTAAGCTGGTAGAATTGTCGAAGCTCTGCGAAAAAAAGTGAAATATCAAATATATTCCTATTTTCATATTTTGTAATAATTGTTAAGATTTTAGTTAAAAATTAGAGACATACTCTTAGGCTGGTCCACCTAGAGTCGAGGAACTCATTGATGGTGATGGCTTTGAAGATATAAGACAACGGTGATAGCCAATAAGCCCATTCCCACCAGTTTGGAATTTGTGTTTTAGGTAGAATGAAACCACCCAACAGAAATATAAGCAGAAGTACAACAGATCCACCCGTGTTGGCAATGTTCATCGTCTTACAAACTCCTGCAATCAACCTAAACAGTCCCGCTGCCACATTCTGGATCAGGAAAACCAACAGGAGATGCTTGAAGAACCTGAAAATATAGCATATTTCATTAGCATGTAATAATACAAACTTACTAAAATAGAGTAAAATAAAATAAAAACTAGTTACCTGCCAGCATCAGGGGCAAGATCAACACCCCAGTATAG
This sequence comes from Smallanthus sonchifolius, assembly GCA_023525975.1. Lineage (NCBI taxonomy): Eukaryota > Viridiplantae > Streptophyta > Magnoliopsida > Asterales > Asteraceae > Smallanthus > Smallanthus sonchifolius. The sequence goes on along the minus strand of JAKNSE010000034.1, from coordinate 2,320,781 downwards.
AATAACAGTCCACATAAGACTTTCGATCATAGATATGGGAATTCGAAGCAAGAAAGCTGGTAATGTGAAAGCCCATGGAGGGTGGAACATGAGGTCCCGTTGTTTGTAAACAACAGGAAGTCTCATGACAGTGAATGACAGATCAGCAAGCCCATTAAACATGTTAATAAGCATACTGTTCAAAAGTGCACCTATATAAAGGGATCCGTCTATTTCGTTCCTTTGGTGCATTTCAGTCCTTAGATACAAAGTTGTGCAAATAAATGATATAAACACGATTTGTATGGTTCGGAAAACGTAAACAGGAGCATTTCTTTTCATCAGCAGAATTTCTTTATCCCATGAGGCCTTAAGGAGCTCCATTTTGGGTACCAAGTACTTCTTATACACTAAAGCAGCCTTGTGGCTTTGGTTTTTGTCATATGGGACAGATAACTCGTGTTGCAGCTTCTGCCCTACATGAAAACTCTTGAACCGTTGACTAAATTCACTCACTGGGATGTATCTGTATGCTCTGTTCCTATCTGCCCAATATTGCTCTTGGTCCTTTCTAGATGTCACCTATCATGACCATTCAAAAAGTTGAGTAAATTGTGATCTAATATAACATGTACCGCATAGTACATAATCAAACAGCTCAATTTTTAGTTTTTACCTCTTGTAAGAAGTCAGCAGTACCCTTTCTCTCTGGACATTTGAATCCACAACTCTCGAAGAACTCAACAATGTGTTCTCGTGGGCCAAGATACACGATCTGACCCTCGGATAGTAGGACAATGTCATCAAAAAGATCAAAGGTCTCAGGGGCAGGTTGTAGCAGGGACATGAAGATTGTGGATTCCGTGAGGTGTGATACTTGTTGCATGCATTTTACTATCTGAAATGTCGTTGAGCTGTCTAGACCGGTTGATATTTCATCCATAAACAACGTTTTTGCTGGTCCAACAAGCATTTCTCCTGTGGTCACACGCTTCTTTTGTCCTCCAGAGATACCTCGTCTCATTTGGTCCCCAACAAAGGTGTCACGACACACATCAAGCCCCAAAATCTGATTTAGCATAACAAACATATTAATATCTTGATTTTGAAAGATTGGTACAAAATTTTTTTGAAAGACTCTTGCTTACTCTGAGATTGTAGTAAGTAATCAAACTGCTCGCATCTCCTTCAATGGCAGTCGCCTTCATGAAAAGGTCCACCTCAGCTTCTGGGAAGATCCCTGCTTCCTTTTCTCTTCTTGCAAGCTCAGTTAACATTTCTGTATTCATTATTATAGTTATAAATCACATGTTTTTTTTCAAGACATAACACAAAGGTCCCATCTTGACAAGTTAAGTTAAAGTTATACCTAAACGCGATCCAACTCCTTGGCATCTTGCTGAGAAATCTAAAGTTTCCTTGACGGTCATTTCTCCAGCATGAATATCCATCTGGCTAATGTAAGCTGCTGTCCTTCGAGGTTCGAATTCATTGAGCTTATGGCCGTTGTAAGTTATCTCTCCATCAACTCTTAAAGCTGGATCCAACTTTCCCGCCAAAGCCAACAGAAGAGTTGTCTTACCGGAAGATGGCGGTCCCAAAAGAAGTGCCATCCTATAACATTACAAATCAAGCATGCCTTTAAGATTAAAGTTAACAGCAAAATAATATGATTGTTAAGATTAAAACATACCTTCCAGGTTTGATGACTCCGGATGCATCTTTAAGAATGCGAAGTTTTGCTTTCTCAGTGAAACTGATGCCAACAGAAGCTAGAAGAGATTCAACAATATTTCTGGCGGAATTTATCAGCGTCGGAAGTGCTCTATCTCCGACGTGGCAATCGGCTTCTACGGACAAATTTTGAAACCGAACTTCGACCGTTGGAAGGGAGATTCCAACCCTGAAATTATTTAATACAATATAATATGTTTATTAGTAATTAGTTGTTGACTTAACGATCCCAAAATTAACTTAACTCTCAACCTAAACAGTAATTAAAAATGGGTCAGTGTTTGGAAATCGGATAAAGTTGTAAATATTTTAAAAAGAGTTAATTACCTGTTTGGTCCCTGTGGTATGATCAAATTGCAAGTTCAGTCCCCAGATTTCATCTATTACATGTTCAGTCCCCAGATTTCATCTATTACATGTTCAGTCACATAGAATGCAAGAATGTAACACCGTTCATCCACTCCAGGGACCATCGGTGCTACATTCTTGCAAACCATGTGACTAAACATGTAATAAATAAAACCTAGAGACTGAACTTGTAATTTGGCCTTATCACATAGACTAAACGTGTAATTAACTCTTTTAAAAATATCTTTTTTTAACTTATTTAAATAAAATATAAAACCATTTTATATTTAAATTTAAAACAAAATATATAACTAAGTTATGTTTAGGTTTGTATTTATTTATGTTAACAGATATATAACTTGAATTGAAATAGTAAATAATAAGTAAATGAGGTTTTGAAAAAGAAAAAGAAAATAAAAAAGTTTAAAATCTGGTCCTAATAGACTAGTATAGCCGGCCGGTTCAAACAGAGACGATTTAAAAATACTCAACCAAACCGGTTATGTAGCCGGTCAGACCGGGGACAGTAGTTCTGAACATCTGAAGGTAAACAAATTTCATTCCACATCAGAATCTTTTTTTTTAAAAAATAAATAAATGATTAAAACTAAGAGACTAAATCAAAACAATTATGAACATTGAATACGGTTTAGCGATTAAAGTTTAACCATTTCATTTACCGCTAAAGATTTATTTCATAAATAAATGCTTAAAACTAAGGACTAAAATAAAATAATTATGAACCTAATTAGTATTTAATAATTGAAGTTCAACCTCCACTAACTAAATTTCATAATCATTTCACGTTATGGCGTTACCTAGTTTAATTATAAGTTTAATTTTTTTTGAGATATAAATATGTTTATTATTGTTTACTACTAATTACGTGTTGACTTAAACAGACTCAAATGTGACTCTACTATGCCAATAGTTGCAGCCTAAACAAAGATTAGTAACTGTTTCTGTTAGACACTTAGATTTAAAAGCACTGTGTAACCTTTACCAATTTCACACATCACCGGAGCTTTCGCCGGTAATTTTGTTCTCATAATATGCATAAATTATACGGAGAATTATGAAATTGAAGATTAAATTCACACGAAAACTTACTTATCAACACGATCTCTGAACTTCCTCAAAAAAATCTCGTTATCTTCTTCCGCAACTTTAAAAATCTTATCGATGAAGCCTTGGCGAGCTTGCGGATCGAGATCTCGCACATCTAACAACATCTGATCAGTAGGCATTTGCTGTTGATCCGCCGGAATATACGACTTGAAGATCGTGGTTCGTAATCGATTATAGGTAGGTAATTTCTCCAAAGCGGCCCATCGTAAGGCCTCTTCGTCTTCCATGGAGTGACGACTGGTCCGTCCGTCGTGGCTAGCGCCACCGCCGGTAGCGAATACGTCCTCCATCCGCCAACTGCCGGAGGCTCTGCTAATTCCTCTGCTTATGCTTCTCCCTACACTCTGACTAAGACTCATCTTCCGTTCTTCCTCCATATTCGAAACTTCAATTTGTGTCAATCCCCTTAAGGTTTGTGTTACTTATATACAGAAATTGAGAAATGGTTGTATTTATAACACCGCTTCAACGAAGGTTCACACTATGGTCTAAATTCTAAAAATAAATATCTTTCTTGTCAAGGAGAAAATTGGAAAAATGGATTTTCAACGTACAAGTGAAGAAGCGGAGAGTACAACCGTTGCATTGCGTATAACTGTTTTCATTTGTTTTATTTTGTGTTATTCATGCGATAGCGTTTTACTTATCGTCAAAGTTGATGTGCGTGAACTTGACCATTGACCTTTGCTTTCTCTTTCGACCCGGCTTAATGGCTTATACGACCGATCAAATTGAACGGTCTAAAGAGTTAAGACAGACCGGAGGGTTGAACCGGTCATATCATGGTTGAGTGGTTTGGCTTCTTTCGATGGCTTATTAAGTTGGGTTTGAATGATTGATTTTTAAAATTTTCATATTCATACTTCGATATTTTTGGTTTTGACGTTGTGGAGGCATTTATTCGTGTCTAACATGTTATGTATACTGATGTTATTACCTCAAGATCTGTTAATGTAGTTTTAAAAGACTTGATTTTGTTATTAAAAAATGACTAGCGGCGCAACTTGTTGATCGTTTGCGTTCTATTTCGATGTAAAAAATAATTTAACATATGTTTCTAATTAACATCTAAACTATAATCTATAAACCGATAATAATGAATACTAATTTGATCAATCACAATACTAACTTTCAATTTCATTGCCAAAGATAATCTCGGTAGCATAATCTTAAAAAATTATACTCGATTTCGCTTGTACGTTTTCACATTTCGTTTATAATTATTATTTTGAGCGAAATCGAGAGAAATTACATGTAAATATTTGATAATTATGGTATGAGTAAACTTCAGTTTTCGTCCCCGTGGTTTGAATCAAACTTCAGGTTTCGTCCCCCTGTAACACATATCATCCCTGACGTTTTATGTTTTAACAGTTTTCGTCTCTGGTCCTTAACTCCGTTAAAATTTCTATTAGTTTTTAAATGAAATTACTAATATACCCTTAGCTCCATCTTCTTCTTCATCCTTAACCCACCACCACCACCACAGTCCTGGCAACTCACACCACCACCACTAGCGCCGCCGCCATTGACACCCCCATCATCACAAAACCGTATTGCGATTTGCATCTCCATCTTCAACAAATTCCCCCAAGAATTGCCCAATTTTCCACTTGCCCTAACGCACCATGAAGGTCCATTCGGCACCTAACAGGCGAAACATCACAGTTCGCTACGATTTCGGTTCTCAATCAAACGCTGCAGGAGTCAATTGCCGTCAAAAGAAGCTCCGGCGACTCCCTCACATCTTCGCCAAAGTCCTCGAACTACTTTCTACTCCTACGCCGATGTTTCCATCCACGAAACATCTGAATCGCTCAGATTCGTAGTCGATACCGAAGATGACATCGGCGCCGATACCGCTGCTCGCACAATCGAGATCTGCCCCGGCGTTACCAAAATCGTCGCAGGGGGAACGCGAGTTGTTAATGATTTTGTTAATCCGGTGAAAGAGCTAGAGCTTGACGTTTGGCGGTTCCGGATTCCGCCGTCTATGCTATCGGAGCTTGTGACGGCGTCGTTTAGTGACAGAGAGCTTGTGGTTGTTGTGCCGAAGGACGTTAACATTGACGGAGAGGTTTTGGGTGAAGGTAAGGGAACAGGGAAATTTGTTCTTGTATAGTAATTCAAGTGTTTTATTTGCTGTTTAAATTTTATTATGTTTGTTGAGTCAAATGTGATGAAATTGATATGAGAAGAAGGGGGTATTTTAGTAATTTCATATAAACTAACAGAAATTTTAACGGAGTTAAGGACCAGTGACGGAAATTGTTAAAACATAAAACGTTAGGGATGATATGTATTACAGGAGGACGAAACCTGAAGTTTGGTTCAAACCTGTAAGGCCCCTTTCCTGAAAGGCCTCACTTATTGGATTTACTCATCAACAAATAGAACTTAATCATAAGACATTCTTTAACACAGCGGAAACGATTTAAAACTTTAACATACGCAGCAGAAACACATAACATGTCTAAACATAACTTGTCAACATACAAACTGAAACTTGTCTGAATCAACTAAAACAATAACATAGACAGGATGCCAGACTCTGGTCTTCGGGTAACTCTTCTCGCCAAGCCAAGCATCCACTTCCATCTACTGCCACCTACACTTAACTGATGTGCATACTAAAAATCAGCAACGCTGAGTGAGTTCTAACGTTTACATTAAATCATTTATATAAAAGATTTACTAATACATACATACTGCTCTTAAGCAAAACTTTACATACTTTACTTTTCAAAACAGTTTAAAATATATAATAAACCGCCAATTCCTCTTTACTGCACTGCCCTCATGGCTTACGTCCATGAACCGACAAGTACCTGGTCAATGCCCCCATGGCTAACAGCCATGAACCGACACTACCGCTTAACCGTCAATTCACTTGTCACATACTGTACCGCCCCCATGGATTCATCCATGAACCGACGAGTACCTGGTCAATGCCCCCATGATCAACGACCACGAACCGACAATACCCTGGTCAATGCCCCCATGGCTTACATCCATGAACCGACAATACCGCTTAACGCTAAGGGGAGGTTGCGTGGACCTCCCGAGCAACCGCCGTCACTCATCCCAGTTGTACAACTGTTAACGAACCCTAAGGTTCTTACTAATGGGTAGAACCCATATCTGACATCTTGTACAAGTAACATCTGTCCCAAGGACCTTTACAAACTGGTACTCATTCCCGAAGGAAAGCTGTTCACTTTACTGTTCATAAAACTTTTCTGTAAATCTTGTTCATAACTTTCATATATAATATGCCTTTGTTTATGTATATAAAATATAGTAAACGCTTGCCATAAAATATAACTTGCTTTCTGAAACATAGCTTGTCATAAAATACATCTTACTTTCTGAGACATAGCTTATCATAAAATACATCTTACTTTCTGAAACATAGCTTATCATATAATATATCTTACTTTCTGAAACATAGCTTATCATATATATCATGCCTTTGTTTATGTATATGAAAATATAGTAAACGCTTGCCAAATGATATATCTTACTTTACTGAAAACATACTAGCACATATATCATGCATTTGTTTATGTATATGAAAATATAGTAAACGCTTGCCAAATAATATATCTTACTTTACTGAAAACATACTTTTGCCTCTTTTAAACATTTCACTAAAACATAGCTTTTCTCTTCAGTTTATAATATATAAAATATAATAAACACTTTACACTAAGTATGCACACCACCCCTAAAGAAGGCAAAAAAGGGATTAGAACTCACTTAGTATCTTAGCGGGGATGTCCTACTGGAATCTCACACAATCTGTACAATCATAAAAATTCGTCACATATCAGACTCATCGAAACTTCCTAGTTTCGGTACCTGCAGACCTATCGAAACTCCTAGTTTCGATACATGCTGACTATCGAAACTCCTAGTTTCGACATATGTTGACTATCGAAACTACCTAGTTTCGATACATATGACCTATCGAAACTACCTAGTTTCGGTACCTGCAGACCTATCGAAACTCCTAGTTTCGATACATGTCCCAGACCAGTCTTCTTCCCCACAAAACCCTAACTCGCATGCAGATCTGACATCGTCAAGATCCGAACTTTTTACATTCAAAACTTGTGTTTTCTAACCGAGAGTCTAGATCTATACTTCGTTTTCATTTTTAAACGTAAAAACCCAACCTTTACTTGATTTTTCCTTCAAAACCCGATATAATATAAAAATGCAGATCTGGAACAAATGGTTACCTGAAATCGCTTCCTTTTCGTTGATAAACACTCACGAGACTCTTGCTAACGATCCTTGAAGCTCTAGTCCGAAAACCGGGACTTTCTCTCTCTAGGCTCTCTCTCGCTTTCTCTCTCTAGAATTCCGAAAATGGTGTTGCAAATGAGGGTTTGGGGCTGGTCTTGAGACTTATAAGGGCCCAAACCCTTGTCCCTTTCGGCCTATACACCCCGGCCCAAGCCCGCTTCCCTTTTCTTATATAAGTTTTAAATTTTTCGTGAATTCTTTCACACTCTAAAACTCAGGATGTTACAAGTCTACCCTCCTTACAATAGGTTTCGTCCTCGAAACCTGCCATAAGCTATACTGACAGCAAATCACAGAATGGGTGGCATGAACCGTAGCTATGCAAGACAGCTTGGTTATGAAGGCCATTGTGATTAACTACCACCGAGAGTCTAATCGGTGTTATCTCTAAATCTAAGGCATCTAAGCTATTGGGGTTAACTGATCATATGAGGAAATAAATAATATGAACTTGATGTAACATAAAAGAGCTCGAAACGTACCTTACTGAGTCATCTGGTAGACCCTTGCTTTGGCCTTGTTGATGTAGGGTTCTTTCTCTGCACCCTTTCCTTTTCCGGATCCCCCAGCTTCCGGTTCTTTGGGCTTCCTACAATCTCGGCTTAAATGTCCGTGTTCTCCACAGTTGTGGCATCTAGGCTTATCCGGACAGTCGCGTGACTGGTGTCCGAACTTGCCACACCTAAAGCATCCTACCTGTCCAGCTTTACATTCACCTCCATGTTTCCTCCCGCACTTGCCACATAGGCCCTCAGCTTCTACCCTTGCTCTTCTCTCTCCAGGACCTTGGAGATCCTCACCAGTTCGCTTGACTGCTTGTTTCTTGGGCAACTCAGGGATAACTTCAGTAGAAGCGATGTCATCATACACGACGCCGCTTAGAACAACCACCGACTCAAAGGTACTCGGTGTATTGGCTTTTACGAAAGTACGGATCTTTGGAGGCAATCCTTGAACATAGTAATGAATCCTCCTCTCCTCTGTGGTCACAAGATGGGGCACCAGACGTGCCAACTCATTGTACTTTGAAGTATACTGCCGGTGAGTCATGAGTCCGGCTTGCAGAGTCAGAAATTCCCTTTCCACCTTGTGGACCTCGTTCTTAGGGCAGAACTTCTCAATTACTAAAGCTTTCAGATCATTCCACCTCATCAACTCGACCGCTTGGTCACCTTTAGCTTGTTTCACAGTTTCCCACCAGTGTGCTGCCTCTCCCTTCAATGATTTCGCAGCGAACATGACCGCTTGATCTGGCCGGCAGTCACTGAGGCGGATGGTGGATTCCATGCCATTGATCCAATCTAAAGTATCAGCTGCTTCTTTCTCCCCAGTTAGCTCAGGTGGATCACAACCCCGAAACGCCTTGTAGTCGCAGCCTCGAGCAGGCGGCGCAACATGCTGTACCAGGTTTGGTCCTCCCATTGCTGGGAGCACCACAGGCTCTTCAGTGGCTGAAATTGGGTTGGGGTTCTCCTTGGCTTTCCTCAAGGCTTCATCTAGTATGGCCGGTAAGGTTTCCTTTAGCAGTCGGGTAAATTCACGGCCAAGAGCTGCTTGCACGGCCGGCTCGAACTCGAATGTCTGATCATCTCCTGCCGCATGCTCAACATTGTGCTGACTGACTACCGTATTGGTATGGGTAGTGTGAACACTCCCCTCAATCTCCTGGTTGGTACTAGCTCCACCGCGGCGGCCTATACGCCCACCACGTCTTCCTCCTCCACCTCCTCTAGTTCCTCTACGTCTAGCCATTTCTAACTGAAAGATAGAGAACAAAGGGATTTAATTTTTATCATGCTAGGGAATATGTAGAACACAATAAGTACGGTAAGATGTTAATATACACTGGCCATCTGCAATTAACCATTACATCACTTCTTGTTTTCTATTTATTCGCTTTCATGCTTCCACTAAAGCCTCTATTCTTATCTTGACACTCTAAACAATGAAAGAAACTTTACTTACTAAACATATCTGGTGCTTTGGCTTGAGTTACCCGTTACTGGCATCCGCTACCTGGTCCCATTCTCAGTTTAAGTCTGGACATCGGGGATGTCTAAATCTCTCAAACTATGGCTCTGATACCAACTTGTAAGGCCCCTTTCCTGAAAGGCCTCACTTATTGGATTTACTCATCAACAAATAGAACTTAATCATAAGACATTCTTTAACACAGCGGAAACGATTTAAAACTTTAACATACGCAGCAGAAACACATAACATGTCTAAACATAACTTGTCAACATACAAACTGAAACTTGTCTGAATCAACTAAAACAATAACATAGACAGGATGCCAGACTCTGGTCTTCGGGTAACTCTTCTCGCCAAGCCAAGCATCCACTTCCATCTACTGCCACCTACACTTAACTGATGTGCATACTAAAAATCAGCAACGCTGAGTGAGTTCTAACGTTTACATTAAATCATTTATATAAAAGATTTACTAATACATACATACTGCTCTTAAGCAAAACTTTACATACTTTACTTTTCAAAACAGTTTAAAATATATAATAAACCGCCAATTCCTCTTTACTGCACTGCCCTCATGGCTTACGTCCATGAACCGACAAGTACCTGGTCAATGCCCCCATGGCTAACAGCCATGAACCGACACTACCGCTTAACCGTCAATTCACTTGTCACATACTGTACCGCCCCCATGGATTCATCCATGAACCGACGAGTACCTGGTCAATGCCCCCATGATCAACGACCACGAACCGACAATACCCTGGTCAATGCCCCCATGGCTTACATCCATGAACCGACAATACCGCTTAACGCTAAGGGGAGGTTGCGTGGACCTCCCGAGCAACCGCCGTCACTCATCCCAGTTGTACAACTGTTAACGAACCCTAAGGTTCTTACTAATGGGTAGAACCCATATCTGACATCTTGTACAAGTAACATCTGTCCCAAGGACCTTTACAAACTGGTACTCATTCCCGAAGGAAAGCTGTTCACTTTACTGTTCATAAAACTTTTCTGTAAATCTTGTTCATAACTTTCATATATAATATGCCTTTGTTTATGTATATAAAATATAGTAAACGCTTGCCATAAAATATAACTTGCTTTCTGAAACATAGCTTGTCATAAAATACATCTTACTTTCTGAGACATAGCTTATCATAAAATACATCTTACTTTCTGAAACATAGCTTATCATATAATATATCTTACTTTCTGAAACATAGCTTATCATATATATCATGCCTTTGTTTATGTATATGAAAATATAGTAAACGCTTGCCAAATGATATATCTTACTTTACTGAAAACATACTAGCACATATATCATGCATTTGTTTATGTATATGAAAATATAGTAAACGCTTGCCAAATAATATATCTTACTTTACTGAAAACATACTTTTGCCTCTTTTAAACATTTCACTAAAACATAGCTTTTCTCTTCAGTTTATAATATATAAAATATAATAAACACTTTACACTAAGTATGCACACCACCCCTAAAGAAGGCAAAAAAGGGATTAGAACTCACTTAGTATCTTAGCGGGGATGTCCTACTGGAATCTCACACAATCTGTACAATCATAAAAATTCGTCACATATCAGACTCATCGAAACTTCCTAGTTTCGGTACCTGCAGACCTATCGAAACTCCTAGTTTCGATACATGCTGACTATCGAAACTCCTAGTTTCGACATATGTTGACTATCGAAACTACCTAGTTTCGATACATATGACCTATCGAAACTACCTAGTTTCGGTACCTGCAGACCTATCGAAACTCCTAGTTTCGATACATGTCCCAGACCAGTCTTCTTCCCCACAAAACCCTAACTCGCATGCAGATCTGACATCGTCAAGATCCGAACTTTTTACATTCAAAACTTGTGTTTTCTAACCGAGAGTCTAGATCTATACTTCGTTTTCATTTTTAAACGTAAAAACCCAACCTTTACTTGATTTTTCCTTCAAAACCCGATATAATATAAAAATGCAGATCTGGAACAAATGGTTACCTGAAATCGCTTCCTTTTCGTTGATAAACACTCACGAGACTCTTGCTAACGATCCTTGAAGCTCTAGTCCGAAAACCGGGACTTTCTCTCTCTAGGCTCTCTCTCGCTTTCTCTCTCTAGAATTCCGAAAATGGTGTTGCAAATGAGGGTTTGGGGCTGGTCTTGAGACTTATAAGGGCCCAAACCCTTGTCCCTTTCGGCCTATACACCCCGGCCCAAGCCCGCTTCCCTTTTCTTATATAAGTTTTAAATTTTTCGTGAATTCTTTCACACTCTAAAACTCAGGATGTTACAAAACCACAGGGACGAAAACTGAAGTTTACTCTTATGGTACTATGATCGCCCTTAATGATGAAAATAAAAGTTATGAGTAAGTCATTGTTTAAATTATCAGTATCGATTATTATCAGGTAATGAGTTTTAATTTAGATTATTAGAATTCAATTTGTCTTTTATATATTTTTTTAATTTTAAATTGAATGTGAAGCAATGTGATTTTTAAGCCAGTTATGAAAGCAATGGAGCAATCGATAACTGATTTGCTTTTTAGAAAATGTAGTTAATAATTTTTTTTGCTATTTAAGCATAAAGTTAAAATTTAGAATTTTACACAAAAGAAGTACTATAAATAACTAGAATATATAATTATATTCGTTCCCTTCTTGTGTTAGTTTCTACCTATATAAATATATATTTAATTATAATTACATAATACAAATATTGTTTATATTCGAATAAAAGTACGAATAATGTAAACTTAAATCTGTTATTTACTTATCTTTAACTTATTTTTTTTTTAATATTTGATGGGGGGGGGGGGGGTTTATAAAGTGTAAATATTCTATATCTCATTATAATCGAATATCTTTTGGAACACCCAAAAATATAGTGAATGTATAATCCATTGTCAAGGTAATGTATAGGTTCTAGAATGTGACGTCAGCTGATACGTAAGAGAGATAAAGTTGGAAAATTAAAAAGAAAATATTAATTATAGATGATGGTGTCCACTGGTCCGGTGGATATACGAGGATTTAGTGATAAACTCGTTTTATAAACCACCAAAAAAATAAAATAGAAAATAGATTACACTTAAGATTTATGGTTAATATTTATTAATTTTATACATTTGTTTCGTTTTTTAAAATTAAAATAAGAAATTGTAGCTAAAGCTATTAGAACAAAATTTCACCAAAATAATACGTTAAAGGTTTCACATCTAAATGTCTAATGGTAAAAAAACACAGAAAAAAACATTGAATGTTTACTTCGCTTGTCATATTTAAAAAAAAAAACAATTTTAAAACTTGTCATTTTACCTATTAAAAAAATATTATTTCTAAAATGGTTTTTATGTTTGAAAAACATTTTCTGTAAAATAAATTAAGACGTACCTAAAAACATTTTTTTCTAACTAGTATTTTTTTTCAAAACGTTTTTAAAATACAATCATATAACGTTTTTTTTTATAAAAAAGGATAAAAGATGCTTTTTTTAAACTTTGCTACCAAATTCGACCTAAAATTGTCGTAAGTTCGTCACAACTGCTTCTACCAAGTTTCGTTTTTTTAACTTTTTTTATTAATTTTATACATTTGTTTCATTTTTTTAAAATTAAAATAAGAAATTGTAGCTAAAGCTATTAGAACAAAATTTCACCAAAATAATACGTTAAAGGTTTCACATCTGAATGTCTAATGGTAAAAAAACATTGAATGTATACTCCGCTTGTCATATTTAAAAAAAAATTTAAAAATTGTCATTTTATCTATTAAAAAAAATATTATTTCTAAAATGGTTTTTATGTTTGAAAAACATTTTCTGTAAAATAAATTAAGACGTACTTAAAAACATTTTTTCTAACTAGTATTTTTTTTTCAAAATGTTTTTAAAATACAATCATATAACTTTTTTTTATAAAAAGGATAAAAGATGCTTTTTTTAAACTTTGCTACCAAATTCGACCTAAAATTGTCGTAAGTTCGTCACAACCGCTACTACCAAGTTTCATCTACCAACGTACGCAACTCGCCGCTTAAGGATGTGCAAAAAAACCGAAAATGAACCGTATCCGAATCCGTAAAAGCCGAACCGAATTGTGAAATCGGTTTTCAGTTCAGTTAACGGGTATACATTTTTATGAATTCGATTTATTTGTTTAACCAAATAAACGAATGAGTGATAACTATATACGTTAATTCGGTTTATACAATTTTTTTTAACTCGGTTTGATTATACAAATTCCTGATACGTTTCGGTTCAATTAATAGATAGACCTAAAAAATAAAAACTGAATAAACCAAAACTGAACGTTCAACACCCCTATTGCCGCTAACCTCCACTACCTACAAACCCTGGCCGCCGCCACCGCAAGTCCGCCCAATCGATAAGAAAAATTAGACGTAATCAAAAATACTTTCTCTAACTAGCATTTTAATTTTTTACAAAACGTCTTTAAAAATTAATCATATAACGTTTTTATAAAAAAAATATTTTTTAGTTAATGTTATGTGTTTAACCCATAATTAATACTTATGATAAACGTAATAAATTAATTAAAGCTTTCTTCAATAATAAAAAGCAGGAGAAACAAGAAGAAAAAAAAATGTTTGAATTGTATTTATCCAAGAACTTAAAGAAGGGGATACAACCATTAAAATTCACGTAAAAAGGGTATGTATAGCACAACAAAAAATGTAATAATATAAAGTGCTAGTTATTAGCTTTAGAGTTGATTTCAAATAATTTTAAACTTACATGATAAGTTTGCTTTTACCAGATGTTTTTATACCATACTGGTTATCAAAACGGTGGTTTTACGACTCCACTAATTTGACTGGTTTCAAAACCCGATAATATTATAAATAATTTTAAATTAAAACAATATGTATAAATAATTAAAATCAAAACATGAACCTTCCATCTTTTGAAATTTGGTTTTGATTAATTTCAATGGTAATAAAATACGATCATAGTCTAAAATACAATGAGATTTTAGAAGAAAAAAAATAAAAATATAGCAATTTCGGTCGATCCAATCTCCAATTCGATAGTCATAACCGGCCTTCTCAAATAAAAACGGTTCAAAAGTAGTCAACCAGGCTGGATGTGTAAACGGTTTCTAATCTAACCACTGGGTGTGAGATTATGAAAACACTGTTTTTAATTAAAAACTAAAAATGTAACACACATACTTTGTTTTGGAATAATGCGAATTAAATATTATTAATCACAGGATATTTTAAAACTAATATAAGTGTTAAGGTATATAATGTATGTAAGAAATATTTTAGAAGACACGTGTGTTCGTATTAGTGTTATTTAACATATGACATAATATAATGACGAGAATGCACTTTTCTTGAAAATATATCCAAATCTGTTCATGTCCTTTTTCTTATTTTTTTTATAAAGTTGGCATATAAAACCAACTAAACAGATTCATTTGGATGTTATTTGATTATGGCTATCATTATCATGCTATTAAAATATTATAATATGTGAGTAAAGAGTATTTTGTTGAGAGGGGTCGAGGACAACCGATTAATATTATGAAGCACATTATAGTATAATGATTATACTAATAATTATATATCATCTAATTTTATAATATATTCACTACTATGTGATTATATTCACATAGTTGTGTCATTAATCGACCAAAAATGAACTTTCAGGACTAACATGTGAGATGTCACACGACTATGTTTGTTTACGCACAGAGTTTTGTTACTAAAAAAGATTAAAATGTACGAAAAATTAGACGGTTGATTATTAGATTATACGTTTAATTTGAATCACGTTTTCGATTTATTTTACTGTTTTGGGGTAAATAACTATCAGATACATACAAAATTATACATATCATATGCACACACTCTCGCAATTTTAGTGTTTTATTAATAAAGTTATTAAACTAGAATTGTATCCGTGTACGTTGCGGCGCGTTAAACCGTTGAAAAGTTATCGTTTACGAAATAAGTTAACGCATCACTAACTTTATATAAAAACAAAAAAACCTTTACGCAAACAAAACGTTAAATAAAGTTCACTGGTAAAAATATGAAAAAAAGAAGTAATACCATTTAAAAAAAGTAAAAGTTAAAAAAGTTTATAACGACATTGTATGTAGGTGCTCAGATAACATGTAAACTATCGTACGCAACTAGGTTTTGAACAAAACTTACAACAAAACATAGATAAAAAGAAACACGCCACAACAGTGTATTCGGAATAAAACATACTATTTTAAAAGTTATAAATAAAAGAAAAAAAGTTATATTTTTTTATAAAGTTTTATATATTCATTAGTTTAGTTATCTCAATGTTAAACATTTGTTAAATTAGAAATACTTAATTTATATTATTATAAGTATTAAAACTTGCATGTCGGTATGAACAGTGAGAAATTTGATTTTTTATTTAAGCTCCACATTTAACATAAATAAATTTCGTTCAGAAATAAGTAAGTAGATGGAGGCTAGCCAATGAGCTGGTGGTGGAGTGGTAAGAAAGAGACCTGATGTTTCTTGTGACCCAGGTTCATTCCCTGCTCTCCCCATTAGTTTCTGAGGCATGCAAATGAGGCCTAGCTTTTAGGCTGATGCATCTTGGTTTTACCCACGCCGATCCAGGGTTCGAGCCTCGGCTCTCCCTCAAGCCCGGAAGAGGCCGTATTGGGTGAAATTTTTCCTTAACAAACATTTTGGTTCGGGCCTGCGACCCCGCCTCAAAGCACGGACATCAAATGCTAGTTAATATTAAAAAGAGAGAGGCCTCAAAGACTTAACAAATATCAAAGTTATATTTAATATTAAACATAGACATAAGAAAAAAGACGATGAGAGTGAGAAATAGAGGTTGCAAAGAGTTGTAACTTACGCAAAATACCTTTGCCAGTATTGGTTACATGCTACTTAATTATTTAATATTTTATTTGCATGTATAAATTCAACAAGATTGCGAAAGGGACGATGGAGAATGAAAAAATTTATAACAATAAGTGAAGAAAATTAAGAAAAGACAAAATTACATAGAAGTGCAAAACTTTGTGTTGCAAGAGACGTAGCTGCATCATTTATACCAACATAATAAATCTTTATACAATACTAAAATTAATTAAATTATTAACTTCATAAAAAATATATACTAAATTAACTTATTTTTATAAAATGCTAGTTGACTATAATATAAATTAAACAAGTTAAAATAATAAATTATTTTTAAAGAACTATATTTTAGCTTCTTTTTTTTTTATATGAAATTTAAAATATATTAATATAGGACGATTACAATAAAGTGGCAGGTAAACGGGCAACAAGTTGCGCATTAAAACCGAAAACCAAACCCAGTTCTTAATTGATTATTCAATTCAGTTCAACTTTATGTTATAACCAAATTCCAAAATCAAATAATCCAAACAAACCGAAAACCAAACCGATTCACACCCCAATATATAGAGCTAGCCATGAAACTATTGGTTATATTATAGAGCTAGCCATGAAACCATTATATTTAGAGAAAATTGACTACAAAAGTCAACTAAGAAATTTTTTTAAGGGATAATTACCAAAATAGACATTGATCGGGTCAAAGTTACCAAACTAGACATTTAGCCGGCGGATTGAAGGCTAAGCCTTTGTATTTCGCCTGCTAAAACCTTTGTTATTGTAGACTTATCCGGTGCTATATTTTGGTGTCTATTTTGGTAATTTTCTTTTTTTCAAGTCTAGGCATCGCAGAAGATTCTAGGAAACATAGATCTGAATAGGGAAGGTTTGAGATTGGTAGGAATTGAGAAAAGTCCTGTCGGTTTTTATATTATGTGGATTAGTTGACCAATTAACTGGTAGACTACTGTAAAACTAGTAGGAAAGTTAGAGGGTGTAGGATGTAAATTAGATATGTTCTGGAACTCGGAAATTTGAATTGTACACAAGGGTGCAGAGTTGTAAATTTAGAAAATATAAAGGGTGCGAAGTGTAAATAAATTATGCATGAGAACAATACTAAGGCCGGAAGGGTGAAGGACGTAAATTGATATAGGTTGAGCTTGACTAGTTTTAAGCATTACTCAATATTAGACTTGTTTGTAAGCCGGGTAAAACGGGTGGGTTAGGTAACAAGTCAAAACGGGTTTGGGTTAGGACGGCTAATGATCAAAATGTGTTCAGATCCAAAACGGGTCGTTTTAAAAAAAAAGTATCAATTTACTTCGAATCATAATGAGTTGTAACAAAAAAGTGACTCAAGTTAGAAAAGAAAAGCACCAACGATATTTTTTCCGCGGTTAGTGACGGCGTTGCGTCGTGGTGCAAGAGGCGGGGTCGATGGTAATTTTAAGTGATTTTCTCGTCAAATATGACATTGACCCGCTGTTACCCATTTTAACCGATTAATTATATGTTATGATGTTGGCTAGTTGTACCCAAAATACAAAATATATTACCCAACAACCCATTTTCTCTATTTTGATCAAAATTGTCAGGTATAGTTGTTTGTTAAGTTTTAAACTTTAGTTGTTGCTTCTTTAATTTAAATTTTATTTAAACATTTAACAAGTTAATATCGATAATTTCGATTCGCTCACGAGCCCGTATAGTTTATTTACCGGATTCGTAGGAATTTGTCAACTAAAGCAACTATGAAAAGTAAAAACTAATATTGTTAAAAAGAATAATAATAGAAGGAACGTATAAATGAAGGTGGCGAAGTCATTATGTTTGACGTGAGTGGTAAACCTCCAAAAAACGTGAAGGAGAAAGTCAAGACGACGTGACATCATTGAGCGTCGAGGCACTCGTTTCATAAGGCTTTTAATATTATTTTTGTAATATATATGTTTTTTTTTGAACGGTGAAGGCTTTTAATATATATGTAAGAATATTTTTTTTGAACGGTGAAGGCTTTTAATATATATGTAAGAATATATTTTGACAATAGTGTTTTTGTATCGTTAATTTGTATTTCATAACTTAACACATGATTATAAATTTTCATTAGAGGTTTTTGTATTGTAAAATAAGCTGTAACCAAAATAATATTAATTAAAAAAAACATAAAACTAAATAATAGAAAAGACAAAAAATATATATATTACCGGTATGGGTCGTCGAAAATCATAAAAGCGAATACAGAGACCCGTTTCGGTAATACAAATAGCGGCAATGATGTTGTTCGATCATAATAGTTTCGGCTTGTAATGGTACCACAAGGGTAACGACACTCGGTATAGACCGTGATACCACAAAAAAAAACTTGATTTTGAATACAATTCGGTTTTTAAAAATTGTTATATCGAAATTTTGACAAAAAATAACTACAAAAGACGCGCACTCCGTTTTAAAAAAAATTAACGAACGAAATTTATTAAAGGAAAACGCAGTTATTAGAAAATGAAACGAGTTAAAAACGTATATTATTTATATATATATATATATATATATATAGTATAAAGGGGTTAAAATGAAAATGTAAAAAAATAAATAAATGTTGACGTGTCACATTTTGAATCGTAATGATCAACACTATTCAACTATGATACATAAAAAACCTCGATTTTAAATACAACTCCATTTTGATTTTGAAAATAAAATCTATACCGAAACATTGACAAAGAAAAAAAACTACAAATAGACGCGCACTCCGTTCTTTGAAAAAAGTTAACGAATGAAAATTATTAAAAGAAAATTAAAATTATTAAAAAATAAAACTGTTTAAAAACGTATATTATATAATATAAGGGGTTAAAATTAATAAAAATGTAAAAACAATATTAAACGTTTACCTGTCACGTTTTGAAACGTTTACCTCGGCGAGAGAGTAGTGAACCTCACTTCATGGGCTGAAATATAAATAAGAAATCAACATTCATTCACTTTTTTTTAAATGTATTCAATCAAGAGCAATTTATAAATTATGTTTTTTTTTAAGTATTACCTGTATTTTAGTATATGTCATTTAACTAATAAAATGATAGAAAATGTCCTTTAATTATGTTTAAAAAACATTGCACGTTACGTCCTTTGGCCTAACAACCGTTAATTTTACCGTCAATTCTGGTCACGTACAATGCACATAAGAGTATTTTTGGGATTTCACACATAAAAAGACTATTCTTGTAATTTGTTTATATGAATGTGAGTTTACAAAAATAGTCGTTTTAAGGTAAAAAAACCAAAATACCCTCATGTGCCTTGCACATGACTTGACTTAACGGTAAAATTTAACGGTCGATAGGCCAAATGACGTAACGTGCAAGGTTTTTTAAACATAAATGACATTTTCTGTAATTTCCTTAGTTAAATGCCGTATACTGAAATTTAAGTAATACTTACAGAACATAATTTGTAATTCGGTCTTAAATCAATTTTTAATTCAAATACTTCATATTAAAAAAAATTATACTATAAACTTAAACTTTTTATTCTTTATTTAATAGTATTGTTATATTTATATATTTATAAAAAAAAACGTTCTTTTAGAAATATTGACGAAGTGTTGATTATAATTACAATTGTGTGTTTAAGTTGTTTAATTTTAACGGTGGGTCCTAATTACAATTGTGAGTTTAAACCAACTACAAAAGTAAATCTAAGTGAGTAAGAAAACAAAATAATTGAATTAACCAACGAAACGAACCAAATTCGAAACCGTTTGTTTAGTTAACCACTTTTTGTAAACCAATTTTTGTAGGTCGGTTTCATTACGTAGTGTATGTCATAAATGAATTAACCGAATTGAACCGAATGCCATCAATTTAAAATATCACTCATGCTTACTTTTTAGCTAGTGGTTGCATTAGATATAGATTAATACTTAAAATTGGCTAATTCAGAAATATTTCACTTCTTGCTACTTGTGGTTTAATAAATGTTAGCCGTTCTTAAAAAATAATTCACTTATAGTGTCGAATGAATTGAGCACTTGAGTTTAAAAAAAATCACTTATAGTGTCGAATGAATTGATCACTTGAGTTTATTATTTGTCATATGCTTGTAATCTATACATATTAATAAATAAAGATTTGGTTCTGTCACGTGTCGTTCTCCTAGAGCACTAAAATATCATTTTCCTGCCTAAACTCTTTTTTCACTTAAATGGTACACGCGGGTCAGTTTTGGAGTATCCGGTTTGGCCCACGTTTCTTTCACCGGATCTTTACTATCTAACTCCATTTTAGGTTTCACTCCAAAAAAATTTCGACTCTTCATCGTCCTCTATACCGATCTAGGGTTCCTTCACCACCGGTCATCTCCTCCACCAACAGGCATCTCCTCCACCCTTACCTTACGCCGTTAGCCGCTATGATCGTACTCTCCCTCACCGATCTAGAGATGGCAATGGGTCGGGTTCGGGCCGGGTATCGGTAATCCCAAACCCATACCCGGTTGTAAAATTGTGTCCCATACCCGGCGGGTTTGTGTCGGGTAATTACCCGTCGGGTATCGGGTATACCCGCGGGTAACGGGTATACCCGTTGATATCGGGTATCGGGTATACCCGCGGGTATCGGCCAATAACCGTCGGGTATGTGTCTTGTACTTTTCTATAACTCTACTTTTTATATTTATAAATACATATTTTAAAAGAAAAAGTAATTTTTCACATAATAAACTTACTAAAATGAAGCATTAATAGCCATGGGTTAAGAGAAAATAAAATTATAAATTACAAATTTTCGGGTATATGATTCGGGTAAACGGGTATGTGATTTCGGGTAATCGGGTCGGGTATCACCTAATCCCATACCCGTCCCATACCCGCGAAATTTTTAAAAATTAATCCCATACCCGGCCCCGTACCCGTCGGGCTTCGGGTATACCCGCCCCGAACTCGTTGGGTTTCGGGTATACCCGTCGGGCTTCGGGTATACCCGCCCCGAACTCGTCGGGTTTCGGGTATACCCGTCGGGCTCGGGTTATTTTGCCATCCCTGCACCGGTCTGCTTTCAGTTCCTGAAAATCAACGATTGTAGTCGCCTACGTGTTTCTTTGTTGTCCTCCTTCACGGATTTGACCATCTAGTTTCTCCTTCCGGGCCGTGTTGTTCCAGTTCTCCTTTACGATCTGCTTTCAGGACCATGCTGTTCCAGGTCTCCTTCACGTATTTGTTCAATCTTCTAACCGTATTTACTACTATTTGTATTTGTTCAATGTTCTTTTGTTTCTTTTGCAGGGGACTGTATGAATGAGTATGTTTGCACTTTCGAGGAGCATTAAGGATTATGAGTAAGTATAGGAAATTACTAATAGAAAGGTACCAACTCTGACGATTGTCTTTATGTTCTACAAATTTTGACTTATGAATTTGTTCTATATTGAATTTTTATATCTAGGTTTGTTGTAAATTGTTTAATCTTTTTACATTTTAACTGTTTTCTAGATTTTTATCCTTATCTGCTCACTTGTGACTTTTGGGTAATTAATTTTGACTTTTTTTTTGAATTTTTTAGTGTTTTACGGGCAACAAATTATTTAATGAAGATATACAGTAAAAGGAAACAAGAAAATTACAACTCATGAAGCATCCAATAATCTCATACACATGCTCACTTTTTTTTCTTTTTCTATTTACTGCCTTTCTAGGCAGTTGAGATCAATGCGTACATATAATTTACTTGTGCTCTTACAAATGTATTTTGTAGTATACCAAATTTTGCAATGTTTTTTTGATACTAATATTATTTAATACATTGTTTATGATTTTTTTTAGATATATCTAAATTTTCGTGTTCAGTTAGCTGAAATACTTGGGGTAGCTGGCTCATTTGGACCATCAGTCTTTCAATTACCACATATACGAAGCGATCATCCAAGTAAAATACTCGGTGATGAATTCTATTTCTCTGTTCTTTCGATTATGTCTTTTTATTTTAGTTTAGTATGTATATTGATTAGGTTTACAGTGATTTGCAAACTATGTATAAAGAGAGTAAGAAGAAAAGTATTTAATATTTTACACTTAAGATTGTTGATAAATCTCACAAAAGCAAGGTTCATTAGGAAGTAAGCTTCATTCTTTATTTGTGTTTTTTGTGTATAGGGGTTTACTTTGACAGTGGCTAACTATTTTGTCTTGCAATCTAATAAAATTCCACATGTGATACTCACTTTGACTATTTTTTTCTTATAATTATTTCAGCAAGGGAAGCTATCAAAAAGAAAAAGGGTAAAAAGAATTATTTCACAGATAGGTTTTCCACTTTACTCATCTCCATAAGCTTCCCGTGCTGGTTCCGTACATCCCAACAGAGAACCCAGTACTACATGATACCGCTTCTGAGGTATGTGATATACAACAGGTTGAGTAACGTGTCAGGTTGAAATGGGTCATTTTTTAGTAAGCGTATTAAATCTCTCAGATATTTTGCTATTTCAAGCATTGATAGTGTTATATAAAACTGATGGGTAATATGAAAAAGCTTTTGCACTTTATGCTGATGTAAGGGTTCACTATATACCTATGGTACCTAGGGCTGGCAAGATGGAGAAGTTGTGTCAAAACTGGTTCCTGTTGAAATTGGTCATTTTTCGTATTGGTCGAAACATGATGGGTTGGGTTTACCAACAATACATTTTGATATATTTTTAAGATTTTTTTATTAAAGTACTTCAGTTATGATTACAAAAACTAAATTATCATAATTTACTGTTATAATCTAAATTCGTAAGTAAAAAGATTTAGGAGGTTATATGAATTACAAATAAACGGGTCGAAATTGCTACCACTAAATTAGTATCAGTTGCATCATATGAATTATTGCTTTATGAGGTCTTTCTTAAAAATGTCATTAACCTGTTTGTGTTTTTTCAAATTATGTTTTTTCAGTTTATAAAACCAAATATCTTTGAGTTTATCAAAAAACATAACTTGCTTGATGTCGTTCGTGAAAAGGTTTGGGAAATTTCATGTTTACAAGCAAAATACACATTTATACATGTTTTTTTTTATATTAAAGTAGAACATGCCCGGTTTTTTTTCTTTTTCTAAAATTGGCCCAACTTACATGTTTTCCATCTATTTGTTCGGTCATCTGATTTGTGATTCTTTTATATATATATATATATATTTGTATTATTTACATGTTGTCCAGCTAATGCAGATTGATCATAAGCGTGTAGTTTCACTGTTAATCTAGTACAAGGACATAATTACCCTTGCTAAAGTTGTTTCCCAACTTCTGGCTTCAAAAAAGCAATGTGATTCCCAATATTTTCCGAGTCAACCGTATTGGCACTCACTATTTGAAGTTAATCCTCATGTTGACAGAGATTTTCATGACATGTAGCTGTGTTTGAGATTTCTGGTCAAGATTCTTTAATCTTAGTTGCTTCTTATTACAAAAGTTATAATCAGATTGAATATTTTGCTATCACCACTATGGTAGCAAATTGTATAGTAAAAAAATCAAATTTGTTTACTTTAAATCATAGAGGCGTAAACCAATAAAAACTCAATTACTTAAATATTCTTCAAAAAGTTGCATATTCGTTTTTGCATATAAGAAAATATTTAGAAATGTATGAAAAAATATTTAGTTTTGTGAATTTAGTTGTAATTTCATTTTTTTCCTATGTAATTAGAAATTTCTTTTTATTTATGAAATTGTTTTAGATGATTATGAATGATATATGTTTCATCTTATCAACCGTGTAGTACACGAATACTAATCTAGTAGTTTAAATATACAGTTAATCAAGAATGTCAGAATCAACGAAGAAAAAAACTTTATTTAAAGTTGTTGAAAAATAATATCACTTAGTGAGATGACAATATAGGTGTTTAAAATAAAGATGTTATTTGACTTTAAATGTTAAAATAAGATTAATTTAGTTAATAGAAATGTTTTTAAAGTCGACAGTTTCATCACAAAAATATTTTAAAAAATTAACGTCGCTTAATGGACACCTGGAATCATGATTAATATGCTATATTTGTTTTCATTCTTTTATGACGCATTTGTAAATTATTATCTTAGTCCAATTCATTTTTCTTCCTTAGATTGTAGTCATATTTGTTTATGCCATATTTATTATACTATTGTGACTCTTTTCGCACACAAGTCTTAATCATAATAATATAAATTATCATTTATATGACTTATGAGATGACAATATGTGTTTAAAACAAAAAGATGTTATTGCACGTTATATGTTAAAATATGATTAATTTAGTTAATAAATAATGTTTTACAGACGACCAGTTTCATCACATAATTATTTTAAATATAAATAGTTTATCACCATAAATAGTTTTAATATATTCGTGTTATTAAAAAATAATAACTTATTTTCAAGGTTTTTGATATGTTCAATATCTCTTAAAGATTAAAATTTTGAGACGGTTTAACGGGGTTTTATTTGAATTAATTTAAAATGGAAGGATTTGATACATAGATAAGCGGGTAGTTTATCAAATTTTGGTTCGTTATAGTTAATACGGGTTAGGAACATGAGTACACGGTTAAGATGACCCAATGATAGATGACTATGGTAGCATTTGTAAGAAATAGTTGTGAATGTAAAGATTTATAGGAAATGGACGAGTAACAAGCAAACAATTGACAGTTGTCAACAAGCACAACGTTAATACAGTAGCGGAATCAGAACTTTTTAGTCGAATGCCATTTTAATGTTCTTGTAACACCCGGAATTTCAAACAAATTTAAACTTTTAAACTATACGGAAGTTAGGCCCGAAAACAAATATTAAATAAAAAACGACATTGTTTAACGTTTACAACGTCAAGTTAAGACTTTAACAATTTTCAAAAGAAAAAAAAAATCAAAACATGTTTAAACGACCCACGAGATAATTAAAAACCAAAATGTTTACTAATCTCACAACGAGATTGGTTTCAACAAAATAAACACCCGCTATCAACCTTGAGAATCCAAATTCACGAGAAGCGTGACCCAAAACTACACCGTAGCTTTACCTACAAGAAAACACCAACAATTCATCATTAGTAATAATATACAAACCCCTAAATAAGCCCCCCAATACATCAAAAACCAACCCCAAACGACATTTCAACATTTTGGGCGTATAGAGTGGCGTATACAGTGGAGTTTGGGCGTATTTTACGCCGGGCAGCGTAAATCACGCCCCCGCCAACGTAATTTATGCCGACACGAATCAGGAAGCAGTTTTGCAGATTTCCAGTCTTTTCCATCCCACCGTCCGACCCATTTGCATCTTTGTGCAGGTAAATGACATTTGGTGGTTTACACCCACCATTTTACGAGAACCACAACTCGTTTAATTCACACTTGGAGTATCTGACTCCAATTCCACCCGTTATGCAACTTAGTGCAGAAATGACATTTTGACTTGTATATAACACCATACAAGTTCTATTATACTACCAACATTATTTTAATGACTTAAAAACACCCATTACAAGAACCACAACTCATTTTTCTACATAGAGGATTGATTTTATATTCACCCGTGAAGTATTTGACTTCATGTCACCCATTAAGTGTTTGACTTCATGTCACCAGTGAAGTATTTGAGCTCACTACCACCTGTGAAATATCTGACTTCACTACCAGCCGTGTAAAATTTGACTTCACTCTCTCACATGAAGTATTTGACTTCACATACCCCCCCTATAATGAAGTGTTATAACTTCAAGAATCCACTGACAATTTCATCTAATGGTACCTCATTAAATCAAGTTACACCAAATCACAATATTTCATCATTAGTTTGACTCATTACTACATTAAGTCAAATTACACTAATACATCATAATTTTGACTCTTTACCATATTAAGTCAACTTACACTAACTCATCATATTTCACATATTAGTTGACTATTTACCACATTAAATCAACTTACACTAAATCACCACACATAAATAGAATTTAACTACACAAATCTATTTACATGTTAGTAACACTATATCTATTACTAAGTAAGTACAAAAAGCACATACCTTTGGGTTTGACGCCTCATATTGTTCCTTGAAATAGCCACTAGATTACTTTAGTAATCTAAAGGTCTAATGAAATCACCAATTAAGGTTTCAACACCCACCCAAAGACCTTATAATCTATAATCAATTAACCATTAAGCTGTCCGTATAAATTTGAGCATTACTAGGTCTCTTGTTTAAACTTGTTATAATTTAAGTTGACAAAACTGTAGATAAATCTGTAATAACAACCTAATATGTGACAACATGTTGATGATTGAAGTTACTTATTAGTTAAGTTGTTACCATATGTTATAAATCTACAATTGTTGATTGTTCATATCTAAGCGTTTGTAATTTTGATATAGTTTGTAATAAATTATTCTACTTTTTCATGTCAAATCGTAATAAAAGACAAACAAGACGCCGATATGGACACAAAAGAGAGAAGAGTTCATAACATTAATTTTGAAAAAAAGGGAATCAAGTTTTTAGTTGGTTTGAAGCCCACAAAATAGTTGAGACGCCATTGATAAAAGAAGAAAACATTAAATCATTGATAATTTTGAAAGTACATATTTAAATTAAATAAAAACTACCTTAAAAGTATATATGTTTTGTAACCACTGTATTATTGATTTTATGGACACTTCTTGTTCGCACGTTATCCATCTTATCCATTTGATAAATATTAAAAAAAATATTTAAAATGTATTCTTGGATATGATTCCTTTGGTTTTTGTCGTCGCCTTGTGACTGCGCTTCAATCGCCGCCTACTTAGATAGCAACTGAATAGGATGCATGTTTGCCACCCACTTGCCAATTTTCTGATGGCTTCATTAATTTGGATATTTATCTTCTTATATGCAGTATTATATTTGATCTGTTTTTTTTATCATTTTAAATATATACAAATAAATAAATTTTTTAATCAAAATTTTAATTTAATAGTATATTGAAACGTTCTATTACTAGAGATATCTAACGCTATCACTATCTATCGTTTATTCCTTTTAATTTATTATCGACTGATAGTTGAAGTAAAGAGCGAAAATAACGCAACTCAGATATTTTTTGAGCAAAGATCACAGGGAAGTGACTGCGGTGGTGACGTGGTGTTGTGTGCTTGTTATAAAATGAAAAGAATCAACCGTCATATTTTTATAACCATGAAAACCCGTTACGCTAAAATAAAAATTCATTTTTCTGTTAGATGGGCTTTTTAAAAATAATTAGAGTAAAAGATTCTATTTTATATGGCCTGAAGATGAGAAGGAAACGGTTTCTTCATTGTAGGCCCAATACCAGTTGATGAACTAAGCTTTTGGGCTCCTTTTATAATTATTCATTAAATTTTGCAAGAAGTATATACAAAGTTTACAAGCGTTGTTTTTAATTTTTTTTTATTATGTTATTAGATAGCTTCAACATGTTACGTGTATTATTATGCTTAAACAAAATTAAATACAACACACGATCTTATAAATGAAAGTGGTTTCATGAAGCAATAACTGGATGAAGTATTTAGGATAATCTATTCCTAAAACTCGACTCGTTTTACATAATCTATTCCTAAAGCTCAAACTTAGCTCGCAAGTAGACAATTTTTGGATGCTTTTCAAAGTGAAGCTCATGAAACTTAATTGAAGCTTGACATGTTTATGATAACGAGCACAATTTTTAGATGATTAATGATTCTCACTGGTAGACAATTGACATATGTTCATGAAACAACAGGAATAAAATAAATTTGAAATTAAGATATATACAAAATTTGTGATGATATAGGTAACCTTTAATACTCAACGAAAGCAATTATCTTCCAAACCCTATCGGAAGATATCCTTCTACAAGTTACCAAACATAATGATGCAATATGCTTATCGATCCGGGTTCAATACTCAGGAGCCGATCGAGTCCAGAAAACACGTTTACAAACTTTGAGGAGCGAATTCGAGATACTAAAGATGAAGGAAAGTGAGACGATCAGTAAATTTTTGGGTAAGATAAGTGGGATTGTAGCTAAATTCAAGAGTCTCGGTTCAAGTCTTGAAGATGAAGTGATTGTAAGAAAGTTTCTCAACTCCGTTCCAAAGAAATATCTACCAATCGTGGCCTCTATCGAACAATACTAAGAAATTGACAACATGACTTTTGAAGAAGCCTTGGGAAGACTTAAAAGCATATGAAGAACGGCTCATAAGTCACGATGAAAAAGAGAGAGAACAAGGCCATATGTTGTTTGCTATTTCGAATGAGAAAAATAATGGTGAGCATGAGGATAGAAAATACAGACAAAGAAGAGGTCGACAAAGAGGATTTGGTAGTGGAGAAAGAGGACGTGGAAGAGGCTCAGGTCGAGGACATGATAGTCAAGAAAACGTGGAATTAAATGCTATGAATGTGGAATGTTCGAGCACTTCGCATATGAATGTATCAAATGGAAGGATAAGGGGAAATAAGCTAATTTAACCCAAGAAGATGACCCGACACTTCTTTAATGATACGGGTAAAAAATTAGGAGGGTGAATGTTGACCTGGTACTTATTCGACTCATTCAACATGGGTTAATGTTGGGTCATGTGATAGATTTTTCTTCTTTATTATTTTTCAGTTTTGAGTCTTTTATTTAATCTTCTCATTCAAGTTAAAATGGTAAATAGTTTAAATATGAGTCCTTTTGTATTCAGTTGTTTCAATGTTTTCTGAGATCTAAATAAAGAAAGCCAGAAAGAGCCATGATGAGTTTTCATCACAAAAAAATCTTGTGTATTGTGTTTCTTTACTGACTGTTTACCAACAAATCGGAAGAATAGGTAAAAAAACGGTGGATATTGTTATTGAGTAGTTTGTAAATTTGAGACGTGTTAACTGTTAAGTACGTGTAAAGTCTTAATACATCAATGGGTTGTAACATGTTTGTTAATCTTTAACAAACACTGCTCTCTCTTAATTAACTAACAAAATCTATGATATTTAACATAGTTGAAGCGAGTATGATTAGCCAAGTGAACACTATAAATTCCAGAGACATTGCATAGGCATTCTTGAAAAGAAACAACATTGTCACATAAATATTCAAACAGATGAAATTGCAACAACCTTGTAAATAAAACCATAGACATTCCAAAACAATATCAAGAAGTTTCAAGTTGAACTTTAAAAAAACATCTAACCATACTTGGAACTTCTGATGTATGTTTATCTCACTTGGAAATTGAGGATCCTTAAGCAGAATGCATAGATGAAAGCAAATAGTACGCAAAAACTAACTAGAACCGAAGCAACGGGACCCATGTAATCTAATCTAAAACCATAGTAATCTTTGATATACCAATTCATGGCTGGGTCATATGTCATCCCAGGAACTTTGATCGTGTTCTCAGCGTCATGGTATTGTGAAACAATGTACCCATAAACAGTCCATGCTATGGGACAAATCCAGTAGTACCACACCCACCACTTTGGAATTCTCTAAAAATGTTTTAAAAAATATGTTAACTTCAAGTAATAAAAAAGTGACAAAATTTTTGGTATGAATGGTGACTTACTGGTCTTGGGATGAAAAAGCCTGAAAAGAAATTAAATAGCCCATAGAATAAAACTGCTAATACGGCTGCTATTTGCTCATTTGGTGTGACGGACACAGTCATCAGCCCGTAGTAAGTAAAATAGAGGAATGACAAGAAGCTGATGAAAAAGAACCAAAGAAATTTGGGTGCTGTCCAATCAAATGACATCATGGGATACACTATCAAAGTGTAAATTGCTGTTTGAACCAATACGTATGGTATCTCGACAAAAACCTGAACGAATACCCATTAATTAGAAGAAATTTGGGATAATTTTTATATATAGTTAATCATGTGAATATGTACTCAAACTCTCACTTGTGCCATGGCATATGGTAATGTCGAGTACATTCCAGCCGCTCTTTCTCGATAGAAAACTGTTCTTTCTGAGGCTACTACAGGCTGCACTGTTTGGCAGTTATTCATACCAACAAAGAATACTCCAGCATATAAGGCCCCGACGATTGTGGTCAAATTGTTGCTACTCTCCCTAAAGATATATACAAAATCAAGAATTAGGGAAAAGGTTTTTATAAAACCATCATAGTTGATGTTATGTTCAAGTGTTTTAGAGAGACCTTTTTTCACCAATCTTCCAAAATGTTATCCCAACCAGGAATGATGCAGCTAAAGTGAAGATGTTGCGGACAAGGTTATAATCCGGATTTCTCCAATAACTCCACCACATCTTCCATACACAAGACTTGAATTGTCCCCACAAAGATTGAGAATATTGTGTTTCAAAATGAAGATCCGTTGCTCCTGGAAGCGGGGTGCTTAAAGCCATCACTAAGTCCTTGTTCTTTCTATGGGTCATACATATATGCTTCATTACCACATTGTGTACTTTATAATAGAATATTGTGTTTCAAGAAAAGAACTGTCCCCAAGGGGATATCCTAGTGGTAAAATGTGCAGATTTTGGTGTATTTATCGTAGAAAATCTAGGAATGGCTATTCAAAATAAAATAGAAATAAAAGAAATAAGAAAAGAACTTACTGATGCAATGCTGATGATTTGAAATGCTCGGCAAAATCTATCCCAAGTCGGCTCTCTACAACACTTGAAGTGACTTCTAACATCCATGCTGCTGGATTGTACTTTTCTGGTATCTTTGGAACACCAGGAATTTCCTAATTGTATGATAAAGGGTTTAATAATATCTTAGTGTTACGTCAAATTAAACGTGTTAGTTAGTTTGTTTCATAGGACATGCTTGTAAAATACCTCAAAGTAGTTTATAATGTCTATGGAATTCCTTCCTAGAGGTCCTGCATAGATGACCTGCCCACCTCTTTTCAATAGTAGTAACTCATCAAAGGATTCAAAGATATCAATGCTAGGCTGATGAATGGTGCAAACGACAGTTCTTCCTGTATCAACAGTATTTCTCACAGTCCTCATGACAATGGCTGCTGCTCTTGCATCAAGACCAGAAGTTGGTTCATCCATAAATATAATTGAAGGATTAGCAACGAGCTCAACTGCAATCGTTAGCCTTTTTCTCTGTTCTGTTGATAAGCCGGTAACTCCAGGAAGTCCAACTATTGCATCTTTAAGTTTGTCTAGTTCAACAAGCTCCATAACTTCATGTACAAAAGTCTGAAAAGTAATAAACAAGAAGAAATCATCACCTCATATTTCTTAGTATCTTGTTTGACAAAAATGATAGCATATCATTTCCCTACCATCTTTTCTTCATTACTGACTTCTTTTGGGAGGCGAAGAAAACCTGAGTAGATCAAAGATTCACAAACAGTGATACTAGGAGAGTGGATATCGGTTTGCTCACAATATCCAGAAATTCTTGCAAAAGTTTCTTGTTTCTTTGGAAATCCTGATATTCGTACATCTCCTTCAATATAACCACTTGTCTTTCTTCCTGCTAAAACATCCATCAGTGTCGTTTTACCGGCTCCACTAACTCCCATCAATGAAGTTAAAACTCCAGGCCTAAAAGCACCTGTTACTTCACAAAGTAACCGCAGCCTATTTTCTGTCACTCCTTGTTGTCGCATTTCCTGTAAAATCAATTACCATTGGATTCTAAATGAACCTTATTCTACAATTAATTTTATTTTTCTAGGTGGGAATTTAAACTGAGAATAGGCCAGGGAAGAAAACAATTTACTTGGGGCATGTCAACAAAATAGTTCATGTTATCAAATGACATAGAAAGTGGAGTAAACGGCAGAACCATTCCCTTCTTACGAGCCTTAGCACCTTGTCTTTTTTCAAGTTCTTTTTCTGTATATCCTTATACAAAAGTAACATATATCGTGTTAGTAAAGAAACATGAGTTTAAGTTTCCAAAGTTTTTTTTTCGGTATTCCAATTACTTTCATCAATTGTATATAAGGATTGAGGAACAACATTTCACTTAGACGTGATTGTTTTGAATCTTGGTTGGTACCTTTTTCAGCTTCCATCCCCGTAGTTGCGTCTTTGGATATGATTGCTTGTGGTTTTCCAAGGGCTGATTAGTTAGTTGGAGAAACAGGATGGTTAGTTACCGCTTAAAGTACTTAAAAAGTAATTGGTCTTTTTGCGACACAATGAAACTTACGATCTAAATACATGAGAGCAAAAGTGAAGAGAATGTTGAAGAGAACTGCAAAGCCTGCAAGAGAGGCAATACCAATCCAGAACCAACTTTCTTTAGTTGGGATATCCATATTTTCTAGTATTGCTATGCCCAATCTAGTTACATTGTCCGTACTCTGCGAACATCACAACATATACAATTGTTATCTTCTTTTCTGTAGTTTGAGTTTTTGGATTAAATTCCATTAACTTACCATCTTGTTCATCCACCTAGGTGCTAAAAACTCGTTTACTGCAAAGGCTTTGAAGCCATATGACAATGGCGACACCCAATATCCCCACTCCCACCAACTAAGAATTTGAGTTCTAGGAAGGATGAACCCTCCCAAAAGAAATATGGTGAGAAGTGCAAGGGTTCCACCTGTATTTGCAATGTTCATTGTCCTACATATTCCGGCAATAAACCTAAAATATGCTCCTCCCACGGTCTGGATCACAAAAACTAACAAGAAGTGCTTGAAGAATCTATACATGAACCATATCAGGATGCATCTTTTTGTTAGTAACTAATAGTTTAAAAAGCAATTAAGCCCTATGCTACAATAGCAATATATGTTACCTGCTAGCTTCAGGGGCAAGGCCAACGCCGTAATATAGTATGGCCATCCAAAGGGTACTCTCTAACAAAGATATTGGTAATCGAAGTAAGAACGTTGGAAGTGTGTATGCCCATGGTGGGTGGAACAAAAGGTCTCTTTGCTTGAAAATTACAGGAAGCCTTATTATGGTGAGGGAGATTTCAGCAAGACCATTAAACATGTTTAGAAGCAAGCTAAACACAAGCGTTCCTGTATACATCGAGCCATCTTGTTCATTTCTTGTGTGCATTCTAGTCCTAAGAAACACAGTCGTCACAGTAGAAGCTAATATGACGAACTGTACAGTTTTGAAAATGTAAATGGGACTGTTTCTTTTTATCAGTAACAATTCCTTATTCCATGAGGCCTTAAGCAGCTCCCTTTTGGAGACCAAATATTTCTTGAAGACTAAAGCTGCTTGGTGGCTTTGGCTCTTGTCATAAGGGGTTGAAAGCTCATTATTCAAATTTTCGCCCACATGGAAACTCTTGAATCGCTCAACAAAGTCACTGACTGTGATATATCTGTATGGTTTGCTTCTATCTGCCCAATATTGCTCTTGATCCTTTCTAGAGGTAACCTGTTGTCATGAAGATAGTTACCAAATTTAACAATCTTAGTTTTACGCTTAAGAATACATTAACTTAATGGTAGTTAGTACCTCTTGTAAGAAGTCAGAAGTGCCCTTTCTCTCAGGCAACCTAAATCCACAACTCTCAAAGAACTCTAGCACATTGTCTCGTGGTCCTTGATACACAATCCGTCCCTCTGATAGTAATATTATGTCATCGAAAAGATCAAAAGTCTCCGGAGCAGGTTGTAGTAGGGACATCAAGATTGTTGACTCTGTGAGGTGTACAATTTGCTGCATGCACTTCACTATCTGAAATGTGGTGGAACTGTCTAATCCTGTGGATATCTCATCCATAAATAAAGTTTTTGCTGGTCCAACAAGCATCTCCCCTGTTTTCATTTTCACAATACGATTATACGAAACACAACGATGATAAAGAGTGATTGAGAAAGAGTAAATAACCTGTAGTGACTCGCTTCTTTTGTCCACCAGAGATACCTTTTCTCATTACATCACCGACGTAGGTGTCACGACACATATCTAGGCCCAATATCTGTTTTTGTTTAACAAAAAGATGATTATTTTGATCTGTGAAAGCATTTCAAGTTTATATAACAGTTAAGATTATAAAAGTGATGTAGTTTGAATAACTGTTTCTTACTCTAAGAATGTAGTAAGTAACCAAACTACTGCCATATCCTTCTATCGCGGTTCCCTTCATGAAAAAGTCGACATCAGCTTCTGGGAAAATCCCTGCTTGCTTCTCTCTTCTTGCGAGCTCCGCCAATAGTTCTATATTTCATTGTTTTGTTATCCATTGTAATTGTATAACTCTTGCAAGATTTAGTACAACATTACCTTCTTGAAAAATTGAAAAAAATATTACCTATTTTTGATCCGACTCCTTGGCATCTTGCAGCAAAATCAAAGGTTTCCTTAACGGTCATTTCACCAACATGAACATCGTACTGGCTGATGTAGGCCGAGGTCTTTCGTGGTTCAAATTCATTTAGCTTATAACCATTGTAACTGATTTCTCCTTCAACCTGTTCATTTTATATGTTACTATGCTGGTTTAGCTTATGACCACTGTAATGTTTATAGAGTTCTTTTTTCTTTTAGTATGGTGTCATTTTAGAATAAGCTTGGTAAATAGTGTTGTGTTTTTTAATTTGCAAAACAAGGGTTTAATAATTTTGCCATAGTGAAGCCAATGAGTATCTTAATGTATTTTTGGCAAAGAAATCATGTTATACAAAAGGGTTTTGATTCACGCTCCTCCTATTTGGCCATATGCAGTACACATATACATTATTCACCGTGATCGTGAGAGACGCCTTTTCCATATCAGACCCACGCTCACAAGGCACCACTCAAATGAGTTATAGTTTGAATTACTATCAAATCGCACTTGCAATGTGCGATTTGTTTTTTGTTTTTCTTTTATAACTTTAATTTAATATTTATAATTAGCTTTATTAAATTATATTTAATTTTACTCATATTTTGGTTTTTCTCTTATAACTTTACAATATAGTGTTTTACAAAATTCCAAATATACCATTGCGGCGTGCTTATTTTTATCTACGTTATTGTATAAATTTTGTTCAAAACAGAGCCGGGTCAAATATTATATATTTTATATTGAACAAAATATATTATATTTGACTTGACTTTATTTTGAAAAAAAATTATACCGCAACATAGATCTTATGTCGCAATGACATATTCGAAATTTCATAAAACGTTATATTTAAATTGTTATAAGAGAAAAACAAAATATGAATAAAAGTAATTATAAATATTAAATTAATAAAAAAACTTACAATCTTTGGACTTCAAACCGTGACCATTTTTTTTAAATTAATAAGAATTCATAAATCGGACTTGAAACTTTAATTTCATATTTTTATTTTTACTTTTTAAACTTTAAATCAAATCGCACTTTGCACGTGCGATGTCATTTATTTAATTTATTTTCCGGACACGTCATCATATTATGGTTACATGTTATCGGCGTTTTCGCTCCTTTTTCTCGGCATTTCCGTCGGAGTACATTTTTAGGTTTTTGAAAAGTGAGTATCAACGAGCCATTCGAAAAGTAATAAATACATTTTGAGATTTTTTCCTGGAAAAAAAACTATGTTTATACCGACCTTTAAGCTGGAGTCGAGCTTTCCCGCCAAAGCCAACAAAAGAGTTGTCTTCCCAGAAGATGGCGGACCCAATAAAAGTGTCATTCTGTAAAATAAAAAATTAACTGTCATCAACTACTTATTACTGTCTTTTGGTAAATAACAAATTAACTATATATAGTCAACTACTTAATACTGTCTTTTGGTGGAATCCTTGGATTTTGAACACTATGGAATAAGTACCTTGAAGGTTTGATTATCCCTGATATATCTTTCAGAATAGTGAGTTTGGTTTTCTTAGACAAATTGATTCCAATAGAACTCAGAAGCAATTCGAGTAAATTTCTGGTGGCATTTGGTAGCGTTGGAAGTGCTCTATCACCAATGTAGCAATCTGCTTCTATTTTCAAATTTTGAAACCGAACTTCTACGGTTGGTAGAGAGATGCCAACCCTGAAAGAGTTTGTAGAGTTACTTACAATCATAGATAAAAGTTTGTAGAGTTAATTACACAAATAGTCACTATGGTTTACGAAAAGTAATAGGTTTGTGTACTAAAAGCTTAAAGTAACAGGTTTG
This sequence comes from Smallanthus sonchifolius, assembly GCA_023525975.1. Classification (NCBI taxonomy): domain Eukaryota; kingdom Viridiplantae; phylum Streptophyta; class Magnoliopsida; order Asterales; family Asteraceae; genus Smallanthus; species Smallanthus sonchifolius. The sequence goes on along the minus strand of JAKNSE010000034.1, from coordinate 2,284,317 downwards.
GGTTTATATTTTCAGTTTTGTACGAGTTTGAGTGTTAAGGCTAACTTTTAACTTTTGTAGTTAACTTAGGGTGAAATTACCAAGATACTATTTTACTTTAAACCCTTAGTATATCCAAACCTTTTACTTTCCGCAAACCACATAGCCTATGGGTGTAAACGAGCCAAGCTGATCTGTCTGTTCGTGAGCTATACTCGAGATCGGCTCGCTAAAAACTTTTATCAAGTTGAGCGTAAACGAGCTCGAGCCCGAGCTAGAGCCTGTATAAAGGCTTGTTTAATAAACGAACCCGAGCCCGAGCTTCATTTATCGAGCTCGAGCTGGCTAGCCTAAACGAGCCTGTTATTTATTTAATATACTAAATATATATATATATATATATATATATATATATATATATATATATATAAAATTATGATAAAAACAACTAAATAATATATATTATGTTAAATATAAAATTTCTAATATATATATATATATATATATATATATATATTGAATAATAAACGAGGCGAGCCCAAGCCGATCTCGAGCTTGAAAAAACTGTTCACGAGCCGAACTCGAGCTTTAGAAATAGAGCTCAGAACGAGCCGAGCTTGAGCTCTCCGTAGGTTAAACGAGCCGAGCTAGAGCATAGTCGTTCTAGGCTTAGATCAGCTCGTTTACACTCCTAGTTTGTATAAACAATCTTAAACCCCTTCAAAACCATTTAGCTAATAATTATGGAGTTCAAAGTCTTATTAAATAATAAACTAGGCGAGCCAGATCCGATCTCGAGCTTGAAAATACTATTCACGACTAGAATTAGAGCTCAAAACGAACCAAGCTCGAGCTCTAGCTCTCTGTAAGTTAAACGAGCCGAGCTTGGGCTCGGATACGCAAGTTTACACTTCTCGTTTGTATATATAATCTTAATTTAACGCCTTTAAAACCATTTAGCTAATAATTATATATGGAGTTCAAAGTCTTACTTATCAATACGATCTCTAAACTTCTTCAAGAACTTGCCATTATCTTCTTCAGCATCCTTGAAGATCTTGTCAATGAAGTCTTGATGCGCTTTCGCGTCGAGTTCTCCAACATCCAACAATAAGTTATCAGATGGTGTCTGCTTTGGATGGTCAGCTGAAATGTTAAAGTTCTTGAAGATGGTGGTTCTTATTCGGTTATATGTTGGCAGTTTCTCCAATGCCGCCCATCTCAACGCCTCTTCGTCCGCCACAGAGCCGCGGCTGCTCCGCTCATGACTGCTGCCGCTACTACTCATGTAGATCACATCTTCTATTCTCCTACTCACTCTTCTACTAATGCTTCGAATAATATTTTCTCCACTATTTTCCTCCATCACCTTAATTACTCACTATCAGTTTTTTTGTGCTTGCGTTGTTATTTGAGTAGCTATTTAACATTTTCATTTCATTTATTTATTTCTTTATTTATTTGTTTGTTTATTTATTATTTCTCTATCACATGGTTGTTCACTTGTTCTTGAGTGGTGTTGGGTTTTTTTAAAATTTTAATAATATTAATAAACTTAATTTCCTCTTTAAGTAAGAGTGATTTGGTTTATTTAAATAAAAGAAGCTAGCGACAAACAGTTTAGCCCACTAACAACGTTACAAAATAAAACAATAATATTTGTTTATTTAGTCACGTTTGTTTTTGAAAAATACTTTTTCTTTATATTTCAGGTGTTTAATTTCTTTAATTATATTTATAATTAAAGATTTATCATATCGTAACCACTTCTTCATCGTTTTCGTTGATGTGACGTGAATAGTAATTTATACAAGTTGATAAATTGATGAAGCATGAGAGACCATTTTGGTTTTTTTCTTTTTAATTTAATTTTATTATTTTAAAAGAGAGAGACTACAAAGGTACAAAACCATAGAAAGTGTAGGTAAAATTCTAAGCATGACACGTATCCAAGAAGTAAAAAAGAGGGAAAGGGCAATTGAGTCAAAACACAACATCCCTTGAATCAACAATGCACATGCAAGTCACATGCCATTTACCCCATTTTTTAAACGCCCATAATTTTTTTATACGTCATTATTTTTTTTAAAAAGTTTCACCATAAAATTGAACGTTTTTTTATCTTTCCAACGAGTATGGTATTGCTATATTTAAAAAAAAAATACAAACTGGGTGTTGTTTGAAATTTAGAGTTTTTATGGTGTTTTATGGAGTTTTATGTTTATGGTGTTGAAAATTTAAGCGAAAGTGTAAAACACCATAAAAACAAACACGTCAAAACAACATGACTAAAAAATACCAAAAAAGACCATGTTAAAATTTGTCATTGTGAAAACGACTTGACAAAAACAAACTAAAACGCCATATTCACATTGGCACCTAAATGTAAAACACCATGACCCAAAAAACTTCATGTTGAAAAACACAATGACTAGAAAACCTCAATGTTGAAAAACACCCGGTTGAAAACACCATAGATGTAAAACACCATGTTGAAAACTCATTTTAATTCGAACACAGCCTTAACCAAGTTTATGTTTATGGTATTGAAATTTTAAGCTAAAGGTGTAAAACAGCATGGCTGAAACAAAACGCCATAAACATAAAACACGTCAAAACACCGTATACATGTATTTTATGATATTTATGTTTATGCCGTTTTTGTTTTGTCATGATGTTATACGTCATTATTTTACACATGGTGTTTTATATTTTAACATCCATATACATGTATTTTATGATATTTATGTTTATGATATTTTTGTTTTGTCATGGTGTTTTACACTTTTGGCGTAAAATTTCAACCGACGAATAGTTTTTCATAGTGTTTTATACTTTAACTTCCATATACATGGTGTTTTGCCATGTTTGTGTTTATAGTGTTTTACCTTTTTTTTAAAACGACTAGTTCAACATAAATTATACGTGACTGTAAAACACAATGACAAAAAAAGAAACTAAAACACCATGACCACAAACACCATGTTGAAATTTGTTATTGTGAAAATACTATGATCAAAAAAGCTAAAACGTCATGTTGAAATTGGCCCCAGGTGTAAAACATCATGACTAGAAAAACACCATGTTGAAAAACACTCCGTTAAAAACACCATAAATATATATATATATATATATATAATAAAAACTAATCGTAATGTTGAAAACATGACCTAAAAAGCTAAAACGCCATGTTCAAAATGGCCATCATGTGTAAAACATCATGATGAAAAACACTTTATGTTGAAAAACGATTTAAAACATAAAATACCGTGCTAAAAAACCACAATAAATCTAAAACACCATAAACAACCATAAATCTAAAATATAAAACACCATGTTGAAAAACACCATAAATCTAAAACACAATGTAAAAAAAACCCACTTTAATTTTATTTAAATAAAAACGATTTAAAATGGACCGTAACCAAAAAAATTTAAAACGTTATGTTGAAAGTTGACGATCAAGTTGAAAACACCATAACCAAAAAAACTAAAACACCATGTTAAAATGGACCCCGCATGTTTAAAACACCATATCCAGAAAAACACTATGTTGAAAAACACCATGACAAATAAAATTAAAACACCATTTTCAATTTAGTATTTTACTTTTTAAATGAATTTATATAGACAGGTATGATTACTGTTTTAGTATTTATAAAGTAGCTCATAAAGTATGGTGTTTTACATGAATATTATGGGTTTAAAGTATGGTGTTTTACTTGAACACAATATGTTTAAAGTTATGGTGTTTTACTTGAACACAATGTGTTTAAAGTTATGATGTTTTACCTGAACATCATGAGTTTAAAGTTATGGAGTAAAACATCATGATCAAAAATCTTAAACGCTATGTTGAAAGTTGACGCTCAAGTTGAAAACACCATGACCAAAAAAACTAAAACGTCATATTAAAATGGACCCCGAATGTGTAAAACACCATATCTAGAAAAACACTATGTTGAAAAACACTTACTTGAAAACACCATGACAATAAAACTAAAACACCATGTTGAAATTGACCAATATGCGTAAAACACCATAACCAGAAAAACACCATATTTTAAACCTATGGTGTTCAAGTAAAACACCATAGTTTAAAAAAAAGACGTTTTTTTCTAAAACAAAACATAGCAATATCATACTCATATTAAAGATAAAAAAACGCTCGATTTTATGGTGATTTAAAAAAAAAATAATAACGTATAAAAAAGTTATGCACGTTTAAAAATTAGGGGGGATGTTGCATGTGAGACTTTTTGGTTGAATCTTACCATTCTACCCTCCTGATCCATTCCGTATTGATTCTAAGTTGCATTTATTTTCCAAAATTCCATCGTGTGAATCTCAGCCACAAAACACAAATATCTTGTGGCTAAGATTCCTTTCTACAATTTCTACACATTTCCCAATTTCTAGTCTAACCTCATACTATATATATATATATATATATATATATATATATATATTCATTTTATTTGTTACTTTGAATACTATAACTAGTTATCAAAATATTTTTTTATAACTTTTAAAATATAAGGTTTTAAAATATCAAAAATATTATCGTGTGTTTTTATTTTATCTCTCTCTCTCTATATTAATTTGTGAAGAAAAACCACCAGGTCCACACCAAGAAATCATGAAGAAACCACTATCGGGAGCAATATCTTTGGGAAACCATGGAGGAACACCACCACTGGTAGTCGTAAACCAACATTGATAAGAGTTCAGATGGTCGGAATGATGCTTGATTCAGTCGAAAAATGCTTGATAAGCAAGGAGGGAGGGGGGTAACGGGTTGTGGCATAGGGGGTGAGGGATTTTGCACCATCCATGGACCTGCTATAGGGTTTGGATATTTTTGAAGAAAAAACAGTAGGCGGTGGTGGTTGGAAGGAGGAAGACTAAGGGTATTTGGCAATTTCAATCCAACTTAACAGAAAAACTAAGAGCAGTAAGTCTTTGATCGCGGTGTCAAGGCTAATAAAAAATATTTATAAAAACCACTTCTTAGCTACTTAGACTGTAGACAGTGAAGTAGGGTTGTACAATCCACAGGGAATAAGTGGAGAGCGCAATTCAAGTTAAAACGATTCAACTACTACTAAAGTTTAAAAACTTTATTACTTAGAACACTTGGAATTATAAAAAGCAATTAACTTTAAGTTGTGAAAACAATTGGAGAAAAATGATCACTCCGGATTTCGGATTCAGCAAAGCACACATACAATTTCAGTTTCAAATCAGATTAGAGATTACATAGACATAACATTGTTTAACTGTTTAGCCCAACCACACAATAGTCAATTCAATCACAAAATCAGATTATTCCCGAAGCAAGAAAACCAAGAAACGATGATAGATGCGATAAATCGAAAACATGCAATTGTTAAGAAATCAAACACACACTTGAATTCAGAGAACTTAATAGGTTTACAAAACTTCAATCTAATACTGATCATCAACTAAAATCATATGAGTACAAGCATAAATCGTTCACCCGCAGGGATCATGAAAGCGTTTAGCCGCTCATGATTGTCGAAAACAATAAAGATCTAAACTTTAAACTTACAAACATTCAAAACTAAGAACAATTGGCCAAACAAGCTATTGAATCGCCTTAGGGAAGCTCTGGGCGGTAAGGAAGAAGATAATTCGAGAATGGGAGTCACAGTGGCTTTATAATTAAAATTAGGTTTAATCTGCCATAATTCCACTTCTTCGTGTGTCGCGAAACATTCTGGCCAGTCCTTCGCGTGGCGCGAAGGACAAAGTAGTCGGGCGCGCTTTTCTGGTTTCTCGCGTACCGCGAGACGCGAAGACCTAAAATTCTAGCCTTTTGACTTTTCTTTCTTTGACTTCCCGGGCTTCATGCCTTCATGTATATGACTCAGCACCTTTACCCTGTAACACATCAAACTACGAAACACATATAAAACTGACTCGATAAACACAATTAAACCAATAAAACGTATAAAAACCGACTCTTATACACTGGATATGTAACCCTACATCAGTCTTCATACCCAATATTGTAATAAATCGAAACATAATACCCATAGTTGCAACTTGAAACACTTAGTACCAAGATATGTTACTTTTCACAAACCACGGGGACTATCCATGTAATTAACACTAACTTTTGATATGAAATTTAATAAGAACTAGATGGAGGCCATTCGCGTTGAGGCGGCTTCTAACAGATAGTTCTAGCTTTTCGATTTAATAGTGACTTTCCGACCCATAATTCTTGCATTCATAGTATTCATGGCGTGTTAAACCGCAGAAGAAATTAACATTGTTGAAAGCTTAATAAAATAAAGCCAAAACATTTAGGTAAACTCACCCTATATGAGAAGCGCGTATAAGATTTACGGTTATAAATTAAAACGAAAGAAGAAAAAAATAAAAATGACAAGAAAAAAATAGAATAAAAATTACATTAAAGCCTTGAAAAATGCTTATACCATTAGCATATAAAATTATAAATTTTGTATAGTATCTTTCCCCTCACAACCAAAAGTTGGTTTTAATATGTATTTAATATATCATCTTGTCATACTTATATTTGTTTACGTTTCGATATAGATTTACTAAAAACCGAGTCATGTAAATGCTCATCAACAATTGCCTAAAACACTTTTTTTTAAATATGTAACAACTTTTTATCAATAACACATTCTTACGTTTGTTCAAGTACCAATGACGACCCATCAACAGTATTATGCATACACAGAATTCCTGCCGCTAACATATGGAGAATTCCACTACTTTTATCAATTGTATACACTAATTTAATCTATTTAGTTAATATATATTTATTATCGGTTTCTTTGTTTTATCTCGATAATCGTCACCTTAATCTAAAAATTATTTAGGCCTTAATAAAAACATTTTCTTTCATAGTGCTTCTCGAGGTAATATGGGGTAAGGAGCATGTTTTTTAATCATATTTTTGGAAGAACTTTCATCCTGTATGAATGTGAAGTAAAAAAAATATATTTTAAGTTTATTTAATTTTTATTTATCATATGGGTTGGCAATTATAGATTTGTAACACCCGTAAAACCCGGTACATTCACTTAGGTCAAAGGAAATGTAACGAACAAAAATCCGGGTTTCGCTTTCAAATAAATAAAATATTTTAATAAGTATTATGGTGAAAATAATATTTTGGAAATAAGTTGAAACAAGTGGGTTTCAAGTTAGTAATAGGGTTATACTAGTTTTGGAATGAAATGGGTGAAACAAAAGTTGAGGGGCCAAAAGTATAACATGGCAAATATGCCATATTGACTTGGAGAAGTCAAAATTGAACCCATTTTGGGTTTGAGATCGTTTGTGTTCAAGAGGAGAAAAAGGAGAAATCTCAATCGAAGCTCAAATCGTACATTTGAAGCATGTTTGGTGAAGGTTTTGGCTCACACATCACCTTCCTAACATCAAATAAGTGATAATCTTTCATTTGATTTCACCATGAATATGTTAGTTGATGGGTTTTTTAGAAATCCAAAAATTGTGTATGCATGTGATAAATTGGTGTTTGATTGTGGATAATCTAGCTAAACTAAAGGTAAAGGGTGGTGATTAACATCCTAGAACCCTTTGATTTTGATTTTGAAAAGTTAAGGTTCATATGGTGATAATTGGGGGTGTTTGGATCATGATGCTAGATTGTTGAATTAGTGATAATTAAGTGTTTAGGTGATATTAGACACTTGAACCAACACCAAATTGATCTAATAAAAGTTAGTGAATGAGAAATTAGTGTCAAGGTATTGGAAAGAAAACTCAAGTGGATGAGTTTGTATTGAAAGAGAGTGTTTGGTTATGGGGATAACCCAAACGGGTCAGTTTGAGTTGGAAATGAAAATTGAGTTGTGGACTCAATTATTTTGTGTTGGTGATGAATGTTTGATTACTAAACTATGTGTATATGTTTAGGTAATCAAATTGTGAACCGAGTAGGGGGCACGGGATCTTCCAACTCAAAAGGTAAGTGTCTTTGCACTTACTTAGTAATGTTGATAAATGTGTGATGTATGTGATATGTATGCATACTATAAGTTGAAATGAATGTGCATGGCTATTGCTTGAATGTAGTATGTGTGGAATTGTATTAATTTGACTTTAGTGGTAGAAGGTCAAACTAGTATGATGGAATTGGTGTAATTGACTTATGTGATAAATAGTCAAACTAATATGTGAATGTGGTGATATTGGTGTAAATGACTTATGTGGTAAATAGTCAAACTAATATGTGAATATGGTGATATTAGTGTAAATGACTTATGTGGTAAATAGTCAAACTAATAAGTGAATATGGTGATATTGGTGTAAATGACTTATGTGGTAAATAGTCAAACTAATATGTGAATGTGGTGATATTGGTGTAAATGACTTATGTGGTAAATAGTTAAACTAATATGTGAATATGGTGATATTGGTGTAAATGACTTATGTGGTAAATAGTCAATCTAATATGTAAATGCGGTGAATTTGGTGTAATTGACTTATGTGGTAAATAGTCAACCTAATATGTAAATGTGGTGAATTTGGTGTAATTGACTTATGTGGTAAATATTCAATCTAATATGTAAATATGGTGAATTTGGTGAAATTGACTTATGTGGTATATAGTCAAACAAAATGTGATAATTTGGTGAAATGGTGGATTGAAGTGTGGAATACTTCAAAAGGTGGACTTGGAGTCAAATACTCCAAGTGCGGGTAAGACGAGTTGTGGTACTCGCACCAAGAGGTAGTAAACCCAATAAGAAGTGTGGAATACTTCAAAAGGTGGACTTGGAGTCAAATACTCCAAGTGCGGGTAAGACGAGTTGTGGTACTCGCACCAAGAGGTAGTAAACCCAATAAGAAGTGTGGAATAGTTCAAAGGGTGGACTTGGAGTCAAATACTCCAAGTACGGGTAAGACGAGTTGTGGTACTCGCACCAAGAGGTAGTAAACCCAATAAGAAGTGTGGAAATACTTTAAAGGGTGGACTTTGAGTCAAATACTCCAAGTACGGGTAAGACGAGTTGTGGTACTCGCACCAAGAGGTCGTGAACCTAATTAGAAGTGTGGAATACTTCAAATGGGTGAATGTGTGGTGGTAAATGAATGTAATATGAAAAGAATGAGAATTGTAGTGGAAATGCAAGTGTTAAGAACCTTAATTAACCAAATTGGTGCAAACGGGTCAAATGGGTGAAAGGGGTGAAAACAAGTGTAAATATTTGTTGAATGTGTTTATCGATATTACTAAAGGTGTTATGTTTATGTGGATATGTAGGGAAAGCTCCGATGTAGGTCAAAGTCAAGTCCAAGGCGTGAAGGGTTCTCGTATAAATTTTGGGTGTTTTTGGGATTTAAAGGAAAATATGTTAATGTGGTGTAAATTGACACATGAACTATGTTTTGGTGTTTATAAATGTTGTATATATGTTTGAAACCAAAACCCAAGTGAAGGAAAATTTTGGTGTCAATTTGAATTGAAAAATGTTGGAAAAATGGCTAAGTATGGAACTTGGTAAACTGAGGTCCCTCGCGGTACGCGAGAACCAGGGTGGGTTCTCTCGTGGTACGCGAGAGACCTGGTTCTTGGACGGCTTGATTTGGAGCTCCCTCACGGTACGCGAAGGGAGGGGCAGAATCCCTTGCGGTACGCGAGGGTTATAAAAAAGTTGGGATAAAAGCTTCCGCATACGTTTAAATGTTTTATTAATTGGTTTTAAAATTAAGGGTGTTAAAGGAAATAAAAGAGTAAAAGATGGTGGGCTTATGAGGAATGAGCTTGGCACATATAAGCCCTAAACAAACATATTTCTAGTTTCCATTAGCCTTCAACACACAAAAACGTTTAGAGGGAGAAATGAGAGAGTCTAGAGAGAGAAAGGTCAAGAAACTCTATCATTTTGCTCAAAATCTGTTCCAAAAGGTTTTTATGTGTGAATTGATGAACAAAGCCCGGATCTATCATCATGGAAGCTAGATAAACGATTTGAATATAAAATTTTACGATTTTGGATTAAAAAAATGATGAAGTTAGGGTTTTTGTTCTTGAGAATGTCGCCACCTTCATCCGGCGACACTAACCGGGGACGGTGATGTGGGAATCTCGAGGTCTACCAATGATTGGGACACATGTAATTCTCTTATGACACTTAGGAGTGTCGCCACAACTGTTTGGCGACACTATCTGAACGACATTGAGAGTGTCGCCATTATTGTTCGGCGACATTACCCAAACGTCACTACAAACACGACACTAAGTCCTTAACGAAAGGTAGGGTGACACTAATCTAACGACATTGTCACCAGATGACACTGCCCGACGACATTTGTGTCCATCAACACTAGTGCCAACGACACCACTGGTCTGGCGGCACTAGAATAAATATTGATAGTTAAGGAACCGTAGTAAGAACAAAATGGTGAGTTTCTACTCTTCATTTTCTAGTAAATATTGTATTCTTTAGCAGGAAAAATATGGTTTTCCATTCTTTTTTAATATTTTCGTTAGAAATACGTAGAAAAATTAAAAAAAAATACAAAACTAAAATACTGGTCTGGAATACCTAGGAAAATAAAATAAATGGTCGGATATGTGTAGGAAAATTTGCATCGGAAATGCATAGGAAAAAAAATGGTCGAAAATGCATAGGAAAATTAAAAAAATGGTCGGAAATATGTAGAAAATTTGCTTTGTCGGAAAAGGGTGTTCCTATGCAACGCATTTCCAACCCATTTTTACGTAAGAAACGTGCAAGTTATCTAGTATACGGGTGCATAGCCTATGTATACGAGTGTGTAACTCTTGTATATATACGGATGTATAGTCCTTGAATACATGTATGATGCTCAATTCAGTCGGAACGTAGATTAATAAAGATGGAGTTATGTACAACACCCCTTTCTAAAAAGATAATATAAAAAACTTGAGAGATGAATGTTGTTCGATCAATTTGACCAATATCAAACGTAGGACAACCACATACAAGAGAATAATTCACGTAGGGACATTAAAATAATAAATCAAGAGTATACGGTTAAGTTGTACGATTATTATTATTATATATTAAAATGAAAAATATAATTCTCCTGATTATAACTCACGTAGGGACGTTAAAATAATAATTTAAGTAGCACGATTCTATATTGAAAAAGTATATCGGGACAAAACGTGGTATTAAAATATAACACTCGAGGCATGATTGATGTTACGGAAACCATATTTTATATCTATAAATATATAATAAATAAAGCTTATTTCATGCCACATGTCACATCGACATTCAATCTTATCATTTTTTTTCCCGTCTCTCTTATTAAATGCACATTCATCTTTTAACAATAATATATATTTAAATAAAATATTAATTATACTAATAAAACACATTTATTTTAAATTATCACTTATGAAACTTTAAAATCTAATTATGTAACTTTAATTTCCAATCAAATAATAAATAAAAATCAAATTACATTAAATAGTACATAATTTATTTTCAAAACCCAATTATATATTAGTTTTTACATATTTTAAGTTTTGTTTTCTATCCTTATTATATGATATATTTTTATACCGGTAAAATATATACATAAAGATTTAAAAAAATTATTTATTGATGTTTTTCATCCCGTGTGTATACACGAGATCTAAACTAGTAATTCAATATAATAAAGTTGCCTACGTCCATCAATTCTGTTAGATTGAAAGGAATGTTATACTTAGAATTTTTAATATTGGAATTCTTTGTGATTTTTTTTGAAAAAACCAAATTAATAAAGTCTTGTGATTTGATTGTTTTATATTTGAATGTTCCAACTTTGAATTCAATTTAGGTGTTTAACTTTGAAATAGAGTGATTCGAATCGATTTGTAGAATGGGTTTTTTTTAATTGTTTTGCCAAATCCGATTTTGAATAGTGATTTGAATCGATGAATTGGATGTTTGAATCGATTTGAAAATTGATCAACCAAGATTGATTTGCCAATTCTGTGATACCATGAATGGGTTGATTTCGAGTGGAAATCAATGTGCAAAATCGAAAAACAATTGGATAATTGATTTTTTCGATCTTGTTCTTGATTCTTTTCGATATTGATATCACAGGAAGAATGGATCGTTGTTACCAACTTGTTTGTTTGATTACATTATATGTATTTATACTAATCTAAAGTAAAGTGCACCACCAACTATTGCAACCTTTTAAGGTTAAGGTTAGTAATATGACTAATTAAACAATAATAATACATATAATATACTTAGGATATAATTATAATAATGATAATACTTTTAATAAAGTCTAGATTATATCTATTTTAACATTTGAAGCGTAATATGCTCCATCTACATGTGGACAATTCAAATATTGTATATGAATAAAATGTGGTGGAGTTACCGGCAAAACCCTGATTATAACTTGTTCGATTCATCTAGTTTTGTGCACTGATGATTGGGACCATATTTTAGAAAATTGGCAACAAAAAGTAAAGTCTCGTCTGAATCGTTATTTATAATTTATAAGAATATTAGATGATTTTATAAACATGGTTTTCTTTCTTGATTGTTGATTATATAACTTTAGGTCAATCACTAATGATCTGAGCACAATCATTGGCGCTATGTACACTGCTATATTTTTGTTTGTTTTAACAACACCCTATCGTACAACAAGTTGTTGCTACAGAAAGAACAGTCTTTTATCGAGAAAGAGCAGCAATGATGTAATCTTTGTTACCATACATACGTCATGGCACATGTCGATTTTCAATTCCAAAACAAATACTTATTCACAAATTTTAAAGAAATTACTATTGAATTTGAAATATGAGGCTTTTGTCGGTGGTGAATCTTGAAGAAAAACGCAGGGAGGGCCGTAACGGAATCCTATAATTTTTCTTTCCTATCAGGGGGCCGAACTTAATACTTATAAATTAACCCTTCTAAACGAAAAATCAAGCCCCCCGACCCTCACTAAGCTTCCCCCATGGTTATTGTGGAGATACCATATGCATTACTTCAATCAATATTCTACTCTATAATCGTGTATTCTTTGGTGTCATTTAAATGAGCAACATATAAATTTTTCTTATCCCTCTTCGACAACTTCTTTTCATTTCTATACTTCATCTACACAACTTTTTACACACAAAAACTTAAATTTGCTAGTTCCATGACGTTTTGTGAATACATCAACACCTTGATTTACGACGTCAAACTTAAAATTTTAAAAACTCTAGCCATGACCTTTTCTCTTAAAAAATCTAAATATATTTATAACGTCTAGTATCGTACATGGAAAAATGCTATAAGAATAGCTTCTCGCTGTCACAAAACATATCTACACGTAATAGATTTTTTGTTTTAAAATCTTCTACAATTTATAACCCAAATCACTTCACTAACTGCAACGTTTATTGCTATAAACTCATCTTCAACACATGACCTAAAAACAATATTATGTTTCTTACTTTTCCTCGGAATTAAACAACACTTGCGTGTGGACAAACATCTCCCCCAATCCGAGCCCACAAACCCTTTTAAAACAAAATGATCAAACCTTCTAAACAACACACCTTTCCCAAGTGACCCTTTAAGATACCTCAAAAGTCTTAAAAGTAATTTGCAAATTAGAGTTAAAAGGTTTGTGCACAAATTGGCTTAAAGAATGAACTACATATGATATATCATGTGTAGTAAGAGCCAAATGTATCAATTTCTCTATTAATTTTTTATATTTTTCAACCCGAAATCACAACTACTTAAATTTATTAGATCTGTTGTAGCCTATAGAAGCCTGAAATATCATGCGTAGTAAGATATTACCTCTCTTTTTGTATTTGTAAACGAGGTACTTACATTTTTTCTTTAAATTGAGGAAAGGAGTAAGAGAGAAATCAACTATCTTAATAATTTTTTAGTTTTATTCTTTTTATTTATAATAAATTAATTGATTATATAACCACCAGCATGGAAGCATGATATACATGCAATACGATTCTAAACATAACAATAATGGTCACCAACTTGGGTTGACTTTGATATTAATTACGAAATTGAAATAGACATAACAAGCCCGTCTAGCTCAGTTGGTAGAGCGCAAGGCTCTTAACCTTGTGGTCGTGGGTTCGAGCCCCACGGTGGGCGTTTTATTTTTTGACAGAATTTGTGGTCAGGCGTTTCTGATTTTTTAACATTCGTCTTATATTTGTAGGCTTTCCATATATTTAATGACCTAAAAATAATGAAAAGATAGCCCGCTAAATCTTTGAACCAGTTATCATTTTGATTTTATGGGCCTTTTTCAAAGTGATGGTTCTTCCTTCTAGATGTGCATAAATTGGGCTTTAGGGTTAAAAGCATTTCTGGGCTTTTCAAACTGATGGTTCTTTCTTCTAGATGTGCACCAATCGGGGTTTAAAGCCAAATCGGTTTTCGGGTCGGGTTCAGTTAAACTTTGCGAACATCGGGTTTTGGCTCAATCTGTTTCTGATTGAAACCGGTTTTGAGGGGGAAAGAATCGTGTTTGTAATCGGGTTTTTTTCGGTTCGAGTTTGAACGGGTTCAAACAGTTTCAAGGTGTAGGGTTACAAACCGATTTCAATTCTACGGTTCGGGTCTAAAACGGTTTCAAAATCGTGATTGATTCGGGTATAAAACCGTGTTCGTATCCGAACCCGTTTTGTTTGTGCACCTTCTTCAAATTAACTTGAAAACTATCTGATGTTGAACTGGATCTTACCGTTCGCTGAATCTTAATGATAGAGACTACTACCACTGTAATTTTTCAAAGTTAGTGACCGAACTTGCAGTACCATAGGATCATCTGTGTAACTAACGCTTATCTTAATTTACTTAACACTATGTTAAAATCACGTGTATTACATGAGTTAAATAAATATAATATCATATATTAAGTAATAAAAAAATTATTTTTTAAAAAAACTCGTGTTTTACATGGGTTGAATAAACCCGTGGAATACAATATAATCTGTTAACGCATACACTCGTTAAAATATGTCAGGAGATTAATTTATTAATATAAAGACTATTATTTTATTTACAAATATATGATTATTAAAAAATAGAAGTGTATTTAATAAAAGAAAGAGATGAGGAAAAAATAATAAGAATGAATATAAAAACGACACATGACATTAAAAACCTTTATTTATCATATAGTATAGATATAGATTAGGGTATTTTAGTCGGTAGCTTTTCAAAGATAGAGAGCAAAGTTGTAATATAGACACACCGCATGGACAACCCATGTAAGTAACTCCTAATAATATGTTACAGTATTATACGATTGAAGTTCCTTTCTTATACAAAAAGTTATGTTACTTAATTTTTTATAGTTTTTTTTTAAATTAATACATTTCGATTAATATGATATATAATCATATAGTTAAAAGAGGTTTCAAGTATATTCAACCCGTCTAAAAACTTATAAATATTGGCAGTGGCGAAACTTGAATAATTAAATTGAGGGGCCGAAAATACTTTTTTGGTGGATTTGTGGAACAGGTTTAGGTTTTTGTCCTGGATTGGAACGGGACCAAAAACTATAACTCGTATAAAATAAATCTAGTGTGCCAAAATTAATATTTTTTGGTAAAAAAATGGTGAAAAAACCATTTTTTTACAGGATTTGTGGAACAAATTTAAGCTTTTGATATAGACTAGAAGGAGCTCAAATAATATAACTAATATGAAATAAACTTAGTAATCCGAAATTAATACTTTCAAAAAAAATAGAGGGCCCTCTGGCCCCTATTAAGTTCCTCCCTCTAAGGCCATCCGGTATACCATACAATCACACGGCGTGATCCTAGGTGGATCACCCTTTCACGGCGTGATCTTGAGGGAACACCGCCCCCTCGTGGCGTGATTATGTGGCGTGAGAATAATCACGAGGTGATTGTGTGGCGTGATTTTGATATACCTTTTTTTTCATTTTTTTTTCATTATTCTCATTATCATTGGCTTAAACATTTAATTATCACACCATCACAATCACACGAGTATACCCCCTGTCAAGTGATGAGTGGTGTGATAATGATGATAGTGACGTGGCGCCACGTGACGTGCATTTTATTATCATACCACTCCTTAATCACACCGATATACCCCATACTCTAAATACTAGTATATGGGATGTAAGAAAAAGAGGAAGCACTTTTAAGCACGTACACTAGGTTAATTTATTGTATATACCAATAATTGAAGAAGCCACGTGTCCAAAACAGCAATCGTTTTCACTTTGAACTCTCACAATTATTATTTGGCTTGAAAGGGATTCAATATTAAGCAAAGGGATTTCCAAATAAAGGGTTATATGTTGGTGGGCCAGGTTTAAAAAGTATATCTTTTCATCTAGAATAGCTACTATTCAAAAAGATCAAAACTTAGAGGGCTAAAATTGCATTCTTACTAAGTCTAAGGAGCTGTTAATTGGTTATAAAAGGTTACAAGTGATAATGAAGAATTCATTAAATTTTAATTGGTAAACTCTAAATAAATTTTAAAAAACTTGACTTAGTTAGCATCATTCAAGCTCTAGAGACCCGAACCTATTGTTAGAGTTCATTACTAAAGTCAGCGGAAAAGTGTTCAAGGTTGGTGTGAATGAAGATGAGTAGCAATGATCACTCGACATGAATGTTGATCAGTGGAACTTGTGTGGTCGGTCAAACTTGTGATTAATAGGAAGTAAGTACTTAAGTAAGAAAGTATTTGTTGATGGTATGTTAGTACTAATGGTATGCTATGTGATGATGGGAAATTGGTGCGAACAGAAGTAAAGTTACTATTGACGGGAGTTATTTCTAATAGGGTTTATAATTGTCGGTAGGAACTAGCTAGTGCCTATAGTGTATTTTTCGTTTGTAATTTCTTGTTACCGTTTGATTCAGTAAAATAAGAAATCGTTAATAGTTGATGATCAATTTCTAATTCAATTCAAGTTTTCGATTCTTCATTTGTTGTTATTTGATTTTTCGAATGAATCATTTACATTCAGTTTCAAACACTCATTTGTCAAAACTCACCCTTTGGATCAATGTTTCTAACATATAAACAATTTATGGAATCCATGATATAAAAAGCAAGATATAAATATACCCATAAGTGACAGATTTAAAATGAGGATAAAGCAGTTGCATATCATCCACTTAATTAAAGAAGACACCAAAATTATAGAAAACAAAGTAGCAAAGCTTATAAAGCAAAAGGCAATCCAACCATCTCATTGGCGACGTATCCAATACTAGATTTTCATCCGCCATTTTTTTATTTTATTTTTTGTTAAAAAACAATGGTTTGCAAAAAAATACTTAAAAACTTATAATAAATATAGGTCATTTTCTAAAAATTTATAGAATAAATTATTATTTGAGTTCCTGACGTTTGTTCATTTTAACTATTTGAGTCACTTATGTTTTAAAACCTCAGTCTGAACCCTAACTTATTATTTTTTTTTACTCCATTTGAGTCCAGATGACTAATTTCATTAGATTTAATAATTTACTTTTTTCTTAAATAACCAAAATACCACCAGGGACTCAAATGGTTAAAAAACGTTATATATTCCACCACCACCACCACCACCACCACCACCACCATATATGAAATGTTTTTTTAACCATTTGAGTCCCCAGGGGTATTTTAGTCATTTCAAAAAAAAGTTAAATGTTAAATCTAACGACCTTAGCCATCTGGACTCAAATAGAGTAAAAAATGAAAGGTCAGGGTTCAGACCAAGGTTTAAAAATTTAAGAGACTTAACTAGCTAAAATGGATAAACGTCATGAACCCAAATATATATTTTTTTTTGAAAGAGAGTAAAACAACCCAAAATCCTAGGAGCTAATCCAAAATCACCTACTCGATTGACAAGCATAGCTTTTATAGCTGCTTTATCTACCTGAAGTCGTGTAAACCAGAAATGAATTAACAAATATAGAGCAAGACCTACTCCCTCCCATCCCGGGAATAATTGAAGAGAGTTATCTCAAACACACATTAGTTGTGGGCCCACAAGGAAAGTTTAACAATAATTTAGGTCCCCAATAATATAACCACCACTCGAATGCCCTTTCCACATCAACCCACACTCCCATCCCATACAATCGCTTTCACGATTTCGGCATTTTCCAATTTGTGGGCCTGGGCTTTAGCCCAAAGTTACTGACGTCAATTTTCTTGTTCTTTTATAAATTTCAACTACAAAATACTCTGTAGTCTATATGTTATGTTCATGTTATCCTTGAACTCACTACCATCTTATTTTATATTTTAGCATAATATAACATCATGTAACTAAGGCATGCATGCATATGTAAATACATAATGCATATACACAAATGTAAATCCAGTCACCGACGGGTAAGGACTCATCCGGTGGATAGACTACACAGACTCCAGTGGGTAGCCGAATGGTGGTGTCTTCTCCAAACTCCGATAACTTCCTGCACAAGGTAACAACGTGTTAGGGCGTTACAGGGAGGGGATAATCCTTGTATCGGCCCTCCGGCGTGAGAATAAGTATCTTCGGGATGAATAAGTGTGGGTAAGAGTGTGAAGAGAATAGATGGTTATACCTGAGAGTTGGTGTGCTATTTATAGTGGAGAGGATTTCATAATGTCGCTTTTCTAGGGCTGACTTGGCGCGAGTGTTATTGGTGGAAGGGTCCCTATCGAGAATATCCTCTTGGTCCCTTAACTGATAACCGTTAGTGGGAATCTTGTCTTATATGGTGGGACCACTGGAGTGCACGGTAGTGTCTCTTCTCGCGCGACATCCTCTGATCATTCTATGGGGTACCCTTCCGTACGCGCAGATGTTCCTGTCTTGTTGTGAAGTACTGTCAGAGACAGGTTCCTTCCGCGACAAGCTATGCTGTGCGGGGTGAATGTCCTTCCGCGAGGGACCTCACGTCTTCAACATACATGACATGGTATGATATTAACATGGGTGAGTGTGAAGAAAATACAAAAGATTATAATGTATTTGTGTGACCACTTAGATGTGTGTTAATACGAAGGGCATCCAAGAAAAAAGTAATGCACAAAAGAAACCAACCTTTATTAAAAGTTAACACCTTTGTTTAATATATTTTTGAAGTTATTTAAAATAAAGTAATACATAATAAAATAATTTTTTTCAAAATGAAAATATATCTTGCTTTTGAATTATGGTTTTTTCCTTTTTGTTTGTTACTACTAGATTTTTTAGGATCAGTTTATTTTTGAAGTTTTGGGTTTTGAGATAAGAGAAGTATTTCTTTAAATGTTTAAATTAAACTTAAATAAGTAAGGGGACTGGGAGTGGTAAGCGGGTAAACGACGGGTAGGCGGGTACACCGCCGCAAGGGTGACGGGTAGTATTAGGCGGGTAGAGATAGCGGGCATATGAAGTCGCTCAAATGAATTGGTGAAGCCGCTGAAATGAAGTAACATAGGGCATTTTGTGGATTTTCTTGGAATTACTGAATATAATAATCACTACTTCATTGGATAATTTTAAAAAATTTGTATGAATTTTGTATACATTATATTAAGAAATTTGTAAAGTCAAAATGGTCAAAGATAAGTATAGTGTTTTTACTTTTTAGTTTTTGATGGATATTTAAAAGAGTTGGGTTATACGTACCCTTCTCTTGTACTATTCATTCTTCTCAAAAGTTAACTTTAAATTTTTTTATTTTACCGTCTTGAAAAATCATTATTTTTAAAAAGTTTTTTACGTTTAAAAAACATTTTCTGTATTTTTAATTAATTAAATAAATAAATCTTTTAGTTTTTAATTTTGTTTATTAATTTGTTTTAATTAAAAAATAGGAGGGTTGGAGGGTACTTGGAGGGTACCACTCCCACCATATAGGGTACTTTAGGAGGGTAGTTCAGTAAAGTGAGGTGTAATGTTCTAATTAGTCTAATTTGAGAGAGTAGTTTGGTTGGGAGGGTACCACTCCCATTTTAAAAAACTAGAAAACTCTATATCTTGCATAATCAAGAGCCGAAAATAAATCATGCTAATGAAAAAAAGATAGGGGAGTTTAATGAAAAAGGGTAAAATAGGAAACAAATACATTGAAAAGATCACGGATTCAGATGAAAGCATTTATGTTTGGTACATTAACATGGTCACATAACTCGAAATCAGAAACGTATATGATAAAATCCAACCGTAGGAATGATCAGAAACATAAAAGGAAACGGATCAAAACATCAATGAACCCCAATCGACACGAAAAATGAGAAAACGAATGAAAAAACGAAGAACGAGTGCGAAATAAGGACAGAAAAGAACATAATCGAGCATATACGCTCTAATACCATGCTATGATATCGAGAATGGTCGCTAGAACAAGCGAGAATGCTAAACGAAAGAAAGAAAATGAGAGAGAATGATTGGAGTTAAAAACTGAATGATTTAATTAAAACTCAATAAAGATTACAAAGAAGCTATTTATATACAAAGGGAGAAACTAACAAAACTAGTGAACTAGCGAACTAACTAGCCGGGCGAACTTAACAAGTTCGCCGCTTTAAGTTCGCTAACATAACACAACTCTTGCATCAATTCTATTTCATCCGAAAAAGGTAGTTTCATGAAAAAAATAGACATATAAATTAAAAAAATGAGTGATATTTTTATATTTTAAAGGCGATTCCTATTAAAACTAATATAAATTACAGTAAAGTGTCATTTTTGTTCATGTGCTTTGGCCATTTTAGTTACTTTCATCTAAAAACTTTTTTTAGCCTTTTCGTTCATTACTTTTCAAAATCTAGTCATTTTCATCCACCTAACTAACTTTGTCTACATTTTAACGTTAAATCAGGGGGAATTTGATCTTTCAACCGTCTTCTACTCTCTATGACATTCAAGAATGAGTTTTAAAAATACCAAATTGCCCCTGATTTAACGTTAAAATATAGACGGAGTTAGTTAGGTGGATAAAAATAGCTAGATTTTGAAAAGTAAGAAACGAAAAAGCTAAAAAATTTTTTTAGATAAAAGTAGTTAAAATTATTAAATCAAAGTAACAAAAATGACACTTTACTCTATAAATCAAATGCAGAAATTAGTTTCCTTAAACGTTTCATACAAGCACTATCATATATACCCGGAAAATAATATTCATTTACATATTATTCGAATTTAAAAGTTACTAAAAACAGTTCGTATATTGCACTAAAAAAAACTAACTAAATTATATAGTGCACGATTTTCAGAGAAACTTCATACATAGTGCATAATGATCCCCACATAAATTCAAGATTTACATTTTACCCCCAACATTTAATTTTGCCGTTTCAAATTGTTATAAAACTTCATAATGTACTTTTCAGCAGCCTCGTCCACGTATCTATCTTCCTCATTGTTAGTTAACGGAAACGGAGAATCCGTTATCCTCAACTGTCTAACGATGGGGCTTTTCCCGAACCCAGCAACCGCTGGAGACGCAGCGGCGCTGGTCAACATCTCCAGAGCCTTTATCACCGCAGGGTCAACGAATATCTCATCATGGTCATGGTTAATGAGTGAACTCTTTTTGTGATTATGGTGTTTCTTGTGGGTGGGGAAGAAAGAGAGCGGGTAGACGTCGTCGTGTAGTGGTGGTGGGAAGGTGACATTTGGAGACCGGTGGTGGAACATGAGGTTTTGTAGGGCTTTTCCGGCGAGCTTGCCACGCTTAATCATCATGTTCAGATTGAGCAATAGTTTTGTTTTGGATATGTTTTTTTTTATGATGATGAGTATGACATGTACCAAGCTCCATACTTTCTTTTTTGTGGCAATTGGTAGATTTTGTTCCATTTTTTGTTGGAGAAATAGAGAGGAAAGAAAGAAGGTGGTTTTTGATGTTGTGGTGGGAAGATGAGGGTAGGGGTATTTAAAGGGAGAATATGAAGGATGGTGCTTTAATGTTTAAGTTAAAGGTGACTCATAATCTACATGAATATTTATCATGGAATTTGAATTCACAACAAGTTGTTAAGGAACACCTTCAGTACATTTACAATCAAGTAATTATGAAAGTGACTTGTAAAAGCAAGCACATGTTTATCAAGAGTAAGGTAAATTGTTAATTACAGTGACTGGTGTTGTTACTAATAATTTGCTTTACTTTTCGGGTTCTAAATTAACTATTTCCATCAAGTGTAACACTGATAACTGGCATCTACTTTCTACATTCAAGTAACTGGTGTTTAGGGATGTGCAAATGGTCGGAACCGACCCCACCCGGACCCTCCAGAACCGAATACCTTTTTATTGATGAAGTTGAGAACCATGAACCGAACCTTATAAACATATGTGGTTTGGGCCCTTGAGGTTTCGGGTCCAGAACCACAACTTACTCACCCCTACTTGTGCTTGGCTACCCGTACTGACATCTTTTACTTACTCTCGTTCTCAGTTTGATTTCAGACATTTAGAGGTGTCGTTGTAAGACCTCAAACCCGAGAGATCTCACTTGTTGTGTACACATTAGATACACATACACAGATACACTTACAAATTGCATATATATACATACAAATACAAACAAATTTGCATACAAATTACATACATTTAGTTACAAATAAAAAAGAAAGAAAGATTGTTTTCCTTTCATTCACCCTCTCCCTCTCATTAGCTATCCTAAGCATTTCTTTCGTCCTGTCATTAATCAGTGTTTTCTTTTTCTTTGAGAAAAGAACCGGTGTTTTTGCCGTTAAAGTTCACGTGTCACATCATGGAGTTACTAACGCCGTGAGCGAATTCGTTCAGATATTAAAATGTGTGGCGATTTTTTATGATTCATTTCGTAAGCTCTTAAGAGTTGAAAAGTCAATATTAATATCGTAAAAAGATGTGTAAACTATATTTATTTTTGGTGATTTTCCCCAAAAAGGAAGATTATAAACTTGGAAAAGACTTGTAAGTTAGAAAGCGAATCCGTAATTTCAAATTATATATTAAATTGATGGGTTTTTTTTTTTGAAAGGCTATTTTAAATTATATATTAAATTGATGGGTGATATGAGATGGGTGTGATGTGCTCACGGGTACTGTTCTTTAGCATCCACCCTAATATAAACGTCAAAACAAAAAATAAAAGTAAAAACCAAAATTGACGTTATTTGAATATTATATATAGCAGTTATCATTTAAATACACATGATATCTTATAAAACACATTAAAAAAAGATTTTGATCGAGACAAAGTATCAGACAGCATGTTTAGTGTGTTTTTAATATCATTTTTAATGCATACCCATTCGAGCACCTCACGACGTGACATGTCACATCATATTACTATACTCATTCTTTAAACATAACTATTTTGTTTTGGGGTTGGGGTTGGGTTTGGGGTTGGTGGAGAAAAATCTAAGGAACATCAAAGTTTAGAGAGGTCATGAGTTAAGTCTCACTCTCAACATGAATTAAGAAATTTACCTTTAAAAAAAACTATTTTGTTTCCAATCTTATATGTTCACTTTCAAACATATCTAAAAAATATATATATATTTTTATATATATGTGTGTGAGAGGGACCCACTCTCCCCGTTTGGAATTACGAAGGCCCAAGCCGACACCACGTCAACTGTGATACCAGATTTTCACTAATCTTTCAGTTATACTCATTTTCTCTCCAAACGTTGCATCTACTTTCAAACACCCTTTTCATTTATATACGTGTGTGCGAGGCTCACTCTCCCCGTTCAGAATTCCAGACGTGAAGGAGTGGACGCTAGTATGCCACCTCCAATGTATCCGTCCTCCTAAGAGTCCATATGCATAGCGTCGGAGATGCTCTAACGAATGATATGGTATTATAATATCTTTTAAAACGATAATTTAAAATAAGTAAATAAATAATCCATCCTTACATCACAAGCACATGCACTTATTTTGCTTTCTATTGGATTGATTATCCATGCACATATTGTGACAAAAGTCAAGTGTAGATGCCATTGTCTTCATTATTTTGATAATAATAAGATTCCTCCCAAAATCACATATCCCTCTTCTCCCTAGGGGGATTGACACAGTGGAGTTTCTTCCAAAATGGAGGAAGAAAGGAACATGAGTATCAGTCAGAGTCTGGGGAGAAGCATAAGTAGAGGTATTAGTATAGTCTCAGGTGGTGGCGGTAGTCGTGGACGGAGTAGTCCTCACTCGATGCAAGATGAAGAGGCCTTACGATGGGCTGCTTTGGAGAAACTACCTACCTATAATCGACTACGAACCACCATCTTCAACTCTTATCTTACACCGGATCGACACCAAATGACAACGGAACAGATGTTGTTAGATGTGCGAGATCTCAATCCGCGGGCTCAACAAAGCTTTATCAATAAGATTTTTAGAGTTGCTGATGCTGATAACGAAATCTTTTTGAGGAAGTTCAGAGACAGAGTTGACAAGTATGTTTTCCCCTAAATATTCATCTAGTTCTCTTCTGTGTTCCTCTTCATATTAGGAAAAAAAAATTAAAATGGTATTTTTTTTAAAAACGAAGTGGTAAATGGTATGGTTGACCCAAAAAAGTGGTAAATGGAAAACCGTGATTCCCAATCACGGTTTTAGTTCAAATTGGTGTTATCGAGAGACGTGTCTGCAATAAAGTTACTGGTTTACAATAAAGTAACTGAAACCGTGATTGGGAATCACGGTTTCGGTTAAAATGGTAACACTGAAACCGTGATTGGGAATCACGGTTTCAGTTAAAATGGTAATCTTTGGCAAGTTTCTAACACCCAATCATTAGGTGTTTGCAAAATTGAACTGAAACCGTGATTGGGAATCACGGTTTTACCATTTACCACTTTTTGGGTCAACCATACCATTTACCACTTTGTTTTTTTTTTTTTTAATTTACCATTTAAAAAAAAATCTCATATTAGGGGTATGCATGGGCGTACGATTATGTTTTGAGCCCCCACATAACTGTAACCGAAAGTTTCGGTTATTAGTTTGTTATTTGGTTAATTGGTTACTATCTGCAAAATTGGAATCTGATGGTATAGGTTCCAAAGCACCAAAGAAACTAGTTTTATAAATGTTATAAATTTCAAGACTCTTTCTTTGAATTCTAAAAAAAATTGAAAAAAGTTTGAAATCAAAGCACAACTCATTTAACAGACGAGAGTGAACATCATAAATAACTACAATATGTCTTAATTACAGTTTAGGTTGCAGTGATTGACAAAGTTGAGTCCATTTTGGGATTGTTTAAGTAAACACCTACTTGCTAATAAATATAGCATTGTATTAATTAATTTCAGGGTTGGAATCTCCCTTCCAACAGTAGAAGTTCGGTTTCAAAATTTGTCCATAGAAGCCGATTGCCATGTCGGACGTAGGGCACTTCCAACGCTGATAAATACCGCGAGGAATATTTTTGAATCTCTTCTAGCTTCTGTGGGCATCAGTTTCACTCAGAAAGCAAAACTTCGGATTCTTAAGGATACAAGCGGAATCATCAAACCTGGAAGGTATGTTTAGATATTAAAGATCATAATATTTTGTTGTTAACTTTAATCTTAATGCTTGATATGTAATGTTACAGGATGACACTTCTTTTGGGGCCACCGTCTTCTGGTAAGACAACGCTTCTGTTGGCTTTGGCTGGAAGGTTGGATCTCGGTTTAAGAGTTGATGGAGAAATAACTTACAATGGTCATAAGCTCAAAGAATTTGAACCTCGAAGGACGGCAGCTTACATTAGCCAGATTGATATTCATGTTGGAGAAATGACCGTCAAGGAAACTCTAGATTTCTCAGCAAGATGCCAAGGAGTTGGATCGCGTTTAGGTAATATTAGCAGAATGATAATTATTACATATACGTAACACTATGTTTGAGAGTGGTTTTCATGGTTATCACATAAATATTGGTTATCATTTGAACCTCTCCCTATAACTATAAACAATGAAATACATACAGAACTGTTAACTGAGCTTGCAAGAAGAGAAAAGGAACTAGGGATCTTCCCAGAACCTGAAGTTGACCTTTTCATGAAGGCAACTGCCATTGAAGGGGATCAGAGCAGTTTGATTACTTACTACACTCTCAAAGTAAGCAGGATTGTTTCAAGTTTATGATACCAATCTTTCCAAAAATAAAATATTAATATGTTTGTTACACCTAAAATCAGATTTTGGGGCTTGATATATGCCGTGACACCATTGTTGGAGACCAAATGAGACGAGGTATATCCGGAGGACAAAAGAAGCGTGTAACCACAGGAGAAATGCTTGTTGGTCCAGCAAAAACTCTGTTTTTGGATGAAATATCAACAGGTTTAGACAGCTCAACTACATTTCAAATAGTAAAATGCATGCAACAAGTAGCACACCTCATGGAATCCACAATCTTCATGTCCCTACTACAACCTGCCCCCGAGACTTTTGAACTTTTTGATGACATCATCCTACTATCCGAGGGCCAGATCGTGTATCTTGGCCCAAGGGAACACATTGTTGAGTTCTTTGAGAGTTGTGGATTCAAATGTCCAGAGAGAAAGGGCACTGCTGACTTCTTACAAGAGGTAAAAACTAAAATTGATTTATCTGATTATGTACTATGCAGTAAATGTTAAATTAGATCACAGTTTACTCAACTTTTTGAATGGTAATGATAGGTGACATCTAAAAAGGACCAAGAGCAATATTGGGCAGATAGAAACAAAGCATACAGATACATCTCAGTGAGCGAATTTAGTCAACGGTTCAAGAATTTTCATGTAGGGGAGAAGCTGCAAAGCGAGTTATCAGTCCCATATGACAAAAACAAAAGCCACAAGGCTGCTTTAGTGTATAAGAAGTACTTTGTACCCAAAATGGAGCTCCTTAAGGCCTCATGGGATAAAGAAGTGCTGCTAATGAAAAGAAACGCCCCTATTTATGTGTTCAGAACCGTACAAATCCTGTTTATATCGTTTATTTGCACAACTTTGTATCTAAGGACCATAATGCACCAAAGGAACGAAATAGACGGATCCCTTTACATAGGTGCACTTTTAGGCAGTATGCTTATTAACATGTTTAATGGGCTTGCTGATCTGTCATTCACCGTAATGAGACTTCCTGTTGTTTACAAACAACGGGACCTCATGTTCCACCCTCCATGGGCTTTCACATTACCAGTTTTCTTGCTTCGAATTCCCATTTCTATGATCGAAAGTGTTTTGTGGACTGTTATTCTATACTGGGGTGTTGATCTTGCCCCTGATCCTGGCAGGTAACTACTTTTTATTTTATTTTAGTAAATATTGATCAAAATTATATGCTAACGAAATGTGTTTCATGTTCAGGTTCTTCAAGCATATCCTGTTGGTTTTTCTGATCCAGAATGTGGCAACGGGATTGTTTAGGTTGATTGCAGGAGTTTGCAAGACAATGAACATTGCTAACACGGGGGGAGTTGTCGTACTTCTGCTTATATTTCTGTTGGCTGGTTTCATTCTACCTAAACCCCTAATTCCAAACTGGTGGGAATGGGCTTACTGGCTATCACCCTTGTCTTATATCTTCAAAGCCATCACCATCAATGAGTTCCTTGACTCTAGGTGGACCAACCTAAGAGTATGTCCCTAATTTCTAACTAAAATCTTATTAATTCCCATATCTTTGATATTTCACTTTTTTTCGCAGAGTACAGATAATACTACCAACTTAGGGTTTGCTGTGTTAAAGAATATGGGCATCCCGACTTCAGAAAGCTCATACTGGATCGGTGCTGGTGCGCTTCTTGGTTTTGTATTTCTCTTCAATATCATGTTCACTGTGTCACTTATGTATTTACAAGGTAAGCTAGTTGACTGTTATAAAATGGTTCTTAAGACTTCTGTATATATTGAGTAACTAACCTTGGTGAATCTTTTTATTTACTAACCAGCCCCTGGAAAACCACAAGCAATAATCTCCAAGGAAGAAGCTGCAGCCATGGATGGTCATGCTGTTGAAGCATCTGGTTCAAGTATGAAAACAGGTTCCGAAAACTTACTAGTTTAATACTTTAAAGTTTACAAACACAAAAATGATAACCGGATGTTCTAACTGCATTAATTTTGTAGAGATAAATAAGGAAATGCGCGATATTAGTTCTTCCATTTCTAATCCTAGTGGTGCATCAAAGAAAGGAATGATTCTTCCATTTACTCCACTCGCTATGTCGTTCAACAACATGAATTATTATGTTGATATGCCTAGTGTAAGCTCCTTTCTCTAAAATGTTATCAATTTACTTATATATCATCACAGATTAAATTTTATGATTATTTGTTGAAACAGGAAATGAGAGAACAAGGTTTGACAGAAAATAGGCTGCAATTACTTCAGGATGTAACTGGTGCTTTTAGACCTGGAGTCCTAACAGCATTGATGGGAGTCAGTGGTGCTGGAAAAACTACTTTGATGGACGTCTTAGCAGGACGAAAAACAGGTGGTTATATCGAAGGAGATATTAGAATATCAGGATTCCCAAAGAAACAAGAAACATTCGCTAGAATTTCTGGATATTGTGAACAAAATGATATCCACTCTCCCACAATCACTGTTCATGAATCTTTGATCTACTCGGCTTTTCTTCGACTATCAAAAGAAGTTAGCAATGAAGACAAAATGGTAAAATACCATTCGATGCATTAATCAACCAAAAACATATATACCAATAATAATAGTAATGCTTTGCTTTTTTTTGTTTTCAGATGTTTGTGAGTGAAGTGATGGAGCTAGTTGAACTAGAAAATATCAAGGATGCAATAGTGGGAACTGCAGGGGTTAGCGGTTTATCAACAGAACAAAGAAAAAGGCTCACAATTGCAGTTGAGCTTGTTGCTAATCCTTCAATTATTTTCATGGATGAACCAACTTCTGGGCTTGATGCAAGAGCAGCAGCCATTGTTATGAGAACTGTAAGAAACACTGTTGATACCGGAAGAACCGTTGTATGCACCATTCATCAACCTAGCATTGATATCTTTGAATCCTTTGATGAATTGTTACTATTAAAAAGAGGAGGTCAAGTTATCTACTCAGGCCCCCTTGGCAGACATTCTCAACACGTCATCGATTATTTTGAGGTACGTATTTTACTTCCACAATAACTAAAAAATAAGAAATTTTTTTACTGAAGTTAATAATAGTGTTGTGTTTTTCATATAATTAGACGATCAATGGGGTTTCAAAAATAACCGAAAAATACAATCCAGCAACATGGATGTTGGAAGTAAGCTCGAGTGCTGCAGAGATGCAGCTTGGTATTGATTTTGCTGAACATTTCACTACATCATCTTTGCAACAGTAAGTCATTTACCTATAATCAATAAAAACTAAAAATGACATATATTTATCCAAAATGGATTGTTAATTAATATGATAATTACAGGAGGCATAAGGCTTTAGTGAAAGAATTAAGTGTACCTCCCCAAGGAGCAGTAGATCTTCACTTTGAAACACAATATGCTCAATCTACATGGGGACAGTTCAAGTCGTGTCTATGGAAAATGTGGTGGAGTTACTGGCGAAATCCAGATTATAACCTTGTTCGTTTCTGCTTCACCTTGCTTTGTGCAGTGGTGGTCGGAACTGTATTTTGGAAAATTGGCAACAAAAAGTATAGTCTCTCGCCTGCTCCTGATTTATAACTTATAAGAATATAAAATGATTTTATAAAAAATGGTTTTCTTGCCTGATTGTTGATTAAATAACTTCAGGTCCAGCAGTAATGATTTGAGCATAGTCATTGGCGCCATGTATTCTGCTATATTTTTCGTTGGTTTTAGCAACTGCCAGACCGTACAGCCGGTTGTTGCAACAGAAAGAACGGTCTTCTATCGAGAAAGAGCAGCAGGGATGTACTCTTCGTTACCATACGCCATGGCACAGGTAGGTTTCTTTAATTCCAAAACAAATTTATTTACATATTCACAAACTTTAAAGAAACTTACTATTGAATTTGGATTTAGGTGACAGTGGAGATACCATATGTATTACTTCAAACACTATATTACTCTGTAATCGTGTATTCCATGGTGTCATTCGAATGGGCAGCAGATAAATTCTTCTGGTCCTTCTTCATTAACTTCTTCTCATTTCTATACTTCACATACTTTGGAATGATGACTGCTTCCATCACACCAAATGAGCAAATAGCAGCTATATTCGCCGGTGCATTTTACCTACTTTTCAATATCTTCTCAGGGTTTTATATTCCACGACCGGTAAGAACTAATTTTCTTATTTTAAACTGTTCTTTTTTTTTTTCTAAAAAATTGTTTTAGAAAGAATCTAG
Source organism: Smallanthus sonchifolius (assembly GCA_023525975.1). Classification (NCBI taxonomy): domain Eukaryota; kingdom Viridiplantae; phylum Streptophyta; class Magnoliopsida; order Asterales; family Asteraceae; genus Smallanthus; species Smallanthus sonchifolius. The sequence goes on along the minus strand of JAKNSE010000034.1, from coordinate 2,254,035 downwards.
AGTTTACATTTTGAATTTTCAGAAAATTCCCGGATGGTGGATTTGGTTCTACTGGATTTGCCCAATGGCTTGGACTGTGTACGGGTGCATTGTTTCACAATATCATGACGCGAATCATGAAATCATTGTGCCTGGACAAACACCTAACCCAACCATGGCGGGTTTTATCAAACACTACTATGGTTTTGATTTGGACTTCATGGGTTCTGTTGCTGCGGTTCTTGTCGGTTTCTGCCTGTTCTATGCCTTGCTTTATGCTTTCTTCCTCAGGACTTTGAACTTCCAAACGAGATAGATAACAGAACACATGTGACTCCAAGTTTGTAATATTTGTAGATTTTTCTATGTAAAAGTAAAACTTTATTCAATTTTGTAATGTTTATGTTTAATTTTGAGTTTTAGATAAATCAGACTGTTGGTTAGACTAGCAACATTGTTTTAGATTAACAGAAACATATCATCCTTCCATTATTTTTCTTGTGAACTTTACTTGGTATCAGAGCGGTAATCACTCTGATCTACCAAATTACTAGGATTTAGAAATTTGTATCAAACTCGACTTTAAAAATTATAAATATTGGTATATGGGATGTATGAAAAAGAGGAAGCGCTATCGAACCCGCAAACACATTTATTTTATTGTATATACCAATAAATGAAGAAGCCTAGTGTCCAAAAGAGCAATCATTTTCACTTTGAACTCTCACAATTATATTTGGGTTACAGGGATACAACATTAAGGAAATGTTTCCAACGAAGGGTTATTATTGGTGGGCCAGATTTGAAAAGTATATCTTTTCACATAGCATACGATCCTATTTGAAAAGAGCATAACTTAGGGGACTAAAAATGCATTCTTATTAAGTCTAAGGAGGTTAATTGGTTATGAGAAGTTACAAGTGGTAGTAAAGAATTCAATTTTAATTGATAAACCCTAAATGCGACTTCATGTTTTTGTGTCGTTTTATCATGTCGTGTTAAAAATTCACAACCCTATTAGCATAGCTTCTTTTATATTCACTCCCGACATAACTATCACATATGTTACACATATTATATGCATACTAGTGGTGGGAGTTACTACCGATTGGGTTTATAACTGTCAGTAGGAACTCGTTAGTATCGATCGGGTTTACAAGATTCTTTTTTGCTTTTCTGTTAGTAATTGTTAAAGGTTGTAAGTGGTGAGGAGAGAATCTGGGGTAGACTATTGTATATATGTGTGTGTGTGTATATATATATATATATATATATATATATAGGGGCATGTTCTTTTGAGAACCAACCATATGTTGAGAATCGAAAGAACCGCACAAAACGTGTACATATCGCTTTAGTGAAAAAAGTAAAATTCAACAACAATGTTTTATTTATCTCTTCCCACTCTTAGTTTGAGTTTATCTCTTCTCTCCTGAATTTTTTTAAGAAAAGTATAAAAATATGCATATATGCATTCATTTGTGCATATAGTGTGAGTGCATATATGTATTTAAAAAAACGACTATAAATTCGAGGTCTTTTAAAACCAAACCTTAAACATATTGAAATGTACATGAATTCTAGTCAATTTATATTATAAATAGAGGAAGAGTTAATGCGGTTCTCACGGTTCTTAACATATTGTTGGTTCTCAAAAGAATATACCCCTATATATATATATAGGGGAAGGATCAAGAGAAAATCACAAAGTTATGTGAAAACCGAGAAAACCACATCATTTCAGGCAATTTTTTTATTTACGTATACGTATCCAAAAATAATTTTTTTGATTTACGTATACGTAACCACAATTTTTTTGTTTTATGTTTACGTATACGTAACACTATGTGTAAAAATGTTTAATATTACATTTATACTCTTATAAATAAATAAAAATAAAATAAAATAAAAAATAAACATTATTATATGATTGGGTAAAATTGGTTTTTTTAGTGGTTTTCTCAGTTTTCGTCTAACTTGTGGTTTTCTCTGGAACCCTACCATATATATATATATATATATATATATATATATATATATATATATATAGGGGAAGGTTCCAAAGAAAACCACTAAAAACATCAATTTTAACCAATAATATAATAATATTTATTTTTTATTTTATTTTATTATTATTTTTTATAAGAGTATCAATGTAATATTACACATTTTTATCAAAAAACATTTAAATATTGGCTTACGTATACGTAACCCATAGTGTTACGTATACATAAACAGAAAACAAAAAAATAGCGGTTACGTATACGTAACCCATAGTATTACACATTGTTTTAGTGGTTTCTTGGTTTTCGTCTAACTTTGTGGTTTTCTCCTGATCCTTCCCATATATATATATATATATATATATTATTTTTTTTTCATAATTTCTCAGTAAGCGTTTGACTCAATTCATTGAGAATCTTGGTTATTTGTTGGGAATAACTTTAATTTAATTCAGGTTTTTGATTTTTCATATGTACATTGTTCTTTGATGTCTAGAGTGGGTCATTTAGATTCATTTTCAATCAATGCCAGCTAATTGCCTATTTTACAGGACTTACCCTTCAGATTGATGTTTCTAACACATACACAATTATGGAATTCATGATATAAAAGCAAGACATAAAAATCCCCGAAAGTGATAGAGATTCAATGTGTGGATAAAGCAGTTGCATATCAACCACTTAATTAAAGAAGACAACAAAATTATAGAAAACAAAGCAGCAAAGCTTATAAAAGCAAAAGGCAATCCAACCATCTCATTGGCAACATATCCAATACCAGATTATTAATCCACCATTGTTGATTAATTTGGTTTACTAAATTTTGTGTTTGATCACTCTTTTATGTTTGATTTAGGAGATAACTCATCTAAATTTTGTCTTTGATTTTACTAATTTAATTTTATATTGATACGAATCAATCAAAGAAATTGAAATCAAAACCAAGAAACCTTCCAACGACTACGTGTTATTGATGAAATTGTCAAACGATTACAAAGGAATTGAAAATACAATTGAGAATCAAAGAACTGAACTAACTTGCAGCTAATCGCATCCTTTATCAACTAACTATCAAGCTTAGCAAACTAAGAATCAGAAATGACGCATTACACCCCTCAAGTTACACAGAATGTGTAAACAAGATCTGAACATAATGAAACTAAAGAATAGTTTCATAAAGCACCCCTTGACTATCAGGATTGACATTATGACCAATTAACTTTTTAACATATATATATATATGTTTAAAAATATCAATACATAAACCTAATCAAGTTCATCTTGATGTCACAAGCATTTTTCCAGATGGATTTATAAATTTTATACCATATTATATATTTGGTTAATAAAATTAGTCATTTTCTAAAAATTATAAAAAAGTGGTGGGTCCAGAAAAGGAAACTTAACAGTAATTTGGGTCCAATAATATAACAGACCACTCCAATGCTCCTTTCCACATCTACCCAGAGTCCCATTACAATCGCTTTCACAATTTTGCCTTTCACAGGCGTAGGCCTGGACTCAAAACCAAACTCACTGCCACCATTTTTATTTATTTTAACCAAAAAATACTCTAATTATGTTATGTATATGTCATGATCACTACCCTTGAACTCACTACCATCTTATTTTCTATGTTTGCATAATATAACATCATGTTATTTATATATATACAAACATGTCCATGACCTGGTATCACATGACATGAGTGGGTGTGAAGAGATTATAATGTATGTGTGTGACCACTTGGATATGTTAATAGGAAGGGCAACAAAAAAAGGTATGCACAAAAAGAAGCAAAACTTTATTAAAAGGTGACATCTTTTATTTAATATATAGTTTTTCAGATTTTTAATATAAATAAATTAAATAATTTTTCATAGTGAAATTACATTTTGCTTATGATTTATAGATTTTGTTACTACTAGATACCCCACTGTTGGGATATGACCTGGCAGAGGCCCGGACATATCTCAAAGCCCAAGTCCAGATAACCATTCACAGAAATAAAGTAACCGACAATCAGGCCAACAGGCCCAAAAGCCGGACTTTAACCAAAGCCCCGCGGACGGGACAAGGTCCGGACGCATTAAGGAAAACGACAAACGAGCAACTGTAAAGACCCCACAGAATCAATACGTCAGAGTACGAACCAATAGACAAAGAATACCTGATAATGAGAGACCCATTATTAACAAGCTTAAAGATGGCCTAAGCACTATCTGATCCAACCAATAGGCATAGAACAACTCACAGCTAAAGGTAAAAGACTCCAAGGTATAAATACTCAAGAAATCTTAAGTAAAGGTAGGTTCTCAATCACTATTCTCACCCTCCATACTTATCATTCCCAAAAGACATATACATACTCTCACGCCAAAGGCTGGTCACAGCGACACACCCCCCAGGGTCCTCACTCTGACGAGACTAACGGTGTTTCTGTTTTAGTAGTTAAGCTCAGTGAAACTTTTCTAGAAACTCCACTATCACCTGATCCTGATCCGAAGCCTTGGATTTTACACCTACATCCTGCTTTACCAATAATGCCCAAAAAAACACTAGGTGTTAAAGGCGTTACATATCTATTCACTTGTTGGTCTTTGTTACCACCACCACCAGTACCGGAGAACAACAACCTTCGTCCACTAAAACCAGTTGCACTCGCATCCACCGCACTAATGTTACCATTATATATATATATGGAAAAAAAAACTTATCTAGAGCCTCACCTTGACTTTCTCAATTCTTCATCTACTTTTCTCTTTTTATTCGAATAGTGGTTTAGAAGGCATAATTTCTCAAAATCATACAAGTTTCAACTAATCAAGATTCAAATACTCAAAGTGACAAAGTTGAAAATCCTATCAACTAATCCAATAAAACTATCAATCACATAATCATTAATTCGATAATTCATTATCATAATTAAGGAATTTGAAAAGTAAATTATTTATTTTAAGAATTTTCCCTATATATAAAGTTAGACTTATCGTAAAAAGTACTAAAATCTAGTAAACTACACAGATATTTGACTTAGATCCAAACTTTATTTATGTTTTATTTCCGCAAATCTGTGTAATAATTACAAGTTTGAAATATACACCCCACAATTAATCTCATACTATAGAAACAACTTTTAACAAAGAAACAACTTTACAAAACGTTGGCGAATGTAACCGGTTCTCTAGCTCCCGGCTATAACTTCTTTATCTTTTTTGTTTATGGAAATCCGCCACCGTTAAAAAAAAGTTGTCTATTGTCACACGCATTCACCGTGAACCAAACGCCACCTTAGTATTCTGCCTGCGCAGGTCGTTGTAAAACCGGCTTATAAACTGCTCCGCCGCCTCATCCACGTGGCTGTCACCCACATTACTCAACGGAAACGGAGAGTCGGTTACCCTCAGTTGCCTAACCATCGGACTCCTCCCAAACCCTGGCAACGCAGGCGACGCCGTCTCACTGTGAATCATCTCCATGGCTTTTAGCACCGCGGCATTGAGGGCCATTATGTCACCATGTTGAGTGGTGGAGTGGTGTTTCTTATGGAATGGAAATAGAGCAGAAGGGGTGTTGCTGCAGCTGAACTCGTATTCGTCAGGCGGTGGAGACGTGAAGGAGAGGTGGTGGTCGTGGCGGCCGTGGTGGTGGAACATAAGATTTTGCAACGCCTTCCCGGCGATCTTGCCACGCTTAATCATCATGTTGAGTTCCAGCAACAATCTTCTCTTGGGTATGCCTTTTCGTAGCATGTACAACGCCACACGCATCAAGCTCCAAACTTTTTTCGCTACAAATGTTAGATTTTGTTCCATTTTTCCAAGTATGAAAGTTTCTTGTTTTCTTAATGAATATTGTATAAGATTGAGAGAAGTTGTTGATGAGTTAAAATGGAGGGTGGGAATGAAGGTATTTATAGGGAGGGAGCACACAATTATCATATCATAAACGTTGGTTGTCCTTTGATGTTATGTTAACTAGACTTATAAGTGGTGCCTTTACTATTTGAAGTTATATATTTTTATATTTTACTTTAATGTGCACTCTCTCTTTTTTTTCTTTATATATATCATACTAGGTTAGAATCTCATGTATTACACGGACTGAATAAATATATTGTTATATATTTAGTAATAAAAAAATTTATGTTTTTAAAACCCATGTATTAAACGAGTTGAATAAAATTTTACGTGACAGTTACAAATTATGTTAAGTTAATTTTTAAAACATTTTTTTAGCTGTGTATTAACTTTTTTTTATGTAACTGATAAATGTTAATTCATATTAAACTTTAGAAACCCGGTGTATTACACGTGTTAAATAAATGCAATGTTATATAGTTAGTAATAAAAAATTTCATATTCATGAAAAATGTTTTATAAAAAAATTATATAAGTCATTATTATTTAATAGGAGAGAGAAAAATAATTAAAGAAATTTGTATAATTAAAAGGAGAGAAAGACGGAAAAAAAAACTTAAGGATGCATAAGAGAGTGACAAATGGCACATCAAAACCTTTATTTATTATATAACTAGGTTAAAATCACGTGTATTACACGAGTTAAATAAATAAAATGTTATATATTTAGTATTAAAAATTTTATATTTTAAAAACCTGTGTAATACACGGGTTGAATAAACCAGTATATTAAATCGGTTAAATAAAATATAATGTAATTTGTTAACAAACACATTTGTCAAAATATGATTTTAAAAAATCTAATTTGTCGTGACAGTTATAAGGTCTGATAAGTTAGTTTTTGAAACATTTTTTTCAACTGAGTATTAATTTTTTAATTTAATTTATAAATGTTAGTTCATATTAAGTTCATTTGATTGATGATATAATAACTATTTATAATTAAATAATAAGTATTCGTAATTAGATTTATTAATATAAAGATTATTATTTAATAGGAGAGACAAATAGAAAATCTAATATTTAATAGGAGAGGGAGACGGGAAAATAAAGACGATGAGTAACTAGAGAGTGACACGTGTGCTTAAAAGATTTTCATTTATTAGAGTAGTAAGATTTTTTGTGGGGTTGAATGGAGCAATTATTGATTGATTATTGAACAAGATTATAATAAAGGGTCATGTGAGAATGGATTAATGTTAGGCAAAAATAGGTTATTTATGTTATGTTATGTTTAATTGTACTATATCAAGTACATAATGTGACTTTTGTGTTGTTTAGATAAAATCATCCAATCTTATCCACTTGTATTGTTTGCATGATTGTATCATACAATAAAATATACGGTATTATCTTATACAGTATAATCTTAAAATACATGTTTAACAAATATGGACACAGAATACTGATCGAGACGACATATCCAAGCTCTTATAACTATACTACGAGTTAGAAAATCTCAACATGTAGTGTGATTTTTAAATGGTTGAGCCCATGATTCTGCCTTATTAATTAGACTACTTATACGAAGTCATAGGATTTCATCATAACAATCGTGTTTTTGGTAGAAATATATGTGTTTAAATTGTACTGATTATTATTTTATAAGAATTAACATTATTAGTAGGTCTATATAATAACTAGTGAAACTCATATAAATCAATAAAAAAACTTAATTTTAGTGACCAAATTTTTAAGTTTCTTTTTTCGTTTTGAAATGATTAGAATAAGTGCTAAATATTAATTTAAATGAACAAGTAATTAAATTGTTAAGGAATATAAAAGTTGATGGTGTCACTGTTGCCAAAAGCAGTTCCCCATTTGGTGGGTTAACTTATAGACGTTGAAAGGAAAAAAAAAGGCGATTACTTAGCGAGCTAAGTATTGTGACCACTGCCCCTCTTCCACGTTGTCACCTTCCTCGTCAGTTTCAAAGGACGTTATACAAACAGACAATATTACACTTTTGTAACCTAAACGGTGAGAAAATGTTAAATAAATTGGTTTTTAATAATCTAAACTATGATTTATTGGCTGATAATAATCCACACCAATAGTTTGACTGAAGATAATCATAACTTTCACTTTTGTTGTTAATGGCAATCTCAGTAGCATAATCATCATAGATTTACATTATTTTAGCTCAAATAATGATTTTATATGAAATTGAGAAACGTACAAGCAAAATCGAGTGTAAATATATGATGATTATGCTATTGGGACTGCTATTGACAACAAAAGTGAAAGTTGAGATTATTATTAGTCAAACTGTTAGTTTAGATTATTATCAGTCAACTAGACATATTTGAATTATTAAAAACCAATTTGTGAAAAGTAAAACTGAAATGAAGTTAAATTTGTGTGTCACTAGTATTTATTTCACTAAATGTACTTTAATAATTTTTAAATGATATAATGATATAGGGAAGTGTTCAAATACTAACCAACTTTTTATGCGATAACCGTATTAACCACTATTAAACAATCACATAATTTATAAATTATTTTTTCTTTTAATTCTTAAAAAAATATTTAAGTATCGTGAAAATATATCTTGAAAATAAATACGAAAATGATGAGTCTTACATATACGTACCAATATATGCGTGACACTTAGTGTTTACGTAGGTGTAACATTATTTGGTACGTATACGTAACACTATGTTTGAGAGTGATTATCATGGTTATCACATAAATATTTGTTAGGATTTGAACCTCACCCTAAGAATGGATGTATGTATGTATGTATGCATAAATAGTTGCAAGCAGTTGAAGATATATTTATTTTCTGTCAAGACTCCTGTGGCTTGGAGTTCCTTTCTGGAATTTCACTTTTCAACAATAAAGTTGGTGTAGCCATGAAGGCAAGGAATTTCCTTGGTTCCACTCAATCTTTTCTTTCTCCAAAAGAATATTTTACCCTTCATAACTAAACCGTTAAACTATTTAAACCGGTTGGTTCATAGTTCGGAACTTGAAACTGTTTCACATGCATTTGTAGAGTTTGATAATACAGTACATAACAAACTATTATAAGAGATGTAAACAAACTAAACAAATTTATCCTATTATCTTGAAATCATGAAAATATTATCTCTAGGGATATATTTTGCTTCGATCTTGTAATCTTTAATAACATTATTTATTATTATTAGTATTATTATTATTATTTTGTACATATATGTTATATTCATGAACCTTCCATGTTATTTTTAAAAGAATCAATACAAATTTTTGGAAATAAGTTTAAAAAATTTGTTCCAAACCGCCATGTTCGTGTTAACAAATGAACATGTATAGAGGAAAGATGAAGTCTCTATATTACACAAATGAAGATTAGCTTACAAATGAAGAAGAAAGCAATATTAAATAGAAAGATAACTGGGCCTGGCATAAAGCCCATAACAAAGTCCATAACAACTTATTATGCTAACATCCTCCCTCAAACTTACAATACAATAGAAATAAACATTGAGAGTTTGTTACACAAAAAACGAAACCGAGATGCCGATTGAGCCTTGGTGAAAATGTCTGCAATCTGCAAAGCTGATGGAACAAAAGAAAGTGAGATGGTCCCGAGTTGAAGATGATGACGAATAAAATGACAATCTATCTCAATATGTTTTGTTCGTTCATGAAAGACAGAGTTCTTGGCGATCTGCATAGCACTTTGATTATCACAATGTAATGGGGTAGGTGAGGAAACAACAACCCCCATATTTGTCAGAAGACATCGTAACCAAACAATTTCACATGTAGTCACAGCCATAGCACGATATTCAGTCTCAGTGGAGGACCTAGAGACAACGTCTTGTTTCTTGCTTTTCCATGAGATTAAGGAATCACCAAGGAAAATACAGAAACCGGTAGTGGATTTACGATCATTGGGATCACTATCATGTAACACCCATAATTGGAACACCAATTATTAAAATATTTAAACGCACGCAAAAGCTTTTGTCCCAGATATTTTTTTTATTACCCTCGCGTACCGCGAGGGATCCTGCTCCTCCCTTCCCGTACCGCGAGGGAGCTCCAAAACTGTCGTCCGAGAACCAGGTCTCTCGCGTACCGCGAGAGAACCCACTCTGGTTCTCGCGTACCGTGAGGGACCTGAGTAAACAGAAAGTTTACTCAGTTTGCCCAGTTCCATGCTTAGCCAAAATTTTCACATTTTCACCAATACTACATGACACCAAAAATTCTCAACACTTAGGTTTTTGACCAAACTTCAAACATCTATTTACACAACATGTTTTAACACCAAAACATCATTTCAAGTATCATTTACACTACTTTACAAGGATTTCCTTAAAATCCCCAAAAACACCAAATTTTACATACGAGAATTCTTCCACACCTCGGACTTGACTTGGACTTACATCGGAGCTTTACCTACATAACCACGTATATAATTCACCGTTAGTAATGACGATAAACATATTCAACAAGTATTTATACTTGTTTTCACCTGTTTCACCTATTTGACCCATTTGATCCGTTTGCACACATTTGGTCAATTAAGGTTCTTAACACTTGCATTTCCATTACAAGTCACATTCATTTCCTATTGCATTCATATACCACCACCCATTCATCCATTTGAAGTATTCCACACTTCTAATTAGGTTCACGACCTCTTGGTGCGAGTACCACAACTCATCTTACCCGCACTTGGAGTATTTGACTCCAAGTCCACCCTTTGAAGTATTCCACACTTCTTGTTGGGTTTACTACCTCTTGGTACGAGTACCACAACTCGTCTTACCCGTACTTGGATTATTTGACACCAAGTTCACCTATTGAAGTATTCCTCACTTCAATCCATCATTTCACCAAAACATATTTCATTTGGTTTGACTATATACCACATAAGTCATTTATGCCACATTTACCACATTCACATAATAGTATGATTATTTACCACATAAGTCATTTACTCCACATTCACCACATTCACATAATAATTTGACTATTTACCAGATGAGTCAATTTAATACAATTTCACAGATACTACATTCAAGCAATAACCATACACATTCACTTCAACTTATAGTATGCATACATATCACATACACCACACATTTATCAACATTACTAAGTAAGTGCAAAGGCACTTACCTTTAGAGTTGGAAGATCCCGTGCCTCCTTCTCGGTTCACAATTTGATTACCTAAACATATACACCTAGTTTAGTAATCTAACATTCATCACCAACACAATATAATTGAGTCCACAACTCAATTTTCATTTCCAACCCAAACTGACCCATTTGGGTTATCCCCATAACCAAACACCCCCTTTCAATACAAACTCACCTACTTGAGTTTTCTTTCCAATACCTTGACACTAATTTCTCATTCAATAACTTTTATTAGGTCAATTTGGTGTTTGTTTAAGTGTCTAATACCACCTAAACACTTAAACATCACTAATTCAACAATCTAGCATCATGATCCAAACACCCCAAATTTTCACCATATGAACCCTAACTTTACAAAATCAAAATCAAAGGGTTCTAGGATGTTATTCACCTCTCTTTACCTTTAAACTAGCTAGATTATCCACAATCTATCACCCATTTACCACATGCATACAAAATTTTTGGATTTCTACAAAACCCATCAACTAACACATTCATGGTGAAATCAAATGGAAGATTATCACTTACCTGATGTTAGGAGAGTGATGTGCAAGCCAAAACTCCCACAAATCTAGCTTCAAATGCATGATTTGCTTTAATTTCAATTTCTCTCTTTTTCTCCTCTTGGAATGAACGAACGACTCTTTCACCAAAAAATGGTGAATTTTGACTTCAATAAGTCAAATATGGCAGATTTGCCATATTTACAAGTTTAGCCCCTCAACTTTCATTTCACCCACTTCATTCCAAACTTGCTAAAACTAGAATAACCTCATTACTAAATTGAAACCCACTTGTTTCAACTTATTTCTAAAATATTATTTTCACCATAATATTATTTAGAAATATTTATTTATTTATAACGAAACCCGGATTTTGGTTCGTTACATATCCCAATCAGCATCACTATAGGCACGCAATTCCAGAGAAGACGTAGAAGGGAATAACAGACTTTGAAACTGAGTGCCACGAAGATATCTCAAAATACGAAGAACAGCTCCCCAGTGAACAGAAGTATGAGCGGTAACAAACTGGCTAACCACATGAACAGCATGAGCGATATCAGGACGAGTAACTGTAAGATAAACCAAACTGCCTACAATGGTACGATATAGTATCGGATCAGATAGAGGAACACCATCAGTGGGAGAGTAACGTGCATTGGTTTCAAGAGTAGTGTCTGCAATTCTGTTATCAGAAAGTCTTGCACGTTGATACAGATCAGAAATATAAATCGTCTGAGAAAGAAGATGTCCCTTTTTAGATTAAGCTATCTCAATCCCCAAAAAATACCGTAATAATCCCAAATCTTTCATAGCAAAACGATGGGCCAAGTCACGTTTCAAGGATTCAATGCCATCATAATCATCGCATTTAATAATCATTTCATCCACATATAAAGACAAGAGAATGCGTCCAGCATTCGTACATCGAACAAATAATACCGAATCATGATTGCTAGGAAGAAAACTAAGGGAAGTGATGACTGTAGAGAATTTTTCAAACCAGGCACGAGGGGCCTGTTTGAGCCCATATAGAGCTTTTCGAAGGCGACAGACATCACCGGGCTGATGAGCTATTCCCGGGTGTGGAGTCATGTAAACTTCCTCATGAATATCACCATTCAGAAAAGCATTTTTGACATCCATTTGACAGATCTTCCATTTTCGAACAGACGCAACAGCAATTAAAGTATGAATTGTTGTCATTTTTGCCACAGGGGCAAATGTCTCCTCATAATCCATACCATACGTTTGCGAATATCTTTTTGCCATAAGTCTGGCCTTGTACCGTACAACAGAGCCATCAGACTTTGTCTTAATCTTATACACCCAAAGACAACCAACCTTATGTTTACCTGGTGGTAGAGGAACCAAATCCCACGTGTGTGTCTGATGAAGAGCAGTGAGCTCTTCAGCCATAGCATTCTGCCATAGAGGGTCAGAGACAGCCTCTTTATATGATTCTGGTTCAGACAGATGATGAATGCTCGCGATAGAAGAACTAAACGAAGCAGAATATGTAGAGTATGCAAAATCCGGTAGTTGAGTAGACTTACATGCACGAGTAGACTTTCTCGGAGGTGGAGGAGAATCAACATTGGTGCCAGATGACGTGGAAGGTTCATGAACTGGCACATCATGTGCAACAGAAGTATCTAGAGCAGGCATATTAGGATCAACAGACAAATCGGAAACATCAGAGGTTGGGATATCAGTGTCGCTAGCAAAAGGATCAATGTTCTGAAGATCTGACTTTGTTACATCATGTGACTTAGCTGGAATCGAATAGAAGGGAATATGTTCAAGAAATGTAACATGTCTTGATACATATAACTTCTGACTTACAGGATCAAAACAACGATATCCTTTCTGTCCCGTGCCATATCCTTTGGGACCACTGGCATAGCCTAAGAAAACACATAATGCTGACTTATTTGTCAATTTGTCTCATTCAACATGCGGACGGAGAGCAAATCAAGTACATCTAAAAACCCGTAACTCACCATAATCTGGGCGTTCACCGAAAAGACTTTCAAATGCAAATATCCCATAATTATGAGAAGTATGGATCCTATTAATCACATGTTGGGCGGTCAGGAGTGCTTCTCCCTAAAAGACACTAGGTATCTCAGCAGATAAAAGGAATGAACGAGAGGTTTCCATAAGATGACGATGTTTCCTTTCAGCAACACCATTCTGTTGAGGAGTGTCAGTACAAGATGATTGGTGTATGGTACCACCTGATGCAAGCAACTGAGTAAAATCATTAGAGGTGTATTCACCCCCTAAGTCACACCCGAAACACTTTATCACAGCAGAATGTTGCATTTGAACATATGCCCTAAATGTTTTATAAATGTCAAAGAACTCAGATCTACGTTTCATAAGGTACACCCAGGTAAAACGAATGTAATCATCAATAAAAGAAACATAATAACGTGAACCACCCTTAGTGGATACTGGTGATGGTCCCCACACATCATAATGCACAATATCAAATGGTGCAACAGAATGAGAAATACTTTTATCAAAAGGTAAAGCGGAAAATTTAGCAAGTTTGCAACCACTACAATAAAAAATATCACAAGTTTGCAACTGACCCAAAGCACCTGAAGAAACCAAAAATTTTAAACGAGAATGCTAAATATAAAATTCAGACGACAAAGGACTTAAACGAAAGGAAGATAAATCAACACCGGAGGCAACAACACCAGGTGCAGACACTTTGAGTTCTTCTAAGACATATAAATCTCCCACCCGACGACCGATCCCAATCACCCTCTGAGTGTGTTGATCCTGCACAACACAAACAGTGTCACAAAAGAAAACCCAAATTCCAGACTTATACAACTGACTGACTAAAGCAAGATTTAAGGCAAGCTTCGGAATATAATAGATATCATTGAGAGACACATGAGGGGTAGACACAGATCCAACACCCTCTACCAACATGGATGTAGCACTATCAGACATGACAGAAACATGAGAGACAGGAGACAAAGAAAGAAAAGAAGATAGATAGAGAGACATATAATGTGAGGCACCGTAATCCAAAATCCATAATGATGACGAAATACCTGAGGTACCAGAAGAAGACAGTCCCACAGAGGACATAGCGGTAGGGTTGGTGCAAAGAAATTGTCTAAACTGTTCAAATACTTGCGGATCCAGAGTGGATGGTGGTTTGTTACAGATGGTGGTGTAGTAGCAGTAAACTGAGGTGGTTTAAATGTCTATGAAGAAGGACCAGATGAACCAGCCGAAGTGGACGTGTGAGACGAAAATTGTCCACCTGATCTATCTGTTGTGGGGGCTTCTGTAAGTTAGAATTCCTTCTGCTAAGTAACAACAGACATTGAGACTTCCAATTATTTTTCTCTTTGCAAAATGCACATTCATCAAAAACAACTTTAGCACCTTGTCCGGACTGATTAGGGGAAACAACAAACACAGCTTGAGTAGTGGTCACTTTAGAAGCTTTATAAACCTGCGATTTTAACCGAGTTTCCTCTGCAATCAACTCGTGAACAACTGAATCAACTGATGGAAGAGGAGAACGATGAAGAATCGTGCCACGCAGTCCTTCAAAGTCTGGACGTAATGCCATCAAGAATTGTACTAAACGTTGTTCCTCCCTTCAAGCAATATAAGGTTTAAACACCTTCAGTGCTGCAGATTTCGTAAGTTCCAGTTGATCCCATAAATCCGACATAGCTCCATAGAAGTCTTGAATACTCATCTCATTCTGTTGAAGAGCACGGATATCAAACTCCAAATGATCCCAAACTTCCTTGGCAATATTAGACTGAGTATACAGCCGTTCCAAATGATCCCAAACTTCCTTGGCTGTATCATACTTAGCCAACTGAATACCAATGGACTGACCTACAGAATTGTTGATCCAAGTTATAACTTTAGAGTTATCCATTTTCCATGTATCGAAAGCTGAGGCATATTCAGCAGGCTTAGACTTATCAGTAGGCTTTCCCTTAGTACCTGTGACATAACCCAATATATTTTTCCTACGAAGAAAGTTTTTCATCACGTAACTCCAGTAGGCGTAGTTTTTACCATCCAGACGAGTACTAATAGACTGAAGAGAGTCATCTTTCCCAGCCATATTATCAAATTCAAATAACCGCAAACTTGTTAACCGCAAACTTGGTAACCGCAAACTTCGTGACAACCGCAAACTTCGTGAACAAACCGCAAACTTCGTAAAACGGGATAGAAACGAGGTCCAAACTTGTCAATCTGTCCAGAAGCTCTTCCAAATACACAAGTCAGTTCAAATAAAACAAAATCTGTGACTTTGATACCTCATGAGTCAAAGAAATCCGATGCAAGCGTCACCGAGCCTCTACCCTTCAACAACGAACAACCAAACAACGAACGAATCAACTACGGAGCGGAAGCGACAACAAAAATCTTCAATCAAGCATGAATCGAGTAGGCTCTGATACCATGTTAACTAATGAACATGTACCGAGAAAAGATAGAGTCTCTAAATTACACAAATGAAGATTAGCTACAAATAAAGAAGAAAGCAACATTAAATAGAAAGATAACTGTGCCTGGGCTAAAGCCCATAACAACTTATTATGCTAACAGTTCAGACTTCGACCAACCCAACCAACTTGGCCGATTTGTTTTGTTGTTGTGCAAAACTGTAATTAACGGTTTGACCTAAATTTTTTTGTTAAAATTAGCTGAATCTGACCATAAACGCTCTTGCTTAAATTTTTCCATTTTTCTTTTTCTTCCTACACTTTCTTGAAGAAGGTATTAATTTATGGTTAAAGTTGAAAGAAAAAAAGCAAAACAGCAAAAATCACAAGTTTTAGAAACATACAATGCAGTTTGTGAGTTGTAACCAAGATGGTTTTGATTGCTTTTTGCAACGTGGTGTTTGTTTCTTGCACTAATTGTACTTTGTGTGTACACTTTTTTCAAAAGTTTGAACGATCGCCACGTTTGCTTTCTGGTTTCACAGGCAAAGTCATGTACCCGTATGATGATTTTTGATCAATGGATACATGAACACGTACGTGTTTCTGGAGTGTGGGTTTGAATTAGAGAGCGTTCTTTCTAAAAGTATATAACGGTGGTACATCTTTACCTTTTGTTACAACTTTTATGTGAAATATCTGTTTTGATCTTAATGTTGCAAAAATATTATCCGTAGCAAAAGTTTTATGTTTCTGTAACAATTTCTAAATAATGAAATTGTCTTGATTAATATATATATATTGATTCCAAATTCTTGATTAATATAAATAATGAAAGTTTTATTTATCTTGATTCTTCCACATATCCAAGATAAGTTTCCCACCTTGAATGAGATTTCCAAAACTTTGATCCCAAATTCGAACCGAAACCAACTTCAAATGTCTTGAAGTCTGTCTTTAACGTTATATTTTGCTTGTAACCGAAGCCACATCTTAAAAAGTAACTGTGCTTTTGTTTTCTAACGTACATTATTGGAACCGTTTAGATAAGATTATTCGAAGAACGGTCAAGATCAAGAGTAAAGTTATCGTATTCAAAAAATAAAAATAAAAATACTATAAATATAAAGACCAAACATGCTGCAATAAAGATTGAGTGTACTTAGCAGTTGGTCATCTGTTGCAATAGTAGCTCCAAGACTTCTCATAGTGGAGGTCTTGGGTTCGAATCCTAGCCATAGCAAAAAAGGGGTCTGTGGCCAGGTCAGGGGGTTTACCCAGTTGGGGGGATTCCTCCTGTGGTGGGCTGACCTGGATATTCTAGGTGTTGCTCCAGGGAAACCCAATTATCCTAGAATATCTAGGTGTTGCCGTTCAAAAAAAAAAAACTTAGCAGGCATACATGGAAACCCTAATATTATGTTGAAAAAGTAGTTGGAAAATGATTTTTTTGACTAAATTTAGCACAAAAACTTATATTTATATATGTGTTTTATAATTGATAATTTACAAGTTTACATTCTTCTTGTTGCGAATTTCACAATGAGATAAAATGCGTCTAAAATGGATTTAAGATAAATGATATGTAGATGCTTAAAGTAGTGGATTTAATTTGTAATCGACGAATCCAGCAATGGCAACGGTTGCGGGGGTAGTCAGTGAGAGATGGGTCGGCGGTTGCAGGGGTAGCCGGCGAGAGATGGGTCGGCGGTTGGTGTTGCAAAGAAAAAAATATGAAACTGCAATTGGGATGTTTAGGCCCATGGGACTGATTTGAAATATCAATGAGTAATGGACAAAAATGCCCTCACATGCAAGACATAGGAGGCTTATTTAACAGAAATAATAATGTCGTTAAGTTCAAGGACAAAACTTGCAAAATTTAGTAAAGTCTGATATCATAATGGCAAGAAAAAAGGGTATAGGAATGTACTGACAAATCTCATATAAAATAAAGGACGAAAAGACACTTAACTCGCAAAAAAATGAAACCACTGTTTACCCAAGGGGAAAATAAGAAAAATGGATGAGAGTTGCATATTTGACCAAACGACAAAGACAAAAATGATAGTTACTCCTTATTTTATCTAAAACTTTAAATGTGTTGATTATGCATTATCAGTTGATGCAGTGAATCAAAATCAACTATTGATACCAAATTGCAGAGTCCAAATCTATAGAGGCAATGAATCAAAATTATACTAATAAGTGAATAAGTCATCTATTTTCACTCAACTATTGAATGTGTTGATTATGCATGAACCAAAAAATCTTAAAATACTTTAGAGTTAAATACGGTTTTAGTCCCTGTTGTTTCACTAAAATAACCATTTTAGTTCAAAAATTTAAATTTGACTTTTTTAGTCCAATAGTTTCATTTTTGTAACCATTTTCATCCGATCCGTTAATAGCGTTAGTTTTGTTCCGTTAAGTCGATATAAAAGGACTATAATGCCCCTGATAGCATAAAACTAAAAGAAATAAGATAATAACTGGATATATATATATATTTCAAACAAATAAATGGCAAGAACTAGGGTTTTTCAAAATTGAATTTTGGGAGGAAAACATGCCATAATCACCACCATGAATGGCAAGAACTAGAGTTTTCTTTTCAATCTCAACTCTAGACCTGCTTCATCATCATCTTCAGACTTGTTCCTTGGCGGTGGCTTGTAGTTATCATCGTCCTCACCACCACTTTAGCCCCACCTCAGTATCCTTCCTAACCAAAAACCCAGTTGTAGGCCAATACTTTAATACATGAATAAAAGTAGTTATAGAAGCATAAGGTACGATATAAAGGATAAACAAAATACATCAATTAGAGAAAACTCTTTCCTGCACAATACTTATGTGGTTCAGATCTTCTAGTTTAGATTTGAAGTCGCAATGGAAAGACATGAGTGTCCTTTGGCGAGAAGCGAAAGCAATACTAAACTGTTTGATTTCTTCTTTCAGGTCTTTCCGCCTCTGAATTTCACAGGCCAAATCCTGCAAAATCTTTTCATTTTGCTGACTCAATGATGCAAGTTTTTTTGATGAATCGGATACAGTTAGAAGTAGATCATCTCTTTCTTTTAATAAGAGCTCAGACTCCCTTTCCAGAACCTCAACTCTTTCTTTAGAAGCTTTTAGGAGGTGGTTATTAATATCTAACTCTTGTTCTATGCTCTGATAAAATTCCTTGATCAATTTCATTTCACCCCCCAATTCCGTCTTCCAAGAAGCAGATTGTGCGCACTCCTAAATTCATATTTGAATATTGTTAAAAGCAAGGAACAAAAAGTTAAAAGACATGTTACCGACTGCCGTATGTATGCAAGTACCGGACTTTCATGAAAGGCAGCAGGTTATTTGAATCCATGAAAAATAGTTTTCAATGAATTCTAAATCAAACTAAGCATACTCCTTATGTATGCAAGCATTGGACTTTTCATGTATGCCTAATCTAGTTTTCATTGAATTCTCAATCAAACTAAGCATACTTGTTACAAACCGAAACCATTGCACGGTATGGGAACAAATGTGGGGCTTATAGACCAAATGGGCTCCCCCACCCACCAAACTAGTTTTTTGGGATGATTGTGAGTTCTCATGTTTGGGCTGTAACAGTGGTATCAAAGCCACACTCGAAGTAGTGGCCCACTGAGTTGTGGCCTAGAGGGAACCAGCCGTGACCAACGAGGATGTTGGCCCTTAAGGAGGGTCGATTATTACAGACTGAAACCAATGCAAGGTATGAGACTTGTCCCACAACAGTTGTATGTGCAACAAATGTGGGGTTTATAGACCAAATGGGCTCCCTCACCCATCAGACTAGTCTTTTGGTCTAACAATACTCCTAAAGCTAGTCTGAATCCATAAAAGAATACTATTGTCCCCTCTTATGCAACTAAGAATTAGGTCATCCAATCCTCTAGGTCTTTAGAAAACTTAAAATTAAAAGGCAAACATGTTTAATAATATCCACTAAGGAGGAAAAAACAAAGGCTCTTGATAGAAAAATGTTTTGTTAAGTGAATGACCTAGCAGCATAGTTGCTTGATCTTTTATCAGTTAAAATAATGTGTGTGGTGGTGTTGGTGGTGTGGTTGGGGGAGGGGAAGGGGGTTTCAGTTGGCATAGAGCAAAGCAGAGAATCAGAATATGATATACCTGAATAAAAGGTATGAGAGACAACATACTCAAGATTATGATGATGAATAATATCAAAATGCGCATGTAGTAACTTGTGGATAGTTTTGTCCAGGCATCTACCTTGTATTCATCTTTACTTTTTCTTGATAATATTGAGGAACTGCTTTCATTTCCTTCATTCTTACGGGTAAAGCCGTCCATAGCCACAGACTCATTAGCTTCAAACGTTGACATAAGAAACGTGACAAATTCACTAGTTCTAGAAAACAATTTTGCAGTTGTGCACTTGTCAACCTCTACCAAACTCTGTTCAAGTCAATAAGATTCATTAAGCATTTCAATTTTCTCCTCATTTACGGCTTTGCAATATGCAATGCACATGGTACCTGAAAAGTAGAGAATATCTCCTCATTTACAACTTTGCAAGACTCCCTCACCCTCTCAGGAATTTCCTCGGCTTCTTTCTGAAGTTTTGATATCTCTTCCATCAGGTGGTTGTTCAACACTAACTGTTCTTTGTGCTGTTTCTGTAATGTGATTTAATACAAAATAAATTAGAATATCCTTGTTAAAGCATAATGCCTTTACCCTTCCCTCTTCTAAAGCAATACAAGAACTCCTCAGCAAGTGGTGTTGTTGATATTCGTGTTGACAAAGGTATAGAAAATGATGTGATAGAGAAAGAAACTAACCTCAAATTTATTTTTTGCATCAATAGCTTCCTGCAGTTGTCTTTGAAGATTCTGAACTTCTTTGTAATTGCCGGTTTGACAATCCTGTAAAGACCATCCGCATGTGCTTTTATATAATATGCATATTGGCAACATAGCCTAACAGTGTTAATTCTACATAGTTATATGATTACATCCTAAGACTTGTATACAATTATACAAGCTTCTAAAATAGCATAAAGCATGTGATAATTTGTCTAGAAAATAAAAGTGGTTATTTGAATATTCACACAACGGATAACTGCAAATTTTGCTTTAGTGTTGATGATAATAAGTAGCAGGCTTGTTACAAGCAATTTCATGTCTCGAGTGTTAAATTAATAATCAAACTCGCTACTTTACGAACAAGAAAATAAATAAATCAGAAGGAAAATTATATAAACACAATGAAAACATGAAAAGCTAAAACTTACAGGAATTTTATCAAATGATGGAATGGAAGAAACTTGTTTTGCTGGAGTCATACTAATTGAATCAAGGTCAGCTATGAAGCCATTGTTCATCTTGAACCACATGTCTTCATCAGCAACATCACCAAATTCATATGGAAGTGGGCTATAATCAGGTGTTGTAGAATGATAAGATCGTTTAGCAACAAACGACTGTGGAGCTGGTTTAAAAGTAGGGGTACTAAAAGCATCAACTTGTCGTGTGCTAGAAATGTCACTGGTTTCTTCTTTTTGATATTGTGTCAAGGAGTTACTTCCCTACAAACAATAAAAACTATAAGCCAGCCCTAGATGAATAATAACAATAATAATAATAATAATAATAATAGGAGAAGACTGCTTACTTGGGTTGAGATTCTTTCTCTGTGTGATTTCCTCTCCTCCTCCAACTCCATAGCAAGCTTTTCACGCTCTAGCTCATACTGATAAATGCAAACATAAAAAACTGAGTTAACTATAAACATTCATAAAAGAAGATGATGGCCGATTAAACTTACCTTGAGCATACCATTCCTCAGTTTCAAGATCTCTTGTTCCAGAACCCCTGCATGCGATCCCTATCAAAGTAGTTCACTACATTTAAGTTCTATCCTTGGTGGCACAACCTCAAAACAAGATAAACACTTCACCTCAAGTTTCATGCGTAATTCTTCTATCTCAAGTTTTTGTCGCTTCAGTAATGCAGCATCCGTCAGAATCTATAAAGATGGAAAACTATTTAGCTCCAATAACAATGGGCAACAAAATGACCAAAACATTAATAAATAAAAGATAAGGTCTATATATGCTTCAAATCCACAAAACCAGTGTAATGGTATGACCAATGTGCCACTCCATATTTTTGCACATGCTCCATATAAACAAGAAGAAAGCAACATTATCCTTAGGCCATATCTAAACTAACTTTTTTCCTAATGTCTTATGTACATAGATTACAGTGACAGGATAGCTCTAGTAACTGTTGAAGCCAACTATACCATATTTGATGACTATATCATTGTTCAGCAAGTCACTAGATGACTTCAAGTATCTTAAATCAAAATACTAAATCATGGCACCAGTAAATGAAGCTAAAGCTTAACAAAGGAATGAGATATGTTAATACTAAGAAACACATGGATAATGCATATACTTCCTATCTTCTACCCCCTCTTTAACTGTAATAACCAAAACAGTGGTCTCTTTAAGATTGCCTGCACAAAAGCTACAATATAATATTCTACAATTATTAAAGATAAGAAAGACAGTGGTATAAAGAGCAAGACCAACCTCATTTACTTGAACACAGTTGGTAATACGTTTAGCTCTACTGGCAAACTGAAGGGTTCCCTTTGTTTCCTCTATATGAACCTATATATATGTACACCAGTTAAACAAAAAATGAATGTGTAGTACATCCAAGCGGAAAACATGACAAGAAAATGATGTAGCTATACCTCCTCTGGTGCCACAGTACAAATTATTGAAGTTTTCGCGTTGCCACCAAGTGCAGGTTGAAGGATACGGGTGAGCTTGCTATCACGATAAGGAATATGCCCCCTACAACAAAATGTAAGAGTTTTGCTCACCATTTCAACTATATTACTAGTTAATCAACTTGTAGCAACTATTCTATCATCAAATAATATTTGCTTCAGGTGCAAACTACTCTCTGGAAAATATTAAGTAAGAAGAATATTTATGTTAAAGAGAAGTATTCCCTGTTGAAAACAAATAAACCTTATATTAAGGGGTGTTGAAGGATGTAACTATGCCGGGTCGTAAGTTAGAAAAACGGGCTTCCAGGTCAGTTATTCAAAATTACCAAGATGAATGATGCATGTTACATCCTTATAAGAGTTTAGGGTCATAACTATCACATGGTAATCTGTAGGGACCAATTTGTAACTCATAAACTTCAACTACCATCTGTTTTGTTAGTTGATATAATTCATTAATAAAATAACAAACGACAGCTTGTACGTGAATATTCCTCTCTTTATCTCTCTTAGTTTCCATTCACACGCTATTTAATATATCGCTATGTAATGTATCTCACTATCTTGTACGCGTTTATCTTGTGTTTTGGGATGTTATTAGCCAAAAATTTCAAATTGCTATTTGCAAGGAATCGTGGTGTTACAGAACTAGACGTAGACATGTACCTTTGCTTTGCGCCATCACTCAGTTTGTTGATGACATTGCCAAGAATCATTAAACTCTTGTTGATGTATTTTCCTTCCTTCAATCGAACTCCACCAGCTCCAGTTTTGGCAATCCGTTCAGACCCGGCTAAGTCTACCAAGTTCTAGTCCATATAGAAAAGAAAAACTCAAGAAATGGATGTGATTACCAAATAAATGATTGTAGCCAGTTAAAGATAAAAAGTTACACACCAAGACAGAAACACGAATAGCATCATCCAAAGTTGAATAATCATTAGAACCTGAGTCTTTCCCTTTACTCTCAATCACCTGAGATGCCATGCCATTAATATAACAGCTTCTTAACCATAAAAGAAATATATAACACTTGAAAATTATTAACATCAACAAAAGTTGAGCAACATACCATCCTAAAGATTGTGTGAGATCTACTACTTCGGGCATTCATATTAGTCTCACCGAAGTGTCTGTTAACTGAAAGAAGCAAATTTCATATGGTTAAGTGAACTAACTAACATGGATGGTACAAGAAAATCTCAAATTAGACTCAAACCTTCCCCCATTTCAATGAGCTTAAGTACTTGCTCAGCACTATTAACAATCTCCTCCCTAAGGCCTGCAACAAATATACCACGCTGGAAAAGAACATACCCACATAGATCAGTAAAAGAACATTTATACTATAATATAGATGTGTTGTACCAGTCACCTCCAAACTTTCATGAATTTGCAGTTTCTGGTTCTCAATAGCAAAAAGGTCATTAATTTCTTCATTGTATATCTCCATGTAAGAGACTCTAATGAGAAACTCCCTATCAGTTGACTGCAAACATTTGTAGAAGTAAACAATTAGTCTTTGACTTTGTCATTATATATTCTGGCCTAGGTTGTCAAAAGCGCACAAGACTGCAAGGTACAGGGTTAGTGCCTGGTGGAAACCTAGGCACAATTTGGGGCTTTTCTTGTAAAGTCGCTGAAACATGTCTAAAACCCCTAATCAAGCATGGATTCACCATAAAAAGGACTAAACTAGCCCTAAACAAGCCTAAAACAAGTTTAAAACCCCTAAAAACAGTATTCTTATACTATGCGCCTAGCTTATAAAAGCCCTCGATTTTTTTGCGCCTTGCGAATAAGCTCCGAGCGAGGCCTTTGCACCTTGACAAACATGATTCTAGCTTATAAACAAATACAGTGTAAAACTATAAAAACATACAGCGTTTG
Source organism: Smallanthus sonchifolius (assembly GCA_023525975.1). Lineage (NCBI taxonomy): Eukaryota > Viridiplantae > Streptophyta > Magnoliopsida > Asterales > Asteraceae > Smallanthus > Smallanthus sonchifolius. The sequence continues at coordinate 2,229,352 of JAKNSE010000034.1, read as the reverse complement.
TCTTGTCAAAAATATCTTTGACAGCCCGGTTAATAACTCCTGGATCATTGTCAGATCCATTCATTGTAAAAGTTTTCCCACTACTTGTATGTCCATACGCGAACGCAGTACCTGCACATTGCACGCTTCTGGATCAAGATTTCACTTAACTGATCAGTAACCGCAAACTTAGCTAGGTCATGGAACAATAACTAATAGACCAATTATGTTATTGTAACAGACTAGAGAGTATTCAAGTGTAATAGTGATCTCCATATTGTAACCCTAGTTTATAACAAAACAATCAATACAATACAACATTTCTCTGGTTCAATTAAAACAGAATTAGTAAACGGTTACCAATTACCATTGAAGCCTTGAATGACAGCATGGATGATGTCCTTTGTGAGGAGGTCATAAACTGTAGCATTCGAGCAATCGTTGTCGAAAACATGATCTACGCGAAAACGTAATTAGTAAGAGAAATAAAGCATAAGGATTAGGAATAAAAGCAGGAAGGGAGGGTTTAGGTACCGAAAGTATAGGAAAGAGCAGGGGGGAGAGGGGTGCCGGATAGAGACCTGTGCAGTGAAATACGGTTGTCTTCTACCTTCCAGTGACTGCCATTAAAATTGGAGGATGTGAAATCTTCTGATGACGTCACAGGTGGTCTCACTCTCACTGCTACGCATATTTTCTCCATCTCTGTTCAACCAACTGACCGCTGGATCTGATGGACTGTGAATACCGGAGTCCAGATGACAAAAAAAATTAATTTTTTTATAAAAAAAAATTTAGAAATTTGAGTTGAAGCGGAAAAGAATTTTGAAGGGATGGAGGGAAACTAAAGTTTAAAGTTTGAAGAAATTTGTTACTATTATTATCAATGTTTTCAAAACCGGACCGGGTGTCGAACCGGTCGTCTTACCGATCCACTGGTCAGACTGGTTGGACCGGTCGAACCGGATTTAAGAACCGGCTAACGTTATAAATAATATAAATATACTACAAAGAATATAATTATACACTTATAGAATTTTTATGTTTAGAAATAGTAAAATAGAAACTTTAGAGTTGAAAAAGAAAACCAAAAAATAAGCTATACCATATTGACAACATAATATTTGAATATTTATGTTTATAGGTTGTAAGACTGCCCGCAACACTAACAGCCATCCATCTTATAAACAGTCCTAGTCAGTATGTCACATCAGCTTATCTCTCATTCTTCCCACAAACTCATTTTACCCTCAACACTACCATACTCATCCATCCCATAAACAACCTCATTATTTTCACATCATCTTTTTTTTTTATTTTCATTTATTTATTTAAATTACTATTAAATAACTTAAATTAATTAATAAATAAGTAAATAATAAAACAAAAATTAAAATTACATTAAATTAAATAAAAACAACAACCTAAAACAATAAAATCAAGCAACAATACCAAAGTTAATAAATAGAAAACATAAATAAGCTAGTCACTGTTCGCCTCAATATGTTCTATTAGATCGCTTCGTAGTGCTTGGTGAGCCTTTTGGCTACGTAAGTCTCTGAACCTCTCTAGATGTGTTTGAAATTGTGACGGTGCTCCATTACTATAGCTTGGTAAATCAGGTTCGTGATCTTCACGTGACCAATTAGTTATGTCTGCACCTTCATCCTCCACAATCATATTATGTAGTATAATACATGTATGCATTATATCACCTAACACAGGTAAGGTAGAAGATTTTGCTGAACCTTGTATAATTCCTCACCTTGCTCGAAGGACACCAAAGGCTCACTCCACATCTTTTTTGCAGACTCTTGACGTTTTTGAACAACTTCATTTTCAAATTATTTTCTGGTGGATACATGAAACTCTTTACTAATGTTGCCCATTCTGGATAAATGCCATCCGCGAGATAGTTCCCTTTCGTGTACATATTCCCATTCACCGTAAAGTTACACTCTGGTGCATTCCCCTCTAATACTTGATTAAATACTGGGGACTGATTTGATCCTGTAACTCCAAAGAATGTATGTCAAATCCAGAGATCGTGTGATGCCAACTGACGAATAGCACTTTGTGCATTTTTGTCTTGGTGATAGACCTTTTCTACCCACGGCATCATATCTTTGTGTAAAATATTTATAGTGTTCAGATTTACCTACTTCGTATATGCCTGCGACAATGCGATTGAAAAGTGATACTCTCATCCTAAACCGTCGTCTAAAGAAAGTCTCATCAAACACCAGGGTTGGAGCAAAGTAATCGTTCCACAAGCGTGCGTCAGCATCCTTACAGTCTCTATTTATTTCTTTGTGTTTCTTATTTCGCTTGGAAGAACTTGACTCTTCATAAGGATCAAGCTCAAACAATTGCATGGCGAGATCTTCCACATCATCAGAAATAATACTTTGAAATTGTTGTGTGAGCATTTGCGGAATATTTACCGGCATTTGCTCATCACGGGATGTTATTTTGAAATATATGGATTGAATGGGTGAAATATATGATGAGAAAGTTGTGTGTAAATTAGGTTGAGGTTTATGTTAGTATTTATAGTTAGATATGAAAAACTAGCCGTTAAGATAAGGACAAAAAATAAAACTAGCCGTTAAGATAAGGACAAAACATAAAACTAGCCGTTACGGTATGGACAAAACATTAATATTACCGTTAGAATTAGATTTGAATTTCTAACGGCTAGTTACCAACGACTATTTTTTTTCAAACAGATAGTTTCAAATGCATATAAATGCCCTATAAATACCACAATGTCTTCATCTCATTCACCAACTTCAAATTTTCAGTCCAAAGATTATATTTTACTTCTCAAATACGGGTGGAGGGTATCCCTTTCCGATTGAACCTGTACGCCCAGCAAACCCACCGTCTCCGGTTGAACCTGTACGCCCAGCAAACCCACCTCCTCCGGTTGAACCTGTACGCCCAGCAAACCCACCTCCTCCGGTTGAACCTGTACGCCCAATAAACCCTTCACCTCCTGCTGATGAACCATGGACGGATGAAGAATGGAACTGGGCATTCGACCAAATCTTTGGCCAACTACAAATTGGGGACGAGGAAACAGACGAGCATGTACCTAATTCAGAGGATGGACACATCAGTGACCCCGGAGCGGAATACGAACCTAATTATGAAAATGAGGAAACAGATGACTAGCGCTTGAGGTACATGACCCATGGGAAGACGAGCGTTCAATGGATTCGGATTGATCGTTTGATTCAATCGCGCATCTTTAATTTGTTTAATATTATGTGTTTTAGTTTTAAATTTTAGTTATGAAATAATTTAAAACTAGGTTTTAATTATGTTTTAAATTTAAATTAAGTTTTAATTATGTTTTAAATTAGGCTATAAAGTATTTTTAAATCATAATTTAAATTAAGTGTAAATTGATTTTTAATTAAATTTCTCACCGTTTGGAAAGAGCGAAACAAAGAAAAAAATAAAAAAAATTGTTGGGCCCACAGATATTCAAACAAACACAACCCATGGTGGTGGGCGGAGGCGTATGAGCGTTGAACCCTCAACGGGTGCCCTCTGGATGGATGGGCCACGTGGACTCATGGGCGGCATATATGAAGTGCGTTGGAGGCATCCTAAGGTTAGATGAGAAGTTGCTTGGATTCTTAGAAAAAGTTTGCAACCCTACGAAACATTGAAACAAATGCAAAATCTGTATTTTTTTGTCATCCCACATCGGCCAGGAGATCAAAAAACCAATGCAAAAGCTATCTATATAAGGAGGAGGTCTCCAAGTTTAGAAAATCAAACATGGCTCACACTGAAATGAGTACTGTGCGGGTTCAGTTCAAGTATATCCGACCACAGTAAAATTGTTGTGCCACAGGTTTGACCGGTTTAACCGTTGTATTTCCTGATCGACCATTGGTTTGACCGGGTTGATGCAGGACTGGTTTAACATCTTTAACCGGTCCGGGTTTTAAAACATTGATTATTATTCTTTTGTTTTCATTAGTTTCTTATTTGAAATACTCTATAAAAACTCAATTTAAATACAATAACAAAATTGTTGCTATTTTCTTATTTTTCCTTTTAAAAATATAATGTCTTAATCTTATAGAAAAAATATTAATATAGTATGTCTTATAAAATAGATATTTTAATTAATTGTGTTTAAGTTTATCAAACATGCGTGTCAGTCGTTTTAGATAGCGAGTCGTAACATGTTTCTAATGAAAATGAGTCGTTTAAAAAAATATATTTATCATTTTGTTTGAGGGATAAGATAGGGTTTTTAACCAAAATTGATTCGCATTTAAAATATAACAAGATGGATCCGCAAGTTATATTTAGTTTTTTACAATACAGAAAATAATGAGGTTAAAAGTTGTTGAATAGTATTTCGTCATGGATTACTCGATCAAACTTTTTTACAATCGTTAACGTACCTTTATTTTTTTCATATTCGGATGATGACCACACCAAGAAAATGAAAGACCTACTAATTTTCAAAAGCTATTCCTATGTTTTGTTTTTATTGCTAATGGGTGGTTGGAATTTTTTACGTTCATCGAAGTTCGCCTGAAAAGTCGTCAGAGTTACAAGGTTGGTTAGGTCGGAAATAAAGGGGAGGAAGATAAAACGGGTGGGGTACAAGCGGTTTGAGTGTGTTTATATTTTATTCATCATCAATTAAATTGTTTAAAAAAAATTATTTAATCCATGTAATATGCGGATTTTTAACCTAGTTAACATTATAAAAATAATATTTCTTTGGTGTGGGTTGGAGACTTTTAGGCCTAAATTCCGAAGTTTTAAAAAAAAAAAAGAATTTTCTTTCGCATAGATTTGGCTCGATTGTAGAGTTGTAGTTAGGTTTTTGGTTATAAGATATTTGTAGCTAGCGTTTCTGCTAACATAGACAAGTTCTCGTGAGTTATCAAAATATTTAAGAGTTCCTAAATGATTCAATTTATATATAGGGAGAGATAATGTGAGCTTTAGGTTGTTGACCATGAGATTTGTGGTATGTAATTATTCATACAAACAAATGATATAAGAATCATATGAATGAAATCAAAAAATTTGAAACCTCAATTTTATTATTTGCTTTAGGTCTTAAAAAGTTTGAAACGACCCTAGTATGTTCAAAAAGAATAAAAAATGTATATCAATCATCGAATTCACTTAATAGTTGACAACTTTTTTTATTACTATTTGTTTTATTAACATTTTACTTTTATGTTCTAGTAATTATCATTTGTATAAATTTTTTATCCTTACAAATCAAAGAAACGAAAAATGTCCGGTAAGATATGTCCTCATCAACACAAAGATGCACATGTTATAACTAAAATTTGACAAACAAAAGAGACACCACAATTTCCTCAATTATTACTATTTATTGTTATTACAATGAGGACGTGAACATGATTATTGTCCAGAGATTCACATACCAGAAACGAAAAAAACATAAATCAAATTCAATAAATTAAATAAATAGATATAATGCATTTGTGATCACACTAAAGTCATATTTTGTTTAACAATTATGGTCAAATTTTTCATTTATTTTTTGCAATAACACCACCTAGAATTTAGCAATTTAGAATTGAATAAATACATCATAATCTGCACCTAATATGATTTGAACTCATAACCTTTTAGTTATAAGACACACCATTTAACCACCAGGATTTTCACAATATTTTCATTTATAACCCTCCAACAAATTCTTCCGTTGCAAATCATTGTAAAATCGGATAATGAACTGCTCGGCCGCCTCATCCACATGGTTGTCCTCATCAACATTACAAAACGGAAACGGAGAGTCTGTTACCCTCAGCTGCCTAACCACCGGACTCCTCCCAAACCCTGTCCATGCAGGCGAAGTAGTATCACTGTGAATCATCTCCATGGCCTTGAGCACCGACGCATTGAAAGCCTTAACATCAACATCCACATTCTCTTTATTTTCCGCATGGTGTTTCTTATGGTATGAAAATAGAGAGAATTTGTGGTTACTTATAGTTGTAGGAGGACGGAAGGAGAGGTGGTTTGAGGGGCGGTTGACAGCGAACGCCACCCAATTGTGATGGTGGTGGAACAAAAGGTTTTGCAAGGCCTTACCGGCGATCTTGGCACGTTTTACCATCATGTTGAGATCCAACCATATCTTGTTCTTGGATACGCCTTTACGTAGCATGAAGTAGAACAAACGTAGGATGCTCCAAATCTTTTTTGGTAAAATTGGTAGATTTTGTTCCATATTTGTAATTTATTGATTCTTTGTTGTCTTGTTTAGCAACAGAATTGAATATAGGGTTTGTATATAAAGGGGAAGAGGGTTGATAAAATAATTGTAGTTTCAAAAGGTAATTGTGACAATAAGCTACTAAAACTCAAAGAGTATACTCAAAACCATATTATGAGTAACACTTTATAAAGTTCCAAAGTCAAAAGGTCCATTACTTAGCGAGAGAGGTTTTGTCATTTGTGACCACCACCACTTTGTCACCGGCCTCGTTATGCTCCAAAGTTACCCTACCATAAAACCTCTTGGTAAACCTCAAAGTGTCACTTTGGGCTTATGTTCATTAAAACTCTGTAATATTTATTATAATATGTGCTTTAATATTTCATATTACAAGTTTATAACACTAACATTACTTTGAACATCTCCACTTCACGAATGTGAAAACTCGTTTGTCACAAACGTGCCCGCGGCACCATTTGGTTGCGAGATGTTCTTTGAGATTCCGTTCGCCCGGAAGGATGCTATGGACGGAATTATGCGGGGCCTTCCAAGTTTTTTTTCTACTTTTATTTTAAGAAAAAGAATAATGTTTATATATTTAAGAACTTTCAAAATAAACTTTATAAACTTTTAAAAAATGAAGACTTTTATAATATTTAAAAAAAATCTGTGAACTTTCATAAAATACGAGTTTGTTTATATAAAATTTTATAACTTTATGCATTACATTTACAGGTTTTTTTAAAGTTTACAAACTTTTATAAACTTTCATATAAAAGTTTACAAAATATCTACATTATTACAAAAATTCTTATATTATTCTATAAATCATATTATAATTTGGAAAGATATTCTGAAACTATATCCAAATTTTTTAGGCTGTTTCAGTTTTCTAACATCTTCTATATTTTCGTCATTTGATACCCCTCTAGTTTAATTAATTCATTTCCACCCTTCACATTCTCTTACCAAACCAATAATTAAGAAGATAAACTTCGACTTGTGTAATTAAACAAACAACAACAACAAGAGTACATTTTAACATATTAGGTTTGGTTGCTTTTTAGTATTTACAATTTAAAATCTACAGGGCCTGTCACGAGAATTCTTAAAACGTTTTGTGCCCGGGACATGTTAAAAAAAGCAGGGCCCATTTAATAAACTCATAATGACATAATAAAAAATTACAACAAACGAATAACGATTAACGATCATACATAACGAATAATGAATTACGCTGCCGACTACCGTTCTTGCCTCCTTCATCTTCTGAGTTTCCTACCCGCTCCAGCCCACTTATTTTGTTATTTTTTAATAAGTTTGAAAATCTAGTGGGCCTTTTTTTAATTTATAAGTGAGTTAATAGGATAAATAGGTAATAGAAGTAGCGAGTCTTTTTTAATTTTTAAGTGGGTTAATAAAATAAATGGATAATATAAGTTGAGCCTTTTATAAAAATATATATAATATATAACTTTTTTTAAACTACGGCCCCGGACGGTCGCCCTCCCCACCCCCTAATGGCCGCCCCTGAAAAACTATATATTTAGCGACGTTTCTTGAATACTAATCGTACACATATATATATTTTTTTCTTTCTTAAAAGTGGTTTGGTACCTTTCTTTTGTTTTCGTAAATGAAAGTGTGAACAACGTGACATAATTATTTAAGCTTGAACAGCTGAACGAAATATACATGTGTTTTTTTAATATTATTTGCATAAGTTATAAACTTATAATGTTGAAAAAATAATTACTCAAGAAAATAAAGCCTAAATTCTAAACAAAGCCCATCCTAATCAAAAGCCCAAATTTTGGGTTAACTGTATCCAGATTGGCTATTTTCTCAACTGGGTATATGTTCTAACCCTATGATATTAAAATATTCAGATGTAATACAAGAAAAGAATATCATAAAAGATGCACTCCTTTAATTCAGTTATACTAGAAATTAAGCCCGCACAATGCGGCTGGTTTTCGAAACTCGTTACAAATATTGCGGCGGTGACAATAACGTGACTAAGTACATAAAAGAAACGTATGAAGTTGCCATAACTCGGTTCTGCAGATGAAAAAATAGATAAATGTGTCATGAATAGAAGTTAACATTGAAACGACAAATTCGTTAAAAAAGTTAGTAACAAAGCAAAAACAAAATAAAAATAGGAAAAATAATTTTTATAAACGAATATAAAAAAAAGTAAAAGAAAAAAGAAACGAAATTTAAGTGGTAAACTTATGAATTTAGAAATTTAAGAGATAGAGTTGAGATTTTTGTTAGGGTAGAGTATTGAGGATTATGAATTTTAAGTAAATGATAAAATAATTTTTTATTTAATTATTATTTTTGTATATCGAATTGAATATTTGATGTAATGATGTGTAAGTATTTAAATAATTAATTATTTAAGAGTTCTAATTTTACTTGTAGAAAAATGGGGGCCAGATGTTTTTAGAAAATAAGAATAAACAAATGGAAGTAAATGATTGATTTGAAACAGAATTATACAAGCCACAACATAAAGATATATTATTATTGGTGGTGAATTAAAAATAATAATTCTAATCTTTAAGAGGCTGTGACGCCTTATTCGTGAACCCGGATGGATACTAGTCGGTCGACTGCAGACCACAGATATTTTGGAGTCACGAGCCATCTGGTTTATGGACCACACACACACTGCAACTGCATGAATCAACCCTGACCAACTGCATGAATGGTTTATGGGCATGGGAAGCCAACTTTTTGGTTTTGTAGCTTTTTAGGTCTTTGTTTCATGATCCTTGTGACTCACGTGAAACCAAAGTTATGGGTAGTGGTGTACATATCGTCTGCAAATCATTTTATATTGGTCCGGTGATTTGTCGACTGAGTTTTAGCCGGTTGGGAAGATGTCGTCTAGATTTTAGCTTACTAGTACACATGACTTGTTTTGATTGATTGATTTTATAGACCTCATGTCTTTTCCTTTTGTTTCGTGCCGACATAAGCCATGTTAACTTACATGATGTTTTTTAGTTAGTTGTTTTTAAATATGCTTATTTTAAATACAAGCTAAAAGTCATTTTGGCAAAAAGAAAAAAAATGTTCAAAATATAATTTTGATGATTTTCTCTATACATGGTCAAGTATATCAACACGTGAACTCCATCTGAAGTTAAGTTTGATGGACTCTTTTAACCGTTCATGATCATCAACTATATATGTTTTTTATTTATATCAATTTAAAAAAATCTTAAATTAGTCCTCCAATCAGAAAACAATTTTTTTAATAATAATAGATTTTGAATCTGTTATATAACTAATTAATTAAAGAGATGCATACTACTTCTATTTGAAGCTATATACACATGCCAATATATATGAATATTGAAGAAAGAAAGAAAACAGTTGGTTATTAACAAATCTTTAATTTCAAGCACCCATGCATTAAATAATATTGAACATATTGATTATTGTCCACACCAAACAAGAAGTTGACATTTTAAACTACATTCATTATCAATCATGTTCAACTTTTAATTATTTAACGACATGTTGGTTCACACTTCACATGACACTCAATCTATCTAGCTACTTGATACATGATACCACTCCCATGCTCATTATAAATACACCCCCTTGTTGCTTCACTTCTACACTAAGCTAGCATTCATCAATATCAAAATCTTACATATAAATCTTGTTTCGTCATTTTCGCAATCGATAGTTTATCCTAAGTTAGCATGGCACCGCACGGTGACACCATTGTTAGCTCATACGCGTTTAGCAAGCCACCAAGACTATCGTCGGATGGGCTTAAACGCACAGTGTCAGACATGTCTTTCGAGTTAGCCAAAGAAGCGATTGATATCAAATCATTGACCACTATAGCGGAGGTGGTGGATGCGAAGTGCGAGTGTTGTGGCATGGTTGAAGAGTGCACACCCGAGTACATGGAAAAGGTGAATAACCGCTTCTTAGGTAAGTGGATATGCGGGTTGTGTTCAGAAGCCGTGAAGGAAGAAATGGCGAAAAATGGTGGGAATAAAGAAGAGGCGTTGCGTAGTCACATGAACACGTGTGTTCGGTTCAACAAACGTGATCGAGCCTACCCGGTTTTGTGTCAAGCCGAGGCCATGAGAAACATGCTGAAGAAGACTAGACTAAGATCTACATCTTTGATCAGTCATAGAGACCTATGGGCTCACAAAGAAGGGTGGCATCACTAGGAGTTCTAGTTGCATTCCTGCTATTACTAAAGAGATCAATGCTGTTAGTAGTACTGGCTAATTAAGCTAGTTACAAAATCATGCACTTCACTAAGCATGTCCAAATATTAATAGGATTTGCTTATAATATTAGTATAAGTACTACCATATAATATTTTTTTAGATTTACAGGGGACTTAAAAGCTTCGTATTAGTTAACTACAGTTAACTACATGAGGTAGCAGACTCAAGAAAGCTGACATGACTCCGCTCACGTGGCAATGGGGCTCGGTGACTTTGCTTAGGTGGCAAGCAGACTATTTGAGTGTGTTTGTTTAGGTAGTGGACTCTATCTGTCCTTATTCTTCATGAGAAAGTTCTGGTTTTTCTTTACAAAGATTCCATGCAAAGTCCACTTGCCAACTCAGCTGAGTTATCGAGTCCACTTGCCACATGAGCCGAGTCCTGTCATCTTTGCTAGAATCTGCTACCTTAGATAGCGAACTACCTAAAAACTTAAGCATCTCCCCATTAAATCCAAAAAATTCTACTACCATAACTTGTTATGAACAAACATTACATTTTCACGTAGGGACTACGAGCAAGACAATGAGTCCCGAAAGGGTTTTTTTCTTTAATCGTAAGTTTGTACCAATCCCGACCACATCCAACTAACATATCATGACCTAGTCGTAGGTTTTTTTAGGTGTTAGTTGTTTTTCAAAGGGTTTTGGTCGTTTATTGTTTCCCAACTTCTATTGTAATTTGTAAGTGTCATTTAATTCTTGTAAAATGTGTTGTAATCTATTAAGCTAAGAAGGTGCATGAGCTCGTTTCTTGTTATTTCTTGTGCAAAGCTAAAGGATCTACCTTTGATCTTATCACCATTTGATTGTAACAATTAATAGTGAGATGAAAACAATTTCACCTTAGAGTAATTAAACAAAGGACCGGTTAAGTTAATAAACACGAAGCAAATGGAGTGAGCATTTTGTTCTTCATTGCGCACCTCCCATGCCCCTGCTCACGACCGGTCCGTAGATTTTGGATGTTCTGTTTAATAAGTAAAAATGTGCCCTTGAAATATAAACTCATACTCATTAGTACTTCGATAATTGTTATAACAATTAAATAAAACAAAATTAGTGTAACAAATTGACCTATCTTACATGGTTAAATGAACCATGAGGCTCTGTTAACATTCTTAGAATCAAAGTTGTTGTTCAACTTTTCATAATTCATACATCTAATATATTGTTCTTGATATCAATTATTACCAAGTCATTAAGTCTTTCTTGTGACATTATAAATCGTAAGCAGGACTTCAACACTTTTTCAGCAAAAAACTGGACTTATTAGACCTCCTTTAGAACATTTAATTAATAACAAGTTTATAATTTTTGTATATATGTTAATCGACCTACGGTATTTAAACCAAAAAATCTATTTTTGGGTATGTAGACCTACACGGTCACCCACCTTGCAGACCCTCAAAGACGCCGCTACCACTGCTCTCTCATAAGAAACCGGTCCTCTCCATTCTCTCAATAAACATATCCCCTATCAAGACACACAAAACCCTATAATAACACAAACAAATTGCATTGTCGGGCTCTTTTAGAAGAGCGAGCAAGGAAGTGTGAAAAATATAGAAGAAAAAATAATTTAACTAATTTTTTATAACTAGAAAAGATATAATTATAAGAATTTATAACTACCCAACTCAATAACCTAAAAACTTTCATAAAAAAAGCTCTAATAAATTTTTGCCTTCTATTTTTCTTCAAAAAACACAAACAAATTAATAAATTTAATTGGTCAAAATTACAATTTCTGATTTCATAATTCATACACCAAAATTGACTTCATGTCTATTACAATCTCTATAAGGCTTTTACCTTTTAGAGTATGTTACTCAGAAAATACTAAAAACCACGGCAAACTCAACGATAAAACTTGGCTACGACCCAAACATCAAATCCACAACTTTGGAGACCATTGATTTTGCGGGGGCTGCTATGGTTCCACCACCAGATTGAGGGGCATTGGCGGGCCCGTTTTGATTGTAAGCCCGAGTAGATGCATTGAAGGCAATTGGGTCTGTTTTTCTGGTGGTTGTAGGTGGTGGTATTGGCATGAATCTTTGATTGTGCAGCCTATCACTGAGTGATTGGCGTTGCATTGGATCCACAGGTTTCACTCCAATTATTAGGGCTCCGTTTAATTGCATCCCATTCTTGCTAAGAGCTTTTTGAGCATCAAATCGACTCTGTATAATAATAATAATCAATATAAGAAAGTTTTTAGAAAGTGTTAAAACTTGATTCCTGTACCAACTAAGGTGTTTTACTAAGCATGTGTTTACTAGTGCACAATATATGTATACTGGGATTATGAGATTCATGTGTGTGGCATATCATTAAAAAATAAATAAATAAAATATCTCATAATTAATCATCTACCTGTAATGCTTAAATTTCCTTTATGAAATTTCCTAAAGTAAAACATTTTTTCCTTATCACCAAATCCTAATCTATAATTATTACATTGTTCACTACTGATCATTATTACTAAATGTTCATGCAATTTATTTGTCTTTCACAGGCATATAATGTAGTTAAACCCTTCTATTAATCGTGCACCGAGTCAAAACACCACACACACATACACGTGTGTATAGAGACAAAGAAAGTAAACACATAGAATGGTAGTTTTTCACTATTTTCACTTTTACGTGTGTTCTCTCTTAGCCTGGGGTCCAAACTGTTGAGAAAAATAGTTTCTTGTGTCACCCTTGCCGCCATGGTTGAACGTAGGGTTAGTGTTGGATAAGACAAATTGCTGACATTTTAGCGGTCTAGTCCCTTAACTTCTTATTTGCAACGGTCATATCCCTTAAATTTTATTTACCTTTTTGATTTGTTGAAAACGCTAATTTAACACTGCTGAACAAGTTAAGAAAGTTTTAAGGGATATTAGTCATAACTACTACAAAATATATAAAGGATTAAACCACTATAATGTTGAAAGTTGGTTAGTTTTAATCAAACACTAACCTGTTTATACATTGAAAATGGATGATTTTATCCAAAACTAAGCCATTAGCCATATATAAATTTGTTACACAACCAATTAAACTGTTAAACAGCTTAAATGGCACTTATCAGAGTAAAAGTTAATTAAAATAACCACGACAAAAACAAGTTAAGAGAATAAACCGCTAAAATGAAAAATAAATGGCTTGTTTTATCCAACACAAACCCTCTAACTTAAGCTTCACTTTAGTGTTTAGCCATAATTCCTAATTTTCGCCTAATCCACAGCCCTAACCAGTATCCATGGTGAACTATTCAGCACTAAGGTCAACAATGCACTGCCCACCATGGATACCCTCTTTTCTAGCCAAATAGTGGATATCATGCTTATAAATACGCATAATTTGAAACCAAGAATAAGAACGCCAAGCAACAAGCTGTTAGCTGACCCTTACAACCAAAACATGCAGAAATTACCTGATAAAGAATGTGCATCCAATTAGAATCTCTTGGACCAAGTACATGTCTGAGAATCACACCACATATTTCAAATTCCCGAAGAACCAAATTTGTATCAGCTGGTGAAAACCTGCAAATGCACAGTAAATAAATGAGGATACTTGCTTTCTAGACCCTAAATTAAGCCATTTTGTCGGCCCTTTGTCCGGCAAGATAAAATAACGAGTGTTTCAAGCTAAGTTTAAGATACAAAACTTGTTAATATAACCAGTAAATACTAAAGACTCTAATCATCAGCATCCATTCACCAAACACAGCATATAAGTCCTTAACCCTGTGTTACCTAGAATGAACTAATTTCAGTGACAAATCCCAAAACAAAATCATGATTATGATATACATACTTAAGGAACTTGCTGCATCATCAGTTAACCTACATTATAACCATACATAACATAATTAACAGAAATAAGTTAAGAAAACTACCCATAAACAGTCACCCATTCCTCCTCGTCCACCGTCCCAACAGGCATGGAATTCCGCTGAATCTCCGGTCTGGCAACCTCCCTAGGCGGCGGTAGCGTATACAAAACCCCATGCTGACGATGAACAACACCGTCCACCGGAGAACCCGATCCCTTTGCTTTATCATCACCCCCTGGGGACCACCAGTTCGAACTCGCTGCCGGACTCTGTACAGCCTGTAACTGTTGATCCCCAAACAACGCATACGACGATGAGCTAGGGTTAGGGTTTGAATTAGATTGAGGTGATTTGCTCGGACTTGTGGGAAAAAACTTATTGGACGGTGTTCGCGCGGGAGTTCTAGGGTTTGAATTACGTTCGGGGAAACCTTGAAACACGGATTCCGGTGAGAGATCCGACCGGTCTTCGAGCGTAAACATAGGCGGTGGTGGCAGATCTGAAGTGGCAAAATTTTCGCGCCATAGGGCGGAGACGGCGGCGGCTTGGCCGGGGGTTTTGAATTTACCGGATCCGCTTAGACGGTTAGTGACGGGGGTGGCTAGGTCATTGAAGAATAACGATTGCCTGCCGCTTGATTTGGGGGTCCGGTGAATACTTGAGCTCATTTTGCACGATGAAGGAGATGAAACTAAAATGAGCCGGTAGCGCAGGACAGCTGTAGCTTCACGCTACAAGTACTCAAGCCTCTGGTTTGAATTTGGATGAAAATTGATTCCATTAATTTATTCTAAATGGTTTTATTTTAAAGGTATCATAAATTAATAATCTTTGGATTTCCTTACCGAAATTTAGGGTTCTAAACGAAGTGAACGTTCAATAAATAGTTTGACGAGAAGTTTGTTTACGTTCGTTTATTTAATAAAGGTGTCATAAATATTGGATACGAAACATGGTATTAGTTAGTGATTGTTTGTTTATCTCATTACATGATGATAACCAACATCAAGCTTAGTGATTGTTTGTTTATCTCATTACATGATGATAACCAACATCAAGCAAATGAAAGTTTCAGATTAGCATATCGATCATACTTCAATGTTCTAACCGAAAAACATGATTAAAAAGGAGCAGAAAGGGGCTCCTTCAAACTACATTGATCAGGAGGAGAAAGAACACCGGTTATAGAGCATTGGCAAACCGCCTCGCTCGTTGTGCTCGTTCCTTGAAGCTTGTCAATCGTATCTTTCCTCTCGATAGCCTTAGCCATCGCCTCGATCCCAACCACCGGTTTCATTCCCTACAAAATATCAAATCCTGATATCACATCTTGCATATCTTAGCTCTACAAACATTAAGCGGGCGTTTGGTTCACCAATTGTTTTGAAATTGGAATTTAAATGATTCATTTGAAAATCAATAATGTGTTTGGTTGATACATTTGTTAATGGAATTAGAATGTAAAAATACAAAAAATGACAAAACTACCCCCTTAAACTTAACAAAATATAATGCAAAAATCCAAACTCAAATATCTTAAATGTTTAAAAAAAGAAAAACGACTATGATTATTATTTAATTATAAAAATTACTGAGGTTTCCTTTGAAATTCTTATGGATTTTGAATTCCATCAATTGATGGATTTGTGTAGAATTAATTCTAATTACTTCTTTTAACCAACCAAACATGCAAATTAATGAAATTTAAATTCTATTCTATTGAATCTCACAAATTCCTGTGAACCAAACAGGCCCTAAGGATGTCCCTTTACATACCTCGTGTAGTATACGAGAGGCTTCAGATGGGTTATTGTCTTTCAAAACACCAACTGCTACTTCCTGGTTATAATAATAGAAAACAAAACCTTAAATTCTCATTGAAAGAAAGATTTATCATATAGATTTTTACAAAGGTGAACATACCCGGGCTTGGTTGAGTTCGACTTGGTTCATCGTCTTGGGTTCGGCCTCAATGGGGCAGCAAAAGGTAGCCATGGGTTTTGTTAACTAAGGAGGGTCTGGTGTCATATATAGGTCTAGTTTGGTGAAGGCTGGCAAATAAAATGTAGCCTTTGATGTATTCACGGACCAATTTGTTGATCTTAGATTTGGCAAATATTAAATACACACCAAAAAGAAGACAAAGGTAACGCATGTCACTTAAATCCCGTGCTTTAACTAGAGTAAATTAAAAGAAAGCTGTTTACAAACTCTTCTTTTTTTGACAAATTTGTTTAAAACCGTTTTGGTTCATTGAACCTAGGTTGTAACTAAACCATTGACACCAAGGTTTTCGGTTTAACACCTTGAACCGGAGATACTTACAACCTAAATTCGAGCCAGAATACCAAAAATTAAGTCTTCAGAAAACATTAAAACTGTAAATAACGAACGACGGTTCTGTCCAAAACTATACTTTTTTATTTGTTTTAAACCGGTTTTAAATTCTACAAAAACTGTATTATAGGGAAAATCATGAGAATAAATATTTTGATCATTTTTTTTACCAAAATGTACATTAACTTTTAGTCTGCGCCAAAATAAACATATCCAAAAGTAATCAATCGTAAAACGCACTTAAGTTAACACGACTAAGAATACTAAATTTTAGCCGGCACAGAAAAAGAGAAAAGCACACATGAGCTCCATAAAACCAACCAATTAGAAACGACACGTAAGACAACTTCACTAAAATTTAGTTGGCTCTCCTAGAACTATGGCGTAATGCATGTAGCTTTAGGACTTCTTTGCTTATCGGCATCCATGGCTTCCATTGCCGTAATGATCACCGTGAATGAGAAATCAACTCTCTTACTCTACGGCTTCTACCTCCCTGTTTACTCCAAATGGTTATTTTCCGATTCCTTCGAGTAAGTCTTTTTCCTAATTTTATGTATTCAATGACAAAAATACATGTTAGCTTGCAAACATGCACTACTAGAAACTGGGTCGTTTCTGACGGAACAAATGAAGGGTCAAGCGGGTTCATTGACTCCCTTCTCACCACATTTTGTCCATCTTTTATATATAAAAGTTTGAGTTAAAAAAAACATTAATTGGACGAACTATTTTCTAGTTATAGATGGTTTAGAATTATAAACATGGTTTTTAGGTGTTTTGAAAACCACTTTGATTCTAGGTGATGTACTCCTTCAACTAGTGAATGTGAACAGTTCGGGATCCGCTAGTCAAACTAGTGGATGTGAATAGTGTAAAAATAACAATAAAATATATTATTATTAGCTTGATGTTTGGAGACTATGAATATTTTATTGTTATTTTTACTCTATTCACATCGGCTAGTTTGACTAATGGATCAGCCACTGTTCACAACTGCTAGTTAAAAGAGTAGATCACCTAGAAACCAAAGTGGTTTTAAAGAACACCTAAAACCATTTTATAATTTCTAAACCTCCTATAACAAGAAATATTTCTTAATTGGACTCCTTGGATGTAGCAGGTACAAAATAGAACGAAAAAGTTTTGGTTCTCTTACTGTGTTGTAAATCTCACTTGCATTTAATCAATAGAACAATGTATAAAATTTACGTAAAATATTGCTTAAATCTAACATTCAATAACCGCTGATTGACGAACATCTATTTGATTGGAGTATTAGCTGCTACAGCACTTCACTCTCTACTTTAACTTTTCATAACATCAAGAATGTTGCTAAGGAACAAGAAGTCTTGCATTATTTCTTTCACGAAGCATGCATGACTTGTTTTTGCTGGTGATCAGGTATAAGTGTATAACTAACTAATCAAACTGTTACTTACAGTTTTAGACTTGTGAATCTAATGATTGCGATAGTTGATGACCACACATGCAAGTTTTTGTGTATGCGATGATGAGTGGTGGATTGACTACATCAGGTGTCGCTAGTTTGCAAACACTCGTCTCTATCCAATTTTCGTAAGCCGTTGCATAGGTTTTACGATGTAATGGGTTTTACGATGTAGAACATTGTTATAAGATGTAACAAAATTTTTGAATAGTTTAAATTTCAGTAACTTTGATTATGATTTTATTAAAGAAAAAAACCCTCCTGCAACACTAATTAGTAAAATAGCATTATGCACTTATCTTATAAAATAGAACCCATCTACAAACCGTCTTCAAAACTCACGCCGGCCAGACCTCCGGCGGTTCATTCTCCACTTAATTCACAGAGTAATTGCATCTCCAACTGGAAACAGAATTCTGTTCTTTCTCTGCTTCTCTCTGCTGCAATTGCCGCGATGATTCGTATCCATCGGAGATGACGGTATCATGAGACATACAAAAACCCTAATCTGCACACTGAATTCGCCGCCTTCAACCAATACAGTAACGTAAAACGTTCATTCACTCTATCTATTCAGTTTATGTACTCATATTTCATGGCATCTCATTGTATTTATGCTTCTTCACTGTTTCCCCCAAATTCCTTATCGCAACGGCTACAATCTCGAAGAATTAGATACTCACCTAACCCTATTTCATCAATTAGATGCAATCTCAGCAACTTAGAGACTGAAGAAGAATCAAAACATAAGATAAACGCATTGAATTTACTTCAATTATCTGTAACCCTAACAATAATATCAGCTTCACTACCACAGCCGGTATTAGCAGCCAAAGTTGCGCAAAAGAAGCGTGCTCCGAAAAAACTAGATGCATTAACACCACAAGAGTGGAAAGCATGGTCACAGGGGCTCCCTGTTGTAGCTAACAGGATTCCGTATACCGATATTCTCGATTTGAAACGTGAAGGGAAGCTTAAACACATAATCAAACCCTCGGGTAAAGGTTTGAAGGAAAGACCTGTAGTTGTTTTTGCTGTTTTAGAGGATTCTAAAGTTGTTAGACTTGTGGTGCCTTCAATTGATAGTGATAAGAAGTTTTGGAAATCATGGGATGAGTTGGAGATTGATTCGATTTGTGTTCAAGCTTATACGCCTCCGGTTAAGATGCCGGATGTCCCCCGTCCGTTTTTAGGGTTATTGTCTAAATTCCCGTTGTGGATGTATTCGTTTGTGAAGCCAAAACCAGTGTCGAAAAAGGTGTTGGAATTGAGGAAACAAAGAGAGGAACTCAAGAAGAATAAGGTTAATGAAACGTTGAGTATGAAGAAAAAAACGGCACAAATGGAGAAAGCAGCAAGAGCACAGAAGAAGATGGAGGAAAGAAAGAAGAAAATGGATGCGCAGAAGCTTAATAGCGAGCAAGCGATGCTTGAAGCCCGTATGAAGTACTACCGTATGTCTAACATGTGGAAAGAATTAGCTCGTGATTCCAATGTTACATTAGGTATTGGATTGCTGTTTTTTGTTATATTCTACCAGACTGTAGTTTTGAGTTATAAAAAACAGAAGAAGGATTATGAAGATAGGTTAAAGATTGAGAAAGCAGAAGCTGAGGAAAAGAGGAAAATGAAGGAATTGGAGAGGGGAATGGCCGGATTTGAAGATGATGATGATGATGGAGAAGGAAAACCGGGTGAAGAAAACCCGTACATGAAGATGGCTCAACAGTTCATGAAATCAGGTGCTCGGGTTCGCCGAGCTCAAAATACTAAAAATACCAAACTTTCACAGTATTTAGAAAGAGGTGTGGATGTGAAGTTTTCGGATGTGGCTGGGCTTGGGAAAATAAGGCTTGAACTTGAGGAAATTGTGAAGTTTTTCACACATGGGGAAATTTACCGAAGGCGAGGAGTCAAAATACCAGGTATGAGGTTTTTTTCTCATAAAATAACAATATACTTTCACTTTTGGTCTGATAAGTCATTATACTCCTTTTGTACATTTGAGTCATTAAAATATCTTTTCTAACCGTTCGTTCATTATGTAGACTTTCATAACTGTTTGGGTCACTATGTGGACTTTTTGTAAAAAGTTTGTCCCGTTTGGATCATCATTAAAGTACGTTATAATGACCCAAAAGGAGAAAAAGCCATCTCCTATGACTCAAATGTACAAACAAGAGTATAGTGACTAAGCAGGGAGAAAAGTGAAAGTGTGTTTGCATTTTATACAAAAAAAAAGAAAAAACTGATTGTTAAATTATAGGCTCTTTTGTAGTTTGCTTATGTTGTGTTTCTTGGACTTAAATGGCTATTTCTCCTGTTTGGGTAATCATTAAAATTCCGTATAATGACTCAAATGTACACAACAGAGTACAATGACTAACAGGAGACGAAAGTTAAATTACATTGGTATTATGCAAAAATCCCATTGTTAAATATAGGCTTTTTTGGATTTTGGCTTATGCTGTATTTTCTTGGACGTAACTGTTTAATTTCGTGGACATAAATGGTTTCCTGTCTTGAATGGGTCATCACTAAAATACCTTTTAATGACCCAAAACGGACAAAAAACCATCTTTTAATGACTCAAATGTACAAAAAAAAAAAGATGACTAAAGAGGAACAAAAGTGAAAAATGTTGGGTATTTTATGCAACAAAATTCATTGTTAAATTAGAGGTTGTTTGGCAAAATCTGAACCATTAAGTGCTGAACCATTAAGACCTCTTAATGGTTCAACATGGTTTTTGAGCTGAATTATTAAGAGGCTGAATGAACCATTAAGAGCCTGGCAAAATCCGAAACAAACACCTCCTACCTCTGACCGATTCAGAGGTAGCCTCTTAATGTAATCATTAAGAGGCTATCAAACAACCTCTTAGACTTCTGGATTCTTGACTTTGGCTTATGTTGTGTTTCTTGGACATAAATGTTTAATTGCTTGTGATTCAAAACTGTCACTTTTTATGCTTGTGAGTATGGTCTGACATAAGTGTTAAGCAGTACGAAACAAGAATGCCATTTTATTTATCGTTCATAACAGTTTTCGAAACACCTTATAAATGGTTTAATTTGCAATGTGTTATATAATTATATTTGATTCTTACATTTTATGTTTCTGTCAGGTGGTATACTTCTTTGTGGGCCCCCGGGAGTGGGAAAGACATTGTTAGCAAAAGCAGTTGCTGGTGAAGCAGGTGTGAACTTCTTTTCTATTTCAGCATCCCAATTTGTGGAAATATATGTAGGGGTTGGTGCATCACGTGTTCGAGCACTCTATCAAGAAGCAAGAGATTGTGTGAGATTTTTTTAAAAAAAGTTTCTGTCCTCACTTGCACTTAACTTCATACATTTTCATTTTTTTAATCTTATATCATGTTTATTACTTGATCTCCACAGGCTCCATCTGTTGTGTTTATTGATGAACTGGATGCTGTTGGAAGGGAACGTGGTTTGATAAAAGGTTCCGGTGGACAAGAACGTGATGCAACTCTAAATCAGGTCAGATTTTTATTATGTGACTAGATTAATTGACCTTAAATGGTTAGTTTGAGCTTGCATTAAAGTTTATTTTTGCCTATATTTCAGCTCCTTGTATGCTTAGATGGATTTGAAGGCAGAGGAAATGTGATCACTATTGCTTCTACAAACAGACCTGATATCCTTGATTCTGCACTAGTGAGACCGGGTCGGTTTGATAGAAAAATATTTATACCCAAACCAGGCCTAATTGGACGAGTTGAGATTTTAAAGGTTGGAACAAATTATTTTGAAAATTTGTTCTATTTGATGACATATGGATAGATGTGGCAACTTCGAGCTGATTCACTTTGTTTTTTCTCGAACATGTCAAACGGGTAAAATTGAAAACGAACAAAAAAAAAGGAATGGGTTAACCGTGTTGAAGGTACCCAAACATGTATTCTTAATGCACATTTTAGTTTAAAAAATAGATTATAACTGAAATAATACAGTTTGTATAATAAGTTTAGTATTTTTGCACAAAAGTGTTTCGGCCCGTCCCGACCCATTTTGACCAATACCAAAATGACCCTTACCTGAAACAGCCCTTTTCCACCTCTAGGTATTGGTATGCTCTTTTTTTTTATCTAACTATGGAGTGAATTTTGATTAGGTGCATGCTCGCAAGAAACCAATGGCTGAAGATGTAGACTATGCTGCTGTTGCAGCTATGACTGACGGAATGGTTGGTGCTGAGCTGGCCAATATCGTTGAGGTTGCTGCAATTAACATGATGCGCGATGGAAGGACTGAGGTATTTTATATATGTGCATATATTATAACAAATTAATAATATTTAACATACATAATTCATTAATATCCACTGCAACAACAAAATAAAAGCATATAACGAAGATTTTACTTTATTGTCTCGTTGCACTTTTCTGATTTACTTGCAATTTAAAATGTAAAATATTCTATTTTTATTCAATGTTGTATTTTATTTAACTTTCCATACATGTAAGTTAAATTTTGTTTTCACTTAATCATTTTAAGTAATTACTTAATTAATTTATTAATAACAACTATAAATGAATGATAAATAAACTTATATACCATGAGAGTTCACAATATATTTTTTATAATTTATTTTTCTTTGTTATGATGAATATTAATATTATGTAGATTACCACTGATGACTTGTTACAAGCTGCACAAATAGAAGAAAGAGGAATGCTCGATAAGAAAGATAGGAGCCCTGAAATGTGGAAGCAAGTGGCTATCAACGAAGCAGCTATGGCTGTTGTAGCAATGAATTTTCATGATCTTAGCAATATAGAGTTTGTATGATTCTCGGCTTTCACTTTATATAATTTATTTATGTTTTACATCTGAGTAACTTCTAATATAAGTGAGAATTTATTTTGAACAGATTAATATCGCTCCAAGAGCTGGTAGGGAATTGGGTTATGTGAGGATGAAAATGGATCACATCAAATTTAAAGAAGGGTTGCTGAGGTACATAATTACTTTTTTCTTTCTAAATTTCTCGTACTTAAATTTTGTTAATATCACTTTCCTTTTTTCCTACGATTTCATACAGTCGACAGTCACTTTTAGATCACATTACTGTTCAACTAGCACCACGGGCAGCTGATGAGATTTGGCATGGTGAGGGTCAGGTGAGAATATTTCAGTTTTATTTATTTACATGTTCTGTATTTCCAGAGTTTGTGCATTTCATTGGATATTGTAGAAAAAGTTTCCACTTTAAGAATCTTTTAAAATGATAGTACTTTCCCAAAATATTTATCCAGAAACAAAAAATAACACAATTTAAGATATCCGCAGTTTATTTAGAATTTCAGATTGGAAATTGATTGTTTTCAGAAAAATTAAAATAGAAATGCGGACAATGATTTTGGGACAGAGAGAGTATGATTTGGGCAATGGTTAATAGCATATGAGTAATCTCAATATTATGTGGCAATTAAACTCTGCAGTTGAGTACAATATGGGCTGAAACAGCAGACAATGCAAGGTCAGCGGCACGAGCCCTTGTTCTTGGTGGTCTTTCAGACAAATATTACGGTGTATCTAATTTCTGGGTTGCAGATCGAATAAATGTATTTCAACTGTAGCTATATCTAATCATCAATACCTTATATTTTCATTCATATATCTGATTAAACATCTGAAACTAGGACATTGATTCTGAGGCATTGCGGATCCTTGATATGTGTTATGGACGTGCGAAAGAGGTGCATATCATGTTATATATTCAGTCACCACTTGATGGTTATTTCAACATTTTTTTAAATAATGATTTTCTTTGTCAGATCTTGGAGAAAAATAGGAAACTCATGGATGCTGTTGTTGATAAACTTGTTGAGAAGAAAAGTTTAAACAAGCAAGAATTTCTTAACTTAGTTGAGTTACATGGCTGCATTCAACCCGACCCACCAAGTATACTTGATATCAGGGCTTTAAAACAGGCCCAGATGCAATCAGTGATGATGAAGCACAAAGAAGAAGCTAGTCGGGTCGTCACGCAACACCCCCCACATTAAGTTGACTATCATATTGAAGGTCTTCTTATCATTCTTTTTGTTTGTTTTTATCTCCTCTGATCAATGGACAGGCTGTGAATCGGGTCAAACTGGCCAATTTTTAATACTGGTCCAAACGGGTCGGTCAAGCCAGTCGTCATTCTTTTTGTTTGTTTTTATCTCCTCCGAAAATGGACAGGTTGTGAAACGGGTCAAACTGGACAATTTTTAAAACTGATCCAAATGGGTCGGTCAAGCCAGACTGATCTGTTAACACGTTTTGTCAAATCTTTTTAGAATTTTATAAATAATTAATGCATGTAACATTTGTTGGCCCTGAATCAAATCATAAACCGAAGAATACAAACACAAAACTCACTGTTTGAGGATTAGTGAACTGTTTGCAAATCACTCCTTCAACTTTCACTTTCTTTCAAAATGATCCGTTTCAGGGTTAATAACTAACAACATTATTAAAGCTATATTGTTAAGTTTGAGCATCTAAAAACACTTTGGGTGACTTTAAACCCGGTGGGTACTTATTTGGCCTGTTTCCACTTAAGTTGAGTTTTAAATTTACCTGTCTCATTGTATGTAGGTTTAAAATGTCGAATCTTGTTCCGACGGTGATGCTCTTGTGAACAAATTGATGGGACCTGCACGCACAGTGGTGACGAACCCACCCGTCGGTTAAGCCGTCAGTTTCTGTTGGTTTTTGATGTTTGATGGTCAAGGTTCAGAGTGGCGAGCCAAAGTTTTGTAAAGCGTTTAACGCATAGAAATGTAATGTATATTGTTGTGAGTTTTGTTCGAGACCTTTGGAATTTGGAGTTGTTTAGACTCACTTATGTCAGTTAAAAGCATCAACCAGTTAAGAAGCTGAATGTAGATTATGTTCTCATTATATGGCTTTTATGATATTCAACTAATAACGTTCTGCACTAGTGCATGCACACACATATATACAGGGACGTGTTCTTTTCTGAACCAATATTATGTCAAGTACCGTATAAAGTTCATAAAATACGCAACTATTTACATCCAGTTATTCGTCAACACCATTTTTACTATATACACATTCCAGACCAAGATCCAAATTTGGCCAAAAACACTACTTATTAGTGCCTTATTATCAAACTACCATCTTTCTTTTTTATCCTCCTTTCACTCCCTTTGTATTTACGGCATTGCCACTGTAAAACTTTTATCTTCATGACTGTCATTAGCAGTTTGCTCTTCAATGGCCCATGATTCAACTTCCATCTTTTTTAACCTCTTAAACTGTCTCACCAGATTGAGCCGTTCAGATGAATATGGAGAAGGAATCTAATGGACATAATAGAACAAGATTACTATATAGAAAAAAACAACAAATTACAAAACATTAATATTTATTATAAGTACCATTGATGGGATGCATTTATTGATTGCAGCTAATATTGCTGCATGCCCTACTGGAGACATCTGGTCAATTGTCACATAAAAGCACAATAATTAACTTTAATTGATTGATACAAAATAGTTGTCGTAATATCGACCCGTTTACTTATAATCGGGCTCAATCGGGTCATTTTATGTATAGGGAACTTAAAACAGTTTCAACATGACCAGTTTTAACATGTATAAATACACAGTTTGGAAGTAGATGCTTACAGGAATTATCATTAGGATTGAAATGGGAACAAGAGTGACAATGTCACAAAGTGTTCGCTTTATTTTCCTTTTTTCTCTACTTGTAATCTTTTTGCCACGCAGTTGCTTCACAAGGAGACCGATAAGATCAGCTACATCTATGAATAGTAACCGAGTACCCATCAACATAACCTGTATGATAAAGCATTTTGAAAGTAATTACGTGATATTATAATTCAGAATCCGTAATGAAATGAGTTGTAGAATGCAGTATTTGGACGTGCTTTTACTATTTGAAGTTGTAATAATCAGAAATGACAAACTAACTAGGGGTGGGCTTTCATGTCTAACCTATTTAATAAACATGTCATGTTCATGTCGACCAGTTTAACTTTAACCCGTTTAATTAAATAGGTCGACTCGTCAACCCGTTTAAAAACTGAATAAACAAAATATATTTTATAACGTCAACCCACCAACCCGTTTAACCTATTTATTACGACCCGTTTACAAGCCACCAACCAGTGTAACCCATTTACAACTTGATTACACCATTTACAGCCCATCAATGTGTAACTAACTCTAAATTTGGCCAACTGTTTTTGTTAGAGCTAGTATGTAACTAAACTAATTATCCAAAACTAAAGGATTCATATATGTCACAAACAAAATCTATTTATCCAAACAACCTTATTAGTGTCTTACATTAGTAGCAGAAACCAGATGTTCTCTAGATTTCCTCAATAACCGATGATGCAAACTGTTTTTTTCAGCCTCATATTCCTTCTCAATGACCTTTACAGGGTTGATGTCTGCTACATTTATCCCCTGCCAAATTTATTTAACAAGTTTGTCACAAATATTTATAAAAATCAAACTCTTTTACCGAAAAATGAAGCCAGAATTAGCACCTTACTCACTGTACATCGATCTTGATCAACTTCCCTTTCAAGAAACTCAATCAGCTTTGATCGAGCTTCAAATAATAAAGATGGATCACTAGCAGCATTTTCTAAAAACTCCGTCATTTCGCTGCAACACGAATCATAAAACTTATATTATTTTAATCATTTTTTGTAAATATCATTTAAACAATTAAACCAACTTACCCTGATTTATCATAAGCAGCCCAATACCCCTCCAGGCAATTAGATAACAAGGTTTGACTACAAATTATATAGCACATATAAGTTTCATAAAAAATAAAAAAATTGAATAATTTTGTGTTATGTGAATTTATATATATATATATATATATATATATATATATATTACCTTTGAATCAAAAATGAAAGAACATTAGAATCCAAGGGTTGTTGGGAAGAATTTGTGTAATGTGCAAATCCACTAAAAACATCATAACAAACAGTAAGAACAGTATAAAGAATGATCTCCTTTTCTGCTTGTATGGCATGTTGTCTAGATCTTCTCCCATCATATTGGAACTTGGATTTAAGTGAAGCATAGAAGTCAAGCCATCCAATTTCATCTATAACTACCTAAGTAAAATAATATAAACATTAATATTCGTGTTTATACGATGAATAATTAAGCAGACCGTTGTACAAACCTCGTTGAAGAGTTGATATTTTGGCAGGGAGTTGAGTAATTCACGATATATATACAGGCTGCCACACTCCAAGAAACTGCAGAAGGTTCAAAGTTTTCATAATTTGTAATACTAAAGGTTAACTATACAAGCTGGTCGACCCATTTGTGGTAATGTTAATGGGTCGACCAGCCAACCCGTTTGAATTTAGAGTAATTATTTTAGAAATATATAATTTTATAAGTTTACCCTGCCAGACCGTTTAAGATCCCTTTAACCAGTTTTCAACTTTATTACAACCTATTTACAGTTAGATTGATTGTAACCCAATTACAACCCGCCAACCCGTTTGATCTGTTTAGATAAACAGGTAAAACAGGTCATGTTATGGTTAAATGGTTTTATGTGTGCTTGGGTTATGGTTAATGTCCTTAACGTGAATAAATATATGGGCCATATTCGTGGTCATCAATAACTGCAAAAGGTTCAAAATCTTCATAATTTGTATTGTTTAAGGTTAACTATAAGGATAACCGCATCAAAATGTAACCAACTGAGGTCACATTTCTTTAGGGGTGACAATTCCTAACTAACACAGCTAAAAATACCACATGAACCCGACACAGAAGTAATTAGGTATTGGGTTGTCCTGTCTAATTTAGTTAATAAACATGTCATGTTCAGGTTGTACTAATATTAAATGGGCCAACCCATTTAAAGTTAAGAGTTAATTTTTTAAGAAATATATAGTTTATTAATTTAATTCACACCAACCCATTTACTACTCCTTTTAACCCGTTTATAACTTCATTACAACCTATTTACAACCCACTAACCCGTTTACAACTAGATTATAACCCATTTACAATTTGTCAACCCATTTTTGGGTAAAAGAAGCTGTTCATTTTTCATGCAATTTTCCACAAAACTATAATAAACCTTTGATTAACCGATTTCACAAACTACCTAAGGAAATTCTTAGTCTGGTCATCCATGTCCATTATATCCATTTCTGATAAATATAATCGTGTCTCTCTTCCCAGATATGCAAAAATCCCAAGAATTGCAAACGTAGTTTCTTCGATCTATACAAGAAAATCATAGCAAACCAAAGCCACTTTAGTTATCGAGTTATGGGGGTGCAAAATATATTAAAGATAATTTATACAGAAAACTTAAACTTTATTTTAAAAAATTGGGATGACCTTGTTAATGAAGCTTTGATCATTAGGTGTTATGACACTTTCTCTGTGAAATGCTACACAAAGTTTCTCTTGAACAAGCCCAATCCAAAATTCAAGATCTTCTATATTCTTACTTGGTAGAATCTTTTTACCAAAATATGATAAAAAATCATGTTCAAAACCTGCCTCGGTTGATAAGTGATGCAACTTATCAATCGATACAAGATCGCGTGATAAGTCCTTAAGTTCAACCAATGCATCATCAACTGATGCAGTGAACTGAGGACAAGAAATACGGGTCGAACCCAACTTTCTTACTGCAGTACCACAACTGATGGCAAGAATAACACCTGCAACACCACTGAATAAACTTTTATGTTATAAATTTATAATTCCTTATATTTGGTCCTAAAAAGTTTATAAATTTATGCAATTTGTATTGTATGATAATGTGATATCCTCACCTTCCAGCATAATCCACAGACCATTTTTTGAACAGAGGAACGAATAGTCCTGCGATACGAGGAAGTTCCACCCTTCTAAACCACTGCAACAGTTTAGGGTTCTTCGCGTTCAATTGAGCTTCTAAGAATTCACCAAGTAGTAATGTCTTCGAGGACAAACTGAAGTAGAAGGATGAACATAGTACTGTTAGCCCACATGGGTCAAAAATCATCTGAACATTAAGGGAAAGTCACGAAAATAAACATTTTGACCCGCTTTTTTACCAAAATAAACAATGACTTTCGGCCCACTTAAAATTAAACATATTCAAAAATTTAAAGCAATCAATTAGAAAACGCCACGTAAACTAACATGGGAAAGAACGCTAGACTTTAGCCGGCACATAAAAAGAGAAAAAGCACATGGGGTCTGCAAAATCAATCAATCAGAGAATGCCACGTAAGCTAATTTGGCTAAAATCTAGCCGGCTTCTTACCAATTAGCTAAAACTTGTACAACAAATTATCGGACCAATAAAAAACAGTCACGTTGGTCCGATTATTTGATGGCTAAGTTTGAGCCGGTTGGGGAGAAGCTGGCTAGATTTTAACTTGCAAGTACACGTGACTTGTTTTAATTGGTTGGTTTTGTGGATCCCGTGTGTCTTTTCTCTTTTTCGTGCAGGCTAAAATTTAGCTTTCTTAGCCGAGTTAGCTTTCGTGGCTTTTTCTGGTTGGTTGTTTTCAGATATATTTATTTTGGTGTGGGCTAAAAGTCGAAACGCATTCCAGCAAAAAAAAAACCGGTAAAATGTACATTTTAATGATTTCACCGAACTTTGAAAGGGTATTTTAGTCATTTGTTACTTACATTTCATATACCGGAGTGTTGCAACGTTTATGTGAGAGAAATAACTCAACCTCAATCTTAGCCTTCAGTAAACCATAAACTGCCACCTGTAAAAATATAACATGTTGCGGTATGTATTATGATCATGCAATATATTAATATTATGAGTATATATGTGTCGTAACCAAAAGGTTGGAGGTTCAAATCCTTCTGGGCGTAGAGTCACCTGATAAGCAGTGCGTTTATGCCATGCATTCACATCAACTCCACTCCATGCATTTGAAAGCTCTGGTAAGCTTCTAAACAATTCTAGATTTTGAACTGCAAGAGAGAAGCTTCTTGCGGATTGATGCAACACCCATACGAGACAGTTAACACGATTAAATTCCAGTTCTTCAGTTCGCGTTATACCCGAAGCTTCATCTTCAGTAATGAAGTCATCTCTACTACTAGAAGTAGTAGTTATGGACACAGATTTTGATCTTAATGAAATGTTATTATAAGATGATGAAATGTAACGTTTAAATATCGGATTATTTGTTGAAGAGATACGATTTTGTCGATGTTTTGTACTGAACAAGGGGTGTAAAGATTGAAATGAGAAATTGGATGCCATGGAAGGGAAAGAGAAGAAATTGGTGGAGAAAGAGAGGGATGATATATACAAGGAGAAGCATAGTAATTGATGGAAACTAAATCATATTATGTTTTTTATTATTATTATATATTTTGAGAGTTTATCTGTTTGTTTCATTTTAACAAATGATAATGTTTATCTTTTAGTTGTGAAGAAAAGCAATGTAAGTAAAACAAGATCATTATAGTCAAACAATGAATACTTAATTGAACAAGGTTAAAAAAAAATTAACTGCAAATACACACCCCCCTAAAATCGACTTATTGTCCACTTTGTAGGACTTAAATAAACATTACTTTGATGAGAATAAACACCGGTGGCCAAGATTGGCATCAACCAATGTTAATTAAATAAATAAAGTAAGTAAAGAGACACGAATGGCTCTGTTTGTGTTGGTTGTTTTCAAAATACCGATAACATAGTCTTTTGCTATTATACTTTTGTTATTATTTAGTATATAGAACATCTTTTTAAGAAACGTTAACTAAAAACCAAGATAACTAGAGAACAGTGACAAATGCATAATATATTAAACATATATTGTTTTATGTATGGTATCCGGGGTTCTACTTGTCACCAATGCCTTGCGTTTATTCTCCAATATCACCTCACTGTAAAACCACCATAACGGCTAGCCCTGAAGAAGAAACCATAACAGTGGCAAAGAAAAGAAACCATAGCGATTGAAAAGAAAACACAACTCCTATAACGTCTAATGTCTGAATAGTAAGAAGCTAATGTCTATCTGAATAGCCACACGATGCATTATACTTTGGAATCAAATTGGCATATTCTATATCTTGTTATCCGACCAAGCAATGCCAAACTTTGTTATATTTTACTTCATGTTCCAACAACAATCATCCAGGTTGGTTTTAAAATAAATAACTAACAAAACAAAGCTTCAAAAATTCAACTCTTAATTACAATAAGTTACGAAGCTCGTAAGCAGTTCACATAGGCCAAAACTAATACTCACCGCGGGTCCCAAAATCCTTAGGACTTTCAGATTTCAAATATTAACTGATATGCATATAAGTTTCACAAGGATATGATACCCACATATTCAGTGTTTTTGACACAACCCCTTCACTCATTCTTTCTTTTCATTTTGGATTTTCATTTGAGACACTTGTGGCTTGTCATCAGTCCTGAAACCTAGTTCTGACATATCCTGTTTTGCCATCAAATTCCTGAAAAACTTCCAATAATACAACAATCAGACGTGATTCCCAAGTAATCTTACAAAAACAAATAATAAAGACAACAAGAATGTCACACTCAAACTTTCTTTTCTAAAAATGACCTCCAAACAACTGATAAACCTCCACATCACACCATTAATGCACTAAAATAACAAACACTTGAACATTTTCTACAAAGATTAGGAGACAGAATGTTGAATCTTGGGTCAGATTGAACCAAAAAGTCTTTTGTCCAAAAAAGATATTTTTTTATTAAATAACGAGGAAGTATTTGGGATTGCTTATTAAAACTGCTTATCTGCATAATGTGTTTCCATACAAAAAAATGTTTTTAGAGTGTTTATTAGAGAAATAACTTGTTTTGAATAAGTAGTTTGAAGTTGTTTATACCAAAATGTCAAATACGATTAGAAATGTATATTATTTCGATAATTACATGTTTTTGGGATAGAATGGTTTAGGAGGTTTAATGCACAACAAATACATTTTGGGTGATTCTAGACCTGTTTCCTTATGATATATGAGCTAAATCTTTAGATTTTTACCCGTATGACCGGTCTGTCAGAGATTAAAAAACAATCCAAACCAAATTGACTCGTTTGTAAGTAATTTGGCTGAAATTGCAACATCTAATGAATATACTCATAGAGTGCATGTTGCATACGCAATAATTTCAGAATGGTTGTGAAAAACAAGGTGACAATTGCAAATAATATTTAGAAGGGAATTAATAAAGTCACTAACTTTTCCATACGGCATTCCAGGTACTTCTTAGAAAGATGTCTGCATATCTCAGATTTATGCCCTGATGTTTTAAGACAGCTTATATATTCTTTCTTCGCCTGCACACACCCAGAATTCTAAATTTAAGGGTCTTCAATTCACTATGTGACGCGCGCAGCTTACTTTCACTCTTTTGTCAATGTATGCAACATTTTATCATTGTATGCAAGTAACCTTCAGATACGTGCTATACGGTGTTACAAGTAAAAGACTGAAAGTATGTTACATAGTTTTTTCCTTGCATACAATGACAAATAGGTAAAAGTAAGTTATATTTTGGCGTAATTAACCATTTTCGGAAACCAAATTCTAAGACATTTTTATGTGATGATACCTGGTCACATAAATGCATATGGTCCAACGGAAACACTCCTTTTTCCGGTGGTACTGGTCGTGCACCACGTTTCCCTCCAAATGCTCCACCTGAAAGATATACCAGTAACCGGAAGATTAAAATAAAATTGGGAAATTTATGCAACAGTGAGACAAAAAATGGTTACATAAACTTTAACCACTATTTCAATTTCAACTATTCAAGATCAAGTTTCATGTTAAAGGCTCAAATCTCAATTGAAACAGTTCAAGTTAAAAAAAAATTGTGGTTAGGGCATGAATTGTGTTTTCAGCTTCCCAATTGGATCCCCTTTTGACCAATTCAATCTCAATTTTAGCTAACAATATAAACGGATTTCATTGCATAAATCTGACGTACATATTGCAGCGATTACAATGGTCGTAATCAAAATACAATTCAATCACAAATTAATCAGAATTTTGGACTTCAAAAACATCACAAAAACCCTAATTTGGAATACAAAACCCTAGGTAGCGTAGATGGAGAGATATACGTATACCTGCACTCATTGGAGGCGATTTATGTATCAAAAATGGAATCCAGTTTATTGTGATCTCATTTCGTTAGGCTAAACCGGCAACGGTAAACGACGATTGGTTCAGGCGACTGACGATGAGCGGTTTCAAGTCCGAATGGCCCAAATTCCTATAAATGGGCTCCTTGATGAAATTGTTAATTTCCTTCATTGGGCTTCCTAATATATTGTTTAGGTACCGGTTCGAGATTGAAATCGGCTCGTAACCTTATACCTTGAAACCATTTTGAACCCGGTCAAATCTGAATCAAGCTGTTTAAAATTTGGTTTCAAACTGGTCAAACCCCCTTAAAATTCGGTTTTGACCTTTGTTGGTAAAACCTGAACCGTTTTGAACCAAAAATCTGATTTGTTTACCTTTGCTCATATGTACCGTATGAAAAATAATTACATATTGTGGGTGAGGAAAAGACCGTATTGTAGGGTTGTGATACGTACAACAGGATGCATCAACGGTATGACAGGTCTGATTTGTGCACCTTTGTTTAGTGCAACAAGTTTTCGGATTAGTTCATGGGAGTTTCTTAGGGGACGTTTGGTTCGCGGAATTTGTTGGAATTGGAATTGGAATTTGAATTAGAATTTTAAGGAATTGGATTTGAAATTTTATTTTGTTTAAAGGATTTTGAATTTTAAGAAATTGGAATCTATTAAAGGAATTTGAATTCCTAATCCATTTGATTCATTAAGAAATTAGATTTGGAATTGTATTTTTATACTCAGTGGATCGTGGCAGCAAGACCACTCTGCCACTTACAATACCCCGCCACGTATTTAAGTCGTCTGTAAAGGATTCTACCCGTCGCTTGGGCAAAAAAAAACCCCTAAAAAAAGATAAAGAAAAATATAAAAAAATGATAAGACAAAAAATAACTAAAAACTAAAGAAACTAAAAAAACCAAAACACGTTAAGAATGGAATAACTATACTCAGTGGCGTTGGCGGGAGTCGAGCGACGGGGTTGGCGGCAGTGGTCGCAAGGGTTGGTGACGATGTTGTTGACGGTGACAAGGGTCGGTAGTCGGAGATTCCATTTGTTTTAGTTGAATTCCTTCACAAGTTGGAATTCCTTCACAAGTTGGAAGGAATTTGAAATCATTCATTTGAAGAAATTTGAAGGAATTAATTCCAATTCCTTTCTCTACCAAACACGTTAAGAATGAAATTTGGATTCAAACACCCAAAGGAATGGAATTCAAATTCCAATTCCATTGAATTCCGGCGTACCAAACACCCCCTTATTGTCTCGCTCCCTTTCGATCTTCTTTTTTGTTCTGTTTCGTGTGACTAGTTTTTGTATGTTTCTCTTTTCTAATATTGTACGTAATTGCTTCTGGGTTCACTCTTTTAGGTCGGTTTGTAATAATGTCCCATTTTGTCTAGTTTCATACTAGTTAGGTTCTTATTAAAAAAAATCCATCGGTAAAAAAAACTAAAACAAAGAGAAAAATGCGCACCCTATAATAAAAACTGGCATTATTAGAAACTTTTAGTGATTATTTTTTAGTTTATTTTTGAGTTCTCACGAGTTAATTATTTGAGTCATGACTCATGAGTCTCTTATCAATGAGTTTGTTTTCTATGTTACACTAAAAGATTGATTGAATGAAGATGATGATGTCGTTTTTTTGCATTTAATCCAGATGTCTGACTATTCAAAGACGAAAACTATGTTACATAAAAACATGAAAACAGATTATCAGAATTGAGCTGGTTCAAAAATACATGTGCCCTATTGAATAATGACAAACAAGGGAGTAACTTATCAACTTTGTTGGTACCCCCATTCCAAGGGGCCCATACACAAGAACATACACGTGAATTCTTTCATTATGTGGATATCGAATCCATCCAACATTACCGTCATACTAGGTACCAAGAAGTATGTGGTCCATAACTTAAGGGTCGTCGTTGTAGTGTCACACATTCTGTTGTTTTTTTGGTTTTATATGCTCTCTTCTCCTTAAGATATAGCGCGATGAAAGCTATATAATATGTAACGATTTTGGACCTCCTTAATTTAAGGAGATTTCTTAAAGTTTTACAGATCTCTTTATAAGATGAACAAACAAATAGGAGGTTGAATACTTAGAAAATACATTTATATATTTGAGCTTAAATCATGTAATTACGCTTTGTTTTATGTTTGCACTCATAAGCTGGTCGAATCGGTAGTCAAGTGTTCCCGAATCAAGTTCCATATACCATATTACTTTTTTATATGACAGTTTCTCGATTTATGTGTTTCATCCTTATGCAGGTACCATGCTAATCTTCCGTACACCATGTTACTAATTTCATGATTTTCTCTGTTATTATTCCCTAAATGCTTTGATTCTTCCAAGTTCCAATGCTTTTGCACGCACAAACCGACAGAAACCCGCCACCTCTCGTACACTATGTCCCCATCCAATTAGGTACTAAAATTAGGACGAATAAAAGCTACGATAAAATATAGGTCCTAATATTCTTATTCTTGTTTAAATTGGTAAAAGTTAACTTTTTTTTTATTTTACTTTTCAGTTATTCTTTTTTTTATTATTATTTATATGTAGTTGAAATAGGGATGACAATGAAACGGACTCATTATTTATATATATGATGAATATTTATACAAATTTATTCAAAATCATTTAAGAAGTTCGTCACATAACTTTTCTTTATCGTTCTTGCGGTGTGTAAAACGTGAAGATTAACATTATAAACGGGTAGATTTACAAATAAAAACTTCCATAGATACATTATAGAAAAAATGCAACGACCATTTTTGCGAGACTAAGATTATGTGTAGTGGTGGGGTGAAGGTGGTAGATTTTCGATGTCACGTAGGCGCCACGTAGACCATGCCTTCCCTCACCCTCACCCAGGTATGTAATGGTAGGGTGAGGGTGACCAGCTTATGAGTGTATGTGAGAGAGAAAGATAGAGAGGGCTAAAATTAAATGTGTGTCTCCTTGCCCTCACCTCCACCCGGCGCGATGTTTCACGCATGTGGTGGGGTGATATGGCACCATGCCCACTGTCTCACGATAGCATTACTCTTAGTCTAATGGTATGTGTAATGATTTTAATTAAAAAATAAAAAACATCATGTCATATCACTGTCACGTAGACTGGGTTAAAACGACTATCCAAACCAAACCACTAATTTAAAAATTAATTTAACTTAGCTGCATGCATTCACCAATTAGACCTAATTATACAATGATCTTGATATTCGTTGTTTGTATTGTTTTTTACACGTGTTTTTAATGACCCTAACTAAAAAAACATATCCACCCCCACTAGATTCTTAAAATAATGTATTTGATACAACAATTCGACAAAAAAAAAATAAATAAAATAAATAGTACACTTAAAATAAAAACAGTAATTCTAGGAGTCTACATATAACGTTGTCACAACCCTCCTAAACGGTCAAAAAACATCAATGGCTGATAACAAAACCACCAACGTGTCTTCCCCTTCCGCCGCCGCCTCCCAACTCCGGTCACGCAAAAGATCACGTGCAGATGACGTGAAAGACAAGCATCCGATATACCGAGGAGTCCGTCTGCGAAGATGGGGCAAATGGGTTTCCGAAATACGACAACCTCGTCAGAAATCACGCATTTGGCTGGGCAGTTTTCCGACGCCGGAGATGGCCGCCAGAGCTCACGACGTCGCCGCCTTGTTCATCAAAGGTAATTCTGCTATTCTTAACTTCCCTCAACTGAAAGACACTTTGCCACGTCCGGCTTCTGACTCCCCACGTGACGTCCAACAAGCCGCCGCAAAAGCAGCCGCCATGCATGGGGTTTTGCCGGCGTCGGAAAATGAGTGTGCGGATAATGTTTCCGATGAGCTGGGTGAAATCATTGAGTTGCCGAGTTTAGATGGGTGGTTTGAATCGTCACCGTCAAGGGAATTGGTGGTGGAGACGATGGATGGGTGGATGTATCCGTCGTGGGTGGTGGCTGACTTTGATAGTTTCCCCGGCTAGCCGTCGGAGCAGATGGCGATTAATATTAAAGAATTTTAATTAATTATGAGATGATATTTTGGACTATATTTGTTTTAATTACAAATTTGACCATTGATGATTGATGATATGTTCTCTCTTTATAAAAAGTATATATATACGGGAAGTATATAAATAAAATCCTTTGAGTTGAGTAACTCTGAAAACTCTCTGTTAATATATGTAAAATTTAATTTTTTTTAGATAGATTATATATCTTATTTTATAACTTAAAAAAAAAACAAAAAAACGACGAGTGTTGTTTTTTATAAAATAGATGAACCTGGTTACGTATATAAAATCTTGTGTTACGTATGTTAATGCTTACGTATGATAAAAAAACGTGAATTTTTGTTATTTTTTCATTTTTGTTAAAAAAGTACTCGGCGGTTTTTTGATTTTTTGGTGACGAAAATGTTAATAAAACAGTCTAAAAAACAGTTACATAGGATTTCTTTTGGTTTTCTCAACTCAAATAGGTTTTTATTCTATCCCTCTCATAAGTATATATACACAGATATACATGAGTTACTTGAAAACGTTAAAAAAAATTATACAAAAAAACCGTCTTATATATCATATTTAAAATAATTTGTATAAATTTTTATACAGTTTTTGAAGTTTATGACTTAGAGTGATATGACTCATACCGAATTAGATCAAACTCGGAAAAGTAGAGAAAAAAAAATCAAAACCAGACACAAAATGGTTGATCCTACATCGCGCAACCCTTGCTTAATCAAAAACGTTTCTTTAATCCGATATGTTTTCAACATAGTTTTCTCCATTCATAACCGTTGGTAGACACGGACATCTGGCTCGAAAACCTTCAAAGTCCGTAGGGAAACAATGCCATGAGGATGTTTGACACCCGACGGCCCTATTATAGATGTTCTAAGTAGCTTATCGTCGTTAAAAAAGAAACCAGCAAGGGTAAATAAATCATTTTCTCAAATTTTCTAAACCAAGACACCACAAGACAAAAATCCAACATCTCAAAGACATCTCAACCAACATTTTCAGTGTTGGAAATATTGTATTGATTGATATCCATGATAAGTACAAATGCCTCACAATATTATTGTTAAACAACAATGTTTTCAAAATAGCTATAACCAACAGATAAATCAGAATTAAATTTCATTAAATGATGTACCTTTTGTTCAATTATAACTGACTATAGTAGATCCTCCTACCAAACATATACTACAAAATTCAATACATCAACCACCTCTAATAATAACCCGACGGGTCAACTAATGAACTGACCATAACTCTACGGGTCTTCAATGAAACTAAGACCATTATATCCTCGATCTGTACATAAACGAATGATAATGATGATCAAGCAGGTAGAGTAACAGCATCTTCAACATCATCAGATTCATCCACAATCATTTCATTTTTAAACAGCAGTTTAAGGTATGGAAGCACTCTTGGAAGCACATGTAAATCTGCAAAGTTAATGCTCATCATATCAAAAGCAATGCAAGTTTTATGCATGTAACTTTGATCAAAAACTGGAATTTTAGGGTATCTTTGACTGAAATGTGTGAGAATGATTCGATATGCTCCTGCTGCGTGTCCCGTTTCAATGGCTTCTTCTGTTGTACTGTGGTTTTTAGCTATTGCTTCATCCACTAAAGCATCCTCAAAAGTTGCCTAAAACAGCAATTTAATGAAATTGTAATGATAATCAATTTTTTGTGTTTTGATAAACATATTATGCTTTTGCCAACGAAATGATTATCTAAATGTAGAATACCCGTTATTCTACTTATCTGATTCTGGTTATTCAAGACTAGGGGTGTAAACGAGCCGAGCCGAGCCGAGCCGCTAGTGAGCAACTCAAGATCAGCTTGTTGAAAACTCGAATCAAGCCGAGCTTGAACAAGCCCGAGCTTTTATCAGGGCTCATTTAATAAACGAGCTCGAGCCCGAGCCCATCACACTCAAGCAAAGCCTAAACGAGTTTTTTACTTATATAATTTTTATTTGATGTATTAAATGTAAGTCTATATAAAAATTGTGATATAAAATTGTTAAATAATATGTATTATATATAAAATTATAAATATAAATTTAAAACTATTATATTATACATAATATATTATATACAATAATAATTATTATAATATATATAAATAAAAATATATAATTTAAATAATAAAATAATTAATAAATAATAAACGAGCCGGTTTCGAGCTTATTTTAGTTAAACGAGGTGAGCTCGGGCTCGGCTCGTAATCAATACCATTAAACAGAAAAAAATAATTAAAAATGTTTACCTCATGTATCAAAACCGTTGCTCCTTTAGAAGCTTCAACTAATTCAGGACACGGTCTAGTGTCACCTGAATAAACAATCTTCCACCCGGGAATCATTCCTCCCTCACTATCAACTCTGTCCATACCCTTCAAAACCACCCCAAAAGCTTGAGGGCAATGGACAACAGGAAAACTGATCACGTTTTCTAATCCCGCATCACTGATCACATTTTTCAAATTCTTGATAAGCGGGTATGATACGTTATCATCCACCGAATTAACCCCCTTTTTCCAATGGCTCTGTATTACACTTCCTTTAGAAAACAAAGTATTTTCAATTTTGTTTTCATTTGGGAGTTCATAATTAGTTAACTGATTATTATTATAGTTTGATTCAAAAGAAGCTTGTGTTGTATG
Source organism: Smallanthus sonchifolius (assembly GCA_023525975.1). Lineage (NCBI taxonomy): Eukaryota > Viridiplantae > Streptophyta > Magnoliopsida > Asterales > Asteraceae > Smallanthus > Smallanthus sonchifolius. Next base: position 2,189,371 of record JAKNSE010000034.1, on the reverse strand, counting down.
CCTACAATCAAGAAACTGCATATCTAAATCTTCAAGTCTTTGATATGCATCTAGGAATCTTTTTAGTTGTCTAGGCCCGATAACGATTAAAGGTTCATGAGGTACCCCCTTCAGCAAGTCACGTCTCAGGGTAAGTATTCTTGCTAAACCCGCATGGTGATCTGCGTGGATATGTGAGATCCAAATGCACTTTAAGCCTTTGACAGCATTATCCGCGCCTTGAATACCAAATCTGTTCCAAGAATATGGTGGTAAACCATATATTAGAGGTAGCAAGATGAATAAGTGAAACGGGCAGGGCGGTTGGCTTGACCCGCAAACACCTTTTTGTCCTTTTTCTAAATTTTAAAACTAAATAACGCATTAATTATGATTACAAATCATAATTGATGTGTTAAAAATTGCCACATCAAGTCAAATCGATTCATATATCATTCTAAAAGTCCAATATTTCATATTTGTCCTAGATTTCACAATATCATATTCACCCTTTGAAAACACAAAACATTTACCCTTTGAAAACATCATTTTAACCCATTCAAGTGAACAAAAATATAATCAGTTACTTCATAACAGTTTAATTCTCCAAATATACGAATAGGAAAACGCTATTACTAGGAATCATATGAATGCATAATGCCCTAGATTTCTCATTGTTTATTTAGAGAAACACATTGTGTTATAAGTAATTAATTTTATTTTATTTTCGATGGAATATGTAAAGATGATATTTTTAGGATTTTTTGTAGGAACAAACAAGATATTATGAAAATTTGAAGGATAAATATGAAATTTTGAACTTTTAAAAGGATATATAAGAAATTTCCACTCATAGAAACGCACAAGAACTTAATATTTTAGTAAATAAAACAGTATTACCTTCTTTTTAGCTGACCGAGTGTTCCTTCACCACAATCTAGTAGTAAACTACCTTTAGAGAAAAGATTGATGAAGATAGAACTAACATTTCGGTACTTGGATGGTTGAGATGAACCAGTTCCTAGAAGGACAATTTCGACATTTTCTCTTGTAATATTTTCCAAACATCTAGGAACAATGTTTTGATTTACCCAAGGTTCTTCAGTTATGTTCTTGTCACCTTCCACATATGTTACGCCATCCCCTGCATCTTCTTCTTCACCTTCCCAAAGCTGAGAAATTTGCTTAGCAGCATCAGAAATTTCTGGAATTTCTAAAATTAGGTCATTAATGATTTCAATGGGGCCCGTTTTACTCGGTATACCAGATCTGTCTAATCCAAGTTGTGCATAAGGGCGCAGACGAAACTGTTTTGACAAATAAAAAAAATGCAGGATTGTTTAGACAAGTGGTCAAACTGCAAAATGAACAAGAAAACCCTATAGAAATGAACTTTACACTTTTTCGTGGTTTTAGTAAACAGCTTCAAATTAGGTGTAAAATAGAAACCAACTTATGCTTTATTACTGATGTTAGCAACCAACGATATTTTAACTGATTTTCCCAGTAAATTTCTGATGTGGCACTGGTTGCTGACATATGAGCAGCCACATAAACAAAAATTGCTTATGTGACAAAAAGTAAAGTTATTTACAGTTTGAAAAAAAAACTGATCTTTTTTCTTAAAAAAATATATATTTAGAAACAGTTATTAATATCACACCAGATGCCACGTGCATATATGTACTAAAATGAAAAATAAGATGCCATGTCAGCAACTCGTAAATAATCAACAAAAAAATGTAACTTGGTTCCTAAAATCGTTAATAAAATGTAAGTTGGTTTCTGCTTCTTAAAGCCGTTGCTACAAAATGAGAAATAAATGTGAAGCTTGTTTCAATTTTGTGCTTTTTTTTGCCCAGATTTATATATAAATCACTAAATATGCACCTTGAGAAGATTTTCAGCAGAAACAGTCTTGCAAAGCTTTAAATCAGTACCCTGCAGACATAAAAGTGTATATTATAAATAAATATATTCCAATTATTTTTAGTCATTTATCTAAAGAGGTTATAGACTAAAAATTTACATCATTTGAACAATTCGGTTGTTGAAGAGACCAAAAACCTGGTGCTGGGAAAAACTGAGGGCATAAATAATTCAGCCTAGCGGCAACTCTTGCGCTAGATTGCAAAATCGGTATCTGAATATTCTTCCTGAAGAAGTGACAAGGAGATAATTTATAAAACTATTTATTCATTGCTCATAAAAAGGAATCCACTTAAAAACTTGCAAAAATGAAGGGCAAATGACAGGAAATAGAAACAAGCTATACATTTTTTTCTTAACTAATTTTACTTGTAAACTGCTGATGTGGCACTCATTCATGGTTGGAAAAATCGCTAGGCGCTAGTCGGGCGGTGGGGTGGGGCCTAGGCGGGATTAATCGGATTGGAATTTTTATATGTAATTTTTAGTTTTTTATATATATACACACATTTTTATAAGTAATTTTTATAAAAATGTTCATTTTTAAATATTTATACACATATTTGGTTGGAATTGCAGGGGTTGGCTGGAAAATCCAAGGTTTTTCCGGAAAATCCAAGGCTTTCGCCGGAATTTGGCTGAAAATTTTAGGTTTTTGCCGAAATCTGGCCGCCTCGCCTAGGACCGCCTAGACCCGCCTAGGACCGATTAATGGTCCGCCTAGCTCAAAATTACAAGTTAAATGGCCACCTAGCCCGATTTTTACAACACTGCACATTGATGCCATACTGGCTACGATCAAATGCCACGTATGCAAAAAATGCTTATTGTGAAAACTTATATGATAAACCTATTTACAAGTTTAAGAAATAATCATTCAATGTCAAATCAGACGACACAAATCATAATATATATACACACACACACACACATCGATGAACAGGTCCTTTGTTGCTATAACCAGTAATAAAATGTAAATTAGTTGCTATAGACTTACATTTGATGCCCTGCCATAATATGCTCGGCCCCACCAAATCTTGACATCCACTTTTGATAATCACTAGAGTTTACAACTAATGATGGACTTAAATGAATTACACAATTAACAATTTTGTGGTTCTCCTCTGCAATATCAGCATAATAATCCTTGAGAGATTGTGCAGATAATATTTCTTGAAAATGAGAGAGTGTAGGGCAATCTACAAGGAGAACAATGGGCCCAGGAACCGAAGGTCCAAGTACATCATCAGGATGAATCTAAAAATACAAGAAAATTTGCATATCATTTCAAGGTTTGGGCTAGTAATGCGAGCTGAGTGATGGGTCAAAATGGGTCATTTTTTGTCAGTTTTTTATAAATAATTTGTTAATATGGTTGCAAATGTAGTATATTAGAATACTAACATAAAATCTTTGAATACAATTTGGGAAGTTGTATGCATGAAAAATAGACTTCGGGTAACTTTCAACCTATTTGATCCATTCCCCTTTTTCCTACCTTTTTTTCATTTTACCCGTTTGAGATAAGTAAAAACCCATTCATAAATAACGGGTCGAAATTGCCACCTCTAGAGTGATCTACGAATAATGAAAAAATGGAAAGTGATAAATGTACCATGATATCTTTTAAATCCGATTTCACAGATGTTCCTTCTTGTAGTTCACGATATTTGGGCCCGGGTCTTAATCCAAGTGCTTTGGCCTTTTCCGGGTCAAATTTACCCCTAATCTCAGGCAACTCACAAATATATAGAACAGAAATATCACTAGACTTTATTGCAAACTCATCTTTTTTGAGCCCATGGGTTTCGGGTCGCAACAAAATAGCTGATATTTTGACAACTTCATCATCAATAAGTTTAATTTGATCATTTACTTTTTCAGGATTATCATCCAATAAAACCCCATCAGATTTGGGTGCCGGACCAAAGCATCGTGTGTGAACCATGGCTGCATTTGGAATGAAAGATTTCATCGCATCAACTAAATATTTAAAATCAGAAGGTCCCCATACATTTACCTTCAAATATCAACCAAAATCAATATTAGGGATTATCAGCAAATGAAAAGCCATTTCGTTAATGCAATACAACATTTAAAAAATAATAATTCAAGATATCATCATAGGGATACTCACCGATATCCCTTGTTCACCAGTGCCAGCCAATGTCAATAAAAGACCTGCAAAACAAATTTCAGAAATTTCAAATATAATTTGAATAAAATACGCAAACTTAAGAATAACGCACAAACCTGGCAATCCACCGGCAGTTTCAGAGCAGACCCGTGAAAGAAATATGTGATCAATCTAAAAAATAAAAACAAGTCATTCTCATTACTATATAAATGTAGATTTATGTGAATCTTTTGTAACAATTTTACCTTTGACAACTTAATCTTATGTTCTGTACAAAATCGTTGCAGTCCCTGAACAAATCATAGGTATGATCATATATAAATTTAGTTAAATCTCCCAATCAGCCAAACATTCAACCGAATTAAATGATCAAAAAAGTTTATGAAAGTACATTAAAATGCTTACTTCTCCAGCGTTGAATATAAATCTCTGCTTATCAAAGAAAAGCAAAACTGATGGTGATGTATCTTGAGTATCCATACCTGTTCCTAAAATCTGCTTAAAATATATAAAAAAAAATAAAATTAAAAAATAGCTCCTTTTCAATTTTATCATATAGAAAACCCATTACAAAAATTAGAGATAAATTACGTCAGTCTTATCGGTACATCAGCCTCGTTTTATTCCGACACCCGATGCAAATAATGCAATACGGGCATATTACCTTTTTTCACCTACAATACGGGACTTATGAGACATGTTTTTCACTCATATGGGTCGTACGATAGATACAATACCGACCGTATTATGTGACGCGTACACCACTAAATAGATACAATACGGGTCGTATGGGACGCGCTTTCCATCATACAGGCCGTATTACCTGACTGACACGTAAGCGTATGATGTGACGAGAACTGAAGAGATACAATACGGGCCATATTATTACTATTCTTTACTTTTTGTCAACTACACTACTCGTGAATAACGTGATGACGTCTACTTTAAAATTAGCATTAGCAGAGTGATAATGAAAACATACCTGAACATAAGAAAGGGTATTAACAGGATTAAGTCTTCGGACTTTTAATTTTAGGTCTTTGGGTCTACTCTGATCTTTACCCTCTGCCCTTTTCTTGTTAAACCCTCCAGTCTTCATTAAAGATGACTCCTTGTTGCCACTCTGCTTCAAAGAACTGCTACGATTGGAAGTGAAAGATTTTGAATTGAAGATTGGATTTGGGTGGTGAGCAGATTTGGAGAAGAGGAAGCGGAGGTTTGTAATTTGGGGCATCGCCGGAACCCTAGAAAAGGGTTTTAGCGACCGCCCAATTAAACATTAATCGCCTCCGGTTTGCTCTTTTTAAGAAAATGATAACAAAATTTCAATCGAAATATTATACAAAAAGCTGGAATAGCTCAGTTGGTTAGAGCGTGTGGCTGTTAACCAAAAGGTCGGAGGTTCAAGCCCTCCTTCTAGCGTTTATTATTTTTTTTCTTCTTTTCAGTTTAAAAAGTAAAAACTACCATTTTGACCCGATTTTTTTACCCATATAAATAATGGGTCATGATTGACACCCTTTTCCTTATCCTGTTGAATTTTTTCAAAAGTATCAAGGGGTAAATTGGTAAACAACCAGCATATGAGAAAGCAAAATAGCTAGATGCTAAACACGTGGTGTTCGTGGGTTGTCGGGTCCAACCCCACATGAACTCAAAAATCTTGTCAGATACATAAACCCAAACAGGATAAGAATAATTGCGGGTTGACACGAGATCTGTTAAACCTGAATTTTTTTAAGTTTTTTTTACGTGTTAATACTTTAAAATTAAAAAGTTACAATAAAAAGTGTAAGTGTATATAAAAAAAATATACGTTTAATTTATAAAATCTTACGTCAAGTTATGTTTTTAACTTTAAAATTTTGTCATAAAAAGCTCAACCAATTTAATTCATGAGATAAACACATAGTTTAAAAAAAACAAATAAATAAATAAATGTATCAACCCGAACACGACCAGTTAAGCTAAATGTGTTTGTGGGCTCAACCAAAACTGACCGGACCCGTTTACACTAAACCCAAACCCACGAATTTTGTGGTAGGTTTGTATTATGTTTTCGTGTCATGCCATAAATTCACACCCCTGATTATAACCACACAACGACCTATAATGATGAATATGCATCAATCATCTAAACTTAGCCAGAAAAATGGTCATTCTATAAACAAAATGTCTAAACATCAATCTAGAAAATAGTCACAATTCAACCCATGAATGCTTATGGTCATAATTTCTTGATATGCATTGTCTAAATGATATGACAATGGTTATCGTGTTGTAAGATTAACACACTATTGAAAACACTAGTAAGCTGCATTAGCATTAGGAAGAAAAGAAGTGGGTTCTCCGATCCCTGGCCCAGTCCCTATAGGGTCCTGGCCTGTTCCGGTTGTCCAAGCCCGGTTATGATAAAACAGATAATATTGGTTCGCATTATCACATTCTTATGGATAACCAATCACATGCCTTAAATAAAAAAGATAATCACAATATCACATCACATTAAATGATTGACCCGGATAGGCCCATCCACCCACTATATTCTGTTTTCTTTAACCTAATCCAAAAGAACAACCCATAAAAGGCCAAAACATACCAATTTTAATTGTGAAGTAGACTATTCCGTGGGCCCACATTCTAGTTTCTACGGCTTAAAAACAAACAATTACTTGATAATGGCCCATTAACAAAACAAAATAATTTCTCATGAATATCAAAATAAACAAAGAAAAACAAATAGATTGCATTTCTTTTTATTTTTACAATTAAAACAACCCAGAATCATACTCCAACACAAGAACAAAAACATCGGAAATTTAGTAGTCGTTGGTGATGGGAATATGTTCGCTAGAAATGAACACGTTTGGGTAAATAAGTCCAGCTAAGCCACCGCCGATGAGAGGTCCAACCCAGTAGATCCAGTGTCCAGAGAAATCAAAGGCAGCAACAGCAGGTCCGAAAGATCGGGCTGGGTTCATTGACCCACCTGAGAACGGGCCTGCAGCCAAGATATTGGCACCCACAATGAACCCAATTGCAATAGGGGCAATTGTGCCCAATGCGCCCTTCTTTGGGTCACACGCAGTGGCGTAAACAGTGTACACTAGCGCGAATGTGATGATAATTTCAAAAAGTACCCCTTGAAGCGCTCCCACCCCTACTGCAACACCATGTGTAGGGATAGCCTGAAAGTAAAATACAAAAACACCCTTTAGAATTTCACATAATTACAAAAATGCCACTACTTATTGGTAAAGACATTAAGGTTAACTACAACCCATGAAGCAAGATATACTATCAGGGGCGGAATCAACAGAGGTCAAGAGAGTCCATTGACCCCAATCACCAAAATTTATCTATCACATATATAAAAGTACAGTTCTTTTTAAGTAAAACATGAGTTGGACCCTCAGTAGTACTCGGTATATAATAGAACATTATAATGACCCTTCGACTATACTTACCAGGCCTCCAGTGACGAAACTGAGAAGGAAGCACGCGACAACAGACCCAAGGAGTTGAGCGATCATGTAAAATAAGGCGGTTATGATGGTGATTTGACCTCCAACCGCTAGTCCAAAGGTGACAGCTGGATTCACATGACCACCAGAGATGTTGGCGGCAATTGAAACCGCTACAAAGAGGGCAAGCCCATGGCAAACCGCGATAGCTACTAGACCAGATGGATCTAGTGCAGCATCCGCTGTCAATTTGGCTGTCACAACAAAAAACAAGTTATAACGTTAGTTTGGATATCATAGAACCAGTTTCGGAACCAGAAACTTTTAACAATGAGTATGTGATGTGTGAAACTACCGTAAGCGATAGCGGAGCCCACGCCGGCGAAGACGAAGAGCAAGGTGGAGATGAACTCAGCAATGTAGGCCTTGATGGAGCTAGAGCTAAAGGAATCATCGAAGCTGCCAATGGCGATTCCAGGCATTGTTCTAGAAGAAGTGAAGATATAGATGGAAAGATGAAAATATTTGGTGGTGTATAGATAACACTAAAGAGGCTTTATATACAAAAAAAAAGTTTCTAAATAATAATGGTTTACAACTTTGTAGGGATTTGTTTTATTATTTGACTTGTTCACGAGTTTCATTTACCATAATAATTAATATCTACTTTAAACTAAAAACAAACAAGTCACAATCTAATTTAAACAAGTCGGTTCAAGTTTAACATGTTTACAACTTGTATTCAATAGCTCGTCATTCTGTTTTAATCTGTCATCTGGTATAAATAAACGAGTTACCAAAGTCGTGTTCAGTTAAATAGTTTTAACTTTTAAGTGCGTCAGAAATAAAGTTAATATATTTTTTTATTAATAAATATATAAGTCGTGTTTGATTTAATAATCTTTTACCCGTAAACCCGAACACAATTGGCATATTATTAAGGATAATATTCAGAGTATTAGTTGTCACATAGGATACTCTTAGTCACCATCAAATTAAAATATGGTGATTAAATCGGTTTTCATCATTAATTAATATAATATATTATTTAAATAAAGTATTTATAATAATTTTACAAATACGAATACGTAGTTTCTGATGAGTTCAATAACTGTGTTCTAGTTACTGAAGTGTACTTTTTTATTAATTAATTATATAAATTAAACAATTAAACAAAACATTAGGTGATGAAAATAATTATAATTAGATTAAAAAAATATCATTTTTTTTACATGGGCCCACCCTGAATATGATTGAAGAAAGGACGCCATAAATGGGCCCAAATGAACCGACCATTTTTATAAAAATAAGAACATGATTGTCGTCGTTAGCCGTAGTCGGTAAATAGGTTTTTTTTCTGGGGCTGTTTTTTTCCACGAGAACTGGCCAGCTGACGTGGATGGATAGCAGCCAACTGTACAATGACTTTTTGGGTTGTCATAATAATTAATTTAGAAAAATATTATAAGTGTGGATGCTTTGCTCACTCCATTTTGTAGAAATGATTAAAAAAAAGTAATTAAATAAATGTTAAAAGTATTCTTTCGAGGGTTATATTATATGGACTATGTGACAATAATGTTACCTTTGGTTACATGTTAAAAAAAGTTGTTTAATTTTAAAGATAAAATATGTATAAACACCTATTTTTATATTTACTGATGCCAACCAAAAATAGGTTGGAAAATTGTAAAATGACAAAATCTCCTAAATTAAATCACATCAAGATTTATAAAGCATGTTTGGTTAGATTCGATAACTATTTTTTTAATTTTACAGCCATATAAGTAAAAGTGTAAAACGGTCTTAAATAATGGATTCATTTAGATATACCGTCTCAACCTGTCTTAAACTAAGGTTTTTTTTTTGTTATTTTCTTAATCGTATAAGAACATCCATAATAGACTAGTTTTGAGCGTTTTTAAAGATAGAGGGTGATGTTATGGAGAAAGAGTGGATCGACATTCTTTGCAAAAAGAACCCAAAAACAGGTTACATGAGAGGGGTGGAAAGCATTGGGGTGTGTTTTTTTTTATTTTAAGCTGGTTTTGGTTGTGAGAGCGGCAAAGCCTGGGTAAGAAGGACTAAGTTCTTAAGTGGTCATGTTTTTGAGAGTCACTTTTGTGAGTGCTCTAAAAGTAGATATGGATTAAATTTTGTTAACCGGTCGATTAAATCCATGAGGGCATTCCAATGTCGCACGAATTTAAAACCAACTAATGCTATCTGTTATGATTAGTGAGTGTGAGTCAAAACGTGTTGTCACCTAGACAGTGGGTGTTTTCACACTTACTAAACACGTGTTATGGTTATTGAGTGTAAGCATAGTGATTGGAAATTTTTTTTTAATGCATTTTTATTAATTATGTTTAAACGAATTTTTTTTTAACATTTACTTATCATCCGAAATTTTGCTCCAAACACAAGACCAAAAGTTCTTTTTTGAAACAACTGCGTTTTCGTTTAAATTTTTAATGGCATGTTCAGAGAAAAAAATAAGCAAACCTCGTATTTAGGTGGCGCTATGGCAGCCACCATTATTCAAGTAGCGAAGGAGACTCTCGAGCTCACAACATAAAATACAGGATGGCTTAAGGAGTCTTGGTGATGGACTGACGTTGTGCAAGAAAAAATAAAGGTTAAACAAGGAAGTTTTAAGGAGCTTTCGAGGTGCACTGACGAGGAGGAGCGAGTGGGTTGGCGGACCGTTACAAAAAGGCATAGAAGGTTGTGCCAGAGCCAAAGACCGCAACTTATATCCGGATGTATGAACGACTGGAAATAAAAAGAGGGGGAACATGTTACGTTGAAGATTGTCAAAGCTAGGGAGCATAAGAGACAAGATTTAGGAGTTGTGAAGTTCACAAAGGGAGAAGATTAAAGGGTTTTAGTTAAGGAGCATGACATGCTGTAATAAATTTCGTTCGTTAACATTTAAAAAAATGGAATTCGCAACTATCTTTTTTTTTGTCGACATTCAGATTTTTTATTTTGTTGGAAAACGGAGTTGTATTCGTAATCGATTTTTTTTTGTATAGTAAGTTAAAGCGTGTACCATTACCGTTCCAATACCATGACAAACCAAACCGATAATGACCGAACAATATCGTTGTCGGTATTGTTATTATCATAAATTGTTTCGGTTTTCGTTTAATGATTTTCGGTCAATGTAAATCACAACTTTATTTTTGTAGGTTACATCGTACATGTGTGTGGAAAAAACATCGCAAATAAACATCTTTTCTATCGTAAGTTATACCGAGATCCGGTGCATTTACGAACCGAACCGATAACTAATAGACAGCCAATGAGCTAGTGGTGGAGTGGTAAGAGAGAGACCTGGTGTTCCTATTGACCCAGGTTCAATCCCTGCTCTCCACATTAGTTTCTGCGTCTTGCAAATGAGGCCTAGCTTAGGCTGATACACCTAGGTTTTACTCACGTCGATCCAGGGTTCGAGCCTCGACTCTCCCTCAAGCCCGAAAGGGGCCGTATTGGGTGAGATTTTTCCTTGGATGCTATCCAAATCTGACGCCAAGTGGGCCCGGTTAAGACAACATATTGGTCAGAGTTGGACGAGACTCTCCCATATAATGAAGGGGTGTGACGTCATAACATTCAATGTTCGCCGTTCAAAAAAAGCTAATAGACAACATTGGCAACATTTCCGTCACTGATTAATAGAAACTTTTGGAGAAGTCTTTAATATCACTATGCTAAAAGCTAAAAGGCCATAGGTTACAAATGTTATTGATTAATAGAAACTTTTGGAGAAGTATTTAATCTTTACATTTAAGATGCATTTGACTTCCAAAACTTATGCATTTAAGATGAGTTTGAATTTCAAATTTTAATCATCTAAGATGGGGTTTTGTTGTATAGTTCTATAAAAGTTTTATACGAAAAGATTAGAGATGGATTTTTAAAAAAAAATACAAGTGATTAATGATATCTATGTGTTTCTAAATATCTTATTATCTTTCTGTTTAAAATGATTGAGCCATAGACTCTACGAAAAAGAAGTATTATCGTTTTTGACATGTGATGGTACCGCTATAGCCTCTAAAGGGATATCCCAGTGGTAAAGTATTGTACTCTTTAATCAAATGATTGTGGGTTTAAATCATATGGAGTAAATGTGTGGTGATTTTAGAAGTAGAGTAATTGTAAAGTAAAGAGTGTGTGTTCACCGGTCAAACATTAATAAAAAGAAATTAAAGATGACTTATTTATTAAAAAAGTGGGTATTAGTTGTAACATATAATATTTGATCTATTAGAAAAAAAATTGACCGTGAATTTTATTTCTAAAACCACAGCGTATGTATAGAGAGAGAGGGGGAGATCTAAAAAATGGGTTTTGTTAAATAGCCTACGAAATGTTTTGAAAATTCAGTATCCAACTCTGACTGAACTTATTTCAGTGACGTTGGAACTGGTTCGTCGAACCTAAAAGAAAACCCATAAAAATCAGGATATGTATTGTGATTGATATTCTGATATGTGACAGGATATAATATCATTTTGAACCTTTTTTTTATGTATATGGTAAAATTACAAGTATAGTTGTGCCTAATACACACTTACCATTATGCCACTATGGACCACAAATTAATATTCGTTTACAACCAACTGACAAGCTATATATGTTAGGTTTAGAAAAATATTCTAATTTTTTTTGTGCCAATTATAATATAAAAAATTCTGCTATAGACATGTAGATAATTTATTGTTAATAAAAATTTATCTGTTAGCTTTTTTATTATTTATATCTAATAATTTTATTTATGATTTGTTTAGTTTGGTATTTAACCTTTATACATTTTACATACATATATATTACATAAATATAATAATAATGAAAGAATAATAATAAACAAGAGATTAAAAATACAACGAACTGGTAGAGGAAAATGTCTTAAAGTGTTTTTAACTAAACAGTTTTTTTCTAAGTTAATGATCGATTGAAAAAAATTGTATTAAAACAAAATTAATGATTGATCAAAAAAAAATTCTAACGTTTTCAAAATGATTTTTCTTAAAAAAATTAATGGTATTAGGTGAGTAATGCATTTAGTTTTAGACACATCTAAATACATGTTTTAATAAGAGAGATGATTAATATGATATCATACACACTATCAAATATACCATATAGTACACATAGTACACACAATATTATATGTTATTACATGAGTATATATATAATACTAGGTTAGAAACCCCGTGTATTACACGGGTTAAATAAATACAATGTTATACATTTGGTAATAAAAACTTTAGAAACATTATACAGTTATTTTTTAAAAATGTTTTATAAAAATAATGAAAGAAATGTTCAATTTCTAAAAATGTTTTATGAACAATCCTATTTTTTTTAAATGAAAAAAGTTTTATAAAAAAATTATAGAACTTCAATATTATTTAATAGAAGAGAGTAGAAAACAAAAAATTATAAAAAAATAATTAAAGAAAGTTTGTATAATTAATAGGAGAGAGACGAAAAAAAATAAGAAAAATGAATAAGAGAGTGAGAAATAAATGAATTTAAAAAGATGTGTATTAGTTACTCGGTTCAAGATAATATTATATATTCTTTCGGTACAAAAAGTTAAAAACTTGAGAAAATGTTAATACACATTGTTATGCTTAATAATTATGTAAGGATATCCAACACGAATATTCTAGATTATGTTGGAAGAACCTAATCATGATACATATTAATCAATCACTTGTTCTTTACGCCCTTTTCTTTAGTTTATGTATTTCCCTTCATATTATTTATATTTTTTCTAATTGTTTATGACATTATTTATATTTCTAATTGTTTAATAAAAGCCCGACCACCCGGTTTGTGAGCCCATTGTATAACTTTATACTTACAATAGGCAAAACTTGAAAGTGGTCAAGCTAAATTTGCAAACAATTACATGAGTCATTTATTACATATTTTTCTATTTTCTTTTCTTTTTGATTTGATTGAATTTTCTTTTATATTTTTATTTTTATATGATTTATTTTACTATTTAATCTTATTTCTTTTATTTTTATGTTTCTAAAGCGTTAAAGTTTTTCACGGGTTAATACGCTCCAATGCATAAAGGTTTCACTTTTTTATATAAAGTTTTGAAGACTTTAATTTTTTTAAGAAAAATCATTTTGAAAACGTGTATTAACGGGTCATTTTTTCACGGGTTAATACGCTCCAATGCATAATTAGTTTTTCACGGGTTAATACGCTCCAATGCATAATTAGTTTTTCACATGTTTGATTTTGTTGTGGTCCCCTCCTTCCTTGGTATGCGGGATTGGTACGGATGTTAACGGGTCAGTTTTGTTGAACTGGACCTGACCCACGGGGTTGATTGTTATTGATAGGTATAGATGGGGTTGGGGTTCGGTGAGGTGGAGTTGGTGGGCGGTTAGGAATTGGGCTTCTGTTTGGGGTTGGGCCACGGTTTCTCATACTAGTTCCAGAATGAGTGCTTCGGCTATCCATAGATGATGGTTCCGATGAAATGGGTTGTAAATTTTGTTGTTGGGTTCGGTTTTGCCTTGCTATCCTCTCAATTTCTGGTTCAAAAGCAAGTGGTGAAGTCCTCCTGGATGAACGGGTATGCATGCACTAACCTGTCACCTCCACACACAAACAAACACCATGGTGTAGGCTTACGCCGGTTTCTGAGTCTTTGCCCCGTTTTCTCCATCTCCCTTCTGACTCTTGCATCTCTCGCATAATATCTTTTAAAATTATTTTTTAAGCTTCCAACACCTGTACATGCATAGCTACACAAAACCTTTGTAATCCCCATGTTAATTTGCATAAATATGACATGTTGCACCCTTTTATGCACAAAACTTTGGTCGCTTATCACATCCCCACACTCGAGTTTTTCTTGACCTCAAGCATAGTCTTTTGCTTCAAGTCTACATTACAAATTCTCAAATAACTGTTTTTACTAAACATAAGTTAAGGTCTAATGTCATGCAAGATTCATAAGAATTATACTCTCAATAGATTTACAATCCAACAAACAATCGATGACTTTTTAAACAAAAAGAAAAACTTGAACGAATATCCAGTTATGGCCTTGCATGCACACACCCCTCACAATCAATCACTCCACTCGGTTTCATATATGTACTAGCGATGATGTGCTAGTATTTTTTTTCGAAACCAAACAATGAACCAAATTATCTTAAGCTTGCATATTGATCACATCTCCACCTACTAACACAACTAAAAAGCACAAATCAAAAGGTCTTTTAAGGGCTGTAATGTAGGCTAGGGTTACAGGTAGGCTAGGGTTACGGGTATGTATGGATAATGTAGGCTAAAGTTTTAGAGTTGGTTGATAGTTTCATTAGTTGAATTCCACTCACCTTTAAAGTGGCTAAAGGTGAGTGGAATCCAACTAATGAAACTAACAACCAACTCTAAAACTTTCAAATCTATATTATGGGTATAAATGACCCATCAACACTAAAGTTCTTATTTCTTCAAACTATCAAATGAAACTTGGGTTAAACTGACCCAATAACATCTTTTATTGTAACTCCAACTAATACTCAAAACCTCTGGGTACATTTTGTCCCAAAATTATTTTTGCATTTCTTTTTCATTCATCATTTCATTTTTTTTTTCAATTGCAATCTCAACTTCAACATTCTAAATTAATAGAATTCCAACTCACGGGTTTAAAAAGAAAAGGCTAAAAGGTGAATGGGCTAATGTTATGGGTTTTGTCAAAAGAAAATGTATAGGCTCAGCATGGTTATCTAGTGGATATTAACGGGTAAGATTATAAAATGGCTAAAAATAAAAACGGTTTCTCCTAATGCCTTTATCATTTTTGTGCAATCAATTGGTTCAAGGTCTCAACATGTATCAACACTATGCAAGTTCTAAAATGTGAAACAAAGTGGCCAACCACTCAAATAAGAGAATATATATCAATTTGGCTCAAAATCTCACAAAAACGGTGGGAATAGGTTACCGACATGTGCATGCGAACCATCACCTTCAACTTTGTTACTCCCGAATTCAACATTTCCAATTTTTATTTTTTTATCATTTGTTGGAAAGACTTAATCAAGTACTTAGTGAATCAACCATGACCAAAGACCTCCGACAAACACTTTTTAAAACAATTATTCAAAAATTTGTATGGTTTCATTGATTTCCCACATCCCCACACTTGAACCTTACATTATCCCAATGTAAATAGTTATGAAATATAAAAGTGCGGTTAGTGGGTGCCAAAACACCCAATACCCAATATCTATAAATATCAAACTCAAAGATTCCCATAAGCATCAACCCAACACAATTAACTAAGTTTCAAACAAAAAACACACAAAAATAAACAAAAACAAAATAGTTCAATCAAAAGTACATGGACCTGATTAGAGGCGATCATAGAGTGCCTGAACCACCACCAAAAATGGACTCGTAAGTCTTCCATGAGTCTTCCCCACACTTGAGTGTTGCTATGGTGACGAAACTAAAACACACAACACAAAACAAAACAAAGACAATCACAAGCCGGGTTGCCTACCGGTTAGCGCTAAGTTTATTGTCCTCAGCCCGACATTACCTCCTTATGGAGGTTGAAACACAAATTTTTTTCCACTAGCTCCCCCACCACCTTTGTTGTTATCACTCCAATTCCAAGTCTCCTCTCTTATAAACTCCACATCAAACAAATCTCCTTTCTCGTTCGGATGTTAGACATGGTCGGGTGGCTTCTTTGCATCTTTCAACCTCTCAGTTTCCTTCTCGATTGCCTTCAGCTCGTCTTTCACATTAAACCTGTCAAACATAATACCTTTCTTTTTGGTGTCACCCTCATTTTCCTTGGCACGAGGATGACACACGCTAGTAGCAACTGATTTTGAACATTTATTTTTAACCGAATATGTAAATAAATTTGAAAAAATATTTATGTTCAACTTACGATTCCCAAAGGTCATGTCAACAGTGTCGTTTCGGCAATTGATTTGCGCATTTGCGTTTTCCAAAAACGGTCTTCCCAAAATCACTCGTGGCTCATCCTCCTTAGCAAGTGGTGCATAATCGAGCACCAAGAAATCTCTCGGATAGTAAAATTCTCCAATCTTCACAGCCACTCCCACTAATTTCCCCCGAGGACGCGTGCGTGTAGCATTTGCTAACACCAATGTGGTGTTGTATTCTTCTAATGGACCAAAATTGTATTGGTAATATACGTTCCCCGGTAAAATGCTCACCCCCTGTAATATCTGTACTTTTCCGTTTACGATTTTCGGCCATTTGGCATTTATTGTAAACCCTAATTATCCATATTTAATAATATGTGAAAATTCTTAAGTGAATTTCTTAAACTATGTGGCTAAAAACCATACTCAAACTATGTATTAGGGCTAATATTCATGGTATTTGAATAAAGTCCCTAAACTATATAAAATAAATCTCATAAATTATCTAAGTGAAAACAAAAAAAAAATGTACTTATTTAATTTGGAAAATCTTAATTGTGTTTTATTCAATTAAAACACAAATTATATAAATTAAAATGATTTTTATAAATTTTTATGAAATAATAAGTTTTATTTCCTAAATAAATCAAATAAATAAAGTTCAATTAAATAAATACTTTTTAAAATAAGGTTTTATAAAAATATGTCTTTTTACATCATTTTTAAAGTAAATTAGTTAAACTCCTATGATCTTGAACCCATTTCCGTCAATTTTGACCACAAAAAGTCAAAGAGGATGAATTTCTCACGGATTCAATCTCAAATCCCACCAGTTCGCGTGTTTGAATGCAAGCAATCATGGATAACCCATCATGCGACCGTTATAAACGTTCATGACGAGTTTATTACAACCGAATTCAATGAATTGAACTCAAAACGGCTCGTAACCGTCCTTAGTTAAACCTGTATCAATTCATACGTTTCGAGTAAAATTGAAGCATAAAACTCTCTCACACACACTCGCGACACCTTTTACAAACTTTCTACACCCTCGTATCCATCGCATTGCTCTCCTGGAACTCCGACGAGCTCGCGATTTGCCGACCCCGGCTTGGTAGTCGTTCTCCCTCGATCCGCAACCATATCAGGTAAAAATCGTGCCCATAGATTCGTTTTGATGTAATGAATGAAAGCCCCATGGTGGCGAGTTCGATCGGGTTCGAATCGAGTGGATTGGTAGGCTAGGGTTTCGGGAATACGAATTGGGGAAGAAGGTGGGCTGGGGTTATGTGTTAAAATCTTTTCGCATGCATCCTTGATCAAGGCATACGCCCAGATCAACCGGTTAAGACACTTGACTCGTACGGGGGAGGTCGCGGGTTCGAGCCACAGCCCCGCACCTCTACCCTTTTTCCTATTTTTGATTTTTATTAATTAAATCTTTAATCTTTAAAAATTCATAACTTTTTATTTACAACTCGAAAATGTACAAATAAATAGCCCAAATTTTTGTAATAAAATTCTCTACTGTTTTATAAAATAAAAACAGAAAAATTTCTGAGTTTATAAAATTATTTATTTAAAAGTCTAATTTTAAAACTTGGATTATTTATTTAAAATTAGTAAATCTATTCCAAAAATTACAGAAACTTAATCTATATATTTTTAACAAAATATTAAGTTTCTGGAACTTTTAGACATTTTTACTAATTTTTACTAATTTTGTTTTGTAATTAAATCAATGGAATTATTGATTTAATTAAACTAAAAATAAGTAAATTTTATAAAAATTTACTTATTAACATAAAATATTTATATAATTTATAATTTAAATTATATTTATATTCTTACTATCTTTTTGACATATTTAGTTAATTAAACACATTTATTAACTAAATTACTAAATAAGTAACTAATTAAATAATCACTTAAAATATTTTATAAAATCTGAAATTATATTTAAATTACTAAATATAATAATTTAGTAATTTAAATACTTGCACACCTTAAACTATAACCAAATTACTTTTCAAACCTTAAACTTTCCAAAACCCTAATTTCCCAAATTCGAGAACACGATCGAACCTTAGCTTATTTCCTTTAAACTAAATGACTAAACTACAACTATAATAGGTTAATTGTGACCTACTTTGGATTATATCTTTGGATCAAACTTAGCTCGGAAACTACTTACAAACCATGTGAGTTTTCATGCCCCTCTTTATACATTTTATCACTTTTGGGGTGAAACATGTTCCTATATAATTACACTTACACTATTGACAAATCTCACAACTTGAAACAAATTCCCTTATGTTAGACTTGTTTAATTGCATTATGTGGCTTATTTGTTGATTACACTAGTTCATATTATTAACTGTTGCGACAGCCTATGAATGGAATTAGTGGTACCATGTGGGTTAGCTACCCCATGCATTTCTTTGATCTAGGATGCATGTAATGAATTCTGAAACTGAAAAACTGTTAACTATATGTTGGACAATCTGAATTGGATAAATCTTAAAAGGAAGGTTTAATTTGGACTGTGTGTATATACAATAAGACTATAATGTATTACTTGTCTTAGCATGGAATTTGTACTTTATCTAAACTACTATATATATATCTACCATGATTGCTCACCAACAATTCATTTTGTTGATAACTCTTATTTTAAACATGTTTCAGGTGCACCAAGTTCAAGCAACGCTTGATTTATGTTCAACACTTAGGCTTGGACTTAGAAACTTGAAATCTGATTTTATCTTGTTTGGAACTATGTTTTGTCTTGCTTATTTGAACTATTTGTAGCCTTTGAGGCACTTTTAATATTATTGAATAAAATTATGAAATTTTAATAGTTCCAAGTGCTACGAGCAATCTGGTCACAACTCGGGTCATACTCCGACGTGTTCCGCCGCCCGGTTGGGGTGTGACAGATTGGTATCAGAGCCTTGGTTATAGGGATTTAGGTTATTAGAAATCTTTAACCTAGACTATAACTTTAGGACCCTCTTTTAGTCTTGCATGATTAGGAACTTATGTGTTTATTTGTCAAATTCTAAATCTTTAACACAAATCTTACAAATCCTCAAAATTCTAAGACTTTACCCTATACTTCCATCAATATTCTTTTATATGAAATTGTCCAATGTTTTAAAATATTTTATAAAACCCTCTAGACTTTGTAAGTCTATCCAAGATCTCGTTAAGGTTTAAGACTTTGACAATGTTCAGAAACTCGTGCAATCTGGAAGGGTGAATGCCTGTATTCTGAGTTTCCTGTCTAGGCAAGCGTATTCGTACAAATCCAAATTACTGGACCTGTTACGCTTACCTGGGGATTCTCGGGATGAGTGTTCACTTATAGGCTAAAGCATGACTTTCTCAAATATTGTTGAAATCTTATTAACCTTGATATGTCCTAAGTAATTGTGAGGTAAAACCCAACCAACACAATTACTAACTATGTGTTTAAACTTAAGCCTATCTTTACTTTCAAAGCTTAACTCTTGAATATTATTATTCATCTCAAACTTGCATTTTACTTTATTTTCTTATAGAATGTCTGATCCCGTTGATACAAATCCGGCACTCACACAACAAATTGTTGATCGGATTGCTGCAATACTACCAGCTCTGTTTCAACATCGTGATCAAAGCTCTTCTAATAACAACAACAACAATGCTTGCAACTTCAAATACTTTAATTCGTGTTCACCACCAAAGTATTCGGGTCATGAAGGAGCCACTGGACTACTCCAATGGTTTGAGGGCATTGAGAACACCTTCCTCAATGCTGGTGTTCCCGAGGCACTCAAAGTCCAATATGGCTCAAGCGTCTTTCAAAAGCGTGCACTAACTTGGTGGAACGGCGAGAAAACTACTCGCACCGTTCCTGTTGCTATGGCTCTTCCTTGGGCTGAATTCAAGGAACTCATGATCAATGAGTTCTGTCCTCGAAACGAAATGATGAAGATCGAGGAGGAATTTTGGACTCTCTCCCAAGATAGTGGTGACAATTCTGCTTATGTCACTCGTTTTTATGAGCTTTGTCTACTCGTTCCTCACCTAGTCGACACCTTGGCTAGGAAGATTGAGAAATTCTGCAAGGGACTCCCAATTCAAATCAGGAGTGCTGTTCTTAGTAGTAGACCTGCTACTATCGAAGAAGCTGTTCGTCTTTCAGCCACACTTACCGACACTTATGTCGATGCGGGAATCCTTCACCGCAAAGGGGGGAAGAAACCTGCTGTGGTTGCTGCTGTGACTTCTAAACCTGAACCTACTGGTAGAAACAGGAAGAGAAAGTCCAACCATAAACAAAATTATGGGACTGTTACACCTGCTCAACCTGTGAGCCAAGTAGCACCTGCTACTACTACTACCTTCAGTCCAACCAAGAAGGCTTATTCGGGGAGTTATCCTCAATGTGATATTTGCAAGTCTCACCATCTTCCCAATGCACCATGTTGGGTTTGCACAAAGTGCAAAAGGTTGGGACATACTCAAGATCGTTGCCGAACCCCAAGCAACACTCAATCTCAAGTGCAAGGCCATAACGTGATACAAAACACACCATCCTTAACTGTTAAGGCTTGTTTCCAATGTGGAGATCCAAGTCACTTCAAGGATAAATGTCCGTTACTGGCCAATGCAATAAAAGCTTCAATCTCTGCTTCCAAAGGCCGAGTCTACACCATTACTGCCAGTCAAGCTCAAACCGACAACGATGTTGTCAATGGTACGTATCTGATCAATAATCAATATGCTACTATTTTGTTTGATTCTGGTGCGGATAAAAGTTTCGTGTCCTTTGACTTTGAACCAATGCTTGCTAAGACTAGAACCCAACTAGACAAAACTTATAATGTAGAAGTAGCTAACGAGAAATCCGTTAAAGTTGACTCAATCATTGCAAACAATCAACTACAACTTAACGAACATACTTTCTCTATTGACTTAACTCCTATGCAACTGGGGAGTTTCGACGTGATCGTCGGCATGGATTGGTTATCCAAACATCGTGCTGAGATCGTTTGTGCCGACAAATTCATAAAGATTCCTCTGCCGTCTGGTGAAATACTACACGTGTATGGAGAGAAACAACCCAAAGGCTTAAAACTGATGACTATAACAAAAGCTCAGAAGTACCTCAACAAGAATTATCCAGCTTTTCTAGCTCACGTTGTGAAAGAGAAGGACAAGGGTAAACTTATGGCTGATATTCCTGTGATTAAGGACTTTGCTGAAGTATTTCCGGAAGACCTACCGGGAATTGCCCCTACACGACAAGTCGAGTTTCGTATCGACCTTGTGCCTGGTGCAACTCCTGTGGCAAGAGCACCATATCGTCTTGCACCATCTGAAATGCAAGAACTTGCTAGTCAACTTCAAGAACTCTCTGATAAAGGATTCATACGTCCTAGTTCCTCACCATGGGGAGCACCTGTCTTATTCGTCAAGAAGAAAGATGGATCTTTTAGGATGTGTATCGACTATCGGGAACTCAACAAATTGACTGTCAAGAATCGATACCCACTTCCAAGGATTGACGATTTATTTGATCAACTCCAAGGAGCTTCTATTTTCTCAAAGATCGATCTTCGTTCGGGTTATCACCAACTACGTGTTAAGGAGGAAGACATTCCCAAAACAGCTTTTAGAACTCGCTATGGACACTACGAGTTTGTTGTCATGCCATTCGGTTTGACTAACGCACCTGCCGTGTTCATGGATTTGATGAATCGTGTTTGTCGACCTTATTTGGATAAATTCGTCATTGTCTTCATTGACGATATTCTTATCTACTCAAAATCTAAGCAAGAACATGAAGAACATCTTCGCTTAGTACTTGATCTTCTTAAACAAGAACAACTTTATGCTAAATTCTCCAAATGTGAATTCTGGCTAAAGGAAGTCCAATTCCTAGGTCATGTTATTAACGAGGCTGGGATTCATGTTGATCCTGCTAAAATTGAAGCTGTAAAGAATTGGATTGCTCCTAAAACACCAACAGAAATCCGTTCTTTTCTTGGACTAGCAGGATATTATCGACGCTTTATTTCTAACTTTTCCAAGATTGCTGTTCCTCTCACTGCCCTAACTCATAAGGGTAGGATCTTTGAATGGGGACAAGAGCAAGAAGAAGCGTTCCAAACTCTTAAAGAAAAATTGTGCCATGCTCCAGTCCTATCTCTTCCCGATGGCAGCAACGACTTCGTTGTTTTCTGTGATGCTTCAAAGCAAGGACTTGGATGCGTTCTCATGCAAAGGGGTAAGGTGATTGCTTATGCCTCAAGACAACTTAAGGTTCATGAAGATAACTACACTACTCACGACCTCGAACTTGGTGCGGTCGTGTTTGCTCTCAAAATTTGGAGACATTATCTCTATGGAACCAAATGTGAAATCTTTACCGATCACAAGAGTTTGCAACATATATTCAACCAAAAAGACTTAAACATGAGACAACGTCGTTGGATGGAACTGTTAAATGATTATGATTGCGAAATCAAATATCATCCAGGGAAAGCTAACGTGGTGGCTGATGCGTTAAGTCGGAAGGAATATCCTAACATATGTTGTGCTCTTATTCAATCGGATATCGAGACCAAAATTCTTAAAGCTCAACAAACGGTTCTTTCCGAGGGCAACATGCAAAAAGAATTGGGTTGTGGAGTTGAAAAACAATTGGAGACTCGACCCAATGGGTTACTACACTTCTTAAACCGCTTATGGGTTCCTGATCGGGATGATCTTCGTACTTTAATTTTTGACGAGTCTCACAAAACTCGTTATTCTATACACCCAGGAGCCGATAAAATGTACAAAGGCCTTCGCCAACACTATTGGTGGCCCGGCATGAAGAAAGATGTTGCCGTGTACGTTTCAAAATGTCTTACTTGTTCTAAGGTCAAGATTGAACATCAACGACCTTCGGGTTTGCTTGAACAACCCGAGATTCCAATGTGGAAATGGGAGTGTATTTCCATGGATTTTATCACCAAACTTCCAAGAACACCTCGAGGATTTGATAGCATTTGGGTAATCGTGGACCGACTCACGAAATCAGCTCATTTTCTCGCAATTCGAGATGATTGGGGAGCTGAGAAGTTGGCTCAAGTTTATTTGGATGAGATCGTTCGTCTACATGGCGTTCCTCTTAATATCATATCTGATCGTGATAGTCGTTTCACTTCCCGTTTTTGGGGATCTCTACAATCGTTCATGGGTACTCAATTGAATTTGAGTACAGCTTACCATCCCCAAACTGATGGTCAAACAGAAAGAACGATTCAAACTCTTGAAGATATGTTACGTGCTTGCGTCCTTGACTTTGGAGGCAATTGGGACAAATATCTTCCACTAGCTGAGTTTTTGTATAACAACAGCTACCATGCTAGTATCGAGATGGCACCTTTCAAGGCTTTATATGGTCGCCATTGTCGTTCTCCTCTTGGCTGGGATGAGGTCGGTGAAGCACAAATCACTGGTCCCGCTCTAGTCCAAGACACCACTGATCGAATCATCCAAGTTCGCGACAATCTTCGTTTGGCTCGAGAGAGACAAAAGAAGAATGCTGATATTCGTAGAAGACCTCTTGAATTCCAAGTTGGTGACATGGTTCTTTTAAAGGTATCACCTTGGAAAGGCGTTGTCCGGTTTGGGAAGAAAGGGAAATTCACACCGCGATACGTTGGACCTTTCAAAATCATCAAACGTATCGGGAAAGTTGCTTACGAGTTGGAATTACCCGACAAGCTTAGCAATGTACATCCCACGTTTCATGTATCTAACCTCAAGAAGTGTCTTGCCGAGGGAAACCTCCAAGTTCCTCTTGACGAAGTTCACATTGACGAGTCGATGCACTTCGTGGAAAAGCCTATTGAAATCATGGATCGAGAGATCAAACAACTTAAAAGAAGCCGAATTCCGATTGTGAAAGTACGTTGGCAATCTAAACGAGGACCCGAGTTCACTTGGGAACGTAAAGATCAAATGAAGGCCAAGTACCCACACCTGTTCACAAACTCCACTACTTAATTTCGGGACGAAATTTCCTAAAGTAGGGGAGACTGTAATATCTGTACTTTTCCGTTTACGATTTTCGGCCATTTGGCATTTATTGTAAACCCTAATTATCCATATTTAATAATATGTGAAAATTCTTAAGTGAATTTCTTAAACTATGTGGCTAAAAACCATACTCAAACTATGTATTAGGGCTAATATTCATGGTATTTGAATAAAGTCCCTAAACTATATAAAATAAATCTCATAAATTATCTAAGTGAAAACAAAAAAAAAATGTACTTATTTAATTTGGAAAATCTTAATTGTGTTTTATTCAATTAAAACACAAATTATATAAATTAAAATGATTTTTATAAATTTTTATGAAATAATAAGTTTTATTTCCTAAATAAATCAAATAAATAAAGTTCAATTAAATAAATACTTTTTAAAATAAGGTTTTATAAAAATATGTCTTTTTACATCATTTTTAAAGTAAATTAGTTAAACTCCTATGATCTTGAACCCATTTCCGTCAATTTTGACCACAAAAAGTCAAAGAGGATGAATTTCTCACGGATTCAATCTCAAATCCCACCAGTTCGCGTGTTTGAATGCAAGCAATCATGGATAACCCATCATGCGACCGTTATAAACGTTCATGACGAGTTTATTACAACCGAATTCAATGAATTGAACTCAAAACGGCTCGTAACCGTCCTTAGTTAAACCTGTATCAATTCATACGTTTCGAGTAAAATTGAAGCATAAAACTCTCTCACACACACTCGCGACACCTTTTACAAACTTTCTACACCCTCGTATCCATCGCATTGCTCTCCTGGAACTCCGACGAGCTCGCGATTTGCCGACCCCGGCTTGGTAGTCGTTCTCCCTCGATCCGCAACCATATCAGGTAAAAATCGTGCCCATAGATTCGTTTTGATGTAATGAATGAAAGCCCCATGGTGGCGAGTTCGATCGGGTTCGAATCGAGTGGATTGGTAGGCTAGGGTTTCGGGAATACGAATTGGGGAAGAAGGTGGGCTGGGGTTATGTGTTAAAATCTTTTCGCATGCATCCTTGATCAAGGCATACGCCCAGATCAACCGGTTAAGACACTTGACTCGTACGGGGGAGGTCGCGGGTTCGAGCCACAGCCCCGCACCTCTACCCTTTTTCCTATTTTTGATTTTTATTAATTAAATCTTTAATCTTTAAAAATTCATAACTTTTTATTTACAACTCGAAAATGTACAAATAAATAGCCCAAATTTTTGTAATAAAATTCTCTACTGTTTTATAAAATAAAAACAGAAAAATTTCTGAGTTTATAAAATTATTTATTTAAAAGTCTAATTTTAAAACTTGGATTATTTATTTAAAATTAGTAAATCTATTCCAAAAATTACAGAAACTTAATCTATATATTTTTAACAAAATATTAAGTTTCTGGAACTTTTAGACATTTTTACTAATTTTTACTAATTTTGTTTTGTAATTAAATCAATGGAATTATTGATTTAATTAAACTAAAAATAAGTAAATTTTATAAAAATTTACTTATTAACAGAAAATATTTATATAATTTATAATTTAAATTATATTTATATTCTTACTATCTTTTTGACATATTTAGTTAATTAAACACATTTATTAACTAAATTACTAAATAAGTAACTAATTAAATAATCACTTAAAATATTTTATAAAATCTGAAATTATATTTAAATTACTAAATATAATAATTTAGTAATTTAAATACTTGCACACCTTAAACTATAACCAAATTACTTTTCAAACCTTAAACTTTCCAAAACCCTAATTTCCCAAATTCGAGAACACGATCGAACCTTAGCTTATTTCCTTTAAACTAAATGACTAAACTACAACTATAATAGGTTAATTGTGACCTACTTTGGATTATATCTTTGGATCAAACTTAGCTCGGAAACTACTTACAAACCATGTGAGTTTTCATGCCCCTCTTTATACATTTTATCACTTTTGGGGTGAAACATGTTCCTATATAATTACACTTACACTATTGACAAATCTCACAACTTGAAACAAATTCCCTTATGTTAGACTTGTTTAATTGCATTATGTGGCTTATTTGTTGATTACACTAGTTCATATTATTAACTGTTGCGACAGCCTATGAATGGAATTAGTGGTACCATGTGGGTTAGCTACCCCATGCATTTCTTTGATCTAGGATGCATGTAATGAATTCTGAAACTGAAAAACTGTTAACTATATGTTGGACAATCTGAATTGGATAAATCTTAAAAGGAAGGTTTAATTTGGACTGTGTGTATATACAATAAGACTATAATGTATTACTTGTCTTAGCATGGAATTTGTACTTTATCTAAACTACTATATATATATCTACCATGATTGCTCACCAACAATTCATTTTGTTGATAACTCTTATTTTAAACATGTTTCAGGTGCACCAAGTTCAAGCAACGCTTGATTTATGTTCAACACTTAGGCTTGGACTTAGAAACTTGAAATCTGATTTTATCTTGTTTGGAACTATGTTTTGTCTTGCTTATTTGAACTATTTGTAGCCTTTGAGGCACTTTTAATATTATTGAATAAAATTATGAAATTTTAATAGTTCCAAGTGCTACGAGCAATCTGGTCACAACTCGGGTCATACTCCGACGTGTTCCGCCGCCCGGTTGGGGTGTGACACCCCCGCTCCATAATCTAGTAGGGCCAAATTTATTTTGAATTTTCCAATTTGAATAGGAACTAGGGGTTCTCCAAACTCAATTTCTCCCTATTCTCTTTCTTCACCTTCTTCATTACCATGAGCCACATCAATTGCACTAACATGATGTTTTGGGTTCAATGTGGTGTCACTCGGTAATTTACCTTCATTTTGTTTGAATTGAGCTATTTCTTGTGCCAATTGCCCAACTTGTCTCTCCAACGCCGCATGAGACTTATCTCTCACTTCATTCTCCCTTTTGGATTCTTTCATCATCTCCAATAGTGCATCAAACTTTGAATTAACCGCATCATCACCCCCCGATGATCCACCTTGTTGTTGATGATCTTGATTGTAATTCCTTGAGGGGTAATTTGTGTTCAAGTTGTTGTTATAAGAGTTCTTTTAGTAACCACCCAAATTATAATTCCCTTGTTGACGCGGTTGATATGAGGTTGATGAGGTGTTTTGATTCACACCTTGAAAGTTGGGGTTCATTTGGTTTGAAGCATCCCCATATTTGAAATTGGGATGATTCCTCGAGCTCGGGTGATAGGAATTTGAGTTTGTATCATATGGTTTCCTATCACCATAAACTTGGTTCACTTCTTCTTGTCTACCTTCTTGGAATGGGCAAATCGTGGCTTTGTGACCCAAATCTCTATAACTCTCACAAACATCAAAATGGGTTTTCACTCCCGCTACTTCATTTTTCTCTCCTTTCTTTAATAAGGCCAACTCTTTCTCCATAGAAGCCAACCTCTCTTTCATCTCATAGTCCGGGGCAGATTTTGAAATTGGGTGTTTGGCTCTTCGGCTAGCCGATGCCTCGGCTTTTGAACTTTGGCTCATCCGTTCCAAAAAATCCCAATCATCCTCTTCCGGATTAGACAACAATGTCCCGTTACTAGTGGACTTCAAGTACTTCCTCTCCTCTTGAGTCAAACCATCCACAAAACACTTCACTAGTTCCCACAACTCGATTTGATGATGTGGGCACTTCCTCAATAGTTCTTTGAAACGTGTAAAGGCTTCATGTAAAGGCTCACCCATTTGTTGTTGAAAGGTCCGAATCTCAATTCGGGAGTCATTCGTTTTCGTAACCGAGTAATATTCATCCAAGAAAACGTGTTGCATTTCATCCCATGTGTGGATGCTATTAGCCGGTAATGTGATGAACCATTGCTTTGCTCGATCTTTGAGGGAAAACTGAAAAAGTCAGAGTTTGACCTCATTTTAGTCAAAGTTTTCATCCCCAATAGTGCCACAAATGGCG
This sequence comes from Smallanthus sonchifolius, assembly GCA_023525975.1. Classification (NCBI taxonomy): domain Eukaryota; kingdom Viridiplantae; phylum Streptophyta; class Magnoliopsida; order Asterales; family Asteraceae; genus Smallanthus; species Smallanthus sonchifolius. The sequence goes on along the minus strand of JAKNSE010000034.1, from coordinate 2,160,888 downwards.
GAAAACTCGGCTAGATGAGTGTATGGCTCTTCGGTTACCATGCCATAAAAATGGGGAAGGACGTTGATGTAATTCGGTCTTGACTTGAACCTCCTCATTCCCAGAATTGGTGGGACAATCGGAGAAGCATTCTCCGAAATAGCCGGTCGAAAACGACCATTAACACCATCCATTGGGGCTACCGGTTGTCTTCGGTTTTTATTGTTGTAGCCCCCGTTAAATCGCTTCCCTTCTTGTCTAGAAGGATAAACATGTCTCTCGGGTCTACCCATTCGACCCATTGGTTGTCTCGCCCTTTGGTGAACATAATTCACCTCTTCTTCATCTCCAAAGCCTTGCCCCTCATTATATTCTCCAAATTGGCTCTACTCACCATCTTCATACTCATAATCTCCAAACCCATTACCATTCCTTGCATCTTCATTATCATCGTACCCAGAGTATTCACCATCGTCATCCTCCCAACCATCATCCTCATTGTTGTTTCTTGGTTGAGCTCCAAAGATGTTTCCAGGAGGGTTTTGATTTTGTTGTGGTCCCCTTCTTCCTTAGTATGCAGGATTGGTACGGATGTTAACGGGTCAGTTTTGTTGAACTGGACTTGACCCACAGGGTTGATTGTTATTGATAGGTATAGATGGGGTTGGGGTTCGGTGAGGTGGAGTTGGTGGGCAGTTAGGAATTGGGCTTCTGTTTGGAGTTGGGCCACGGTTTCTCATGCTAGTTCCAGAATGAGTGCTTCGGCTATCCATAGATGATGGTTCCGATGAAATGGGTTGTAAATTTTGTTGTTGGGTTCGGTTTTGCCTTGCTATCCTCTCAATTTCTGGTTAAAAAACAAATGGTGAAGTCCTCCTGGATGAACAAGTATGCATGCACTAACATGTCACCTCCACACACAAACAAACACCACACGTAACACAAAAATAGAAGAAGATTACCCAAACAAAACAAGTAGTCACAAAAGTCAATTAAAATAAAACACCAAACGCACACATTCCCCGGCAACGGCGCCAAAATTTGATCGGTGTCGAAGGGACCTGTCGAAGGGACCGGTTAAAGAAAAAGAATTAGAGTGTCCTAATCACCTTAAACTAGTTAGGGTAAGAAGGGTGTCGAACCACGAAGAGTTTGAGGTCGGTGCTTAACTTCAATTGACAAAGTGATTTATGAAGTTGCAATGGGTCTTTCTGACCAAACACAAGCAATGATTGAGGTGAAATTAACAAATCCAACAAGCAATGATTATCAACTAGCAAAACGATCACGAATAATCAAGTAGTAAACAAACGATTTAAGTTGTAAACAATAATTAAAAAGGAATCACGCCCGGGTTTCAAGTTCACAAGTAATTAGGGATTATCACACCAACATATGAGTTCAAGCAATCAAATGGTTATCCAAATCAAATTGACCAAATCTAACCAAGAACATCAACATTCATACATCATAGGCAAATAGTGTAAGACAATATTCACGAATGAAATCGAGACAAATGTATGCAATATAGAATTAGATTAATCAATAGATTCAACACAAATCAAAGTCCATAGCAATTATCATCTAATGGTGCAAGAATTTATCGACTCCCGTGAGTTTATAACCATACTAAACACAAAGATTCAAGTATTTCAAACCAAACGATTACAAGAATTGTTTCTCAAAGCTATCACATGATAAAACCCTAAAAACTTACAAACAATCCACCCGGGAATGATTACCGGTGGATTAGCCGCTCATGGTGGGGGAAATCATCTTCCATCTTTCAATCTTTCGGGTATCAATCTTCAACGGAATGTTAGAATCATGTTTCTTAGCCTCCAAGCACTCCCAAATAGAACTACCTTAGAAAAAGTTGATTTTGAAATTGGGGAAGAAACCCCTAATTAAACACTGAAAATCGGCAGTTTCCCAAAAATCCGCATCCAAAAACGCACCTAGCGTAAGCTTACGCTGGGGTGGCATAAGCTTAAGCCGCACCCCTGCAAGTTGTTGTGAAGAAATCATTTAGGCGTAGGCCTACGCTGGGTGGTGTTGGCTTACGCCAGGTGACGTAGGCTTACGCCGGTTTCTGAGTCTTTGCCCCGTTTTCTCCATCTCCCTTCCGACTCTTGCATCTCTCGCATAATATCTTCTAAAATCATACTTTAAGCTTCCAACAACTGCACATGCATAGCTACACAAAACCTTTGTAATCCCCATGTTAATTTGCATAAATATGACATGTTGCACCCTTTAATGCACAAAACTTTGGTCGCTTATCACCCGTCTTACGTGGGTTCTAACTCAGGTAACGACGATTTTTAAAGTGATTTTTTTATACTATTTTTTAACTTTTTCTTTATTTACGGTTTGATTTTTTTGTTAAATGGTTTTCTTTGAGTTCATTAACAGTTTCTTAAAGATCACAAACGTTTTTACAACAACGTGACTTTTTCGTAATATCCGAATATACTGTCACGTTGTCCTTATGTTTATCTACGTTTCGATGTGTGTTATGTTTAAAATGTTCGTTTTTTTATCGGTTTAGCGAGCCGCAACACCACGCGGATTCCCGACAACGTTTTGACATTATTTTTTTCTTTTTACGGTTCTACGACTGCAAAACGATGTTCTTAATACTAGTTAAAATTCAAAAAAGGAAAAAGACGGTTTGACATCTTTGAGTATTTTCTTATGGTTAACTGATGGATCCAAAAAAGTTAGAACTCAAAAGATGTGAACATAGTTACGTAGCCAGTGATGTTGTAACACCCCAATCCGGTGAGGCTGACGTGTCACATAATACGGTGATTCAAAGACAAAAAATAATTCATAAAATACTAATTATTCAAAGTCATATCAAACCACTTAAAGTCTTACAGGAAAAATAAACCCAAAGTCTTAAATAAAATAAAAATCTTGAAAATACTTCAATAGCCTTTACTAACTGTTACTATTCCCTAGTCAATTTTAGCCCTCATCACACGTTTCCTTGATTTTCCCGAATACTTGTTCAAAGATTTAAGAGAAAACATGGTTGAGCCAAAAGTTGCTCAGTGACGGAGAAATCGATAGCAATAACAATAAGATGTAGTAATCATATGGAAATACCCATACGAGCCAATAACAATAAACAATAAACGATATGTACACAAGCTGCTGCAGACCTAATGCACCAATATGTGAGAGTAATGTGGGCACACACACCTAACCATCTCACCAATAACAATAACAATACTTTCCTAGGATCGATCCATACGCCTATAAACAATAAGTGTACTCACGTTGCACACAATAAATACGCCGTGAACTAATCGCACCGCCAAAGATGGTGCACGCCAATGGTGCCACAATGACGCCCTATGTCCCCATAGGTGGATGTTGCTCGAGTATCGAGGTCAATGAAACGGTAACCGAATTCAATCAATGTAATGCACTAAGTCTTAATAAGTGCCAATAAATATTCAATGGTTACTTTAAAAGTAGGAACATGCGATAATGATTTCAATGTGGGTGATCTATCACATGCATATCAACTCAATTAACAATAGATGTGGTTCAAGAATCTTTTAGGAACGGTTTATAAGGTAGGTGACAATTTAGGGAAACGAGGGAAAGCTTAAGCTACAAGTGAAAGACCAGAAATTCGTACCTTAGCCAAAAGTAAGTAAAATCAAGTTATTTCTCAGGTGATATCAGAACCTACATTTTAATTATCTCCAGTTAGATTTCCACAACTTAGATTACGCCGTCGAATTAATTGGTTGGTTAAAGTTCCGCGACAGGGACTTGTACAGCTTAACAATTTGTTATAGTAGTTTAACAACATGGTTTATTTCCTTGTCTGATTAATTAGATTAGCTATTTGAATGAAATTAAAGAAATTTCTGAGGGATTTAATCTTGAATTAGTTAATAATAAAAGTTAAATGGTCTTTTTTGAAAGTTTTATAAATTAGGTTTTATTTCTTGGAGAACAAGTTAGAATAATATTATAAATAGGGGTCTAGGTTATTATGTTATTTGTCCCTTTTCCTTGATTGTTTGTTCGTTTTGTAAGTTCGTTTGGTAATAAGAAAAGAGTCGCGGGTTTGTCCCTCCAATATCTCGTGTTCGTGTTTACTTGATATGATTGTTTGAACTATCCGGGCCAACAATTGGTATCAGATTCGAAGGTTCGTAACACACGGGTTGTTGCTCTGAAGAGATGATAGCAAGAAGATTCTTTTTTTTTTATTTAATAAAATTAAGTGTTAGACTTTTTTTCATGGCTGGTGATAAAGAAGAGAACTCAGCCTCAGGAACAGTGAAAGAATCGATGGGTAGTTTTGCTTTGCAGGCACCGAAGTTAACCTCGACCAACTACATAGCATGGTCGGTTATGGTGAAGATCGTCTTATGTGCGAACGGTTTGACAGATGCGATTGATAAAGAAAAAGGGACCGGAATTGAAGAAAGAAAGAAGTTTATGGCCTTGGGTGTCATCTTCCAAACTCTACGGGAAGATGTAATGCTACAGATGGCCAAGTATTCAGAACCGAAAGATGTTTGGGAAGCGTTAAGAGTTCGTTATCTTAGTGTAGAAAGAACTCAGAAAGCTCGTCTTCAAATGCTAAGAAGCGAGTTAGATGGATTGAAGATGGGTGAGACAGAAAGCATTGATGAATATGCATCAAAGATGGGTGGAGTACAGTCCAAGTACAAGAGTTTGGGAGAAACACTTGAAGAAGAGATTGTGGTAAGGAAATTCTTGAACTCTATGCCTGATAAATATTTACCTATTGTTTCTTCGATCAAGTAATTCGCCGAAATCGAAACAATGACGTTCGAAGATGTGGTTGGACGTTTGAAGGCATATGAAGAAAGAAATAAGTTCAAGAATGTGACTGAAAGTTCATCCCAAAGTCAACTCTTGTTCACCCAAACTGGAAAGAAAGTTGAAAACTACCGAGGACGTGGTAGTAGTCGTGGAAGATTTAATGGACGAGGAAGAGGGTATCCAAGATGGAATAATGAACGTGAGAATGATGAAGACGAACAAGGTAAAGACCAAAGGAGAAAGAACCCTGAAGAATGACAAGATAGAAGGAAGAATCTGAGGTGTTACAATTGTGATAAGATTGGGCACTATTCAAGTGAATGTAAAGCTCTTAGTAAATATAGAGAAGATAAAGATAAAGTATAAGTGAATTTAACAAAGACTGAAGAGGAAGGTGCTCGTGATCCTGCTTTGTTAATGGCAGTTTGTTCGACAAAGAAAGTAAGTTTGAATGAAGAACGGATTATCCCGGGGATGTTTGAAAAGGATGGAAAAGATGAAGGAAGGTGGCACTTAGACAATGGTGCAAGTAACCACATGTCAGGAAAGAAAGAATTCTTCACTACCTTGGATGAACAAATTTCGGGTCATGTAACGTTTGGCGATGGATCCGTGATTGAAATAAAAGGTAAAGGAAGTGTAACTGTGATAAGTAAGAATGGCGAAAATAAAACGTTTTGTGATGTTTTATACATGCCTAAGTTGAAGGTCAATCTTCTAAGCTTAGGACAGTTGGATGAAGAAGGCCATAAGATAGAAATATTTAAAGGGATATTGAAGCTACATGACCAGAAAGGAAGATTATTGATGACGGTTCAGAGAAATCTGAATAGAATGTACAAAATCAAGCTTAAGGTATGTTCTAATCCTAAAAGTTTTGAAGATAAAAAGAAAGAAAGTCCTGATATGTAGAAGAAATCGATTGTGAAAGTGAAGGAAAGTCCGTTTTAGTTTAGAACGATTCCAAAAGATTTATTTGGAAATCTCGAACATGAAAAAGAAAAGGAGCAAGTCAAGAATAGAATGGTTGATGCTATTTCAAAGTTAAATATAAAAGGAGAGAATGCTAAGTTTGAAGAACCAGTGAAGCAAGTATGCTATAGTTAGTTGAAGAGGAGGAACAGAAACAAGGAGAATAATAATTCAAGATTAACGGGGTGAATGAGAGATTTAATCTTGAATTAGTTAATAGTAAAAGTTAAAGGGTCTGTTTTGAAAGTTTTATAAATTAGGTTTGATTTCTTGGAGAACAAGTTAGAATAATATTATAAATAGTGGTCTATGTTATTATGTTATTTGTCCTTTTTCCTTGATTGTTTGTTCATTTTGTAAGTTCGTTTAGTAATAAGAAAAGAGTCACGGGTTTGTCCCCCAAATATCTCGTGTTCGTGTTTACTTGATATGATTGTTTGAAGTATCTATGCCAACAATTTCATCATGGATCTGTTTGTACTAAATGTATATAAATATTTGATAATTTATCCGAAAAAAATGATAAAACTTCATGAATTACTAAAACTAGAAAATGAGACCCGCGCTTCGCGGCGGGAGGTGAACCTTAAACAGTTGAAGCGGTGACATTAACGTAGCTAAAAACAAAATAAACGTGGTTAAGTACATAGAATAAATGTATAAAGTTACGACGAATGGGTTGTGAGCCCCACACTCCGCGACGGGAGGCTCCCGTGCCAACGGTGGGAGGCAGACCTTAAACGGCTAAGACGGGAAAATTAACGTGGCTAAACACAAAAAGAAACGTGGTTAAATACATATACGTATAAAGTTACGGTGAATCGGTTGTCGAGATCGAAACATAAATAAAAAACAGTTATATAACGGAACTGATGTTTTTAAGTCGGTGTCGATCTCGTTCTACACGGTATCAGCACATTACCGTCAGTTGATATAACCCACGACACATAAAAAATACTCTACATTGAATACGACTCCGTTTTTAACGAAATTTATACCGGGACACCAAGAAAAAAAATTTAACGAATAAAAGTTATTATATATACTACATGGGGTAAACTCGAAACTTTAGAAACTTGAGAGAGTTAAAGTAACATTTTATAAAGTTAAGGGTGAGTTATGAAATTTCAATAAATTAAGGGGTTAAAGTTGAGTTTTAGAAAACTTTGCCTACACTTACATTTAAGTTTAGTTATAATGTTTGCACACATATATATGTAATCTACACACCCTAACTCACACACACATGCACCTTCTCACGCATACACACAAAAACACAAACCTGCACATACCCACACAGTCATGCACACACACAAAATCACACACACACCAACTTATACAGCACACACATATTTACGCATGCACACACATAATCATAAACGTTTTCTTCATAGATTTTACGGTTTAGACTTAATTGCCGCAAAACCAACTCAAATTATGGTTGACAGAAGCCAAATTCTATCTAACTAGCGTATGCAAAACAGAAGGAAGGCTGGAACCGTTACCTGAGTCGACGAGTAACAAAACCGATCAAATACGGGGGCTCGAACGGTTGAATAATTATTCATAGTGGTTCAACGCTTTCTTTGGATAGAGAGAAACTAGAAAGTGAGACGACTACAGTGATGCGTAACGTTGGCTCAATAGTAGAAACAGACAACAACGGTGAACACGGATGCCAGACGGAGGCTGGTCTTGAATCAAAAACTTAATCGGTGGTGTACAGCAAAACAGAGATATCGAGAGGGACTTGCGAGTTAAGGTTTTGTAGTTTGAACAAAGAATTGAATGAGAGGTGAATAGGGTAGGGTAGGGGTGGTGAATGAAAGATTCTGGGGCCATCCATAGTGGAGGCGTGAAAGTGGTGGCTAACTCAATCACCGACGCGGAACACCGCCCCTGAGCGTGAATGGGGGCGTGGGGGATTTGGCGTAAGGGAAATCACAGGCAAAGGAGCATGGGTTGTGTGTATTATATATATATATATATATAGGGGAAGGTTCCGCTAAGAAGTGGTTTTTCGCTAAGAAACGCTAAGAAGTGGGTCAAACGAACTCCGGTTGAGCTCATTCGAGCGGCGTTGGAACCGTCTCATCGAACTCTAATCCGGACCCAAAAACCTAAACCCCCCTCCACCCACACCCCCAAAAACCTAAACCCCCCCACCCCCACCCCCCCCAAAAACCTAAACCCACCCCCACCCCCAAAAACCTAAACCCCCACCCCCAAAAAAAACCTAAACCCTAAAATCTAAACCCTAAAAGCTAAACCCTAAGGCTAAAATCCTAAAATTCAACGCTAAGATCTAAACCCTAAAAGCTAAGATGGTAGAGTTCGACGATACGGTTCCAACGCCGCTGGAATGAGCTCAATCCGAGTTCGTTTTATATCGTTTCTTAATGTTTTTGTCACTTTTAGAGTTCTTAGCCGAAAACAACTTCTTATTTGATCCTCCCCCTATATATATATATATATATATATATATATATATATATATATATATATATATATATAGGGGAAGGTTCCGCTAAGAAGTGGTTTTTCGCTAAGAAACGCTAAGAAGTGGGTCAAACGAACTCCGATTGAGCTCATTCAAGCGGCGTTGTAACCGTCTCATCGAACTCTAATCCAGACTCAAAAACCTAAACCCCCCTCCACCCGCACCCCAAAAACCTAAACCCCCCTCCAACCCCACCCCGAAAAGCCTAAAACCACCACCCCCACCCCCAAAAACCTAAACCCCCCACCCCACCCCCCCACAAACCTAAACCCACTCCCACCCACCCCCAAAAACCTAAACCCCCACCCCCCCAAAAAAACCTAAACCTTAAGGCTAAAATCCTAAAATTCAACGCTAAGATCTAAACCCTAAAAGCTAAACCCTAAAAGCTAAGATGGTAGAGTTCGACGATACGGTTCCAACGCCGCTAGAATGAGCAATCCGAGTTCGTTTGATATCGTTTCTTAATGTTTTTGTCACTTCTTAGAGTTCTTAGCCGAAAACAACTTCTTATTTGATCCTCCCCCTATATATATATATAAGGGGGAGGATCAAATAAGAAGTTGCTTTCGGCTAAGAAATCTAAGAAGTGACAAAAACATTAAGAAACGATATCAAACGAACTCGGATTGAGCTCATTCCAGCGGTGTTGGAACGGTATCGTCGAACTCTACCAATTTAGCTTTTAGGGTTTAGATCTTAGCGTTGAATTTTAGGATTTTAGCCTTAGTGTTTAGATTTTAGGATTTAGGTTTTTTTTTAGGGTGGGGGTTTAGGTTTTTGAGGGTGGGTTTAGGTTTTTTTTGGGGGGGGGGGGGTTTAGGTTTTTGAGGGGTGGTGGTGGTGGTTTTAGGCTTTTCGGGGTGGGGTTGGAGGGGGGTTTAGGTTTTTAGGGGTGCGGGTGGAGGGGGGTTTAGGTTTTTGGGTCCGGATTGGAGTTCGATGAGACGGTTACAACGCCGCTTGAATGAGCTCAATCGGAGTTCGTTTGACCCACTTCTTAGCGTTTCTTAGCAAAAAATCACTTTTTAGTGAAACTTTCCCATATATATATGTGTGTATATATTTGTGTGTGGATAGTAAAACTACTATACACCTTAGTGATTTGGTTTAGTGATTGTCTCATGTTGATATGGTGTTGACGTGAGGACGTGAATGTGAAAACATTACGGATGAGCTAGTTTCTTTGGTTTAGTTCCTATTGATGGCATAGGTCTCAAACAATTGTAGGCTACGAGAAACAAACAGAAGAAGAAAAATAGATGAACAGAAAAGATCGCAACATAATTTTTTTATTTAATCAACTCTTTGATTTTATTCAAACTACATATCTATTAGAATGTAATCTAGACTTAGATTATATAATTATGTATTTACAAGAAATTGGTCACAAGGCAGAAAACGAAAGTCAAACTTGACAAAAGTCAAACGGCCGTTATTGGCAGTTAATGACGGTTTTCTGGTACCCCAAACTAATGGATGTAACAACCTTGTTCGTACCTTTTCATAGACTATAAATAGGCTCAAAATTGTAAAGAAACTTTGATCAATTTTGTAATATAAAATGGTCTGTTTTGAATTTGTCTCACACACCAGATTCTGCACAATTTATCCCATGTTCTTATTCTGGTTCTACATATATTCAATGATTAATTCTTGATTAAGTGTTCTTGATATCCCACAATATCCGACTGATTACAATAGAAAACTTCGACCCCTTAAATAACCTAAGAAACCAATCTTAATTAAACTATAATTCTTGATAAAGATAATCCAAAAAGTAAAGGTATAATTATCTTGACCCATTTAGATAAATAATAAACAAATATTAACCAAATATAACTATAACAAACTATTTACCTAATTTAATTGTAATTAGGCTCAAATCTATATCTATATACTATATAATAAATAAAGGTTTTTCGATGCCACATGTCACTTTCATATTCATTCTTATCATTTTTCCCCGTCTCTCTCTCTTATTACATATACCTCTATATTTTATTAAATACACATCTATATTTTATTAATAAATTTTTTTAAGAAAATACTAATCTTTGTATTAGTAAATCTCCTAACATATTTTGACGATTGTATGTGTTAACATATTATATTACTAGATTAGAATCTCGTGTATTACACGGGTTATATAAATGTAATATTATATATACTTAGAAATAAAAATTTATATTTTTAAAAACCCGTGTATTACACGAGTAAAATAAAATATAATATGTTAACACCAGAACTCATCAAAATGAAATAATATGAATATGTAAATATATGATTAAATATTTTTTATTTGAATCTTATCTGCCTATAAAACTGTTTTTAGTTTATAGAATTTATAAAAATATGATTAAACAATTTAATTGATAATAAACACAATTTTAAATTCAAAAATCTGTGTATACAAAAATAAAACAAATACTTAATTTAGTTGCCTAAAATAGTGAAATTGATTATTAATAGGAGAGAGGCGGGAAAATATAAATTAGGAGGCTTAGAAATGTGATAAGTGTCCCTAAATTTTACTTGTTTATTATATAAGATATTTCATGGGTTTATTCAACCCGTATAAAACACGAGTTTTTAAAAAATAAATACTTAATATATAATATTATAATTATATTTATTCAACCCGTGTAACACACTTTTTATTTTAACCTAGTACTTAATAAATAATCACAGACCCCAAAAGTTTTCTGACCCAAATAGAAAATATCCAAACTTGCCTTCCAAGTTCCCATCTTTCACATGTGAACAATCTCGATAAGCCAACAATCACCCCTTAATCGTTGTTTATTCACACCGGTCTTTAAAGCAATATTGGATCACCATCATCTTGAATCAAATTTGACATGTCTTCATTTTCCTTTCACTTTGGACACTCCTCCCACAAAATGCCCAAGCTCGTTACACTTGAAACATCCCTACTTTTGTCTTGTTCACTTTGACCACTGTTTTGTTAAAATCAACAACCGTCCCTCTCTTGACCAGCCTTGCGACCTCCACCTCGACCACATCCTTGATCTTCATGGTTCGAGTTTCTTTAACCACCACTACCACAGTGTTCACAATACGTGTCTTTGTCTTTCCCTTGTCTTTCTCATCATACTTTGAGAATTGAGAATAGCAACTTACCATATGGATCCCTACCTTGATTAGGTTCCTTAACCCACTCTTCGTATGCCTTCAATCTCCCAACGACTTCATCGAATGACATCTTATCCGACTCGAAACACTGCTCAATTGATGCTACAACTTGAATAAATGATATTGGCATCAAATCCATTAGCTTTCTCGCCAATTGTTCCTCTTCCATAGTAGTTCCGAGAGTCGTTGCCTTAGAAACCACACCACTTAGTTTTCAAGGAAACTAGGAAAGTATCAACATAATCACCCTCGTTCATTTGAAGGCTTTCGAACTCCCTCCTTAAAGTTTGAAGACGTGCAGTTCTTACCTGATCCACCCATAAAAATCTTGTCTTCAATGCTTCCCATACATGTTTAGCTTCAGTGCAGCTCACCAATTGCAACACGAGATCTTCGGGTATTGCTTGAAACAAGAAAGCAATTGCCATCTTCGGCTTCTTTGGATCCACAACAACCCTAGTTTTGGGTTTAACATCCTCCCAAAATCCATGTGCATCCATGATCGTTCTATCCTTTACCGCCCACACCGGATAACTTGAACTTTTTAGAATAGGACAATATAGTTCATAGAGCCTGTCTCTCGAACCGATACAATTGTCATTTGTTGATCACACATCTTATCTTTGTAAACAACAGAAAACGTCTAACTTTGATTGGACTTTCCTAAAGAACCTCCCTGATCGATCTACACTATGCTATAGACCACCAACACGACGAGCCCATGCTATATTGTCTTCCTTGGATGCTAAACGATCTTCTACAACCCCGCTGATATTGTTTCTTCTGCACCAATTATGTTGGCTTGTTTTCTCGAGAAAAACCGCCTCCCGCAATTGATTTCCGGCTAACAAGTCCTCGAACCCATGTTTTAGCCCAGACCTTTCCTGTTGATGCTTGTAGCTTCTAAAAAAACTTTTGACCCCATCTTTTCTTTTTGTCACAGCCCCTTAATCGACATCAGCCCTTGACCTCAGCTCTGATACCAATTGATGGCACGGGTCTCAACAGAAACAAGTCGCAAAAAGTTGAATGCTACCATAAACGAACAGTAGAAGAAATATTCGACTTATTACAAAAGAAATCTTCGACCCCTTAAATAACCTAACAAACCAATCCCAATTAAACTCTTAATTCTTGATGACCCATTTTGATAAACACTAAACAAATATTAACCAAATATAACTCTAACAAACTAATGACCCAATTCAATTGTAATTAGACTCAAATACTTAATAAATAATTGCAGACCCCAAAAACTTTCTGACCCAAATCTTAAATATCCAAACTTGCCCTCCATGTTCCCATCTTTCACATGTGAACAAACTTGATCAAACCAACAATTCCTTCCGTTTAATTCGTTTGTTTAATTCTTTCACAATATGAAATAACTGTTTGAAGGAATTCACTCGATTACAATTTATTCATGGCGTAGAAAACTTGGTTTAAACCGTTAAAATTGGCAAAACAAATTGAAATGAGACATCCACATTAGGATCAGTCGTAAACATTCCGGTTCTCAATCCATGATAATTGAATTTAAATATGTTGCCACCATTCTTCCATCATATCCTGTTAGTGACTATTAACCATTACCCCATTACCAACCCATTCCCCATCACTTTCAGCCAACTGAACCATACTAAACCTCATTTCTGTTGTTAAGAGGTGTGGAAGGCCCGACCCGTTAGGTAACGGGTCAAAACAAGAAACTATTAGTGCTTTTGCCCAATAACTCTAAAAGCTACAAAATTTTCCTATAAGAATCTACTTTTCAAATGACGCCGCTAGAAATCATTCAAACCGTCTTAAACATCTTTACCTGTTTTCACAACTTAAAATTAGACCAAGTAACTCTCTAGTTTAGCATATCATTTAAAGAGTTGCTATATGAAATCCAAATGAACCTAATCGACATCATTGCGTCCAGCCTTTCTCAGATTTGCTCGGATATACGACTGCACTTTCTTCTTTGTCTCATCACAAGAATGATTTAACGTATATGTCATCACTGAATGCCGCCAACATCTTGAAGGATGTGAGGTGCAGAATCTGCATAGGTCGTCAGGTATGCCCAGTAATAGTTCCTTATGGGTCAACTGTCACCAGAAAAAAGAAGGATTATTACAATTATTATCAACTTCTAGAAGGACAGTAGAATTATTATCTTATACCCGAAGTACAAATGCGCTGAAACCCGATCTGCAAACAAGATGTTTGACCCGAGGAGAAACCCAGAGCATGGAATCAGCAAAATCAACAATATTGGTTGATCTTGAATTTGTATTTACTACTATAGACATGATTTTATCAAGTGGAGGAACAAGGGTTTCTCTAAGTTGTTTCGGCATTATAATATTTTGCATTCAAGTATGAAAATTAAACTGCTATTCCATATCCAAAACATAATAATAAATAAAAAGAAATCATGTTTACCTTCACTGAATTAGTTTGAAACTCCAACATTTCAGTATGTTTCAGACAATGCAGCATTTCAATCAATCTCGAGAACCAAATCTCATCACGCTTTTGGTACCGACAAGGATTTAGCTCAATTTTAGCTCTAGCAAGATGAGGAAAATTGATGCGTTGGAAGGGTACTATTGTACTGCCACTGTACCTAAAATAAACTAGGTTCGGGGCATCAATGTTGAGACCCACGGGATTCTTGAAACTCATCAAAGATAAGCACTCGATAGACTTACTTGAGATGTTAATACATCCACTCATATCACACCCACCAAGTGTCAATATCTTAAGAACCGGAAAACTTTTGTCACAGTTTATGAACATCATGGTGTTCATAGCAACCCCAACTAAATGCAAATTCCTTAGATTTTTGCAATTATTAAACTCAATTATGCATGGTCTGATACGAGGCCCAAGAAACTCTAAAACTTCAAGATTTGGTGTGTTGAGGTACACATTCTTCAAGCTTCCACAGTACTTCAAGTAAAGAGTATCTAAGTTGAAATTCACAAGCTTCAGGTTTCTCATCCCTAAGCATTTAGTTAGAGAAAGAAACACTACTGAGTGGAAGTCGTCATTCAGAATCTTTGAAAACTCCAGCTCGTTTAATCGGTGCCCTGTCAAGCAGAGTACTCTTCGGTCTTGTGCACTGAGTCGGCGCCATTTTCTTGACAAAAAACTAACCCGGCGTTTGTCTGAATGTGGAAGGAAAGATATCATATGGTTAAGTACAGTTTCAGGCATTCTGGAGATTTTGTCTTGCAGGTCAAGTATCCCATTTTTGCTTTCCAAGAATCTATCCCAAGACGACTTTCCTACTTTTCGCCTCATCTTGATACTTTGCAGGAGGATTTGTGACAGGCAGAGGTCGAATATCCCCTGAACATACAGAAAGATCCATAAAGCAGCAATTGTTTTTCATACATGTTTATGTACCATTTTAAGGACACCTGATTTGCTCATTACATGACATGAAGAATCTTGATACGATGAATCAAACAGATCACTCACCATAAATAGCATAAAACATAGGGCATCTAAAAGCCAAAACCAGTTGTGTAGCTTGGTTTTAAATTGCGCGATGCGCTCCAATGCGTTTGGTCACAAAATCCGATGCGCGATGCGAGCGCATCACGTATGCGATGCGCTCTTTATTAAAAAAATACTAAAATATTAATTATACATAGCAAGTTGTAAAATATATTATGTAATCATATTATCAAACAAAAACATCAATGTAATACTCTAACTATCAAACGGAAAACATATATCATATTATCAAACTGAAAATGTCAATGAAACAGAAAATACATATTATCAAACTTAAAACACATATTTTCAAACATAAAACAGCATATCTAATACTCTAATTCAAACAGAACCCCATTTTCAAATGACTAATAGAAAAATACAAAATTTTCCATATCGCATGCAATATAGCATCTTGCGATGACCGCATTATGCGAAATCGGCGCATTATTAGCGCATCATGTAAACGAAACGCATCAGATGTCGCGATGCGATATGAATGGCGCAACGGGCGCATCAAACATTATGCGCGCAATTTAAAACCAAGTTGTGTAGTTCATAAAATTGTTAGCTAAACCTTCAAAGGGTGGCACAGTGGTAAGCCCTGATTCCCCTCTAGCAGAGGTTTAGGTTCAAATTCAGCTTCCATTGGTTTCCTGCCTTGACCCCTTGAAGACCATCTGCCCAACGGCTGGGTCAAAAAAAAAATTTGTTAGCTAAATACATCCTGTATTGGTGGGGCCCCTTGAGTTTTCCCTAACTGGTTCTCATGGTTACAAAAAAAAAATTGTTAACTAAATACACTTCATACAATAGGAGAGTTTCTCGATCCAATCCTTCTCCAAATTCATTGACTATATTCTTCACCATGTTTTAACCTAAATGATGCACAACTTCATTTTATCGACTATAAGTTAACAAACCAATGCCAATTTTACCAAGAATATATACTAGCATGATGCCAAGATCAAGTATGACAATGAATTTGGAAATAGGGATATTTAGGGAAGAATTTGCATTTCCCGTGCTACTTGCTCAAGTGAAAAATGAATGAATCAATTTCTCTTTAACATAAATACACTACCAGAATACGATGGAACCAATCAAGAGTAACATAAACCAATTAGCAAATGAGACATAAATTGAAAATCAATGATGATCGATCTTACCTGGAAAGAAATTAATTTGCAAATCAATCGTTTTGATGATCCGCTAAAACTCACCGAATGAAAGTTCTTGATCCTACCCGATCTACTTAGCAGACGTTCCCCTAAATTCAATTCTAGGGTTTTGATAAAAGCTCATCCAAATGCAGCTTCTCTTCACTCGATTTACTTAGGTATCTTCCCTCTAAACATCACTCTATGGTTTGATGAAAACACCAATCCTCCAATTCACCAAAGTTTCCCCAAACCAAACTCTAGAGTTTCTAAATTGAAAATCTTCCCAATTACCATATGAGACATAAATTGAAAATCTATGATGATTGATCTTACCCGGAAAGAAACTAATTTGCGAATCAATCTTTTTAAAGATCTGCTAAAACTCACCGAATGAAAGTTCTTGATCTTACCCGATCTACTTAGAAAACGTTCCACTAAATTCAATTCTAGAGTTTTGATAAAAGCTCATTCGAATGTAGCTTCTTCGCTTTACTCGATTTACTTGGAAATCTTCCCCTAAGCACCACTCTACCGTTTGATGAAAACGCTAATCCTCCAATTCATCAAAGTTTCCCCAAACCAAACTCTAGGGTTTCTAACAAAAGTGACGCTTTTTGGACAAATTAAAGAGTAATGGAACCTTATATGCTACAAAGTGACCCGAAAATCCATGAAACACAATCACTAGATCCGAAAACCGAACTCCGACCCGATTCGCAAGCACACTTATTATCAGTAATAAGTTATTAATAACATAATCTTTAGTTTATAGCCTTATACATTGAAGATCATATTGAATGTTAGTAAAATTTATTAAGCTATAGCTAATGAATGCATTTTATCAATGTCTTTTTGTTCCAGCATAAGAAATTACAGGGATTATTGGTCAAATTTCATGCATATTTTTAACACAATTTGACAGGAAAAATAAAATAAAACTGAATAATAAAAACAGCTGAAGAGATGTTTACCCTGGTCCGTTACACCTCTGATCTCCTGAATCAAATGCGTTCCTTCCATCTATTCCTTTGATCGTCTTGATTCAGATTTTGAATCCCTCGGCATGCCCTATTGTAATTTCTCCTCGGTGATTCACACATTACAAATTGGGTATTGTTACTCTTAGGGTTTGAATCCCCCATTTTGTATGTGTTTTGAATCGTTTGCAGGTGTTATCAATGTCAATTTTGCTGGCCTTGAATCAGGTTTTAGGGTTTTAATCGATGTCAATTTGAATATGTCCGTCTAGCAGCTCTAGCTCGAAGGGTGGAGTGGTGGACTCTCAATTTTAATTTTTTTTACCAGATTTAGTTATTTTAATCACTTTTATTTAAAAAAAAAATTTAGTTTTTTCATCTATGATTTTACAAAATCTAGTCATTTTCATTTACTTTACTAACTTCGTCTACATTTTAAATGATCAATTTAAAATTCATACGTTAAAATCTAATCAAATTGCCCCTGATTTAACGTTAAAATGTAGACTGAGGTAATCAGGTGGATGAAAATTGCTAGATTTTAAATGGCTAGAGACGAAAAAGCTAAAAAGAAATGTGGCTAAAATGGCCAAACCACAGAGACGAGAATGTACTTTGCTAAAAAAATGACAAAGCTTGAGTGACTGATTTCGAACTTTTAACACTTTTGAGTTTCAATTTTTAACATTGGTCGTCTCTAATAATGGCGGACCATAACGTTTCTGTTAACTCAAAGTCATGTGACCCTCACGTAAGGGTATCATCGTCTTTTCAAGGGTTAAAGTTTGAAAAATGGACGAAATCAAAGTTTACTCAAAAAACAATTTTGCAGCCTCCTTAGGCCTGTAAATAAACCGAACGTTCATTAACTGTTCGGCGAGAAGTTCGTTTATGTTCGTTCATTTAATAAATGAACGATCACGAACAATTTTTTTTTTTCATTTAATTAAATGAACTAACATGAATACATGTCGTGTTCGTTCATTTATGTTCGTGAACGTTCGTTTATGTTCGTTCATATATGTTCGTTTATTAACGTTCGTCTGTGTTCTTTTTTTTGTGAATATGTACATTTAAACCACTAATTTATATTTGTTTTTGGATGAATTATTAAGTATTATATTTGTTCATGTGTGTTCATTAATGTTCATTTATGTTCGTTTGTGTTCGCTTTATGTTTGTTCATTTATGTCCGTTTAGGTTTTTAACGAATGAACACGAAGATTTCCATTTTCTTAATGAACGAACATGAAAAAAATGTGTTCGATTATGTGTTCGTATTCGTTCGATTTGTTTACAAGCCCCCCCCCCCCCTTTCTCTTTAGATGACTTTTGAATCATTAACCTTAGCTGACATGTTTTATTTTTAGTCAAACCATTATATTAGATGTATACTTTGTTATGTTTTATCAAAAGTTTACGAATTTTACGGATGTAAATATAAAAGCTTTTTAAATTGAAAGGTATGATGGAGGAGAAAATCAGAAATTAAAATCATAGGAACACAACATGTGTGGGGCGGATTGAGTGTTTGCTTAAAGGGGTCCTAGGCACCCACTAAATTTCTCTTAATATTACAAAACTTACCAGAAATTAACAAGTAATTTTACCGGGCCCCTTCATAAAAATCTATGAGGCTCCATCTAAACTAATTTTATTTTAGAGGCCCAAATCTTATGTTATGAAAATGGATTAATTAGTTTCTGAATTTACAATACAAAAGAGTATGTCAATTCTTTTTGGTTTTACGTTTTACAATATAGATAAGTTTTTATCATATAAAGTTGATAATTACGTGAAGCTCCTTGTTGAATATTAAATTAACTTTAGGAATAATTATTTTTGTTTTCTATTGTTAGTTTCTTCTCTTACATTCTATGTTTGTTTCCACTATCTCAATTCTAAACTATTAGAAGTAAGGGTAGTTAATTACTTGTTGCATGTGATAGGCTAATGTGAATGTGAAACTTTTTTTTATTATTTTTAGAAATTACCGAAACTTGAATTTAAATCCATGAAGTTGAAACAATATAACCCAAATATTTTACATATTTCATGAAAAAACAACAAAATTTGGTCAAGATAAGACACATTTTTTTAGATATTTATCCATATATATTATAATTATTTGGCCTGTTTCACTAGTCGATTTTTTGCTTATTTGACTCGTTTTCACCGGTTTATTTGGCACCCACTGACAAAAGATCCTGGATCCGCCACCGGTCATACTATATTTTTATTTATTATAATAAGGATTTGAGTTATATATTTGGGCTTGAGCCCAAACATGATTCGACACATTAGGCCTAACCTGGTTCACTTTCACTCACATACAAGGGGCTCAAGCCTCCACTCCCATTCCATACACTTCTCTGGCCTCCTCTTCATCAACACATCTTTAGACTATCTCCATCCATATATATAGTACAAGTTATATATATTTTGTGTTGGATCCCTATCAAGCGTAATATCTTCATATGGCGGGCAAAGAAATGTCCCGGTTCTATCCCAAGATTCTCCTCTCTGTGGTGAGGCTTAGGAAACACCAAATCATTTATTCTCCTAATGCTTGATCGCTACGATGGTTTGGCAACACGTAAGTACTTGGTGTAACTGCCAACAGATATTTGCTTTCTCTACAACGGACTTAATCGAGATTCACAATACGGTCTTACTGGACGAATCAAAAAAAAGTTCTTCATGGCATAATTATAATAGCATGTTTGAGCATTTGGAAAATAAGAAACGAGGTCATCTTCTCAAACAAAACGGTCAACATCAGAAGAATTTTAGAAGAAATAAAATCTCTTGGATTCCTATAGATCAAAGTACAAATTATTACTTGGAAAGACTGGTTATCATGTAATTAGTATCCTTCCTGATAATTAATTTAGGAAACGGATCTATAGTCACGTAAGGTATACTTTTAATGCATAAAACCTCATAAACTATTTAATTCAAAATACGAGTGATTCTTGAGATAATAACTTTTCATAATATAACACAATCATTATTTAAATAAACATTTTAAAAATTTTAGACTACAAGCACTTCTAATTTGTGCTCGTAAAAGAAGATACTTGTACTATTGGATATGCTTTGGAGTTTGGATGAGAATACAATAGTACGTTTCTGTTCTGGTCTGCTTAAAAGGGGAAAGTAGTAGGTCAACATTGGGACCAAAATAGCGACCGATAATTGAAGCATTCAATGCATTTAAGACCTTGTTTCAACATATCTTATGCTCACCTCTCGGTTGCCCAAACGTGCTAACCTAAAATACCTTTTATCCATATTATTGTTTCAACACTTGTCAATCAACTATAATTACAAACGATACTAACTTTCTAATAGCATATTTTATACGACTAGGAATGTATATGAATCGAACGTTCAATGAATCGTTTGTAATAGCTTAGCGAGAAAATTGTTCATGTTTGTTTATTTAATAAACAAACGAACGAACTAAAGGATTGAAATGATAAAAAAACACGCACACACAATTTAGGTAAACTATCATATTATTATATCCAAGAAACTAACTCAAAACTTAGATACAATAACCCTCTTACGATAACCCTAAACATGGTTATGTATTTATAAGACAATCAACTTGGTTAACAAGAAAACAATTAAAACCCTAATACACCCCATAAACCCATTAACAATATTTAATAAAACTTCACCGGTCCATCGGGTCGGGCCCTCCACCTAGTCATGTTTGGCTTCTTTTAGTCGTAAATTACAAACACGAACATTAACAAAAAAATATTGTTCGTTTAATTAAACGAACGAACAAGAACACATCTTGTTTGTTCATTTACGCTCGTTTATGTCCGTTCATTTATGTTCGTTCGTTTATGTTTTTTTTTTCATTTTTCCATTAATTAATCATTTAGAAACTTTTTTATAACAAAGTCCATGTTTATAACTATCCTGACTGTGGTAAGTCCACTATCATAATCTTAACTGAATCAACGGTCAAAGTACTAGATCGTTTAGGGTTTCTCCGCTGCAACAGTAGCCGTAATACAACAACACCAAAATCGCAAAGTAGTTTAATCTCGTTTAGCTACTTTTGATGATGGTTATGTTTGAAAATCTTTTTTTAGCTTTTAATCGGTGTTCGTTCACTTATTTTCGTCCGTTTATGTTCGTGAACCGTTTGTTTTATACTATTAACGAACATACATAAACACATTTATTTCTTTAACGAACGAACATGAACAAGAAAACCTCGTTTGTTCGTTTGAATGTTCGTGTTTCTCGACCGTTTGTTCAGTTAAAGTTAAACGAACAAACCAAACATGTTTCGTTCGATTCATTTGCAGGCCTATAATCTATACGCAATACATTTAACCCGTTTCGTTTTTAGTTACCACTTTTACAAACTCGTCTCGCTAAAACTAAAATATAATCCAAACCAACCCATTAACAAGGACAAAAATTATATTTATAATAGTTGTGAAGGTCACTTTCACTAGACCCGCCAATGTGTTGTATCCATTGAACCAAAAACAGAAAGTGACTGTTGAAAATGATAAACTTGGGCAACAGTCCATTGTATCATCATTATGAGATAGAGTTGAAAAGACAAAATTCAAAAATCAATGATGGAGAACAAAGCCATTTATTTACATCAACACATGTCAAGTGTTTCACACCAGGATTTCACCAAAGAACTGGATTAAGTAACATTCATGAAAATACAAAATTAAAACTACAAATCAAAATTATTGAAGCACATATATGAACCCTTTATCTGTATTTTCATCTTATGCCTCTTACAATGTTAGACTGGGATCTTGTGCTAGTTTCTGTTCTTGCACTTCTCCATTGACCTTGGAGCTGTAAAATCAACATCCACAATTCAATCATTCTAGTTATACAGTAAGATTCACAAAAACTACATGAAAAACACATTTGAAACATAAAGTCGAAAACTTTTTTTTATTTTATTAACATACGCAACGAGGGGTAGGAAAACCAGATAGTTATATGAGTGAAAGAAACGGTTATACTATTCTAGCCCCCACGAGCTGCGGTTTAGATAATCTTGAAAAATAGAGGATGTTGGTGTGAAAGTTTAAAGCAATTTGTGTACCTAGTCCGATGGCTTCAGAGCCTTTCGTTATCCTTAATCTCTTGCATGAATCTATAAACATCCTGCGAAACAAGAACATAAGTTTTAGATTTTAGTTGATGACAGCATGATCACATTAGAACATAAATGAATAGAGATTTTGTTTGATTTTGAAGAACTCACTCCCAAGGAACATCACCAACAAGCATCCAATCACCATCTTTATCTTCATATGTTAGCACACAGTCAGAGCCATGAAGATCTTTTAAGTTACTTTCACTAAGCCCTTCTCGCCCTTTAATTCCACTAGAACTGCATTGGCCTAATTCATAAACCATCCATAATCATAATGTCAAAACCGCATAAAGAAAGGGCGCGTTTGGGAATACTTATGCAAACACTCTATCTGATTATTGCTTTTTTTTAAGTAGATGAGCACATTTATTGTGTTTGGATAAAGAAAAGTGCTTATGCTTATCTGTTTATTTTAGGGTGAAATAAGTTGTTTTCGATACACAATTTGAGATCATTTACTTCAAATTGGTTATACTTGGTAGGGTAGAAAACCTTTCCTCTGTCACAGGATGATAGAGAGGCTGCTACCAGTGAGACCCTCCGGCCCAAAACTATTTCGATAAGCAGTTTGAGATCGTTTATTCCACAACATTTATTGTTTGGTGGATTCAAAGTTACAAGTTTACCCTTAGGGTCAAATAAGTTGTTTTCAATAAGCTGATGTTCTGAACACCTCCAAAATTTTCAAAAAACATATTTCAATCTCAACTTAAATAAATCTATTAAGGAAAACGTACCAAGTGTAAAGCAACTGAACATTTTCTCAAGAGCCTTTGAAAGTTCTGCATAGTTATGGTAAATCTTGAGATCAATCTTCCTTAAATATGGAGCACCATCCATGCTCACCTTCACATAAAGACACCCTCCAGATCCCAAATTACCTTCTGCCACTTCACCATTCTTCGACGAGTTGGCGGCCATGGTGTTCTTGCGGAAAGATCTAATCGGTGGCCATCCTACCACCTGTGCCCTGCATAACCCAAAAGAACTATTCTTGAATACAATTCAATCAATCTTGAACAAACATTAGAGAAATACAAGGTCAAAACACGACAAATTCCACACAAAAAGCTAAAATCTTGATTTCTTAAAAAGATAATAATAGTAAAAGGACAACTCAAGATTATAACTTTTTAGCTAAAGCTGTCCAAGATTAGGGTTTTAAGCATAAATAATTTACAAGAAACAAGAGAACAGGCATATGATCAGAAAACCAACCCCTAATTCAGCAAACATGCATTTAAAATACAAAGAAAAAAATAATTAGATACAAATCAGCTCAAGATTAGGGCTTTAAGCATATTTCACTTTCAAGAAACAAGAAAACATTCACATAAACAGGAAATAAAAAATTAAACCCTAAACTTCAATAAACAATACAATTAGATGATATAAAAGGGTTTTAAAAAACTTACTTTGCAGAAGGTGGAGCACTGCCATTTTCATTAACAGGGCCTTTCTTTTTGTCCTCAACAGGCTTAACATCATGAGACAAAATTTGATTTTTCTCAAAAACACCATTTTTAGCCTTACCCAAATCAGATTCAGATCCACCCTTCAAAACCCATTTGCCAGAACCCTCAAGATTAACATCAGAAAACCCTCTTTTAGCTCCCAGCATGAAGTTCTTGATGACAGGCCTAAATTTGGTAGCATTTTGTTCAGAATCTTTGGAAAAACCAGGCAACCCAAGACTGAGTTCAGTGGCTTTGAGGTTAAAAACATTGTTGGTCTCATTATCAGATGAGATGTTTGAGGATTCAGAGCTTCTTTCCTGTGAAGAAGCATCTGCTAAGCCTATGTAATCATGTTCAAGGGGCACAGACATCAGTGGAATTTGGAATCAAACTTGCAAGATTTTATAAATGAAATTCAGAAACTGTTGAAGAAGAACAAGAAGAAGAAAATAAAAAGGAATATAGAGAATGTAGTGTAGGTTTGATTAAAGATGTAAAAAGGTAGAGAGCAAAAGGATTGTGTTTGTAGTTGTAGCCTTGTAGGTGTTTGATGAGAGATTAAACTTTTTTAATCTTTAGTTGCTCCATAAATATCCATTAACGATTTCTCTTCTCCCCCAACATCCCTTTAAAAACAAAGTATTTTTTTTAGTTTAACAAAGCTCTAATATTATAAAGTAATACATGTGTGGTGTTTGTGTGTATGTCTTTCGTTACGTTACTGACTTTGATTTCTAAGAGTTTTGACCCTCAGCAAGTCTCTACTTCTCATCAATGATTTTTTTTTTGTGTGCGTATTTGTGTGTGATTTTCCAATTAAATGATAAAGAACTTTGTGTATATAGTGTATTTTTTAATTAAATGATTGTGGATTTAAGTCTTACGTAATACATGTATGGTAATTTTAGAAATAAAGTAAGGAGGATGTATGTTCGCTGGTAAAAAATATATACTATATCATATGGTTTTTGGTTTTCTTATTGACGTGAATGTATGTTCGCTGGTAAATAAAATTGTATTATCCTATATGATAAACAAGTTTTATCATAACTTTTACATATTTGTAATATAGTTAATTGAATAATGGCCCTTGTGGTTTGATTAAATTACATGTTTAGCCCTTGGGTTTTAAAAATTACAAATTTAAGTCAAACATTTGTGACATGTTGCGTCTTTAGCCCCTGATGTTAGCAACAATTAGTTTTTAACGGAAAGTTAACCCATGTGCCAACCACATGACTTATGATTGCAGATTTAATATTAAAAATGATTAACATCAGGGGTTAGTTTTCCCATAACCATGCTGGTCCCACAAAGCTTCTCACCCTTCGCAACTCCATTCTTCTTTGTTGTCTTCGTCACTTGGTGATGCGTCAACCACGCACAGGTTGTCTTCCATCGCCTCCAGGTTGCCATATCGGCCCTCCTTGCCACATCGGTGTCTCGATGGCCTTACTGTTATTTTAAAATGACCATGTACCCTGTTAACAAAAAAAATTATAAAATCTCTCTCGCTTCAACATACCCACCTTATTAACCAAATAAGTAATATTTTAAATAAATACATATACTCTCTTTAATATTGTAATTAATTTTCTTAAACGACTTTAAAGTTTATTCAACATTTATATATACATACACATATATGTGTGTTTGTAAGCATATTTTCAAAACAGCAATATATAAAGTGGACCAAATTAGTAATATTTATTGAAACAATTAAATTCTTGTCAAACAGACCAGAGTACATTCAATAATTTGTCACCACATTGAAGGGCCATAGCGCATCTACACTCTAGAATGGTCCAATATTTCGGTTTAAAAATGCACTCAATTTGCAAGGCTGGTCTAATGAAACTAACATACCAATTTATATTTATATCTATACTATATAATAAATAAAGATTTTAGGATAACAATTGTCACTCACACATTCATCTTCAATATTTTTTTTCTCGCATCTCTCTCTCCTATTAATTATACAATTTTCTTTAATTTTTTTTATAATTTTTGTTTCCCATCTCTCTCTCCTATTAAATAATAATGATTTTCTATAATTACTTTTGTAAAACGTTTTTTATTTTTTTAAAATAGGTTTTTCATAAATATTGTTTTTTTAATTTGAAAACTTCTTCATTATTTTTATAAAACATTTTTAAAAAATAATTATATAACATTTTTAGAATTTACAAATCTTCATTGAAACTGATGTTTTATAACAATTTGTATTTATTCAATCAATGTAATACATGAGTTTTAACATAGTGTTTCTTATATAAGAATATAAAACAAACTTTTGAACTAAGAGGATTCATCCATTCAACCGACGTATATAAGAATATAAGACAAACTTTTGAACTAAGACGGTTCATCGGTTCAACCGGCGTGTTAGTAAATAAAGAAGAAATATTGATGGGTTTTCTAGTGATTTGACTCGCTTTATCATAGGTTTCACCAGTTTTCTCTTATATATATAAAATCAATCAGTTCATAAGTATTAAAATCATTAAAACTGCCAGTTAACCAATCGATTTAATCCAGTTTTAGAAAAGAATGATTAAAAAGAGAACTAAACATAAATTCATTAAAAGAGTTTGAAAGAGAACGTATCATTATTAGTTTTTAATATTTAATTATACAACCAATAAGTGTACTCTACCACCATTCAATAAACCAAAATCACAGCCTTTATTGTACTTATTATTTTCTCCATTTAAAATACTAATAATTTGTATTTTACATGGTCTCACATTCGATTTGTTTAGTCATTTAAAAATTAAAATCACTAAAAATCACTATTTTATTTAATTTTTAAATTTTAATTTTAAAACAACATGTTTCCAATTGATTGTTTTTTTGTCACCTTTTCCCAATCACCGACAACTCACTGCCGATTTTCCGGCAATATCGTTTTCAATATCTTATTACTTTATGAATGCTGCTAACTTACGCTGCCAATCTGGTGTACGTTAGTCAGATTGGTCAATTGATTCCAACCGCACGGAAATAGCAGAAAACCAAAATTACAATCCGATGGCGATGGAACTAATATCTCTCTCTCAGATAACTGGATCAAATTAAAGGGTCAGAAGGAAAACTACAGTTGAATAAGAGATTCTGTAAAATAATGGTATAGCTTTTTTGTGTTGTATGTTGGAAATCAAGTGGGCAAAATCAATTAAATATGAACAAGATTAATTAACACATAAATATGAATCTTTGATTATCCACTTTTGGTTTATACAATCGACCCTATATACACATAACGAACCGATGCCTACACAAATGATGCAACACTTGGTAAACTAATCAACCTTCTTGCATGAACAGTGCACGGGTTTTTCAGTCGTCTATGAACTTATGATGAATCAAAACCAACTGTTGTTACTAATAGCAATTGTTACTATTAACAAAGGTATACGGATTTTTCGATCACATGGTGAATCAAAACCAATCGTTACTAATAACAACGGTACACGGGTTTTTAGGTCACATAGTGAATCAAAACCAACCGCTTTTTTACTGAGAACAGTACATGGGTTTCTCGGTTGCATGGAAAATCAAAATCCAATTGTTTCTAATGACAATGGTACATAGGTTTTTCAGTCGCAAAGCGAATCAAAACCAATTGTTTCTTACTGGTAACAATACACAAGCTTAATTAAACTACTCTTCGTCCAACTCCGCGGTGTTTAGACTTGCAGTACGTTCCACAAGATCATATTGAAGTCTATAATGTAAAATTGCATCGTGCAACTACGAAAGGACATTATCTACAATAGCTGGATCAGTTGGAAGAACCCTTATGTAGACCGGTGATATTGCATTTCCGTCATCTATTTAAATCATATTGTGCAATAAATATACACACATAACATGCCGCAAGACTGGGGTTCACCTCTCATATATTGGCCATGCAGACTGGCCAGACACGTTCTCCAAACGAAATGTGTACAGTCTATGCTACCGAGCATACCTGGTGTGCGTTGTACAAAAGTGTAACGTCGTGGCTTGTTGGCCTACTGTGACATTACAAAAATAATATAGGCATTAACGTGAACTCCTATTGGCTATACTTAAATACTCATCGTATTCGTCGGAAGGATTGCCGATTGTGAGTTGTTTAACCACCGATGTACAATTTTGTAATGCCTTGAAACTTTTTTGTCATCCTCCCGTCTATGCTCTCTTGAAACCATTCAAATTTGGCTTCTACATCTCCAACAATTCTTAAAAATAATCTCTTTGACATCCGAAACCTGTCTCGAAACGTAACCGCATTGTATTTTAGCTTTTCATCGACGAAATAATCTTTTATTAAAGTCTCTAGAACTTGTTCACGAACACGTGACATGTATCCTTTTTTTGGGCGACAATATCCGTGAGAATTAGAGACTACTAGAGACTCTCTCGTTCTAGTCGAACTCATCCGATGAATCAGGTGGAAGTAATAATTTACGATCAATACTGTAGTACAAAATTTGAAAGAAATTGTTCGTAGATTGAAAAAACAAGAGTATGAAATTGGTATCTTGAGTGTAAAAAAATGATTGAAGATAAGTTTATATTGTAAGACACGATTTATTATGTGCCTCTTATAATTATTTATCTTATTAATAAATGATCAAATATTTTATTATTAACCTATAGCTAGTAATTAGTTGATGGGCATAATTATTCTTAATGAACCATTAATGGGTTTTCCCTTGGGTGTACATATATAAAGAGAGATAATTAGAGGGAATTGACTGATGAATAAATGAATCAATTACCAACACCATAATTGTCCCTCTCTCTCTCGTAACCGTGAGTTCTCACGAACTCACCTTAGCCATCCTAACTGTACACCCTAAACGGGAAATCGATCTTCCTAGCGGATCATGACGTCTTCCCTCTCAGCGGTTAGCTTATCAGGTATGATTTATATTATTGTTTTCCATTATCATGTTACAAGAACTGATCAACATGTGGTATCAGAGCAGATGTTGGTTAATCAGTTCTTGTTTCATTCCCTAAACTGGAATTAAAATTGGAGAACAAAAGTTCTATTAAAACCATAAGAAAATCGTTTTATTTAACCTTCACGGTTTTCTGTTTTACTAAAATATCACGTTTTTGATCTCATAGAAAAATTCGAGATCCATTAGTATTTTTGAAATCTGTTTAATATTATGTTCCAGATTTCGATTTCAGGTTTTAACTGATATTATTGAACTGTTCTTCGTGTTCATCGTTATTTTGACGAAAATCCCCTTAATTTGGGATAAATAATTATTTTGATTGTGTTTTTCTAAAAAAAATCTTGTAACTTTATCTCCAAGTTTCAAATTAAAATTTATTTTATTATTTTAAATAAAGAAACTTGGATATATTTAATAACTTAAAAAGATTTTTAAAATTTGAAAATACAATCAAAATCCCTTAAATTTAGCACTGCCTTAACATGTTTCTTTTCATGATTTTAGACCATCACGGTTTTGTTTTACGGGTCTTAACCTTCACGGTTTGTGTTTACGGGTCATGATTCACAGTTTAGACTTCACATTTGGTTTACGGGTATTAAGTTCATGGGTAACATTTCACAGTTCAAGTTTACGGGTTTTACAGTTCACGGTTTACCTTCCGGAGCCGTGAACCTTATAAAAGCCGTAAACCATTGATGAACTGTGAACCCTTACCTGAACCGTGAACCTCTACTGAATCGTGAACCCTTACCTGAACAGTGAACCTCTTCTGAATCGTGAAGATTCCCATGAATCTTGAAGCCTTATATAACCGTGAACCCTTACTGCATCGTGAACCTTCACTTTAGCCGTGAACCTAGCCTTATACGTGCCTAAAATTTTTTGATCCGCGCTAACAGGGGGTTTGCTATTAATAAACGCTTTAGTTTTATTTTGTTAAACCTTAAAATTAAATGGTTTTCAAAATTTTAAAACTTACTTGAATAACACTAATGCTTCACTTTTGCCCAAAGGTGATGTGATGCATGTGTAAATGTATTCAAGCTTAAATAAGCATTATAACTTAGTGCATATCATGATATTAATTGTTTTGTTAAATCTTATACTTTAAAAAACCTTGAATTAGAAAACATGATTAACTTAAATAACACTTAAAGTTTCACTACTGCCCAAAGGTGAAGTGTCATGCTCGTAAAGTTATTTAAGTCTAATTAAGCACTAGTTCGCCTCAAATACCTGAATGTTTCTACTTCAGCCCAAATGTGATGTGTTACATTTATGTTCCGCGAACCTAATTATGTGCATTCTAAACAAATGTTTCACTTCTGCCCAAAGGTGATGTGTTACATTCTTAATGCACATACTCACTATTAGTTTGTTCCTAATGCTAAACAAATGTTTCACTTCTGCCCAAAGGTGATGTGTTACATTGTTTAAGTAGAACCTAATAAAATCTATTAGTTTGGTGTTATAATAGATTTTTATCACATCTTCGTAAAATAATTGTTCTTAAGTAGAACCTTATTTAATTTTATTATTTCTGTCTGCCTTAGATTATTACCCCATAGACCACTCTAAGTTCTTCTTTAGCTATTTGTACCTTATTTTCACTTTAGTTTCTAAGATGAGTTTTGTTTAATTAAGAGTTTCCTTAAATATTTGCTCTTATTGAGTCTTGATTATCCCTTAAACCATGACATTCCTGCTGCTCTTTCTGATAAAAGTACTACAGAAGAAAAAAGTAGAGCATAAGAAATAGAATAAGTCAAATACAATGTATCTTATGGTAATCAAGAACTCTTGTTCATGATTGTTATCAGAGGAGCTATTATAGATTCTGATTTTTCTAAGACTAATCTATTCTCTGTGGAAATGAAAAGAATCAAAATAATTCCTAAATACGCATGCAAACTTTCTAAATTCTAAATAAAAAGGTTAAGTGGCGTACGTGAACACATCATAATATACACTGACATGACCCATAAAACTAAGGGTTTATGCATGGAAATCAGTGAAAAGTTTTTCAGTGCGTACAAAATAATTTTTTTTCACTAGTACGATTAGTTGCCTTAAAATCAAATATAACACTCAGAAGTACCAAAGGAAAATGAGTGTATTGATAGCAACGTACGTACAGGAAAAGAAACGCCTAAAACTGGAAAACCGGATGTTATTCTCACTACCACTAAACCTAAAAAGAGGATAGTTCTAAGGTCCACAAACAAAATACAAGTAGGGCTTCCAGCTCTAAGTTATCTAAGGAGAAATCTCACTGTAAAACTATGTCATTATACTAGACATAAGCAATGAGACCATCCATAAGCCAATTGACTAGCTGGCTAAGATAAAGTAGTCACTAGTTAATGATTTTTGAGTCCGCTAATATTAATATTCCAATCAACACATGATGAGTTGAGTCTAGTTCTATACGTTTTCTTACCAGAATTTAACTAATAAGATGTGAAGTTAGTGGTGGATTTAAATGTTAAGGCTACATAGAACCATTAAATAATTGATCTTTGTATTAGACTTTATGATACCTTACATATTCTGAAGAATACTCAGAATTTAGTATCAATAATAAATCTACACTTTGAAAGTTATGAGGTTTGCATGGCCAAAACAAAGTCACTGTTAACGTAAACTCTGATATTATTAGTTATCATTATCTGGATAGAAACATTTATGACATAGAACTAGCTGATACAATAAACTTTCACAACTTTTGTTATCATGAAAATGAAAATTTAACAAAAGATAAATGAGACATATGCACTTCATCCATTAAGACCAAATTTTATGAGAAATCATGACCAGGTCAATGCAGGATGAATTGTTACCAAGTCTCATTCTCAGTGACTTTAAATCATGTGTTAAACGCCCTAAATATCAAATGGCTAAGGGAATAATCGAGGGTCCACCAGATGTTATCCCAAATGGAATATTCGGACATAATTCATTTATCATTTAGAAGAATATTTACTTGTATCTAATCTGTTTCCTACGACCCAAAACTTTAAAGATATCAATTCATATACACTTGATAGAATTCCTTCTAAATTTGTTTCTAAAATTTCTTATGAAATTTTGGACGATAAGGAAATCAAGTCTAAAATATATGAAAGGTTCTCACGTCACGCGCATCATTGAAACTTGTCATGTGTAGTATCACATCTTGTCCCCTTAGAATATAATACTACTCCTCACAAAGTTTCATAAATGCTACTATGTGGGCAGACCTAGATTTCTTACCAAAACTAAAGTAATCCTCAACAAAAGAAACTAACATAAACATCATTAAGTTGTGTTCTCTATTAGAATGTATTGGTCTTCAAAAGTTTGATACACTGTTGACCCTAAGCATGCTGAATTACTTATAATTTCTAAGCTAAGTGGGAGTAGTAAAAGTCCTTATCATGACTTGCCAGGAGTAAAAGGGGCGGGGGGAGAGACTCATTAAATTTAACTCTGAATTTAACTCCGCATACACCTCTTGTACACCATACCGCATCAACTCCTACACACTTAGAAATTAATGTTGCTCCTAATATACCTGAAATGAAAGCACCTAACCAAGAGCTACTCTATAAACTTGAAACTCCTATTAAACCCAATAATTAACTCAGGA
This sequence comes from Smallanthus sonchifolius, assembly GCA_023525975.1. NCBI lineage: Eukaryota > Viridiplantae > Streptophyta > Magnoliopsida > Asterales > Asteraceae > Smallanthus > Smallanthus sonchifolius. The sequence continues at coordinate 2,128,618 of JAKNSE010000034.1, read as the reverse complement.
TGTCATCTAGGTCCAAAAGGCCTACTAACTTTGATGATTGTGTATCCTACCTAACTGAATTTAAAATGGATGTTGGAAAGTTTACCGATCCTACCTCTTCTAATTAAGCCATTAGCATCAATCAATATTCTAAATGGAATAAAGCTATTATTAGCAAGCCTGACTCCATAAATTAGAATACATTTGGGATTTGGTTGAATTACCTAAAGGGTGTTCATAACTAAACTAAATCCAAATGGAAACGCACAATTGATTGCTAAAGGTTATACTCAAGAAGGAATAAAGTATCAAAGAACCTTCTTACCTGTTTTACAAAAGGTTTCTTTGAGGATCATTACTGTTCTAGTAGCTTACAGCTACATTAGATGGACATTAAATCAACTTTCCCTAACATTGACCTACATGTTCATAAAATAACCTGAAAGTTCTAAACTGAATGTTAAGAATACTTATTTTGTAAGTCAATGAAATCTGTATATGGGTTGATTGAATTCATATTGCAACTCTCTTCATCAAGAACTAAGTGAATTTTTACACCTACCTCAAAATGAGTGTGAGCAACTAATGCAAACTTGTCCTTATATAGATGACATTCTTTTGACAAGTATATATTACATGAGTCAAAGCATTGATTATTCATATTTTGACATGATGGATCTCGAAGATACATCTTATGTGATAGGTATCAAAATACACCGAGATAGATCCAATGGGACATTAGTTTCATCCCATAAGCTTTACACTAAGCGAATCCTTACACGTGTAACATTTAATTTGTTCTCCTTTAGAGGCTAATAGGATAAATGAAAATTATTTCCTTATGCTTCATTATTTAGAAGCCTCGTGAAGGTTAAAGTCTATACTCGTTTAGATATTGCTCACATTGCTGAACACTAGACTAGTCTAGATTATTGTGAAGCATCTAATGAAATATTGCAATATCTATAAGAACGAGAGACTATAAGTTAAAGAAGAAGTGAGAACTTAAAACAGTTGACTACTCTTATTCTAACTTTGTTGTATTCAAAGGTAACAAAATGTCAATTTGTGGGTTTATCCTTATGTCAGTAGACAGACATATCTAGTGGAGGATTCATAAGGAAGTGTTAACAACAACCTAAGTTTAAATGACATAATTGTCACTAAATGTTGTTGGAAAATTTATCAGTAGACTCATAATTTATTAACTCCACATAAATATTATATCTAAGACTTACTGTGATAAGTCAGCAACACTTACTTCTCGAACAGTAACAGTTCGAGTGAAGCTGCATTAATGTTCGATACGAAATTATTGTTCACTTATGAATTATGAACAAGTTGAGGAAACTAATTTTTTGTATCGAATACATTCATGATATGCTAATGAATCCAATAACTAAAAGTCTACCACCCATAAGTCTTATGTAAGCGCTTATAATTAAGACGGGTTTACTAATGACCATACGTAATTGCATATCGTACTATGAATGATTAATTATTAATGAAATTTCCTCACTTATTTGAATTTGTTTGTCTCTAAATACGTTTATGCATGCCTAAAGACGTATAGACAAGTAACTATACAAATCAACGTTAAAGGGCTTATTTGTTAATTTGATCCTAAGTTTACTTAAGTTTTAAATTGAGATTGTAGTATGATTAATGAGGGTCTTGAGTTGAATACTGATTCAATGACTGTATTTCTCTGCTACAGTTTTGGTTTAAAACTAAAATGAGTATTAAATCTACGCAGACTTACTAATGCTCATAATAAATGATTACTCAGCCAAGTGGGAGAATGTAAGACACGATTTATTATGTGGCTCTTATAATTATTTATCTTATTATTAAATGATCAAATATTTTATTATTAACCTATGACTAGTAATTAGTTGATGAGTCTAATTACTCTTAATGGGCCATTAATGGGTTTCCCCTTGGGTGTACATATATAAAGAGAGATAATTAAAGGGAATTGACTGATGAAGAAATGAATCAATTACCAACACCATAATCGTCCCTCTCTCTCTCGTAACCGTGAGTTCTCACGAACTCACCTTAGCCATCCTAACTGTACACCCTAAACGGGAACCCGATCTTCCTAGCGGATCATGACGTCTTCCCTCTCATCGGTTAGCTTATCAGGTATAATTTATATTATTGTTTTCCATTATCATGTTACAAGAACTGATCAACATATACTGGGTGATATTTATAGTTTTTAAATTCAATTCTTTTTTTAAATGCTCTAAATTTAGTTTCACTCGGATGGATCGTTGGCTATGCTTATCGTCGATTTCTCCAATGCTTTCAACTTAGTGGATATGACTGCCCTCCTGCAAGAGGTTCGGACCCGATGCCCGTCCATTTCGCTATGGGTGGATTTTTTATATGGGCAGCCGGCTAGGTTATATGAGGGTGATGACCATATTTGCTCCACCACTGGGGTTCAACAGGGGGACCCTTTGGGGCCTCTCCTTTTTGCCTAAGTTTTGCATCCGCTGGTTCATCAGATCAGGGATTGCTGCAAGCTTCTCTTCCATGCTTGGTACCTAGATGATGGTACGATTATTGGAGACGCTAAAGAGGTGGCTAAAGCCCTAGCTATTATCAGGTTGGAGGGGACCTGTTTGGGCCTTGAACTTAACGTCAAGAAAACGGAAGTTTTTTGGCCGTCGTGTAATGGGGTGAAGGTACAAGATGAATTGTTCCCTTGTGAGATTGGAAGGCAGTGCTAGGTGTGAAACTCCTTGGGGGCGCCGTTAGCAGAGATGCAGGGTTCATCAATAATTTGGCTGTGAAAAGGGCTTTTTGTGCGGTGGAACTGATGAGATTTCTCCCATGTTTACGGGACCCTCAATGCGAGCTCCTTTTGCTCCGCTCATGTATGAGAGTGGCAAAGCTATTATTCGGCCTTAGAACATGCCAACCTGTGTATGTGGGGGAAGCTGTTTCAATTTTTGACAAGGGCCTCCGGGTCCGGGGTGCGATCGAGGATATCGTTGTTTGTGGTGGTGCTTTTTTTGGGCATTTTCAATAGAAATTGGCATCACTTCCAACCCGGTTTGGGGGTTTGGGTTTATGTGCGGCTCAGGATGTATCTGCTTATGCATTTGTGGCCTCGAGGGCACAATCTTGGAGTTTACATGACCACATTCTTCGGGGTTGTGATATTGATGGGTTAGACTCTGATTATGGGTGTGCGATGGATCGCTTGCGCATGTCCATTCCTGATTTCGATCTTAGCGGTTTCTCTAATAAGGACACCGCCCCCCTAAAGCCCAACATGCTTTGGCGAATGCCTTATTTAGCAGAATCGTCCAGAATTTAGGAGTAAAGTTTGATTTATCACCTCGCTAAAAAGCGGTGCTTGAATGTCTCAGGGCTCCTCGGGCTCAAGATGTTCTAACAATTATCCCCATTGAAGGACTGGGTCAGCATACGTCGGTTGTGGAGTACCGGGCTATCCTCAAGTATCGGCTAATGATCCCCTTGTTTTCGACTGATGAGCCCTGCCCAGTTTGCCGCAAGGCTTGTTTAGATTCTTTTGGCGAGCATGCGGTCCATTGTAAAGAGTTACCCGGGTTTAAATACAGGCATGATTTGGTTAGGGATGTTCTCAAAAGGCAAGAATTTCTGCTAAAAGAGAGGCTCCCGTAAACTTTCTGACAGATCCGCTTGAAGAGAGGTCTACTCTACGGCCGAATGATATTCTTGTGTTTGGTTGGGCAGGGGGAAACACGCTTGTGTGGACCTCACAGGAGTGTCCTATCTTGTGGGGCTCAGAGACAATGGGGTTGTGGCGGGCCATGCTGCTTTAAAGACGGAATCATGCAAAGTTGTTAAACACGAGAAAGCTTGTTTAGAGAACCAACACATGTTTATCCCTTTTGCTTTTGATACTTTTGGGTTCCTAGCACCGGAGGCAGTGAAATTCCTAAATAGGGTTCAACGAGTCGTGCATAGTAATATTTCGGCCCCTAAGACCCAAAGCTTTGTTTTTAGTAGGATCGGTTTTGCTATTCAAAAGGGGGTTGCATCGCAACTTGTTGCCCATTTACCTGTCACTTTATTGTAATCGTCATTCTTTTCAACAGAAATCGAAACTTCGTAAAAAAAAATATTAAGATTAATATTGGAAGGTTGGTGGGATTTTTAATTGCTTCTTAAATAATCTCTGCAAATCTTTTTTTTTGTCACGCCTGTATCTCTTCATAATAATGGTGGATCATGCGGTGTTTGACCGGCGGGAAATGATGAGAAGTGGTCGGAGAAGATCCGCCCACGTCACGGTAATCGGTGGTTAGGGGACATCAATGTTCTCAGCAACAAAGAATCAAATTTTGTCTTCATTTAAGGAGTTTAAATTTCTAAATATTATTTTATTATTTTCACCCAATGTTACCGGATAACGAATTGGCCTGGCAGTCTTACTCGTACACTGTTCGGATCGGATTTTAAAACTGGACAATGACATAAATAAAATAAAAATTATAACTATATAGAATAGAAAAATACTTGATGTTTTAAGATACATTTATAATTTTAATGACATATGAAGAGTACTATAAATAAAATATGAAACTTGGATACTAAATTAATTATAAAATGGGATAAGGAAATTAATAAAAAAAGGAAATCAGATCCGACCCACCTCTGGTTCACCGGTTTGACCTAGGCAAACCGAATCAATTCTATGACATGTTCCCGGTCCGAAGGAAAACGAATAAAAACAAATTATGTTAATATAAATTGAAAATATTTTTAACAATATAAGTCATAGAGTATTGGTTGCTTGAAAGTTATTCTAATGGAATGGACTTATCTTAAAAGCAGTTACGAGTTTGTTGTTCTGTTTTATTGCTGACTAGACGTAGCACGAGAGAGAAATATATACATTTTTTTTGAAAGACGATTTTTTAAACCATACTCTCTTCGGAAGCAGTTCGGGTATTCCTGTGAGACATGCATGTCTTTTCCAATGGATTGTAACCGCAACGGACTAGAATCCAGGACCCACCTAGAATGAAACCCACGACTGGAAAAATCCTCTGACTCAACCTGAAACAATTTGTCTCAAGCAAGACTCGAACCCATGACATTCCATTTGGAAAGTCATGGGGCTATCACTTCACCGGAAGTTAATCAGTTTAATTGTTACGTAACCGTCTTATCTATACTTCTATATTATATAATAAATAAAGGTTTTTCATGCCACATGTCGCCTTCATATTCATTCTAATCATTTTTTCTCGCCTCTCTCCCTTATTAAATACACCTTTATCTTTTAAAATAATATATTTAAAAAAAATACTAATCTTTATATTAATAAATCTGCTGACATGTTTTAACGAGTTTATGCATTAACATATTATATTATATTGCACGGGTTTATTCAAACCGTCTAAAACACGATTTTTAAAAAAAATAATTTTTTTCATTACTTAATAATTAATATATAATATTATATTTATTCGACACGTGTAATATACGAGATTATAACCTAGTTTATCATATTTAAAAAGATATTTATAAATATTTATGTGGTTATCCAATAGTTTTGAATACATCTAGCCACATTTTAGTTTGTATAAATATATCAAAAGAAAATGAGTTGCGGTTGAATTGGAATGGGGGTAATGATGGAATAATTGACGGAAGTTAGTCCGGACTTGGCAAAAGCATCGGTGCATTAGTGGAAAGAAAGAAAAAAGAAGTAAAAAAACCATGTGTGCAGGCAAAATAGACACTTCATCTGCCAAAAAGAAAGAAAAAAAAAAGCATATGTGCATTATATATCTTTATTAGGTTACTAGGTTAAAATCTCGTATATTACACGGGTTAGATAAATTAAATGTTATATATTTAGTAATAATAAATTTATATTTTTAAAAACCCGTGTATTACCAGTATATTACATTGGTTGAATAAAATAATAATGTAATTTGTTACAAACACATTTGTCAAAATATGTTTTTAAAAAATGTAATTTGTTGTGACAGTTATAAGGTCTGTTAAGTTAGTTTTTAAAACATTTTTTTTTCAACTGAGTATTAATTTTTTAATTTAATTGATAAATATTAGTTCATATTAAGTTCATTTGATTGATGATATAATAACTATTTATAAATAAATAATAAGTTTTCGTAATTAGATTTATTAATATAAAAATTTATATTTAATAGGAGAGAGAAATAGAAAATCTAATATTTAATAGGAAAGAGAGGCGGAAAAATAAAGATGAGGAGTAACCAGAGAGTGACACGTGTCCTGAAGAGATTTTTATTTATTAGAGTAGTAATATATACCCATGTATTAAATGGTTTTTTAATAGAAAAATAAAAATAAAATAATATGTAAACAAATTTAAAATAATGTGTAAAACAAAAAATAAAATTCTTTGTTTCCTTAATTAAGTAATAATTATAATTGAAGTTTTATATTTATTTTTCTAAAAAATAAAAACATTAAGATAATTAAATTTTAAAATTCAAATTTACTTAAAATAGAAAAAAAAGTTTTTAATGAGAAAAAATATAGTAATGACACATGACATTTCTTTGAATCATTTATTAGAATAAAAATTCTTTAATTTCTTTCATTTTAAAAAATAAATTGAACTTTTAAATCCATAAATTATGGTCTTTTAAGTCTTGTTATATAATTATTTAAAAGGTTTTGGTTTTAATATGGGCCGAGACATTTGTTAACTACGATAGCTTGTAAAATCATTTATACGACGCACCTAAAAAAACATGGGTTAGAGAGGTTGCACCCTTGGTAAGGTCAAGGTGTAGCGTCCCCTGCTATTTAATTATTCGACTATGTGTAATGGTGAGTCAAAACATTTGATGGTGGTGTGCCTAAACATTTTAGATTTGATGACTTTTGCAATGTGTTTTTACGTACAAGTATTCTAACGATGTGCTAAACATTTACAATGGTGTATTTTACTTGTACGTCTTATTTAACCCGTTATGTTTGATTCACTATAATATTCGGTATTGACGTAGATGTATTTAGCGGTGCAACCAACCCATTATAAGGGCACAAGAGGGGAGCTCGTGGATGGATCAGGGAGTTTGTGGTCGATCAGCCACACCGCCCCCATTATCGTCCAATGAATAATTGTTTGGATTATTAAAGTCTTGTTTACCTTGCTTTATTATGTTTTTAATCATTTATATCGACACTTCTTTATGTAGTTAAAAATATTGATTAGTGATTCTTTATATTTTTTTAATCTAATAATACCATGTCAAATAGAAATTGATGCCGCTCCTAATTCTGAAAAAAACAGATTAATGAAAGACCCCAAATTTAGATTTTACATTAAGCATTCAAAAATGTTAAGCCGTCCTACCGATCTTGAACTATAAGTGAACCTAAAATATATTATTTTTATTTGTGTATAACTATATATTGTTATGAATAAAAATATAAAATGGAGCAAGGTGGGTTCCACCTCCACGTGGCGCCTACCGTTTGTACAGTTTAAGGCATATTTTTCATGGAAATGAACCAACATTCTGAGGCTACCCCTCTCCACATGCCCCTTGCTATTTATATGCTTTTCAAATAGTGCTCTCATTTGTATCTTCCACTTTCAAGCTCTTTTTCTTCAAACATTTATTTATGTATAAAATGAAATGATTTTCAACAACTTTTCATGTATTTTCGGAACCGTTCATAATTCTATCACTATATGCCAACTATTGGTGATGAATTTGCTATTAATTAATCAATGATGTGTGTTGTCTAAGGGTGGTGATTCGCAGGGGCGGATCTAGGTTACTAGATAGGGGTTCACCGAAATCTTTCGAGTTTTAAAATTTTAGTAGAATGCCTATATAAATAATTGGAGTGAACCCCTAAATAATATATAGAGTAAACCCTTTAACAAATTGAAGATTGGTGTAGTGGTTAAAACTTTGGGTTCTAATAAGGAGGTTCCGTGTTCGAACCTCCTCTTTTACATTTTCTTAAAAAAAATTTAAAAATGTGAGCCCCTAAGAAATCTAAGATCCGCCACTAGTGATTTGAGTCACATCAAGGTTGACATGTGTGAGTTGAAAGGAACACGAATTAATACAACCGTGTCATTAAGTTGGATTTGAAACCAAACATATAACCCGGTTATCTGAAAACTCAATTAGGTTTGAATTATATGTGCATCTAAGGGTGATAATGGTCTTGGTCGGTTCGATTATGGGTTAAAACCGAACATGTAACCAATGTTTTGGTATTTATATTTTCATAATTTATCACTTTCAGTTATAAATTGTTTGATTAATTCGATTAACTATCGGTTAACCGTCAACTTTGGACGTGAGTGGGTTCAAATAGATATCGATTAATAAATTCAGTTATATCTTGGTTTAAATAAAATATTAGTAATTTTTTTAAATTTATAAAGAAGAACAAAATGACAACTATTATGTTCTTTATAAAAAAAACAACAAAAAATCACATATACGTTATGAATATTTATACACATGTAGCTATAGCCAAACTATAAAAATCGGTAATAAAAAATCACAGTCGAACCATCGGTTTCTCAGATGGTCCGATTATTTTGGTTCGTCTTTTCTATTATATATGTTATGACTCGGTTTTCTGCTCACACCATGCACATGAGACAATGAACAGTGCAAAACCTAATGGGTGCCGTTTAAAATTGTGAAGACCCATTTGGGGAATTCACTTGTATTGTGTTTTCTTTATCATACACAATGTAACTCATCGTGTATTTTCATACAACGACGATCACCCCTTGTGGTCTAGAGGTCCATAAGGTGTTTATATAATCGTCGCTTATTTTGATTATGATACATTTTAGAGGTTTTTTTTATCAACACAAGCCTCGATACTTTGTGGCATGGAATGTGACTAACTCTAGTTTTCACCCAAAAGATGTATTGCGGAACGTAATCATCTTTCGGAACTTGTTTTAGGCTGATTATGAGTCGGGCGTACATGTATTCGACTTGTAATAAGAGACTCATAATCTCTTGGGCTTTCAATGAGCCATTTAAAATAATACTATGCGGTAAAATTGTAAAAATACAAAATATATATATTAAATTTAACCCCAAAATCCGTAGGGTTTTAATAAGCGTAGCTATATGCCTAAATTATTATACTTTAACCATCTAGAAACTTAAAATCTAATAGGGTAATCGTCATCTAGATCATTATAGGTTAGGTCCAGATGACGATCAACCCACCCACTCTTTGTATTTACATCCCAATCATGCCCTTCACGGAGAAAGAAAAAGTTTTTAAAATAATGGTGATTCCGTACAGATACGAGAACTGCAGCAAATCAAAATCATTCATTTATTTGTGTATTTATCTAAGATTTTAGTATAACTAGTAAACTACATCGTTATTATGTGAATATACTTGAATTGATACATGCATATTTTCATAAATTTATGTGTATTTATCTATATATATACTATATAATAAATAAAAGTTTTTTCATGCCACGTGTCGTCTCCATATTCATTCTTACCATTTTTTTCCGCCCCTCTCTCTTATTTAATACACTTCTATTTTTTATTAATAATATATATTTAAAGAAAAATACTAATTATACTTATAAAACACATTTATTTTAAATTATCCTTTATTATAAGAACTTTGAAATTTAATTATATAACTTTTATTTCAAATCAAAAAGTAAATGAAAGTCAAATTACATTAAATAGTATTTAACGTATTTTTGAAACCCAATTATATATTAATTTTTACATATTTTGAATTTGTTTAATAATCCTTAGTATATATGTAATATATTTTTACACCTATAAAATATATACATAAATATTTAAAAAATTTATGTATTGATATTTTTCATCCCGTGTGTAGACACGAAAACTAAACTAGTTTATTATAAATATCTACACGTGTAGATACACTATGTTTCTGTGATCTACACATATGTTAAGTAAGAAATATATTAACTAGATACATGAATCATTCAATCTTTTATAATTATATATTTTTAGTTATAAATAAATGGTTTTTATTTGTTCCTTCTTGCGAGTTCTTGCATTATCTTTGGTTTTGCCAACACTTGCAAATTCCGGCCCTGAAGGCTTTTTAGCGTTACAACTTACAAGTAACAAGACTTCTTGGAATAACCCAAAAATTGGGCCCATTACTAACTTATGTATGTAGCTAGACCCATGTAAATACCACCTTGTAGGTGGGCATTTGTTATTATTAGTTATAAACTTATAAGAGTAAATACTGTATGGATAGATACAAACATTAGGGGTGTTCATGGTCTGGTTTTAGCGGTTTTAGCTCAAACCGTGAGTATATCGTTAGTAACGGTTTTTAATAATCGAAAATCATAAATGAACCGTTAAAAACTAAATCTGAACCGTTACTAACGGTTTGGTTCCTGTTTGGTTTCACAGTTTGGGCTTATTGAGCCTTTATAACAAATGAATAAAATATAAAATAAAAAAAAGGTTGTCCAAAAGAACGAGCTATCTAAATACATCAAAACGTAATCCAAATACATAAAATATCTATACTATATAATAAATAAAGGTTTTTTAGTGCCACGTGTTGCCTCCATATTCATTTTCATCTTATTTAATGTATTTCTATATTTTAATAATAGTATATACTTAAAAAATAATAATTATACTAATAAAACACATTTATTTTAAATTATCCTTATTATAAGAAATTTAATTATGTAACTTTTATTTCAATAAAAAAGTAAATAAAAGTCAAATTAAATTAAATAGTAATTAACGTATTTTCGAAACCCACTTATATATTAATTTTTACATATTTTGAGTGATGTAATATATTTATATACCCGTAAAATATATATATAAAGATTTAAAAATTTTGTATATTGATTTTTTTCACCACGTGTGTAGACACGAGATCTAAACTAGTGGTCTAAATATAGCAAAGAAGATAAATAAATAAAAAAGAAGTTGTCGGGAAACAATATGTAAAAATTAAATTGTCAAAATGGGAGATATGAAGTTAAATTAAAGTGATGGATATAAGAGATTAGCCCACATTCAATAAACAAGCTCTCATTCTCTTAGCCTAATTTGAAATCAATTAACCCAACAGGGTACTTAGCCCATTTCACGGTTCACCACTTCACCCAAATGCAAAGAATGATAAATAATTATTTATACCTACTATAAAAAATCTAAAAGTAAAATTAATATTTATCTTACGGTTCGGTCCGGTTTCATACAGCCTGTATTTGGTTTAAACCATAAACCAAACCGTTAACCCTGATTTGATAATTTTGAAACTGACTGACTGAAAGTCAGGAAAAACCCGACCGTGAAACCAAACGTATGAACATTGGGCGGTTTCACGGTTTTAAAATTTTAAAACGAACCGTAAACACCCCCTAACGAACATGACAAAAAGGGCCCAACTTAAAAATATAACTTGTGCTATGTTTAAAGTTACAAGACCCATAAGTAATGGATAGAAACATATAACAAGCCGAATCATCTAATGACACAGGTTGTTTGGCCCAATTTTTGGAACTAAAATCCATCATTTAGAGCTTCAATTTGAAAGTAAAAAAGGTTTCTCCAATTTTACTTGAAAAACATGTGAATCTTTGATTGGATAATTCATGTGTTTATTTAGGAAGTTAATTTCGTAATTAGACGGTCAATATTAGTTTTCTTTTTTGTGCTATAATAGGTCCCCATATAAAAGGAGAGAGCTTGATGTAACGATTATTACATTCAATAATATATCAAATTCTTCTTTGAGAGTATTCTCTCTTATTTGCTTCCGCTCTACGTCACATAGTGACATAAGATTGAACTTTTATTTTCGTTCAATGCTATATGGTTAGTGAGGGAACTAAGAAATTTTCAACTCGCTGTTACAATACAAACTTTTTACAATCTCTTCAACTATCGTAACCACAATTCAGGGTCAAGTTACAAGAAAACGACAATGTAAACAACCTCACATCCGGTTTTGATTAAACGCATTATCCAATATATGACACTCTATTTCCAAATATAACAAAGAGATGCCAAGGCTATTAAAAGAACACATTTGATGGTACAAATTTTTGAGATTGACATTCTGCACATTTATTTTGCTTTGGTGGTTGAATAACTGGAAAGTACATTTTTCACTTAATGGTGGGACCTATAAACTAATACTTTAATCAGCTTCTTGATTTCTAACAAGTTAAAGGTGATACATCTGAATAAAGAGAATGATTACATTTACCAAACAAGGAATGTACCCAAATGAACAAGGGTGGCCCTTGTTTTTCTCCGGAAAATAAGAGTGACATATGTCAATAACAAGTAGGGGTAACTTTTTGGAATTTTTATCACGCGATAGATTAATATTTAGTAAACGTGTTTACTGTTTCAAAATATGTAAAATCTAATCAATAACCAGTTGGTTGCTCACGTGGCAACACTTTTTGCCAAGCAGCAACCATCTGGATGGTTTCTGCTTTAGCTAGCGGCTAGTTGGATCTTTTAAATGAAGTTGAACCTGAAACAAATAAACCCATGAACTAAATAGTCCAAGGTTTTGACCAAAACCCATTTTGACCCGTTACCTAACCACCCATTTTACCATCTCTTTATACTCAAGTGCCACATATAGCATTAGAAGCTAATCAGCTTTAGATCAGAAAAGGAAAACACCTTAACTGCAGCAATAGAAGATGATATCTAATTATCCATTACAATTGGGCCTAAAAAAGCTCATCTTTAATTTTTCTTTTTTTAATTTTCACTTGATATTAGTTGAAGGAGGTAAGAACCATAATGAAAAGGCAAAAACTTTATAAAAAATTAAGGAAAAAAAAATGCTGTTCAGATTATCGATCAGACACCACAAGCTGTTCAGATTATTGATCTCACGCGTTCTATCTCCTCCGGTTGCTTCAATGATTTTGAAGATATTTGTTGGTATGATAAGGTGAAACAGTTGTTTCCATGCAAAGATCAATATCAAGAACTAACATTCTACAGGAATTGACACAATGAAAAATAAAGGTAAGTACAGTTGAGTTGCAGCTTTTTGTTTAAAAAAACAAGAAAAAAGATAGTGCAATAAGGTGGCCTGCCTCATATTAATTTATGTATCAAGAAACAAATATTCTTTCAGCAAAAGCAATTTATTCTGATTTATTTAGTGCGCTCATGATTAACATTTTACATTGTGCACATTTAAATTCAATAATAGTACTACTTATTACTTGTAGAAGTCAAACTCCCTCTTTCTTTTTGCTACTAAAGGGAACAAAAAGAAAGTGAAAAAGTGTTCATCTTTTTCAGCATTTTGTGTGGATTGGTAGGCCGGTCCTAGGCTACTTAGATGCGTGTGAGCATCGGTTCTTTTCTTTTATGCATTGGTAGTAGCAGCAAAGCGTAAAAGGAGGAGATGGGCCTGTTCAGGTTGTATTTATCTCTAACGGGTCAAATGGGTAAAATAAGAAAACTTACCTAAAAGAAAATTAAACAGGTAGAAACTAGTCCAGATTGTATTTATAGTTCATGCTTTCTTCTAAATAGTTGCATTAACTATTATTTTGCAAAAATACTAGAAAATTTGGACAAAATCATTTCGGGCCAAACTAACAACCCCTCTCAATCCGACCCAAAGAACTACTTGTTTTGACCCGTTACTCAACCTGTTTTGACAAGTGCTATAATGGGTCAAGAATTGCAGCCTGTTGCATTAAATTATTATTTATGAAAAAATATCAAAACATTTGGATAAAAAAAATTATTTCGGGCCAACCTAACAACCCCTCTCAATCAGACCCATAGAATTACCTGTTTTGACCGTCTCGTCTAACGAGTGTTATAATGGCTCAAGAATACCAGCCTTTGAAATGCTTCTTTTTCTCCTTTTTGCTTCTTTGCTTGTGTATGATGGGATAGGTAGGAGTGGGAGAGTGATGGTTTTAAATAATTTGGCTTTTTTTGTTGCTTTATTTGGTCACCTTCCTCAAGTTGGAGTTATTTATAAATTATATCACAACACATTTTCAAGTGCACCAACTTTGGCCTCCACTTGATGGAGATGGACTTTTCTGTAATTTATGGACGGATCAATCGTTTTGAGGTCTCTTATTATGCCCTTTCGACACAGAATAGATAAAAAAGTTGTGCGATTTTATGTGAAACAGCGCTGGTAATGGTACCCGTTGCTTGATTGTAAAACTTGTCATCATCCCTGCACGAAAAGGGCTCGATGGGCAGGACATGGTAACAAGACCCGTAGGGAGTACTTAAGGTGCTTAGTAAGAATTTCATCTAATTTTTAGTTTTTATTTGATTCTGGTTTAACTTTAAATCGAAGGCATTTAATGAAGTTACATATTTCTCTCATAATGTATGTGTGTAGCTTTTATATTTTGTAAAGGGGCGTCTGGATCGTGTGTTAATCACTCTTAGATAAAGTATTTTGTTGTTACTCTCAAAAGCTTTAATTGGATTATTAAAAGAGAAAACAATTAATTGGATTATTAAAAGAGAAAACAAGATGTTTTCTATTATGAAAGGTGTGCCAAAATTAGATCAAAGACTTTCATTTTATAGATAGAGAACCACATAATGTTTAGTTGAGACGAAACAATACTTCATCAGAGAGTGAGTTAGTTGACGATTAAAATGGTTCGCAATTATCATGTATATTAACAATTCCCATGCAACTTTCTATCGTTCACGTAGATCCAAAACAACTTCCAGAGGCTTTTGGCACCGCCCTTAGACCCTGCCAAGCCCCTTGGAGCTCTTGAGATTCCTTCACGTCAGAAATCTGATTAGTTTTGAATGAATGCGCATTCCACACATATAAACTCGTATCAATGTTTAACCATATTTTCCTTTGGTCTTAAATAAATCCTAGTTATCTAACATGACTTAATGACACTAAAATCACCTATAAAAATCGTATTAGTGTTTAACCATATTTTCCTTTGGTCTTACGTAAATCCTAGTTAACTAACATAACTTTATGACACTAAAATCACCAACGCACGTGTTCTGGTCTCCCATGGTATATCACATACATACAACAAAATGTTGTTGGTAAGTGTGAGTTAAATTGACATACATGTCATGTTAAAAACGTTGACAATCCATAAACCAAGTCTAGAACGAGGCAAGATAAACAATATATTAAACCATAAAAAGAAAGGGATGGCAAAAAAAAATATGAATATGACGGATAGGGTATTCAGGCATAGGATTAGTTTTACAAATTTTTATGGGGTTGGGACAGTAATGGAATTAAGTGATATCCGCCCAATTACTCGAACCCGTTTACCATAAATGGACAAAAAATTGTCGGGTCTTCCCCTGATTTCTTATTAAAGATATTTAATCCGTTATGATAGAAGTTAAAGAGAGTATTTATGCTCGGCGTGTCCTTCATATGGACATTAGAGGCTAGGGAGTCATTCCATTGACTTGTACTGATGATAAAATTTACTAGTATGTTGAAGTTATTAGAAACTTGAAATTATTAGAAACTTGAAATTATTAGAATTATGAAATTATTAGAAGTATAGTTGAGTATTTAATATTTGTGTCGGTTTTTGAGGTGGGTTTATGACCATGTTTTGGATAATAGGTATCCCAACATGTAACGTTAACCATATATGGTCATGAATGAATATATCTGATACGCGTGGGTATATCCACGATCTCAACGGGTATTGGGTAAAATGTACTCTACAATGTATTGGTGTCATTTATAGATTACATATATGTGCACTAAAATCTTGGTTTCGACCTTACGGGACGAGGGTCGCTCGACATCTATGAAAAAAATATATTTAAATAAAATAAATATAACCAAAATCCCATCGACAACCTACATTATTTGACAGCGACGGCCATAAACGTATTAACCAAGAATAAAATTAACAGTGATATATGCATTTGTGGTTAGGATGTTTTTATCTTTGTCTACGTTACGGAGAAGGACTGGTAAGGGAGACTCCACGACTTTTTGGTAAAATCTTCAGTTCGGCATTCGAGACTGCACATATATTTTGTAATTTATGTTGATCATTGGCTTGGAGATTCCCCCCTTCGTGAGAGATTTCCTACGTTATACAAGTTATCATTATGTCTTGGAGGGTGATTTGAAGATTTAGAAACGATAAGATTTTTGCTAATGGATCCAATACCATCTTTGATGCTATTGTAATTACCCTTTCTTATCAAGTCCAAAGTATAATCCAACTCTATATAAAGAAAAGCTAGAAACAGTTTCGTAGAGTGATTAAAAATCCCTTTAAAGATGATGTAATGGTTGTGTTTTTCTTCCCAACTTCTTGTTGATATGGTGTTTTTACAAATCAAGCCGTTTAAAAAAAAAGAAAACATTTCTTTAATATTCACTCCAAAGGAGGTTAAGAGTTCAAACTCGATTTCTTGCTTTTTTTTATTCTTTGCAATGTTATGTATTTTTTCTTTTCAAAGTCAAAATTTTAATTTATTTTAGATTCTTTCTGAATATAATCTAATATTTTATTTTAGTTACATAGTAAAATAATAAATAACTAAAATAAAATGTCACCAGGCTTCTGGTCTGGTGGTTATGAGGTTTTCATTGTAAAAGGTTTCCTCCCGTGAAATCATGAGTTCGAATCTTGACAATAGGTCTTGACGAGTGCAATTTTGACAGTACATGTCTAAGTGTTGGCGTTAGAAACTCGTGTTTTACATGACTTGAATAAAGGAATTGTTAAATAGTTAGTAATATTATAAATGAAATATTAAATTTAAATAGTAATGAAGATTAATGAATTAATAAAGGAAATATTAAATAGTTAATAAGAAAGTATTAAATAATTAGTAATAAAGAAAAAAATAAGCGAGAAAAATAAACTTTAAGAATTATGACACGTGACGCAACGAGTTACTTAGTTATTAGGTATACACTCAAACTCAATAATTTTTAAATCAACTTAATTTTCTTTTATTTACATACTTTTTATTAATTTTTCTAATAATTTATCCAAATTATTATAGATTCTTTTGGTTAATGATTTCTTACTTTTGTTAATATTATTTATAACAGTTTTTACAAATTCATGTTAAAAAAAATTATACTTTTTTCAAATGGCATGCTTTTACAAATAAATATATAAATAAGAAGCCAAATAAAAAAAGTTGTAAACATCATTATAAAATTATAAACTAAACTTATTTACATAGTCTAATTTGATCTGATCTGAACCGAAAAGTATATAATCCTTACCAAAAATTAACGACACCCACAAAAAAAGGTTTATGGGTCTGCCGCGATTGGAATCGTTTTAATTTTTATTTACGTTTGCTTAAATATCATTACATCAATTTCAAATTGTGGTGTCCGGTCCCCAACATTGTCTATCTCGTCTTTTATGTCAGGTTTCATTTGATACCTATGCATAGATGTTTAATTGGTAATATGTTTATAACAATTTTCTTTGACGATTTGATGATTCGTATGAAATCGTAACCAACAAGCAATTAAGTGTAAAATTTGATTTTAGAAACATGCAAATTCTTTTTAGAACACACGTAAGCATAATTCGGTTGTAAGATAATTAAACATGTATTATACTTGAATGATTGATGGGTTTCAGTTTTGCTTTGTCATATAATATTTACGCAAAAGATAACACTAAAGCATTCATATATAATATTTAATTCTTAAAAATAAGTTTTTCTTTTTCTCTATACTTTTATTATGTACATCTAACTTTTGATCTTTTATATTATGAAAAACGCTAGATAACGATTTTCTCATTTCTTTTTTCGATGACGATGTTTATTCATTGATTAATCCGATATGCTTTTCACCATTATTGTTATAATGGTAGTTTTAAATATTGTTTGAAAATTTTTATTGTACACTTTATACAGAAAATTACAAAAAAATAGCATAAATGACATGTGACCTAAATGATATGAGGGTACCTCTATGACTTCACAGGACACACTTCGGGTTTGTAGCGAACATCATATATGGATCACACACGGATGAAGTTTTGTAGCAAACAACAATTTTCTTTAGAAAGAAGAAAATTTTAAAAAATAACGAACATTCCATTGCAACATGGGCCCCCTTTGAAATATGGTCCATGTGCGGTTGCCCACCCTATACACCCTTAAATACGGCCTTGAGAAAAACATGTCTCGCATGAGTTTGTATTATTTCATCATAAGCCTCATTTTTAGTACAAAATCGAAAATATCAGTTTTGAGTAGTTTTTTGTAATTTTTAGTATTTAGTTGTTAATATAAATTTAATAATTTGTTTGATATATAATATGTTTTTTTTATTATCAACATGTGCCCACTTTAATTTCTGTATTGAGAAGTTAGGAAAAAAGCAGTTCCTCATAGGCCAACCTTTCATAACCCAACTCTTTAGAAATAAAAATAGGCCCAACTTTTCTTTTTGACAAATAGATATAAAAGAAACCAACTTTCTCTATTCTTTTACATAAGTTTGATGATAATAACTTATAAGTTGATCAGAAAATACTAAAAAAGGATAAATCATTAATCAGTATGGTACTAACCACTTAAGTGGTTTGTTATTTGACATTATAAATTAAATTTGCTTGACTTGAAATAATAAATTAGTAGTTTTTAAGATTATATTAAATAACAGAAGTGGAACAAAAATAGACAACTCTGGATGCTAAGCGGTTGCATTTGTCTTTGAACTTGCATGATTTCAAGGGCTTACTTGATTTTTCTTTTACTTTGAAGTTGCATGAGTTCAAGGGCTTACTTGAATTTTCTTTTAAAACTTTATAAAATGGTAACTAAAATTTCTAAGTGTTTTATTAAAGATGGACGGTGTCGTGGGGCTACGACGTGACGTGGTACAGGCGGGAACACCACCCACCCCTTTTGGTCCCGAAGAGTTGTATTTTTTATGTTTTTTTACTTATTTTTATTTTTTTTTAAATTAATGAAATGTTATTTTAACTAATATAATATTTTTAATTATGTTTTATTTACTTTAATTAATTTATTTAAAAAATGGTTTAGGGATGAGAAAGATATATGGATACCATGGGTTTAGGGAATGGAAGGTAAGAGAGGAAAAATCTATGTAGCGTTGGATGTGGAGGAGATTGAGCTTAGGAATGTGAAAAATGGATACCCGTACGGCCCTAAAGCCTCTTTAAGTTTTTTTTTCCATCTAAAATCACTTAACTTTCATAAAGTGTTACAATCTTGTGAAATGTTTTTATAAATATATATGAATCGTAGGTACTATTTAGTGATTACTTTTTTTTTCAAATTTGACTTAAATTGAAAATTCTGAAACTTGATTATTATGTAATGAACTTTTTTCTTCATTGTGTAACATCCCGAAAACTGACGTTTTAATAACGGGTCAAAAGAAGAATAATCGAGTGTCGGGGACTAAACATGACATAGGACGAAATAATCGAGTGTCGGGGACTAAACATGACATGGATTGCTCTATCATGAAGACTAGCATTCCTTTATTATGATAGTTTCATGAAAAATGATGTTAAAGTTTTAAGTCGTGTGATTTACTAAAGACTTTCGCTATAATAGAATTCTGATTTCCAATTGAAAATTTTGAACATACATGAAATCGTAAGGAATATGAAAATTAGACAGGACAAAAATAGCAAGAGAAAGAACACAATGAGATACACGAATGAAAATGTGATACATGACTAAGATCGAGTCACACATTACATATATTATGTGTGCATTAATGAGATAAAGATGTGAATTTTTACATGACAGTCATAGGAGAAGAACATACTAAAAAAAACCTAGTTTTATGATTAATTTATGAAACGTACGTCTTCTTTCAAAATAAGTTCTAACTAAACGTAAAACTATGAGCATTCACATCAGTTTATGTATATTTGTGTGAGTGTGTTTTGTATATTTTATGGTGTGATTTAAAGTGGTTGTGAGTGGAGGAGAGAGAGAAAATGTATATATTTTTTAATATATTTGGGGAAAACACTATTTACCCGCATAATTTTTTGATATTTTTTAAAAATAATTGTGAGCGGAGGAGAGAGAAAAGGTAACGATAAAGGTATAAAAATTATTATTTAATTAAAAACAAGAGAGAAAAAATAGTGATTTTTAGTGTATTTATAAAAAAGAAAATAAATAAACTGATGGGAATACTAAGTTCATTTAACAATATTAAGAAAATAAAGCAAGTAAAAATAAAGACACAGATTTTTTATGTGATAGTCATAAAAAAAACACCAATTAGAAAACCCATTGATGAAACGTCTTCTTTTAAAATAAAAAAGTTCTAGTTAAATTTAAAACAATAAATTGATTTAACAAAAGTAAAAAAAATCGAGTTAATATATTATAGGTCCGTTATTATGGAAACAAATAGCATTCTGCTTATAGTTCAATGAGCCTATTTCAATTCTGAGGCTAACCCTAACCCTAATACTATACCCAAAAAAACCTCCTACCTAGTTTAACACCCCCAAATCAAGGAAACTCCAAAATTACATTTGTTTTGTACCAAAACCCATTTCCCACCACCTTTTTTTGTGCCCCACTTTTTTTTGTAATACAGCTAAAAGCTAAAGAACAATATTCTATTTTAATAATACAGAAAACAAATAAATTATTAAACTAAAGAAAACCTCAAAATTACTTTGTTGATAGAGACATATTTTAGAGGGCGGGGTAGTGGCCAATTTAATCATTTTTAATCTCATCTAATCTAAAATGAATCATGACTAGAAAGTAAAACAATAAACCCTGAGTGAGAGCTTCTATCAAAGCCTTTGTTTGGATACTTAAACAAGAAAATTATTAAAGATTTTATGACAAAAGTTTTTTCTTTAAAGCAAAAGAAGTTTTGTTTTTTTGTTTTCTTTAGACAAGGCATGAGCTTAATCTGTTATGTTTTCTAACATCTAAATTTGAGAGAAAAAAACAGCCATAAAGAGCCAAGAGAATCAGTGTTTTGGAGATGATGGGAGAAAACCCTAATTATTGGTGGAGCTTGAATGGGAAGCTTCAACCACCACCCTCTCAGCAGGCTTACAACCCTACTTTCTTATCAACACCACAGCTTCCACTACCGCTGCCGCTGCCGGTGCCGCCGCCATCTTCCATCTTGAATCCTCCATATCTCTTTGGATCTTCCCTTCTAGTTCCTGCTGCAAACCCTAATGCTTTGGCTGATCATCACCATCATGAAAACCAAGATTTTCCAGTCTCATGGAGTCATTTACTTCTGTAATATATACTTAACTCCTCTTTCTCTTTTTCATCATCTTTCATGCATGCTAATTTCTACCCAATATTTTTTAAACTTTTGCATCTAATTAATGATGAAAATCATTTTTTTTAAAGGAAGTGTTTTTGAGGTTTATATGACATGGTTTCAGGAATGGATTAGCTAATGATCAAGAACAACAACACATGAACTTAGCAGCTGCACATGTTGGTGAAGTAAAGTATGGATTTTTGGATAATCAACAAAGCAGACAACTTTATTATAATAGTAATAAAAATGATCATCATGCCAACAGTATTAATACAGAGGAAGATCTACAAGCTTGTAGTTCTTCTTGGTCATCTCAATTTCCATCTGTTGGTTCATCTTCTACCATGAGCTTAAACACCACCATGTTCGACTTTTCGAGTAAGATCGACCGACGAAACCAACATGCTAATCAATATTCATCTCAGGTAATTAATAATTAATCACTAAACATAATTGATCTAGCCAAAAAGATATGTTTCCCCTCTTTATTACTTCTTTACTTTTATTGCCCATTTACACATGTTTGTTTGTGTCTATATATCGAAGTGTGATGACACATCTACTAGTGGGGTGTCTAAAAAGTCAAGGTTTCAATCTTCTTCAACAAGGCCTTCTTCCATGGTATGTGTATAGAACATTTAACTGGTTTTTATATTCTTGATTTGTGGTTAGTGAAAATTAAGATGATAATTATAACTTAATTATGTGATGAAAGGAGTGTAATGACACATTTACAAGTGGGACTTCTAAAAGAGCTAGGGCTCAACATTCTTCAACCCAAACCCCTCTAAAGGTGAAAACTCTCTCTCTTGATCACATAATTCCTAAAAATGTATATTTATGTAACTGCCATTCATCAAGTTTATTTATTGATATAGTTTTGAAATTCAAACGCAAAGTTTTATTTACGTATTTTCCCTAAAAACTTCATTAATTACATATATACTTAGCTCAAAGTTTTATTTACGTTTATCCTCTTTATTAATTATATATATACCAATTGGATGATGGAATCGATTAAAAGCGACGATGGATGTTGGAAATGATCAGGAGCGGGAATCAGAAGGTTAGGGTTGAGATCGATGTAATAAGAATAGTTGTATTTCTTGTAAAGGTTAAAAGGGTAGTTTTATAAAAGATGATGATATATGTAATTTAGGTTTTGGGTTGGGTATATATGTAATTAGGGTTGAAAATAAGAGAATATACGTAATTCTACCTATATAGTATAATGATTTTTACCTCACATAGTAACAATTCTTTGTAAGTATATAATTGAATATGTTTCCTCAATTTCGACTCCAAAAATGTTCATATTCTTGAATTTAGATAAAGAAAAAAAACTTACAGTTAGGACACACTACCTATAATTAGAAGTCTGGTCCATAAACCTATCTAGGCTTTCTCTATAGAGAAAGATGCTTGATCACAAGACTCATGTCTATCGATATAGATGAAAAATCTTATGTAAATTTGTTTGCTTGTTTGAGTTTTGTGGTAAACAAATTGATAATTTAACTAGTTAATCAAATAACACTAATATTTAACAATGGCTATAAATATAAGCAGGTGAGGAAGGAGAAATTGGGTGACAGAATATCTGCTTTGCACCAGCTTGTTTCGCCTTTCGGAAAGGTACGTTACACCTCCTTAGTCTTTTTTTTGAACGACGGAAGATTTTATTAATATAAAAAATTACATAACCAGCAAGAAGCTAGAACATGTAAATCACTAAAAACAATAAAAAGATAAATACTCGAACAATCAAAAGCACACCAATATATGATACCATTCTTATGTTACTCTAAAATAACCTATAAAACTTGAATTTAAATCTTAATTATTCTTTCAATTAAACAGATAATAGATAGCATAAAATGATAAAAATATCATGTAAATTGAGGACCATAAGCATAAATGCTTTAGTTAGTTATTTTATTAATTAATTAACAGTAAATTTAGTTTAAAAGATTGAAACCTGAAAAAAAGAGATAAATGTGCGTGGGACTTTTTGCAGACTGACACGGCTTCAGTGTTGTTAGAGGCCACAGCTCAGATCAGATTCCTTGAGGGTCAAATTGAGGTGACATTTTTTTTTTCTTTACTTACTTTTTTTAATTAATTATTATCATTATTATTCATAGCAGTAGGTTTAACAAGACACCATTTTAGAGACGAGCGTGCACTTAAAAGTTGTTACTTTTTTCAACATTCTTCAACTGCAGGCACTTAGCTCGCCGTACATGAACTTAGCCAATAATGTTTCAGGAGGCACGAGACACCAACATACTGCTGTAAGTTGCCCATGCTTATATTTCTCTAATGCACATTTCCCAATACATTCAAAATATGAGTCAGTTTCACGTCGAACCCGTGAACATATTTAACAAAATCCGTCGTGTTCGGGTCAACTTGACATGTTCATGGATCGACCCATTTTAAAAAACCAAATGTGCTTTATGTCAAGCATGTTTTAATCGTAACTATTTTATAAACATTTGTATTTTTGGTTATAATTTTGTAATTCTAGAATATTACCATGCAAAAAAATAGTATACGTTTAAAGGTCATATTTGTGTCAACCCTTATCAAGCTTGAGTTTATGTGTCTAACAAGATTTCTGTGATCGTGTCGTGTTTAAGTTCATGTAACATTTTCGTGTTCGTGTTCAGTTCGGCCCACCAACCTACGAAGACCTGTTTAACACTCTTAAATTATTAAATGAGATAAACAAAAGGAAAATGAGCTATGTGTATATATTATTTATATATAATATAATATATAATTCGTTATGCTTTATTGGATCCATCACTTACTAGCTCATTTAAGGGATTATTCAACACAAAGTGGGAGACATGATTCTCAACTTTAATTTGATGATTAATAAATTGAGAGTTTACTTAATAACCTCGGGATTGCATCAATAAAAGGTGTTAATTATTGCTTAATTAATATAATTTTTTAACCAAGTCCTTCATTGATATATTATCATTACATGAAAAGAATGGACCTTAATAAAAGAAGTTGAAATGTTTAATTTTATGTAGGATGGGAAGCCACTTCCGAAGGACCTTGCCAGTAGAGGGTTATGCTTGGTTCCGGTGACTTGTGTGGATCATATTGACACTACAAATATGACCATTAATGGCGCCGAATTCTGGACTCCGGCACTAGGTGGTGGATTCTAAGAACTCGTATTCCTTGAAGTCGAATACTCGTCAATGTGCAACATTCTCTTGTGTATCTTCCAAAATTGAAATGCCCGAAAATGAAAGAATAGAAAATGAATTCGACCGTTCGTGTTATGTTGATGATATTTTAGTTTCTCGTTCTTTTGTTTTCGGGCATTATTGGTGAAGTACATGGATGTAAGCTTTAAAGATTATGAAATATTTCAGCAATTTGTGAAATATGTGAAGTTTAATGAGCAGAAATGAACACATCCTTCTTATTTACTTTGTTTAATCATCGTACATTATCGTTTACTTTATTATAAAATA
The DNA here is from genome assembly GCA_023525975.1 of Smallanthus sonchifolius. Classification (NCBI taxonomy): domain Eukaryota; kingdom Viridiplantae; phylum Streptophyta; class Magnoliopsida; order Asterales; family Asteraceae; genus Smallanthus; species Smallanthus sonchifolius. The sequence continues at coordinate 2,103,830 of JAKNSE010000034.1, read as the reverse complement.
ACCAAACTTAAATTTTATAGAAATATTTCAATATATATTTGTAAACCTAGCTAAACAAGAAAGTCTTTGAGGGTATTTTTTATAAGAAAGAAAATATCATCTTATTTCCACTACTAACCAAACATGTATAAACGACGGCCAATTCTGTCGAAAAAACCGTCGGTACGCACATATAATGAATTAAAACAAGTTACATACACACACACACTATAATCAATCAAAACAATTATAATTTCACATAAAAAATTATTCCTTTTCTCAAATTGGACCAAAGGGGGTTTTATACTCACTCGATGGTGGTCGACGGTTATCAGTCGACTAGAGGCGGTTGTGTTGGTGGTGGAAACTAAGAGAAGGTGGTGGTGTGTGATGGTGGCGGTGGTATACGTTGGTTGGTGCGAGGGTGGCGGTGTGCAATGGTGGCGGAGGTATATGCTGGTTGGTGTGAGGGTGGTGATGTGCGATGGTGGAAGCTGAGTTGGTGGATGGTGGTGGTGGAGGTTATTCGATTGGAGGTGGCTATAGTGATAATCATCGATTAGAGTGGAGAGAAATGAAAAGGGGAAAGTGAGAATTAACAGCGAAGCTGATCTCTTTTGACCTAATATTATCGACGGTTACCGACGACCAAACCGTCGGTAATAAAGTTACTTTATTTCGTCAGGTGACTAATTTGTTGGTAATCGATCAATGATTACCAACAGATTACCGAGTACTAATTTTTTTAGACCTTAATTGACCTTATTACGTTACTTTTGGCTACAAGAATCTACACCATGTCATAACAAGCCAATTTAAGCCTATCGATCTATGTGTGTGAATACTATATACTATTGGGCTTTAATAGGTCTTGTCATGTGTTGGTGGGTTGTTTTGGCTACACTAACCTATACCGGGTCATAACAAGTCATATTGGGCTTACTGATCCTTGTGTGTGAATACGACACATTGTTGGGCTTTAATGAACCTGCCATGTGTTGGTGGGTTGTTTTGTCTACATAAACCTACACCGGATCATAACAAGTCAATTTGGGCTTACTAATCCTTGTATGTGAATGCGATATACTATTAGCTCATGATGGGTCTTGCTATGTTTGGTGAGTTGTTTTGGTTACACAAATATACACCGAGTCATAACAAGACAGTTTGTGCCTAATGGTCTTTGTGTGTAAATAGTATACACTATTTGGTCTTACCATGTGTTGGTCGGTTATTTTGGTTACACAGAGCTACGCTGGTTTATAACTACTCAGTGTAGTAGGCCTACTGATTCTTGTGTACGAATACAAAAATATTTTTTTATTTATATTTTCAAATATTACAAATACATTTTATATTATACTTTTAGATCTTAAAAACAAATCACATTATACTTCCAGACGTTACACATCTCTAATTATGTATCTGCGCACACACGTGTGCTTGTCTTATCTTTATATGTGTGCCCACAAAACCCAATGACTAGTCAGGGGAGACACACAAAATAATACACTACATTTATATGTAGTCCACGAGTCCCAATTGCTCGGAAGGGACAACACATACAAATGAAATAACTTTACATGTTTGCACATTCGAGAACATGCACACATGGAAAGCCGAGTCGTGGTACGGGCCTACCATTATGCTACGAACACACCAAAATACGCACTGACAATAGTACGTTTAAATTCCCAAACCATCAATTCCAACATAGCCGCTAACAACGACATGGCATATTAACTTTTCCTAAAACAACGGTTTACTGTATTTGAAATACCTGAGGTTAACCCGACTATTGTACGTGTTTCTAGTATAGAAAGACTTAGCAACGGAAGTTCCGTCGCAAACGGGCCCGTACCAACAAACAACTAAATACCTTGGGTGGGAATCCAATCTAAAATCTTATCCTTAAAATTAGTGACTAATTATTGACCGATATTTCGGCGACATTCGGACCCCTTCAAAAAACACCGAATTTTTGAAGTTCCCTCCAAACATTTTCGTGAGTAATCTAATGGTATTTGTCCGTTTAACCACGGTCAGTTATCCCGTCGGTTTTTCCGACTGATTACCAACCGAATTTTAATTCATATTTTTAAAGAAAAACGATATCTGTCAGAATTCCACTGTTAATCACCAATGGAGGTGATACTCATTTGTTTACTATTGATTCTTATAAAAAAACACGGTAAAGCTCATACAATTTGGGTAAACGTCTTTAGTACTTTACTTCTCAGAAAAACTTCAATCTTTTCAAACACTTCCAAAATCCTATTAGTCAACACATAACCTTTGTAGACGATTAAAACCAAAGATTTTAATTGGACATTGTGTGCGAGTGCTCATTTAAACAAATAGAAAAAGATCCATTTCAAGAAACAAAGATGATCTAGAAGAGAAATCGAGAATGACTGTCAACCCCTCTGCCAGGTTTGGTCTTTGAGTTTCACTATCCTATAAACCGAACACTAATTAATCACACTTTAATATTAACCTCTTGCAATCCAAAATTAAATAAGATACAAGCTATAAAGTGATTTTTACTTGCTTACATATTCCATCATAAAGATTAAAGTTTTAAAGAGAAAAACTGAGGTTGTCAACTTGACGATAAACACTTTTAATGTTCATTTGTTTGGTCATTGCTACCACTTTAATAAGATGAGTTGGTGATCACCATCACCTTATAAAAATATTAATGATTTAAAATATTTAGTTATTTTTTTGTTAAAGTATTATTGGTTATAAAGGAACAAAACTCCAAAAAAAATTTTGTTAATATGCATGAAAAAAATGTAAATTACTACTTTTAAAATTAGTGACTTTATTACTTTTTTCAGAACTACAAGCCAAATTTTTTTTTTTGGTTAAAATTATATTGTTTAGTAAGTTGGGTTCAATTTGCATAATTTATTTGAAAAACTTAGCAACGATCTCACATGTAAAAGTAGTTCTAGAGGTGCACAAAAAAACCGGTTTTTTTTTTACCCGGTCCATACCGGCAAACCGGTTTGGAGCAAACCGGTTCGGGTTTGGCTAAAACCGCCGGTTTGAAACCGGTTTGAAGCATTCTGGAGGTGATCGGGTTGGGGACCGGTTTGTGTGAACCGGTTCGATAAACCGGGTTTTAAACCGGTTTTTCGCTGAAAAATCTAGCCGTTAGGGTCGAATTTGACCTTTTTTGGCCTTTTTTCACCTATATTTCACTATAAATAGGTTGGGGGGTGTTTAGGTTTAATCAATTAATATTCCAAAAAATAAAAATATATATTGTCATTTGTAATTTTTACAATTTTATAATTTTATCTTTTCATTTTTTTAATTTCCGAACTTTCCAAACATTAATAAACGTTGCACTTTATGTTTTATATTTTATTTTTTTTATTAAAAATATCAAATTTATTTGAATTTATTCGATTTTTTTATTTAAAACCGGTTTAAACCGGTTTAACAGACAAACCCGTTTCAACCCAACCCTAACCGGTTTAATAGGTTAGGGATTTCCTTACCTCCAAACCGGTTTAACCCGAACCGGTTTAGGGCCAAACCGGTTTTGACTTTTCATTGACCAAACCGGTTCGGGTCAGGTTCGAACTGGTTCGGGTAAAAAAACCGTTTTGTTCACCTCTAGTTCTATTCAATCAATTATAAAGAACAACTGTACATATTTGTAGCCCATGGACCACGGCCCAAATAACACACATTGGGTGAACAATCAATTTTTAATAATATGGACTCGATCAATTTATGAACAAAAAAATATACATAGTTAAACAAATAGTCCATGATAACACACAACACCCTTTAATTGATTGAGAGCTTTATACGAAAAAGATGTCTTCATTGTAAGCATACACAAGTAATTACCCTTTAATCCAGATCATGATAATAAGTTTAGCTCGTCCTTATATCTATATGTAAGTGACACGATATCTAGTACAATTTTTTTTTAACACATCTTCACTAGTTACGTCTCAAAACCCTGTAAACTATGATTGATAATGGGTTGGGTATGTAATAAGTGTTGGTCATCTCAGTCTTGTATCCGGTTATAACATGTCTTGTACCCATTAGTCAATACCCATTGGGTCTACTAGCTCTTTTGTGGTTAAAACTTACCCATTAAGATGTCCCTGGGCCGGCCCATTGGGCCTGCGGGCAACACGACCGTAGTGGGTCCAACATCTTGAGGGGCAAAAAAAAAATTATATATAAAATTTTCTAGGGTTTAAAAAAAATTGGACATTTTTTAAAAAGTATTTGGGCCTTTTTAAAAAAAAATTGAGCCTTTTCCTCATCTTTTACTTGGGATTAGAAAAAAAAAATTATGCTGTTGAGCCTTTTACAATTAGGTCAGGCCAACAGAAGCTGTTATAGGAATTGTTATGCTGAGTTGCTGATCGGTCCTATGCTATAACGTTAATTGTCGTTAAAAAAATAGTTTATAAAATTATATATTTTGTTATGAGCATTTTTTTCGGCTCGTATAGGGCATTCGAATCCTCGGGACTGGCACTGAGATGTCCATTACCCATTACCCGAAATCTGATCTTAAACTCACCTCAAAAACCACTTGATAACATATCAAATATACCTAATCACATTTCTAACAAATCTATACTTTTAATATATAGTTTCATTTTCAAACCACTTCAACATACTATTTAATTTTTTTTATAATTAAATAGTATATTAATATATTCAGGTAATTGAGTTGGTATCACCTAATTATCTCGTACCCATACTAATTCCAAAAAAATATATTATAAAACTAATCTCATACTCAACCCCATGCTCGAATACCCGTCCTAAATATTTCGATTTTCGGGTTTTTTTTTTCATCCTTACTCCAAACTCATCCTTATACCCTCATACACCAATTCTGACAAAATCTAATGTTTACCAAGTATTCCAAGCAAGTTTTGATAAATTACACTAGCATATTTAATAAAGGTTAAACACAAACACCATGAAGAGTTTGGTAGTTGATTACCATTTCCCCAACCACCAAATCGCCTCTTTGAAGAAAAAAAAAAGAAACACACACACAAAAATTTGACTTTTCATGACAACTAAAGTCCAAATGCCACATTATTAACAACTTGACCATATTTAGTAATTATATAAAACTAGTAGATAGAACCCGCACGGTGCGGCGGGTGCTAAAGTTTGTAAGACTCGTTTTTTACGACCCATACACAGTATTCACCATACAAAAAAAGTATTCACGCCAAAATATTGATAAAAATAAGCACGTCGAACGACAAATCCAGAATCTTATAAAATATCATATTTTAAAGGTTGTAAGAGGAATACAAAAACAAAACTTTAAAGCAGCTTCGACGCCTTGTACGTTTACGTTTAGACAAGTTATCACAAAAACTCAGCTTTGAATGAATCAAATGTGCTAAAATGCACAAGTGTGACACCCTATGTATAGTTCGGGTGTATATCTGAATAATCTTGTTTAAAGATTATCATTTGAAACTAGGTTTCATGTTGAATTTATTAGCTCTCTCATTTTCGTTAAGCAGACATCCATTAAGCAATATGGAAAGTTTCAAATAAAAAAGAAAAAAAAACCCATAGAAAGTATAGGAAATAATATAGATCATTGGTCACGTCAATTTAATTGTTAAATTGATTCCACAAAAGCCTTTTTACTTCACTAATTTTAATATACTTAACTTTTTTAAAAATTATACTAAAAAATCTAAAGTTTTATATTTTTCTTTAATTTGAACGTAATGTTGTTACTTAATTTATTTAAGATGTCTTTTCACTACTTGTTATAATGATACGTCTAAAAGAACTACCCTTATTTTAAAACTCTCACGTATACACATATCGCATCCTGAATTCTCCCAACACTTCGTATGATTTTCCCCCTTTCTACATTATCAGTCATATATATGTGTGGATATCAACAAGATACAGATGCTAGAGTTAATAAAAAAATTTGACTTTATAATGACATCATATTTTTAAAGTAAGCTTTTGTCATAGATAGGCAGTCCAATCCTCATTACACTTTCTATAGTCACGTATGCAATAATTAATATGCTTATTAGTAATGATTAGAATTAACCACCACATGATATCACTTAAACTAGAAGCTAATTGTCAATAATCGGCCGATGATGTCAAACCTACAAAAGTCACAAGTGAAGGTTCTGTTTTGGTGGTCAGGGGGTTTTCCCAAAGGGTTTTACTTCTGTGGAGGTCATAGGTTCGAATCTTGTAAGATGCACTTCATAAAAACTAGGAACATTCTCTGCAGATTCGAATTCCTTACGGGTTGTATAGGTAGACTGATGTACGAGTCTCCCCTGGTGGGACGTGTCAGTTGAGCCCACGCTGTTCAAAAAAATATATATATTAGTGTCCAAACAATTAGAATGATTAATAAAATAATTTTGCATATTAAATCATGTGTTTCTTTCTTTTGGGATATAATGTTGCTAATTTATAGTGGACGTAAACAATATTTTTTTTGAAATGCGGAATTTATATTACTAAAATGAAAACATGCGAGCTACCGGAGCTAACCAGCACAAACCAAACAAAGAAGAAACAACATACAGGTAAACTTAAAATTGAATTAGACCAATAACTTTTAAGTATAATAGTTTGAGTAAGATCGGAAGTTGTTTATGATTTTACAAATGTTTTTAGCTACTAATTTGTTTCATTAAAATGAATATTAAAACTATTCATCAACAAAACTATAACAGGGTTGTTGACCTTTTGGACGGTCAGATGTTGGAGTTTTATCAAACAAAAAAATGTACACAGGAAAATCATTCATAACAATACTATTTATATGGTCTGAGATAATGGTGGTGGAGACAAACATTTTTTCTATTCTGGAAAATCACTCATACATACATTTACATAAACTATACTAGTAAACAATTTGTTTTCAATTTTATTTTTCACTCTTCTTGGGTAATAGAATAATCTATTAATATTTTTTTTAGTTCTTATAATTTTAATTAATTGAGTAATTAACAAGATAATACAAAAATTAAAAATAGTAAAAATAATGTTTGGGAATCCTAAGATGTAGTTTTTAATAAAATAACGGATATATGTACCCAAACAGTATAAGATCATAATAGGACATAATTTTGCGATTAATTATATTTTTAATAAAATAACGGATATAGTACCCGAACAGTATAAGATTGTAAACGGACATAATTTTGCGATCAATTATAAGACTGAAGTTATTAGTACCCGGTCCATTCTAATACATGCTAAAAAACCATCGGTCAAGGTGCTTTGTTTTTCTCCCCTTATTTAATGCAACTAGCGAAATTTAGGGAGTGAATGTGCCCAATAATTTAGAGAGAGAGAGAGAGAGGATTGAATTGACATTACTAATCGGAGGCATGATTGCAAATGGAACCATGATTGTGGTGGTGTACGGCGGCGGTGTGATGGCGGAGGTGGTGGGTGGGGGGCCATGATTAGTCATCATCGGGGTCGAGGTAGCCGTCGCTTTTGGTAGCAAAGAATTTCGTCCCACCATGTGCACAAACCACAAATATTATCTCAATAATAATATAAATCATTTTAAAGCAAAGTTTATCACCTTTTAAACTGGCACCATGACTTCTTGGACCCATTAGTTACTTTTCTTTATTAAAGAAAGATTGCAAAGAAGCCCCAAATATTTTAATTAATTTTAGTTTATGATTTAAAAAAAGAAAAGACTTTTTCTTTTACAGTGTTAATAAACCGGTGCATATAACGGTGCGTCAAGCTCTATTCAGAAAGCGTCTAACTAGCGTCAACTCAGTACCCTCAGTGCGTCAAACACATATAAAGATGTGTCAGTCTGTTTTCATAGGACGCGTTTACCCATCCCCTTGGTGTGACGTACGTCTCATGTTTACTCTTTTTTTTCACACGTTTTAAGAATATAAGTTTTTTTAGTTATAAGTGCGTCCTATATGTATATGTTAATAATATAGCTACTAATAACATTAGTAACAAGTAAGTGCATGTCTATTTGGTTCATTAAGAATTAAAGCATTAAGAGCTCAAACATTAAAATCTTTTAGTGGTTTAACATTGTTTTTAGCTTAACTATTAAAAGATTGGATGAACTATTAAGATGCTGGCAAAATCTAAAACAAAAACCTTTATCTTTAACCGATTCAGAGGTGACATTTTAATGAAATTAATAATAGACTATCAAACAACCCCTAAAAGTGCGATCATGTGACAAAAAATAATTAAAATATTTGGTTGCAGGATTAAATAAATAGTGTATTTACCATTAAATACATTATCGTTATTAATAGTTTTATAAACTAAATATAGTTATTGATAATATTATCTATACTATATAATAAATAAATGTTTTAGGATGACACTTGTCGCTCATGCATGTATCCTCAACTTTTTTTCCTGCCTCTCTCTCCTATTAATTATACAATGTTTAAAAAAAATAATTTTTGTTTCCCGCCTCTCTCTCCTATTAAATAATAATGAGTTCTATAATTACTTTTATAAAACGTTTTTTATTTAAAATATAGGTTTTTTCATAAAACATTGTTTTTAATTTGAACACTTCTTCATTCTTTTTATAAAACATTTAAAAAAATAATTATATAACATTTTTAGAATTTACAAAACTTCATAGAAATTGATGTTTTATAGCAAGGTGTATTTTTTCAACCCATGTAATACATGAATTTTAACCTAATTTATTTATATATATTAGTTAATAAAATAATTTGTTCTTAGAATTCACTTATTTTATATATTTTTAAATAAATTATAGATATATACTAAATGATAGGTGTAGTGTATGAAAATAAATTGATGAAAAAGGTAACGTGGGGAGAAGGTCAAACAGGGAAAAGTCGATACAATTATTATAGTGAATGGGTATGTACTTAAAACTACTTTTTCTTTTCATATGAAAAAATATATATTATAACTATATACATTTTGAAAGGAGGTGAACGGTTCTAAATTAAGATTGATGGGTTTGGGTGGTTATATCACATGTCACGTGGTGATTGGATGGTTTTTTCTTTTCTTTTTTTTCTCTTTTTTAATTTTCCCGGAAGTGGGTAAATTAAAATAAAGGTGACCTTGGTCTAGTGGTAAGAGCGCGTCTCATGCCCCTCCCTAAACCTGGGTTCGATCTTTGAAGCCTGCATGTTTTTTTTCTTCAATTTTTAGCTTCTTTTTTTATTCATATATTTTAATTCTTAATTTCTTTTTTTTTCCAGTTTTTTTATTTTTGTTTTTCCGATTTTTTTCTTTAGGGTTTAGATTTTGAAATTTAGGTAAGTATATTTTATTTTATTTTTCTTTTTTTAATGTTACATATTTTAACACGTACATTGTATCAATGTTAAAACTGGTGTCATCGTCGCGTAGCGTGGGGTAGGTTTTTTTATTTGTTTTTTGACGTGTTATTGCTTGTATTTAGGTTCGAGCCCGTGACCCCGCCACGAAGCGCGGGAGTCAAATACTAGTTAATATCAAATCTAATAGTTTTAGATTTAAAACCAGGCTTGTGATGAATATTCACTAGTTTTGTATAACACAATTTTTTTTCCGCATCAAGTAAAGTATACTATATTAATGTACTAAGTTAAAATCTCGTGTATTACACGAGTTAAATAAATAAAATGTTATATATCTAGTAATAAAAATTTTATATTTTTAAAAACCTGTGTAATAAACGGGTTGAATTAACAGTATATTACATCGGTTGAATAAAATATAATATAATTTGTTAACAAACACATTTGTCAAAATATGTTTTATAAACTAAACCTGTTTTGCTTTAACCCTAAAGTTAATTTTATGTACATTTATGTACTGTTTTCATATTGAACCATAGATAGTGTCACACCCCCAAAATTCACTAACGGAGTATTACCGTTAGGAGCGTGACATACCAGGATCTCAGTCATTAGTTACGTGAACGACTATATATGAGTTTAATAAAAACCACTAGTATTGCTCATAGTCACGATGCAACACTAGAAATGAAAACACTGATTTAATGTAAGACTTGCGGAAGCGAAAAGTTAGATGAAAAGCATGCGCCAAAACAGTCGCGCTAAAAATGAATAATACAATAATAAATAAAATAAATAGTTCTTGAGTTTGAAAATGATGGACTTCGAATGCATGCATGCCTTAGCTTGTGCTTGTACCTTAATGACCTGAGAAAACATGCTAAAACGTGTCAACACTAGGTTGGTGAGTTCACAGGTTTCAATGGTTGTAAAGTTTACTAGATAATACCATTTACAATTTATATCATAGGTAGCTAACCTAGTTACATGTTACTAAAGCGTTTCGACACCGAAGCTGACTGTTTATGTTTGAACTTGCCTCCTACCATGACTATCATGATCAATGGTAAATGTTTAGGTCAATGTTACAACCGTTCGACTACCTGTCGTGTTAGCGCGACTAACGCGGGTGGGGCTTGTCAATGCCCAGTAGTACTACTCAAGATTACCTCGCTAACCCATATACTAACGGTTCGATAAGTAAGGACTTTCATGATATGTTTGCGCTTAGTACACAAGTGATATAAAAGAAATGTAAGATATAAATGTTCGTACCTATGTTTTGTCCCCCAAGTTTAAACCATAAGAAAAGGGGCCGTGAAACTCACCTTAGAGTATGTGCGAAATAAAGCGAACTTAAAATGCTTCACGACTAACTGCCACCTATAAACACCGGTTTATAAGTGTGTGTTTGTGCAAGATGATAGGAACCCTTAGTATCCAAACAATACTATTGTTTAAATGTTTAGAAAAGGTTTGCAAGTTTGACCAAGTTTGACTAAGTTCGACTAAGTTTGACCCGACGTCCCGTTGGTGACCCGTTTAATGATTAAATGTTTGTTCAGTATAACACTTCTATATTATACCCAATCATCATGCTGTAGCACTTAGCAACAAATCCTATTTGTTCTAACAAGATAGCAAGTTTCCATAAATAGCAGGTTTCTACAAATAGAAAGTTTCTAAAAATAGCAGGTTTCTATAAATAGAAGGTTTCCAAAAATAGCAGGTTTCTATAAATAGAAAGTTTCCAAAAATAGCAGGTTTCTATAAATAGAAGGTTTCAAAAAATAGCAGGTTTCTATAAATAGAAAGTTTCCAAAAATAGCAGGTTTGTTCGGGACTCATGTTTCCTAGAAACTATCATCCTTGACATATTCATAGGATCACTCTAACATGTTCTAGCTCATCACATCACATAACAATTGTCTAGAACCTAAACATGTAAATCATAATTCAAGACAAAGTTGCTATCTTTAGTAACCTACGACTAGCATGCGTGATTTCAAACACCTAACACGTTACAACAAGTTATTGTGTCCTATCTAACATAGAGCTATCATCAAACCATATCACGCATGTCTAAATAGCAAGTTATAACCACTTTTAACAATTAAAGTTTCCTTATTTGGAAAGTTGGTAAAACCGGGTTATGTATTCAAAATCTGATTTCACAATTCAAGTAAACATGCATCAAGTAACACATAACCATCATCACCTCATCCTAATCATGTCTAGCATGCAAGATAGAAATCATAAAAAGTTTCCTCTTTTAGTAACTCATCCATTACATGCTTTATTCACACAATTAACACGTCTAATCAATCTCAAATCTTTCAACTAATATAACTACAACTATATTAATCATAATCCACGTCTAGCATGCGATTCCTATACATCACATAATCAACAATATTCAATTTTCACATCGTATGACAACTAGGGTTTCATATATGTTCATAAAATCATCAATACGATGCCACAAAATCAAACAATTAACTAATTCATTATCATATTTCAAAATCATTAAGTTTGGATAATCTAGGGTTTCGATCTCAAAAATAAAAATGAAAAAGTGACGGAATCAGATGAAACGACTTACGTAGAGATGTTAGAAACGCCTAGACTAGCACGTATCTACTTCCGGATTCACGATCAGGGCTCGATTGAGGTGTGTTTGGGTTGCTTGAAGGTTTCGGTCGAACCTAAGGGGTGGGGAGGTTGAAGTCGCGACGGCAACAAGGAGCAAACAAGGTTAGGGTTTTAATTTTTTTTTATAAAGTTTATATATATCCTTAATTGTGTTTATGAGTTTTTAAGTTGGGCTTCAGGTTTAATTAAGGTCCATAACTATAATTAACTAAATAACATTTAATTAACCATTAAAACTCTTGATTTTTATTTTTATAAAAACACTACCTTTTATAAAAATACTAATTACGCTTTACACACGATAAACACGTACGAAAACAATAACATTCACACAATTCACGTAATCCCATATAAATCATATAAAATTCATAATTTATATTAAATATAAATAATTAAATGTTCGTAATGTTAATTTCGATTAATCACCAACGTTCCGGGTTAGACTCGAGTGCGACCCGCTGTGTGTGAACTGACAGACACATTTAATTAACCTAATTAAATGCAATGTACGCTTGACTAACTGAGATAACTGAGTTTGTAACGAATAATGTTTGGACTAACGATGTTTGAGTTAACGGAGTTAACCTGAAATTGCCGGATGTCACATCATCCCCTTGTTGGAAGAATTTTCGTCCCGAAAATTAAACGAAGTCCGTAACGTCTGAAACAAAATTTTAGGTTTGTCACATCATCCCCTTGTTGAAATAAATTTCGTCTCGAAATTTAGTTAGTACCTTCTGTGTTTGCCGTTGACTGTTTAAAAAGATGAGGAATTCTTTTTCATCATCTGATCCTCGCGTTCCCATGTGAACTCCGGTCCACGCTTCAAGTTCCAGCGAACTCTGACAATAGGTATCTTACTGTGCTTGAGAGTTTTGACCTCTCGGTCCATGATCTCAACTGGTTCCTCAATAAAACGTAGTTTTTCATCAATTTCCAACTCCTCGAGTGGAACTACAAGTGTCTCATCTGATAGGCATTTCTTTAGGTTTGAGACATGAAAGACATTGTGCACTCCATTGAGTGTATCTGGTAGGTTTAGTTGATATGCTACTGGACCGGTCCTTTTCTCTATCTCGAATGGTCCAACGTAACGCGGACTTAACTTTCCTCGTTTTCCAAAACGAATCACACCTTTCCACGGTGAGACCTTTAATAATACTTTGTCGCCCACTTGGAATTCTAGCGGTTTTCTACGCTTGTCTGCATAACTCTTTTGACGGTCACGAGCTGCCACCATACGGTTTCTGATTTGCCCGATTTTCTCTGAGGTTTCATGCACAAGTTCAGGACCCGTAAGTTGGCTTTCTCCAACTTCAGCCCAACAAAGTGGTGATCGACACTTTCTCCCGTACAAAGCCTCGAACGATGTTGCTTTGATACTAGTATGATAGCTATTATTGTAAGAGAATTCCACTAACGGCAAGTGAGTCTCCCAACTGTTACTAAAATCAATCACACAAGCCCTTAACATGTCTTCCAGGGTTTGAATGGTACGCTCACTCTGGCCATCTGTTTGAGGATGGTACGCTGTGCTCATATCCAGGCGCGTGCCTAGAGCTTTCTGTAATGATTGCCAGAAACGTGAGGTGAATCGGGCGTCTCTATCGGAAATGATGGAGATTGGCACTCCATGTCAAGATACTACTTCTTTAAGGTAGAGACGAGTAACTTTATCATTTTATCGGTCTCTTTGATAGCAAGGAAATGAGCGGATTTTGTTAGGCGATCCACTATCACCCAGATTGTGTCACATCCAGTAGGGGTTCGGGTAATTTGGTTATGAAATCCATAGAAATCTGCTCCCATTTCCACATCGGTATTTCCGGTTGTTGAAGTAATCCGGATGGCTTTTGGTACTCCACCTTGACCTTGGAACAAGTCAGACACTTGCTCACATAGGTGGCTATGTTAGATTTCATGTTCGGCCACCAATACAAAACTTTTAGATCTTGATACATCTTGTCAGATCCCGGATGGATAGAGTATCGGGATTTGTGAGCTTCATCCATGACTAGATCTCTTAAGTTTCCATATACTGGCATCCATATTCGTTCCGTGAAATAACGAATACCATCTGTTTTAACCTCAAGTTGTTTCTCCATACCACGAGTGGATTCCAATGATAAGTTCTCCTCTTTTAAAGCTTCGAGTTGGGCATTGCGGATTTGTTCGGGTAATCCTATATGAATAGTGAGTTGTAATGCTCTAACCCGTCGGGGTTTGGTTTCTTTTCTTCTTAAGGCATCAGCCACCACATTAGCTTTGCCCGGATGGTACTTGATTGCACAATCATAAACGTTTAATAACTCGATCCAACGACGTTGACGCATGTTCAACTCTTTCTGCTCAAAAATATGCTGAAGACTCTTGTGATCGGTGTAGATGGTGCACTTGGTAACGTACAAGTAATGTCTCCATATCTTGAGTGCAAACACCACGGCTCCTAACTCCAAATCGTGAGTTGTGTAATTCTTTTCGTGGATTTTTAACTGCCGAGAAGCGTATGCGATAACCTTGTCGCATTGCATCAACACACAACCGAGGCCTTGGATGAGGCATCGCAATACACCACGAAGTCATCCGTTCCCTCCGGTAGAGATAGGATGGGTGCGCTACATAGTTTCTGCTTCAGTAGCTGGAATGCTGATTCTTGAGTCTCGCCCCAATTATAGGGTTTATCTTTTTGGGTTAAAGCGGTGAGAGGTTGGGCAATCTTTGAGAATCCCTCGATAAAACGACGGTAGTATCCGGCCAATCCTAGGAATTGCCGAACTTCAGTCGGAGTTGATGGTGCTGCCCAATTCTTGATAGCTTCCACTTTGGTTGGATCGACATGTATCCCTTTCTCATTGATCACATGTCCTAGAAATTGAACCTCGCGAATCCAAAAATCGCATTTGGAAAACATTGCGTACAACTGTTCCTGCTTCAATAGTTCAAGGATTAAACGCAGATGCTCCTCATGCTCTTCCTGACTCTTAGAGTATATGAGGATAACGTCAATAAAAACAATGACGAATTGATCCAGATAAGGTTTACACACACGGTTCATGAGGTCCATGAACACCGCAGGTGCGTTGGTTAATCCAAATGGCATGACCAAAAATTCGAAATGGCTGTACCGGGTTCTGAATGCAGTCTTGGATATATCTTCATCTCGAACTCTCAGCTGATGATATCCAGATCTTAAGTCGATTTTCGAGTAGAAACTTGACCCTTGAAGTTGGTCGAATAAATCGTCAATACGGGGTAGTGGGTAGCGGTTCTTGACTGTTACCTTGTTTAACTCTCGGTAATCAATGCACGTGTGAAAAGTTCCATCTTTCTTTTTGACAAATAGGGCTGGAGCTCCCCAAGGTGATGAGCTAGGTCGGATAAAACCTTTATCTAACAACTCTTGCAGTTGTGTGGATAGTTCCTGCAACTCGCTTGGTGCCAGTCTATAGGGTGCTCGAGCAATAGGCGCTGCTCCGGGTGTTAGGTCGATCTGGAATTCGACTTGACGATGGGGTGGAAGACCAGGTAGGTCTTCAGGAAATACTTCTGGGAATTCGCGAACGATAGGGATATCTTCTAACTTTTTCTCCTCGATGGACTTGTCAGCGACAAGGGCTAGAATTGCGGTATGACCCTTACGCAGACACTTCTGAGCCTTCATGAAAGATATGATGCCCATGACTGCACCACTTCTTTCGCCCTGAACAGATAGGATCTCTACACTAGGAAGGGGTATACTAACGATCTTCTCACTACAGATGATCTCAGCTTGGTTTTTAGACAACCAATCCATGCCCACAACTATGTCAAAACTGCCAAGTGTAACTGGCATGAGATCGATGTCGAGTTTGTGACCAGAAAGTTCTAATTTACATCCCTTGAGAATGTGGGTTGCCTCGATTACTTTATCGTCTGCTATCTCTACGGTATAATGATGTTCTAGTAAAGTTGGGTTTATTCCTAACCGACTACTAAGTTCTCTAGATATAAAACTTCTATCGGCGCCAGTATCAAAAAGTACAGAAGCATAATGATCGTTTAAGAGAAACACACCGTTCACCACGTTCCGATCATTCCGAGCTTCTCCCGATCCAATCACAAATGCTCGGCCCTTTGCACCATTTCCGTTGTTATTACCATTTCCACCCTGGTGGTTATTACCATTTCCATTACCGCCCTGATGATTGTTGCCATTTCCATTCCCGTTTCCGTTTCTCCTCAACTTCGGGCAATTTTTCTTGAAATTCCCTTCTTTACCACACTCAAAACAGCCTTTGGGTGCGTCTCCAGGTGGTGTCTGTTTGTTCTGCAGATCTACTCTACAGTCTTTGGCCAAATGACCCATATTTCCACACCGGTGGCAACGGTACCGGTCACACGCTCCATGATGGTGGAAGTTACATTTGTTGCACTTCGGGTACTTGCCAATATAAGAACCCCGATTCTGCTGAGAAGAGTTAGACTGATTGTTGTTCTTTGAAGGTTCAAGCTTACGATGATGTTGTTGCTGCTGAGAAGGTGGGTTTGACTGGAAGGTTTTGGGGAATGAACTATCAAACTTCCGTTTGTTGTCAGTTGTCTTTGATAATGCACCTCTAGGAGGTAGGGTGCCCTGAGCGACTGCCTGGTCGGTTAGCCTGTGAGCCAACCTGATTGCTTGCTGGATCGTAGTGGGATTAGAAGATGTCACCATGCTCTGAATTTACAGGACCAAACCATCAATGAATTTCTCGATCCTCTTATAGGGAGGTGTTACCATTTGCGGACACAAGTTCGCCAGTTCATGCGAACGAGTAGTGTAGGCTTCAATTTCAGATCCCTCCATCTTGAGGTTCCAGAACTCGCCCTCAAGTTTCTATACTTCATCGCGGGGACAATACTCCTCCTGCATCATAGTCTTAAATTCATCCCATGGCAATGCCTTTGCCATCTCAAGAGTTAGCATTTGTACCTGGGAGTTCCACCAAGTAAGGGCTGGACCCTCAAGTGTGCCAGATGCATACTTCACCTGATTATTCGGTGGACAATTGCACATTGCAAAAGCGGATTCAGATTTCTCCATCCAGCGGAGTAAGCCAACAACCCTTCGGCTCCACTGAACGAGTGAGGCTTGCAATCCATGTACGCCTTGAAAGTACAAACCTGCTAGTGGTTATGCTGACCTGAATTGTAAACATGAATGCGCTTTAAGAATACCATATTCGAATTTGAGTTTAGGATGAATGATGACTCACTAGATTCGATAATATGTTGCTTTACCTCCAACATTAATAGCGGCGTGAGTAGCTGCTACTGCTTCAGCCACACGCTCATTTATGAATGCCGTGAGCTCGGCTGCAGTCATGTTAATGTTTCCGCGACCACCGCGTCCTCCGACGCGTCCACCACGTCCATTTCCTCTTCCAGACATTATCTTTACATTCACAACATACAATAATGAGAAAAATACATCGCATTTTATCATCATACAAGTACTAGTAAGCAAAGAAATTCAAACCACAACATCTAACATTTCAATAATAGTAATACTTGATAAAATAAATTGTAACGATTACAACTAAATTCAACCAAACATCAAAATTCTAGAAACATCTGTTGGATGGGAACAGCCCTGCCCATCTAGGTTCAAAAGAAAAGACGTAAATAAGTAATGAAGATAGATGATCAAATGTCACTGCCAACTAATGTAACATCGGATGCTGCATCATCATCCTCATCCTGGTCTCATGCAGGTGCATCCTCTGGTGCAACTCCTGCTGCTTCAGCAGCTGCAAGTCGTGCCTCCACTTGCTCAATCCTGGTGTGGAGTATATCTAGGTTCCACTCTACAGTGTTCAGCCGGTCCTTCATATCCACACATCCATTTGCCAAATTCTCATGAGCTGTATCAGTTGCTGCTAAATCTGCAGTCAGTTTGGTGATCCTCTGATTCATCAACATCTCTCGCTGAAGTATGCTAGGATCTCAGTCATTAGTTACGTGAACGACTCTATATGAGTTTAATAAAAACCACTAGTATTGCTCATAGTCATGATGCAACACTAGAAATGAAAACACTGATTTAATGTAAGACTTGCGAAAGCGAAAAGTTAGATGAAAAGCATGCGCCAAAAATGAATAATCCAACAATAAATAAAATAAATAGTTCTTGAGTTTGAAAATGATGGACTTCGAATACATGCATGCCTTAGCTTGTGCTTGTATGTAATATCCCGGACTTTTCCGATGTACTTTTTCCCAAACATTTACCGTATTATTTTAAACTTAAATTCTTATTTCCTTAAATAGTAATTATTCATTTATTTAATATAAATCTAAGGAAAACATTCATATATGTATAAATATATATATGTATGTTTATTATTTTTCTTATCTTTATTAAACAAGATATTATTAAAATTCTTAAAACATATAAGTTTATAATTATATAAATGATTTATAAACTTATTCCTAAAACATTTAAACTTACAAATCATAAATCCTAGAAATTATTTCATAAAATAATAAAGGAAATAAAAACTTATAAAACTTACTTAGTTTTTATAAAAATAAAAAATATTTTTTTTATAAAAAGTCCGAGGACTAAAACTGTCAAATGCTGAAACTTGTCTCAAACTAAAAATCTAACTTTAAACATAAAGTGACAGAACCTGGAAACCTCAAGGGCCTGTTCTGCCACTAGCCCAAACTCCCGAACCCAGAACCAGCCATGGGTTCGAGTCCCGCATCAACCGTTTTTCAGCCCTTTTTACTCAAAATCGCGTAAACGTCTACATTCGACGAACCTCGGGTCTCGCCTCAGGCGTGCGACCCTAACCCGAGGTATCCCAACACTCGATACCAACATTAATGCGGCGTGGGTTCAAGTTTGAATTCAGCATTTACTCCCGAGACCTCCCCACCAAATCCGTCTTTAAATCGCGACATTGGCTATAAATAGGGATAGAGACACTTAGACGATACACCACTACACCTCTCTACACTCTCAATTCGTTCAACACATATCTGCATTGCCCGATTCATTCCAGTGGCCGCCGACCGAGAACCCAAACCCGACCTCCCTCGTTCCAGTGCCAAAACAGGTAATACTTGGTTCCTTCTCGATCGATTTCAATAGAGGATCAAAAGCCCTCTGTTTAATTTCATAACAGATGGTGATTCGATCCGTATTTGAACGAATTCGATTCTAGGGTTCATATCAATTTAGGGCTGTTTGAGAGTGTTGTTTAAGTTTTTCTTTTCCAAGTATATACACCAGCGAACCCGTAGCCGGGATGGTTAAGTGTGTGTGTGTGGTTGCGACCCGGTCCCAGACCCGAGTTCGAATCCGGGGGAACCGGTTTTGCCCACTAAACCTAAAAAACTACGTACATAAACTTATATTCATATATATATTACCCAATAAACTTCGTGATCGTTGTAATACAACCCTTAAAACTATGTATTACTCTGCTATAATTATTTTATGAACATAACACTTAAGGGGAAACCCTTGTGTTTTCATCTTATCTTCATCACTCAATCAAACTACTCTAAATAACTCACTCAAACTTTTGCTACACTTTTATACATCTCAAAGTGTTCATATATCCTTAAACTTCATGATCCTTGTAATACCAGCACATTTAAAACTATGTATTGACATACAAGTCTTTCTACAAACTTCATTATTTTATAAACTTGGCACATAAGGGGAAACCCTTGTGTCTCATTTCATTTTCGTCACTCAAGCAAACTTCATTTTATGACTAACTCAAAAACTTTGTCACACTTTTAATCTCAAAACCTTCATACGTCCTTAAAAAAACCTACACGTCACCGTTTCTTGTAAACAAAACTTAAACGTCTTTTAAACCTAAAGTACATTAACAAAGTGATTAGTAACCTGATCGCTTTCCCGCAAGGGAAGGAGCCTACTATAGAATAAACAAGCTCCACGTTTAAGACTCTAAACCCATAATGAACCTCGACATAATACCATAAACCCAAACATCGGTGACAATAACTAAAAAGTTGTAGACTCACGAGGAAATTATGGCTATGGAAATAGGGTACATAAGTGAGTCCTCGTGGCCCACCCCTTCTTCCGGGAATTCTCTTCGTCAGCCCATCAACATCAAACCAAAAACCATTTTAATAGTACTGTGATGACTCAGTATTATGAATAAAAACCTTTTGAAAATATTTAATCAACTTACTTACACACTTTAATTTTCCGTTTAAATTGTAAGGGCTAGAAGTCCCAATTGTGAAACATCTAAACGGAAACCATTCTGAAATTTCATTTTGTCATCATTTACTAGTTTAACTTTCCTTTCATCATTGTAAACTTAACACACCTACCCAAACACTTTCGTCAAAAACAACTTACGTTAGTACTTGAAATAATTAACAACGTTGCATTAAACTATAAAAACCCTAAGTGACACGTGTACCTGAGGAATAAATCTTGAACAAATCTTCTAATTCGTAAGACATTTTCAAAAAAAAAAAACAACCCGACTTACGAATCATTACCCCAAACAACCATAACCCTTACCTCTTATATAGACTTAACACTTGTAAACTTGACCAACTTTTCGCTTGACAATCACACCTATCTTTTATAAATCTTACTTGTACTACTTATCGATGCCTAACTCGTCGTTTTTGGACATCTTAATTACATACTATACAAAAGAAAACTATACTTTCTATTATGAATCAAGATAAATCATTTGTAAACACACTATCATAAACCTTATCGAAACTTTTCCAGTTACCCCATGCTTGGAGACTTTCCTTATTCAACTCTTGTCACGTAAAAGACTTACTATAAATCACAACGGGGACTAAAAGCTTAAATACACGTTGCTAAAACATTAAACTTCGTATACACCACTATAAGGTCAGAGACTTTTGAGTCATGTAAAACTTGTACAAATACTCAATCCCGTATTCTTAAAACTAAACATGATCAATGAAGGATCATGTAAAGCTTAATATTGAAACTTGAAACTCAACTGACTTATCCTTATACTTGGATTCTTAGTCTTGAAAACTTTGTGTGTCCATCTTAACCAAACCCTATAAGACTTGATAAACGCACATTCCATATATACGAGAAAACTTAACTCTTGATACTAGACACTAGCAGGAAGGAGGACATTACTCTCTTTAGCAGAGTACATCCCCTGACTCCTATCTAAACCAAACATCGGGATCCACTAAACTTTTGGACAACTCGGATCTTTTGTGAGAAAGAGTATAACGATTAATCCTGTTCCAAACGTTGTCCCACACCTCTCTTAAATACTAGAGTATTTAGATAACCGCTTTATACTCAAAACGTAATCGTATACTTCTATACACTGAAGCTAAACTAAGAGACTTTAAGCTATTCTATGTTTGACGTATTCTTGTTCAAACACAATTTAACCTATTCTATGTTTGACGTATTCTTGTTCAAACACAATTTAAACTATTCTATGTTTGACGTATTCTTGTTCAAACACGATTTAAACTATTCTATGTTTGACGTATTCTTGTTCAAACACAATTTAAACTACTCCATGTTTGACGTATTCTTGTTCAAACATGATGAACGTATGAGACTTTAAACTACTCCATGTTTGACGTATTCTTGTTCAAACATGATGAACGTATGAGACTTTAAACTACTCCATATTTGACGCATTCTTGTTCAAACATGATGAACGTATGAGACTTTAAAACTACTCCATATTTGATGTATTCTTGTTCAAACATGATGAACGTATGAGACTTTAAACTACTCAATGATTGAAGTATTCTTAATCAATCACGAGGAAACTTTGAAACTCTAAATCTTGTCACATTCCTTTCTTTACTCATTGAATGAGGCTTCTCTCTGAGGGACTCGTTAATCAATGATCACTCTTATGTGGAAACTCTAGTCCTGAGTTAAACAAATTCTGGTACTCTTTCTTGATCCACACACAAACGAAAGGACCTATGCGGACTATGCGACGATTTAAATGCTTGCGGGTGCACACGTAAGTATGAAAATCAACGTATGGAAGGACATAGTAAACTCTGTCGTGTGCTACGATCTAAGACTTATCGTAAAAGGGAGCCACGGAACTTAGGTACCGTAGTAAATCCATAGACATATTAGTCTACAAACTCAAATCATTAAACTTATACAATTCTTGTACAACTATGACTACGTGTTTATTCTTATGTTAAACTTGAGACTTGTATGCTTAGATTAAACTTAAAACTAGCATATTCATTAACTTTGATCAAGCCTATGGTAACAATGATAGATCTATTGCATTTGACCAATCCACCTTGATTGATTGACACTTCGGGGGGAGCCCTTGGTGATTGTTACTAAACCAAACTTTCAAACCTGCGGGTTATGCCTAAACATGGTTGGAGGATTGAATGTGCACAATGTTTAAGATACATGTTTCTCATACTTACATTATAGAATGCATATATCATAGTGAATTGTAATAATTTTCAAATACTTGTTAAACTGTGTCAAAACCTTTGTATCTCACCAACTATTTTGTAGTTGACATATTCTTTCACATGTTTCAGGTTCTACATCATGAGGCTTATCTGTGATCACATAGGATATTTTGGACCTAGTCTACTTATAAATTAAACGTTGTATTTCTTGTTATATTCCTTGTATTGAATCTTAAATTATTATTTAATGAGATATCGAAACTTTAATAGTCAACCTTGTGCTATTGAACAACCGCGTCCGCCCCGACGTATAATCCGCCGTCGATTGGGGTGTGACATTGTACCTTAATGACCTGAGAAAACATGCTAAAACGTGTCAACACTAGGTTGATGAGTTCACAGGTTTCAATGTTTGTAAAGTTTACTAGATAATATCATTTACAATTTATATCATTGGTAGCTAACCTAGTTACATGTTACTAAAGCGTTTCGATACCGAAGCTGATTGTTTATGTTTGAACTTGCCTCCTACCATGACTATCATGATCAATGGTAAATGTTTAGGTCAATGTTACACCCGTTCGACTACCTGTCGTGTTAGCGCGACTAACGCGGGTGGGGCTTGTCAATGCCCAGTAGTACTACTCAAGATTACCTCGCTAACCCATATACTAACGGTTCGATAAGTAAGGACTTTCATGATATGTTTGCGCTTAGTACACAAGTGATATAAAAGAAATGTAAGATATAAATGTTCGTACCCATGTTTTGTCCCCCAAGTTTAAACCATAAGAAAAGGGGCCGTGAAACTCACCTTAGAGTATGTGCGAAATAAAGCGAACTTAGAATGCTTCACGACTAACTGCCACCTATAAACACCGGTTTATAGGTGTGTGTTTGTGCAAGATGATAGGAACCCTTAGTATCCAAACAATACTATTGTTTAAGTGTTTAGAAAAGGTTTGCAAGTTTGACCAAGTTTGACTAAGTTCGACTAAGTTTGACACGACGACCCATTGGTGACCCGTTTAATGATTAAATGTTTGTTCAGTATAACACTTCTATATTATACCCAATGATCATGCTGTAGCACTTAGCAACAAATCCTATTTGTTCTAACAAAATAGCAAGTTTCCATAAATAGCAGGTTTCTACAAATAGAAAGTTTCTAAAAATAGCATGTTTCTATAAATAGAAGGTTTCCAAAAATAACAGGTTTCTATAAATAGAAAGTTTCCAAAAATAGCAGGTTTCTATAAATAGAAGGTTTCCAAAAATAGCAGGTTTCTATAAATAAAAAGTTTCCAAAAATAGCAGGTTTGTTCGGGACTCGTGTTTCCTGGAAACTATCATCCTTGACGTATTCATAGGATCACTCTAACATGTTCTAGCTCATCACATCACATAACAATTGTCTAGAACCTAAACAT
Source organism: Smallanthus sonchifolius (assembly GCA_023525975.1). NCBI lineage: Eukaryota > Viridiplantae > Streptophyta > Magnoliopsida > Asterales > Asteraceae > Smallanthus > Smallanthus sonchifolius. Next base: position 2,079,997 of record JAKNSE010000034.1, on the reverse strand, counting down.
GTAAATCATAATTCAAGACAAAGTTGCTATCTTTAGTAACCTACGACTAGCATGCGTGATTTCAAACACCTAACACGTTACAACAAGTTATTGTGTCCTATCTAACATAGAGATATCATCAAACCATATCACGCATGTCTAAATAGCAAGTTATAACCACTTTTAACAATTAAAGTTTCCTTATTTGGAAAGTTGGTAAAACCGGGTTATGTATTCAAAATCTGATTTCACAATTCATGTAAACATGCATCAAGTAACACATAACCATCATCACCTCATCCTAATCATGTCTAGCATGCAAGATAGAAATCATAAAAAGTTTCCTCTTTTAGTAACTCATCCATTACACGCTTTATTCCATGTCTAATCAATCTCAAATCTTTCAACTAATATAACTACAACTATATTAATCATAATCCACGTCTAGCATACGATTCATATACATCACATAATCAACAATATTCAATTTTCACATCGTATGACAACTAGGGTTTCATATATGTTAATAAAATCATCAATACGATACCACAATATCAAACAATTAACTAATTCATTATCATATTTCAAAATCATTAAGTTTGGATAATCTAGGGTTTCGATCTCAAAAATAAAAATGAAAAAGTGACGGAATCAGATGAAACGACTTACGTAGAGATGTTAGAAACGCCTAGACTAGCACGTATCTACTTCCGAATTCACGATCGGGGCTCGATTGAGGTGTGTTTGGGTTGCTTGAAGGTTTCGGTCGAACCTAAGGGGTGGGGAGGTTGAAGTCGCGACGGCAACAAGGAGCAAACAAGGTTAGGGTTTTAATTTTTTTTTATAAAGTTTATACATATCCTTAATTGTGTTTATGAGTTTTTAAGTTGGGCTTCAGGTTTAATTAAGGCACATAACTATAATTAACTAAATAACATTTAATTAACCATTAAAACTCTTGATTTTTATTTTTATAAAAACATTGCCTTTTATAAAAATACTAATTACGCTTTACACACGATAAACACGTACGAAAACAATAACATTCACACAATTCACGTAATCCCATATAAATCATATAAAACTCATAATTTATATTAAATATAAATTATTAAATGTTCATAATGTTAATTTCGATTAATCACCAACGTTCCGGGTTAGACTCTAGTGTGATCCGCTGTGTGTAAACTGACAGACACATTTAATTAACCTAATTAAATGCAATGTACGCTTGACTAACTGAGATAACTGAGTTTGTAATGAATAATGTTTGGACTAACGATGTTTGAGTTAACGGAGTTAACCTGAAATTGCCGGATGTCATTGATAGATATTATACAAATCAATTTTTGATATGTAAATCAAATCCTTCTCTATAGCAGGTTAATAAATAAGGTTGGTGGAAGATGTTTTTGAACCCTACAAAAAAGCATGTACGAAAACCCTGAGTTAAGAGATTGTGTCAGAAAACAAAAATTTATATTTGAATTTGAGGTCTGAACTCTGACAGAATAGGTACCCAGGGGCAGATTTTGGAAATAATTGAAGACTTGTGTGAAAACTATGAATATATATTAACTTCTACTTTACACTTTACTCTTTCTATACCCTATATCTTTAGTGTGTGAACAGCCTTCTATTATCCCCATTTTCTACATCCATAAATTGCCTTCACAATATATTTATTTAACAATGTTATAAACACCATCAACATTCTTCATTTTGAAAGATCAGAAGTATTACATGCATTGTAAATTTGATGTGTGATATTTAACAAAAAAAAGTTTCTTCAATATTATCATATATTAAAAGGAAATTGGATTTTAATAATTATAGATTTTATCAATTGGCCAATAATAATCTCTACTGAAAATATTCTTATCACAATTCCTAACTTTCAAACTATTTTTTTAAATTGGACTCTCCTTTAAAAGAACTTAACGCCGTTAGATTTTATATGACGTGACATCTGCAAACCGCTGGAAAGTCGAGCCAATCTAGCAGTTGTATCGTGGTGGGTTTTGACATTGGCTCTGGTGGTGTTTAACAGGTCTCGTTTCTTTCGGCAAGTCCAAACGGAGATAACGGTGGTGTTTAACCGTGAAGACAGTTAACTGGTCGGTGAGTTCCTTAAGACGTTGGAAATAGGCTTTAAGAGAGGGCATGACTTTAAGAGTGAAGTTCGTGATGAGTTCAAATCCGGCCGGGAACCTTTAAAATACTTTTGATGCTAGTCCAAGCTTCGTATACGAGTGTAAGAAGACGAACCAAAAGCACATCCGAAAGCGTGCCATAGATCTATAGAAGTACAATGGCATCGATCTCGCCCCATGCATCATAGGAAGGTTGGTAATCTCTAGAGGTTTTGTGCTATCAATGGTGGTTGAACCTTGTATCCACAAGCATGGAGTTGGAAGAGTTTTAACCATGACAAGTAGGGAACATTGGTGCAATTGAGAACACAAACCTTGTGTTGACCATTGGTAACAATGTAGACGGGATGAAGAGGGTTAGGTTCGGTGACTTCTTTGCCGGCCATTGTGAAGCACCGATCACAGGGATGAAATCGACAACTAAGGGTTATAGGAGAGAGCTACGCTTAGCTCTGATATCATGTAAAGTATTGAATAATCGATGATTATTTTATCCATGCCAATTAATAAATACACAAGGATACAACCGAATAAGAGATATTCGAGGAAACTAGATATAATGTTAAACAAGCTAAAGATACAACAAATATTTTAAACTTAAAATAAATATAATACATAAGTATATATAGGCTAATAGTCATGAATTTTGATAAGAAAAAAAATCCATGAATGACTTGAAAGGACAATATATTTATCATTTCAAGTTACAATAATATTGACACGATGTAACACCATATGCATGAATCTAAAAGTGAAGGTTCGTGTACAGTCCAGTTGATTGATATGATTGATGAATGAAAAGTGAAGAGTTCTAATATATGTACCGGTGAAAAATCATTAAACTTTATGTTCTTCTAACATGTTATTAACTTATAGCATCATGATACACCATGAGTGTAAAAATTGGTAAGTGTGGTGTGAAACCTTATGCATAATATATTCATTATATTTACCAAGTATTAGGGTCTACATGAAATCGAAATAACCGGATCATAACCGTAACTGAATCGAAATAATCGAACCCAATCAAAAACCGAGGTTTGGTTTGATGTTTTCATTTAAATCGATTTTCGGTTTGGTTTTGGTTTTACTCGTAACCAAACAAAAAAAAAACAAACCGAGCCGAACACATTCACAACCAAACATGCATATTAGGGTTCCCACTTAATATTATTAGTCAATAGTGTGGAAAACCAAAACTTCAAAAGAGTTGTATTTGTATCTACAAAACCTTGATTAACATGGTTATAAACCAGTGTAAGAAATTGGATAGAGTGAATATAAATTCCTTTCATATAATTTGCTTTTTTTTCCTTGTCCGGTCTAATGTCTTAATTAGATGTGCTCTTTTTCTTTTAATAATATGTCGTCGTTAAATAAAACATTGGTTATAAAGCAGTATATTGATGCAAATAGACTTGTCTGTGATCTCAATAATACAACTACTAATGCATTTCCATACTTTATGCTTCTTTTTTTAACTTTACTTTTTATTTGTATTTTCAACTTTTCTTCTTATTTTTATTTCCAACCACAAATTTGACAGTAGGTTATTGTGCATGTATGTGTGGCAAGTAGCAAAACTTAAGTATTTTATTGACACTTAATTTTTTCTTTTTGTAAAACAATAGGTTATTGACACTTAACTTTTATAAGAAATTAATAAATGTTCTAGCCTAAAATTTTAGGGCTCAAATGTGTATAAATTAATTAATCTTTTATTAACAAAAAGATTTAGGCCTAAAGCTTTCTCAAAAATCAAATCCAAATGTTATTTTCCCTTTATGTAATGTCGGTTTTAAGACCGTTAATCATATTGTTGGAGAGTGCTCTATGGTGTGGAAGATTTGGAGTTTAGTTGGTGCTTGGTTGAATGTCTCGTTGCCATCAGTCAAATTCGCGAATAATATTATAGATTGGTTAGATAATAGTAATCTTAATAAGGATAAGAATGTGCTTATTGGTTCGATTGTTTACGTGGTTTGGTGGGCAATTTGGATTTTGGAAGCTAAGGAATGACATTGTGCTTTTGAAGAATTGACTTAAAGTCTCTTTGCTCTTTGATGAAGTTGTGGCCTTTTCTTTTCTTTGGTTTGATATTAGGATGAGTAAATGTAATATTTCTTGGAGAGAGTGGCTACAAACCCTCTAAAATTTATGTTTCTGGTTTTTTTTTGCCTTCTAACATCTGGCTGGTAGGTGTTATTTGTATAATTCATCCGTTGTTAAATAAAAAAGTTGATTTATAAAACAATAAAAATGATTGACCTCAATATGTCTTCATCAGGATTTCCCATAGTTGTAGGTTGGTTTTTATATTTAATCCATCTAATTATAAATTATTACATGGTCAAGAATCTTATAATGAGGTCTTTAATTTATTTCATTTGAACACAATATATAGCTACATGTAAAGAACATACAAACATGAAAGACAATCTACGTTTGTTTGGATTTGTTAAGAATATAATATTAAATCACAAACCTAATTAATCATTAGTTATTCAAGTAAATTTGAATCCATTTATTAAATCCTAAATTCATATCATCTTACATATGCTTTTTTCGCAAAAGGCCGAGGCTTTTGCTTTTTAATTGAAAGGATCTACACATTGAGATTGGACTACTTGGACCCCATCACTTTGACGATATTTGCTTATTATAAATCATATCATAATCACTAATATTGGACTACAATTATTACAATAATTTATTAAAATATACAATGACTATATTTTTTAAAAATTTAAATAAAATAAGAGAACAAATAGATAAAGATAATGGAATCATCCTCATAGCATTTCACGTGTGCCTTTGGGTCCTTAACTTGCTAACCAATTTGATTGGATCCCTACATTGTTTCTCTTTGATTTCATTATGGTTCTATAATACAAGATTAAAAATTAGGCCTAACTATGAAACTTTTCTGCTTAAATAATGTGTGATTTTGTAAATCATATTTAACACGATTTATCATTAAACGATATAAATTAAAAAAAAAACCCTGATATCAAGATTTGTTCAAAATAGAAGCACTAGGCAGCAAAATTGAAGTCAGATAATCTCACATCTTAAAAAGGTTTTAAACTTATTTCGGTTTCAAGTTGTCGTGTTTCATGATGTATACTTCCCATGTGCTTCAGTTTCGTGAACTACTAAACTAGTTGTTCATCATACTACACGTTAAATTTTAATTGCTAAACTCGTCTATTTAGAGGTACCAAACAAATACATACAAATCAGTCAATGTTATATCAATAATGAATAGACGACACGTAGCATAATATCATAAAGAATCATTGCCAGCCCAACATCTATACATATACACAAATGGAGGCACACGAGCATATGATGTTATTGGTTTGTGTGAGCACACGGGTTCACGTCTAGTGTCATCGTTCTCAAGCCATACATAAGGATGCAAGCCAACAAATAACATATAAAGAAGTGGGATCCATGAAAAAGGATACGATTTCAATTGACCCATGGATTGATGAGGGCACAATAATGCTAGAATTGACCACAATGAGCCATGACACTCCAAATATGAAGTGACATCTTTCCTAATCTTGGTACTTTAGCATTTTGTATCTATGTGTTTAGTTTCTTCTTATCATTTCCAGTCTCTTATTTATTTTTAGAAATTTTCTCATAATTTGCCCTTTCCATAAGGTAACTTCATTTTTATTATTTATTTTATTTTTTGTCATTTCTACTCATTTACCTAACACTAAAGAATAAGGTATCGGAACCAAATGGTCTTGTTTGGTTTGGTTCTAAATGTAGCAACTTGGTTATGGATAGGATGATATCCAGAATTAATTGTTGGACTTGTTTAGTGATTTTGGATACAAAATCATTTTGATTTTTTAACTTTTCTAAAAAAATGTTTTTAATTTTTTTCACAAAAAATGTTTTTAAAAACATATTTTTAGTTTTTTATAAAAACGTTTTTAGCTTTGTCGTAAAATGTTTTTTTTTAACTATTTTAAAAACAAATTTTTTAAAACATTTCACTATTTTTAGCTTTGTCGTAAAATGTTTTTTAACTATAGTTCACTTAAAAAGGTAAAAAAAAAATGTTTTTCAAATTGTTAATTACGAAAAAACTTCAAAACGTTTTTATAAAAAAACTAAAAAAAAATGTTTTTAAAAACGTTTTTTATGAAAAAGTTTTTTTTTAAATGTATTTTTAGAAAAGTTAAAAACATTTTTAAAAAAGGTTCAAAAAAGACATTTTTACAGAAAAAAAAAGTTTTTATGAAAAAGCCTAAAAATTTTTATTGGACTGAAAAGGTTAAATTATCTCACTTATAAATAAAATGAATAAAATATTTTATACTTAACAGAAAAGGCTAACAGGGTTAGTGTAATGGACTGAAATTGTTACAAAAATAAATCCTTAGGAGCTGATATGTTAAAAGATTATTTTTTGAACTAAAAGGGTTAAACAGATCAAACCACCTGAGCTAAACGCGAAATTTACTCAAAAGAGAATTTAAGTATCGGTTAAATACTTTATTTCATTACACATGATAAAGTCAAAAATAACTTTTAAGTATTGATTAGTTATTTTATGTTTTTTATAAAGAAACCTTTTTGGAGCTAAATCAAAATCTTCAACTTAATAAAGATCAAAACCACCGACCTATGGTCTAATCAACACTAATTAGTCTCGTGGTATATAGTTTATACTAGGTTAAAATCCCGTGTATTACACGTGTTGAATAAATAAAATGTTATACATTTAATAATAAAAAAATTTATATTTTTTAAAACCCGTGTATTGAATAAACCGGTATATTACATCGTTTGAATAAAATATAATGTAAATTTTTAATACACCCTTCAAAATATGTTTTTAAATAATGTAATTTGTCGTGACAGTTATAAGCTCTGTTAAGTTAGTTTCTAATTTTTTTTTCAACTGAGTATTAATTTTTTTATTTAATTGATAAATGTTAATTCATAATTTATTTTATTGATGAAATAATAATTATTTATAATAAAATAATAAGTATTCGTAATTAGATTTATCTTAAAAGTCTAAAATTAAATTATTTTAATATTATTATTCAATAGAAGATGAGAAACGGGAAAAAATGATAAAAATGAACCAGAAAGTGACACGTGTCCATATGATTTTTATTTATTAATACAAAAATTATTATTTAATATTCATTATTTAATATAAGAGAGAAACGAAAAGATTGATATTTAATAGGAGAGAGATGCGGGAAAATAAGTAACCAGAAGATGACACATATCATTAAAGATTTTTATTTATTATATAGTATAGATATAAATTATTCAGGTAACAGAACTAACTTCTTTTCTTTGGCTTGTAAGCTGTGTCCGTCTTTTTTGTTTAAAAAATTTAATAATAACTAAAAAAAATGACACATATTTTATTGACATATTTAATATAAAAAACTTGGAAATTTGTGAAAATGAATTGGAAGCAAGATTCTGTCCTATTTTTTATGATAAAACATGAGAAAACTCAGATCCCAAAAGCCTGAGGATGGGTTTATTTGGAAAAGACAGCCAATTATTTTTTTTAAGGAAACAAAATAACAAATGCAATCAAAACTTTTTAATCGAGGATAATAATAAAATTTATTTTATATTCTTCCTAACTATTCTACTTAGGACATTTTAAAAGCCCAAACAAAAAAACACTACAAGAATATAGGATACTTTAATAGAAATTCTTATTGATCGAAGGATTAAAATCTCGCATCTCTCAATTTCCATCAATGAGAACATTAATAAAAGGTTGTATTATTTTAAAAAAAATTAAACCTTTACAGTCTATGCATCAAAAGTGTCTCTGGACCATCTCCAATGCGAGGGAGGAAGGACGTCACTTTTTAAATCTTATCGGTCTTGCCCGGCTTCTCCCTTCCCTTCCCTATCCTTAGGGCGCGCACTTCTCTCACTTCCATGTTGGTCTATGGACGTTCACGGACGTCCCGACCGGAGATGTATAAATTATAAACAACCTTTACTGTATTTGTTATTTGAAATTGTAAAATTAATTATAAGTACAAATAAGCCTAAAAGTACCAAAATGATAATATTTAAATGTAAAAATTTGGTTGAGTTCAAGGCATAAGTTTGTGGGGACTAGTCTTCGTACATGCACATGGATTCAACCCCATATACAACCCCACCAGCCAGTAAAATTCAGCTCATTTTCAAATAAATTGAAATAAAAACTATTTTCACATTATCTGAAAGAAGTTAAAGCCTCAAATTAAATACAAAAATAGTCAATCTGACTCATACTACACTCCATTCTTGAGCAATTTCAAATCATAAATTCAACATTTTCTCCCTTTTTTTAACCCTAATAAATTAACCCATAACCAGCACCAGTATATAAAGGAAAACCCACACATTATTTGTCCTGCGAGTGAGAGAAAAACACATTCTTTGTCATGGAGGAGCAAGTTCAAGAATTGAACCATGAAAGACAGCTTTCCACAAGAAAGAAAGGTGGTTTAGTCACCATGCCTTTCATCATAGGTATCAATGAAGTTAAATCTTGAATTTTTTGTAGTTCTAACATCATGGGTTTCTTGAATCTTGAATTTTTTTGTAGTTTTACATCATGGGTTTCTTGAATCTTGAAGTTGTGTTTGATTTGGTCTGGGTTCTTGGTTGTTTTGCTAAAGCTTGAATCTTTTTGCAGCAAATGAGGCATTTGAGAAGGTGGCCAGTTATGGGTTGGTGCCAAATATGATACTTTATTTGATGAGTGATTACAAGATTGGTGTAGCTAAAGGCACAAACATACTCTTTCTTTGGACTGCAGCTTCCAATTTTGCTCCTGTTTTGGGTGCATTTCTTTCAGATTCATATTTGGGCAGGTTTCTCACCATTGGTTTGGGTTCCTGCTTTTCACTTCTGGTAATATTTTCAACCTCAAAAAATTAAAAAATTAAAAAATTTATAAGTTGTAACAATTTGTTTGTAAATTTGAGTTCTTGGTAAGATCAGAAACTATCAAGAAATAATCAATGACATACTTTTTGGAGGTGAATTTACTGTAGAATGAAATTAATGAGTGAATCCTACGTTATTGATGTTGTTGTTGCCTTTTGATCTTGAAACATTATATCTGATGTTGACTTGCAAAAAGAATTTTAATTTAATTATTTAGGTCACCAATATTCAGTGAACATAGAAATGCTTCTGCAGGCTTCAGTTTCAGGTCCACATGCCCTACCTCATAATTCTTTAAAGAATTATGTATTTATGTTGAGTTGTCATGTGATCTTGATTCTTGCACTCTGTTTTTAAAGTTCTTGCCTTTAATAATCTTTTACAGTTCTTTTAACTGATTAAAGTTATAGGAAAACATTGTAGTTCCCAATGTTTTGGGCATACTAAATCATCCTAAGATGTTGGATTGCTACCTAAGATTTAATTGGAACAGAATGAACTCCCTAATTTCACAAAAATCTTGAAATTAGGGGAAAACTAGACAAAAAGTTATGATCTTTGGAAGTTCATGTGATTCTTGAAATAAAGCAGCAAAAATCTTGAAATTAGGGGAAATTTAGAAATTGGACCCCTAAACCATATAATCTAGTCCTAGCCTTTCTGTTGGGGTTGCTGGCTCAATTTTCGTTTGAAGTTCATTTGTTTTATGAAATAAAATAGAAAAATCTTGAAATTGGGGAAAACTTGAAATTAGGGCCACAAAGGATAAAATTTGGGCCCAATATTCTGTGGGATCTGTGACTAATATAAAAAGTTTTCATTTTTCTATGAATTTCCAATCTGTATCATTAATTAAGCATATTCTTGATTCTTGCTCATGTTTTTCATTATAATCATACAACTAATTGTCCTGTTAACTATTGTGATAATAATAGGGGATGTTCCTGCTGTGGTTAACAACAATGATTCCACATCTAAAACCACTTGCATGCAATCCATTAACCGAAACCTGCAAACAAACCACACATTCTCAGTTTGCTTTCTTGATCTTTGCTTTCATATTCATCTCAATGGGGTCAGGTGGTGTAAGGCCATGTTCTTTAGCATTTGGTGCTGAACAAATAGACAATAAGAACAATCTTAACAATGAGAGAGCGTTAGAAAGTTTTTTCGGGTGGTATTATGCTGCTGGTGCAACTGCAGTTTTAATTGCTTTCACTGGCATTGTTTATATTCAAGATCATGCAGGATGGAAGGTGGGTTTTGGGGTTCCTGCAATACTTATGTTGTTATCAACACTTTTGTTCTTTGTTGCTTCTAGACTTTATGTGAAAATGAAGGTTAAAAAGAGCATATTTACTAGCTTTCTGCAAGTGATCGTAGTTGCGTATAAGAACAGAAAACTACCTTCTCAGCCACCGAATTCTGATGGGTGGCAATATCATAAGGATTCGCCCGATGCTCTGCCCACCAAGAGACTAAGGTACTGTTTTTCTTTCAACCGAGGTGTAAATAAAGGGAAAATCACCAAAATGTAATTTTTGACCAACTTTTAAGCCAAAATATACATGGACTTTTAGCCCACTAAAAAATAAACATATCTAAACGTCACTTAAGCTTAGTGGCTAAAGAGGCTAGATTTCAGCCGGCACAAAAACCTTGAAAAGTACAATAGGGTCTACCAAAAATTCAATCAAAACCAATAAAGAAACGCCACTTAGCCTACAGGCTACATTTCAGCCGACAACTTTCTATCCCGGCTAGATTCCATTGCACGTGGTTTGTTTGGATAGATTTTTTGGTGGACCCCATTTGCTTTTTCTCTTTTTCTGTGCCGGCTAAAGTATTGCCTCTTTAGCATGCTTAGGTTTACTTTGGATATGTTTATTTTTGATTGGCTGCTTTTTCCCGTTTTCTGATTGGTTGTTTTTTGATATGTTTATTTTTGGGTGGGCTAAAAGTCAATGATTATTTTGGTTAAAAAAGTGTGTCAAAATGTTTATTCTCGTGATTTCCCCTAAAAATATGTTGTATCATTGTACTTTCGGGTCAAAACGGGTTCTTGAATCTTTACAATTATGCTAGTTTTGCTAAAATGTGATCTTAAAATCTTTATGTAGGTTGTTGAACAAAGCTTGCATCATTCAGAACCCAAAAGACTTGACCCCAGATGGAATTGCATCAGACCCATGGAGTTTATGCACAGTAGAACAAACCGAAGAGCTAAAAGCACTAATCAGAGTTCTACCATTATGGTCTTCCGGTCTAATGATGTCAATAAACGTTAGTCAATCTTCATTTCCAGTAATCCAAGCAAGCACCATGGATAGACACATGGGACCAAACTTCCAAATTCCAGCAGGGTCCTTTGCTTTCTTCACAATCGCGGTCATAGCCCTGTGGGTGATCTTATATGATCGCGTTATAATCCCATTAGCATCAAAGATCAGAGGAAAACCTGTTCATCTTGGTGTTAAGTTAAGAATGGGGATCGGTTTAGTTTTCTCTACTACGGCCATGGTGGTTTCTGCCACTGTTGAACATGCTAGAAGAAAACAAGCAATCAAACAAGGATTACTCAACAACCCACAAGCAGTTATTGCCATGTCAGCAATGTGGTTGGTCCCACAGTACTGCCTACATGGATTAGCCGAAGCTTTCAGTGCAATCGGTCAAAACGAGTTTTACTATTCAGAGTTCCCTAAAAGTATGTCTAGCATTGCAGCTTCTCTTTTCTTGTTAGGAATGGCGGTTGCTAACTTGTTGGCTAGTCTTATATTAAGCACAATTGAACGGATCACAAGAAATGGTGGTAAAGAAGGTTGGATCGCCACAAACATTAACCAAGGGCGGTATGATAGTTATTATTGGGTTCTTGCTATCATGAGCTTTGTGAACTTGTTCTACTTTGTGGCATGTAGTTGGGCTTACGGTCCGTGTGTTGATGAAATGGAGAAAAATGAACCCGAAACTAGCAATGGTGACTACCCGCTTCAACAGTTACAAAGATCAAGATCTACAGCCGATGAAAAGCGAAGTCTTTTCAAAAGTTCGCCATCATAATCGACTTCTTGAAGAATCTTGATATTATAAGGTGTTTTTCAAGAAAGGTTCATATTATTGCATAGGCAAACGGGATATCTTTTAAGTGTATATGATCGATCTAAAACCAGAATGAATGAGTGAAGAACCGAGTGTCGGTGAATCAAGAAACTGATCCAATGGCTCGACTCGGGTGTTGTTTAGTTCAGTTTGGTTTGATGTGTGGTGAATGGTGATAGTTGGTGGGAGAGCAGTGATTTGTGGTGTTGATAGGTTTTTGTTATAGATTATATTTATGATGTCGTAATAGGTTCGGAATTTGAATAGATGTTTAAGGTTTTTGTTTGTACCATGTTGTTAGATGTTTGATGTTGCAAACAAGGGTATTCTAGATTGTATTGTATTATCTTATTGATGATAAACAAATCAAACAAAAATGTTGTATACTTCAACAAAAATGATGGTTAAGTCTCTTAAACTTTTAACAATAAACACTACACAAAATGTAGGAGATTCTGGATTTTGTAATTGTTGAATAGTTTTTTGAATCGTGTGATCACTTTTAGATTAAAGTATTTCGTCAGTATACGAAATCTCCTTACAAATAAGACAGTGTTTCTCAAGAAAGAGATGTGATTTTCTTGGAAAATTCGTTTGAGAAACGATGTATAGAAATAAGACAAAATGAATCCTTTATATAGGGATTGAACATCACAACAAACCGTTGCGTTGCAACTCTTCATGAGAAGTCATGATGATTGACGGTTATAACTGCTATGGTTATATCAATAGGAACTTTAGTAGACAACACCATCAGCAGTAACAAAGTTCTACTGCCCATCAGTACTAACATAGTTACTACCAATTATTAGATCGTCAGTAGTAACAGTTACTACTGATCTCTCAGTGTCTACAGACCATCAAAAGTAACCTTTGTTAATACTGATCACCAAGTTACTACAACTACCGAACTATATACTTGCTACCGATTATGAATGGTAACTTGTTATTGATTTGTCACTACTTTATGATCATCAATTTCAAGCAATTGTTTACTGTCCAGCAAGACCTTTGTCAGAGGTTGCCACCCTTGAACCTCGCCCAAGGGGGTGGTGCTCCCTTGGAACCCACCACATGGTTGAGGCTTCACCCCTAACAACCTTAGAGGTTCCTAAGTACCACAGTTAGAGTAATCTTGATCGAGTATACACTCCGCATAACTCAATCAATATATATGCTAATTTCTTATTTGGTCTTAAGTAGATTGGCAAGATTTTTGCTTTGTGACCTTGAGGCCACAGGTTCAATTCGTGGGAAACAGACTACTGCACAAAGCGTATGTTAAGGCTGCGTAAATCATATTGCGATTCGGCTCCTCCCCTGTACCTGCGCAAATAGGGGGAGTTAAGTCAAAATCTATTTTAAGATAAAAAAGAAGCAATATGAAGTAGAGAGAAACAAAAACAAATAAAATGCCCAAAAATTGTGGGGTTGACGAATGGTTCTTTATGTAAAGAGAGTGCGTGTTAGCTAAAATTGTTCCCTTAAATTGAGGATTAAACAACTGTTGAAAAACTTTAGGGTTTCAATTTTGGTCTACATCGGTTTTTTTGTTTATATATTAGCAAAAGGATTTAATACATCCGAATATTATTAAGTTAAAAGAGAAAGATGTCGCCCCTATGGAAATAATAACAATTAATATTCAATCTGCAATTTTAAAAATTTTCTTAACCCAAATTATATGCAACTTTAAAGAACTCATTATAATGGGACTCAATGTTAGAACAAATCCTTTTTGAAAAGTAATTTGTTACCATCAAAAATTGATCTTGAGGAATTCCGAACATTCATTTTTCATACAGGACTAAAGAACATCAACGATATTATAAGTTTCTTCTTTTTTATTAAATATGTAACCTTTATTAGTAGAACCCGGGAGTTAATAATACATATGAGTCAAAACTAATTATAACAACGTATCAAATCTCAAAAGTTGGACATCTCGTAAAAAACTTGTGTATTAAAACTCATTACAACATTGTATCAAACTTGCAAAGTTGGATGTACCGTTATAAATGGCTAATGAAACTTAAATATATATTCATTGCAAACTATTTAGATTTTAGGGAGTTACCCCATAACCAATGCCTTTAATTTTGATGTACTCTGTAACCGACATCATACTCTTTTAAAAACGTCATTATATATATAGTATATATATCGGCGAGATAATGTATAAAGTGATTTTTCTGTGCAAAGCCACTATAATTCGACACTTGTATTGGGTTGAGCGGTATTTGCGTCAAAAACAAAATTATGCTATAATCACGCAATAGATATCATACTCTATTAAAAACGTCATATTATATATATATATATATATATATATATATATGAGATAACGTATGTTGGAGTTTTATGGTCTATTTCATATGAGGTTAAAATTTCAGGGACTGTTTCTGTCATTTTGTTGATAGTTTGTTATGTTTTGGTTAGTTTTGTCAAGTTTGATAGTTAGAGGGGCTGATATGCCAAGTTTATTTCTTAGTTTGTTAATTAGTTGTTAACAAACAGATTAGGTATAAAAGAGGGTTAGTTCATTGAGATCGATTGATCTGTTCTTGTGAGTGATTTCATTTTCTTGTTTTGTAATTGATTTCTAATTCGATAAGAGAGTAATCGTTTGGTGTGGATATCTTTGATTCAATTTCTTTGAGTGATTATTATCAATTGGTATCAGAGTCAGGTTGGCTCGATTCAAAGAAGGTGAGTGTAATTTCCGCAATCGAAGATCTAAATGGCGTCATTGAAGTTTGCTCTGGAGAAATTCGATGGTAGGAATGATTTCAGTTTCTGGAGAGTAAAGATGAGACAGTTACTGGTTCATAATGGAGTAGTGGATACGCTTAAGGGTGAAGACAATTTTCCAGAGAACCTATCAGAGAAGGAAAAGAAAGAAATCATGGAAAAGGCACATAGTGAAATTGTGTTAAGCCTTGGAGATCGAGTACTAAGGGAAGTTTCGAAAGAAGCAACTGCTGCCAGAATTTGGTCCAAATTGGAAACCCTTTATATGACAAAGTCCCTGGCGAATAGACTTTATCTGAAGAAAAGATTATACACTTTTAATATGACAACAGGTAAATCCTTGGAGGATCATACAGATGAATTCAACAAGCTTGTGTTGGATCTGGAAAATATAGAGGTAACACTTGAAGATGAGGACCAGGCTATCATATTCTTAACCTCATTACCTAGATCATATGAACACTTTGTTGATACATTGATGTATGGAAGAGATACCTTGTCTATGGAGGATGTTTTAGTTGCTCTAAACTCAAAAGAGTTGAAAAAGAAAACAGACAATCAAGATGAGGTTGGTGATGGATTGTTTCTGAGGGGAAGACCAGATCAAAGAGCATTTAAGAAAAGGAATGAGAGCAACAGATCAAAGTCAAGGTTTAAAAGAAGGTGCTACATTTGTAATTCAGAAAAGCATCTTAAAAGGGATTGCCCTGATAAGAACAAGAAAAAGAAAACTGATGGAGGCTCTAGTTCTTCAAGAAATCAAGGCAACAATTGCACATCAGATGAGTCTGTAGATGGTTATGAAAGTGCAGATGTTCTTGTTGTGGAAAACAACAATGTGAGTGGAGGATGGATCATGGATTCAGGTTGTTCATTCCACATGACTCCTAACAAAGAATTTTTCAAAGAATTGAAGTATGAAGATCTTGGTAAGGTGACACTTGGTGATGACAGACCTTGCATTATTAAGGGTCATGGAGTAATAACTATGAAGCTTGATAATGGAATTGAGGTGGAGTTGACAGATGTCAGGTATATACATGAACTTAGCAAGAATCTGATTTCATTAGGAACATTTGAAAGGAATGGATATAATATCAGTTTAAAGAATGGTAAGGCCAAGGTCATTAAAGGGTCTATTGTTGTGTTATATGGTACTAGAAGGGATAACAACATATATGTGCTAGATAGGCATGCCATAGCAGGGTCTGTCAATGTGACAGAGGGTGATAAGAAAAATAATGCATTACTATGGCACAATAGACTTGGTCATATTAGTAATAAAGGGTTAGCAGAATTAAAGAAACAAGAGGCTATATCAGATTTGTCTAACTGTGATTTTGGTTCTTGTGAAAATTGTTTAATGGGCAAGGCTCATAAAGTGAAGTTAACTAAAGGTATTCACAAAATTCAAAACATTTTAGACTATGTACATGTTGATTTATGGGGGCCTACAAAGAATTTATCTCTAGGTGGAGCCTCTTACTTTCTGTCTATAATTGATGATTACTCAAGAAGAGTCTAGGTGTTTGTCTTGAAGCATAAATAGCCTTTGAAAGATTTAAAGAATGGATAGTTGAAACTCAAACAGAAAGAAAGGTTAAGAAGCTAAGAACTGATAATGGGTTAGAATTTTGTGGGAGGGAATTCAATGATTATTGTAAAAGAAATGGAATAGTAAGACATCTCACCATACCTGGTACACCTCAGCAGAATGGTCTTGTAAAAAGAATGAATAGGACTATGCTGGATAAAGTAAGGTGTATGTTAATAGGGTCTGGTATGCCCAAATTATTTTGGGCAGAAGCACTAAAGACAGCAGCTTATTTAGTTAACATAACACCCTTATCTGCCATAGAGATGATGGTGCCAATGCATAAATGGTCTGGGATAAAAACAGATAATGAGAATTTAAAGGTATTTGGTTCACTTGTATATTCTCATATAAGTCAAGGAAAGTTAGATCCCAAAGCACAAAAATGTATCATGATTGGATACCCTGATGGTGTCAAGGGATACAGATTGTGGAGATTGGATAATGGCAGTCTAAGGGTGATCATTAGCAGAAATGTGGTGTTCAAGGAAGGTATCATGTATAAAGATGTGATGGGTATTGGTAATGGTTCTAAAGAAGTAAATCAAAGAGTTCTAATTGAGTTGGAGCCACTGGCTGGTGATAAGGAAGAAGCTAGGACTAGTCAAGTTAATGAAAGTGCACCAGTTAATGACTATAGTTAGCTAAAGACAGACCAAGGAGACAAGTTGTACCACCTGCCAGGTTCAGAAATGAAGAAGATATCTCTGCATTTGTATTCACTGCAGCTGAAGAAGAGTCATGTAGTGAGTCTTTATCATATAGTGAAGCAATTAACTCTCTTGATAAAGAAAAATGGATGGCTTCCATGGAAGAAGAAATGAACTCTTTGTATAAAAATAATACTTGGGAACTAGTCAAAAAGCCCAGTGATTAGAAACTGGTGTCATGCAAATGGATATTCAAAATAAAAGAAGGCATGGAAGGTGAGAAGCCTATATACAATGTCACACCCCCAAATTCCACCAACGGAGTTTTACCGTTTTGGAAGGTGACATATCAGGATCTCAGACATCAGTTACTTCAAACGACACTATATGGTACTTGGAATCATAAAAGATAAAGGTTCAGAGTGTATATGCGGAAGCGTTAAACGAAAGTAAATGCGCAAAACAACGCGCCCAAATCCAAATACAAACGAAACATAAAGATTATTCAATAGATAATTATTTCAATTGTAGTCCAAGACACATGCATGACTTAACGTGATCCTGAGTGCCAACCTGAGAAAACATGTAAGAAAACGAGTCAACACTAGGTTGGTGAGTTCACAGGTTTCAATCATTTCAAATAAAGCATTTGTGGATTATGTACATTCAATATATATCAATAGGTTGCATGCCTATATTCATGTTTTGCTAAAGCGCTCGCAACCGAAACTGACAGTGTGTTTGTTTGTTTGCCTCCAGCCAGGTCTATCAACTCTGACTAATGTGTTAAGGTCAATATAACACCCGTTCGACCTCCAATCGAGTTAGCTCGACTAACGCGGGTGGGGTTTGTCAAACCCAGTAGTACTACCAAAATTACCTCGTTCATACCATATTAACGGTCCGATGTGTGTGAGGACTTTTCAAGATAGTGTGTTACGCTTAGCCTCAACAGTGATATCATATTGTAAGGCCCCAAACCCGGGAGGCCTCACTTGTTGGATTTACTCATTCACAAACAGTTCTTAAACATGAATACCAAATAACGCAGCGGAAAATTTCATTTAAACATAACTTAATCGTTGTTCATACATGCGGAAGCGTAAACATTGATTAAAACATATTTACATCATAACTAAACATAACGGGATGCCAGTCTTCAAAGCAGTCGGGTAACTCTTCATCTCTAGCCAAGCATCACCGTCCATCCTCATAACCTGCCTTAACCTGAATGTGTACACTTAAAAACGTCAGCTACGCTGGTGAGCTCTAGTTTTCGTTCGATTTAAGAAATGGTTCATCATTCAAACATTCATTAGGGTTTAACATTCGTATAAGAAAACAGGGCCTTTCATTCGTAAACCTTCGCACATTTAAACACATTGAACGGATCATTTGTTTAAAACATTAACATTCATTTAAGTCATACATTACTATCTAAAATCTGTATCGTTACGCGTCTCTATGTCCCCGTAGGAACCTTTAATGTTGTGGGCAACCGCTACGTATCGCCGTCATTGCCACAACCATTCATTACGTGGGGTCAACCGTTACGTATCGCCGTCATTGCCCAACACGCATCTTTCCTTTGGGAATCAACCGTTACGTATCGCCGTCATTGATTTCCCAATACCCTTTCCCTTAGGATGATCGTCATCACCCGAGTAACCGTCGTTACTCCCTTACCAGTTGTACAACATCAAAACCATTGGCAGGCCACTAAGACACTACCCCTGTTGTTCTTATGGCAACTATGGCTCGCTGTCCATAATCTACCACAAGGCTGGGAATCTCGTTCCCAGACTTCATTCGTCAATTCCATTCATTCGACAGATTAGATTTGTAATGACTTCTTTAAAACCTTTGCCCCTTTTTGTTTTCTTTTCATAAAACCTTTCCTTCACTTTCAAAACCCTTTACCTTTTCATTAAACCATTTCTTTATAACATTCGTTCGTAAACATTCCGTTCATAAACTTTCTTTCCATAAACCCTTCGTTCCAAATCATTTCCTTTCGTAAACGTAGTTTCATAAACATCATTTTATAAAACAACATTTCATACGTGTACACACCAGCCCGAAAACATTATATAAAAACATTTAAAAGAGGGCTTCTAGAACTCACCTGATACGCTAATATGGGTTGTCCTAAACGAAGGTCCAACAACGTCACTTCAGATCTGAATTGATTAGTTAAATACACATCAGACCAATCCCGACTCTAACGGTTTAACCATTCTAACATACTGACTTCACTTAATCAGTTCTGATGTCTGCGCACTTAGCAAGTGCGCAGACTCTACTTCCTGCGCACTTAGCAAGTGCGCAGGTCCTTCCTCCTGCGCACTTAGCAAGTGCGCAGGACCTGCTCCGTGCGCACTTAGCAAGTGCGCACGACCTGTTCTTCGCGAAAAACCCTAACTTTCGCATTCGGGTCTGATCGTGTCAAGATCCCAAACCTGTTGCATTCAAAACGTTCGTTTTCCATTAAGGAACTCAAATCCTTGATTATCTTTCAGTTTCATCCGTTCAAACCTTACATTTTCACTCAAAACCCGAAAAACCCAAAAACGAACAAAAACTCAGATTTAGGTCGGATCGTTACCTGAATCGAGCTTCTGATCCGGAGGTTCTTCTCACGAGTTATGGAGCAACACACTTCTCAAATCTCGGGTCGATTCGACAACTTTCTCTCTCTACGGTTTCTCTCTCTAGAAGTTGCAAATGAGAGAAATGGGTTGTGACCTTGGCTATTTATAGGGGAGGCTCCCCTTCTAGCCCATCCGACCCGACCCGACATGCCTCGTTCGTTTATTTTGTCATTTTAACCGTCGTTTTATTTTTGGGATGTTACAAGTCTACCCCCCTTACAATAGGTTTCGTCCCCGAAACCTATCATAAATCAAATAGATGAGGGTACGACTCCCTCATTTCCTTCTCCGTTTCCCAAGTGGCTTCCGATCCCTTTCGATGCTTCCATTGGACTTTAACCAATTGGATAACTTTATTACGTAAACGTTTCTCCTTCCGATCAAGGATGGCCACGGGTTCTTCGATGTAATTAAGGCTGTTGTCAACCTCGATGTCAGTAAGTGGTACGTGAGCCGATTCATCCGCCAAACACTTTCGCAAGTGTGATACATGGAAGGTAGGATGAATCCCACTTAACTCATCAGGCAACTCCAACCGATAAGCGACTACCCCAACCCGTGCCATTATCCTGAATGGTCCGACAAACCTCGGGCTTAACTTTCCTCTCTTCCTGAATCGTATGATTCCCTTCCAGGGCGACACTTTCAACATTACTCTGTCCCCAACATCAAACTCGATAGGCCTTCGTCGTCTATCCGCATAGGACTTCTGACGATCTTGTGCGGCCTTCATTCGCGCTTTGATCTGATCAAACCTTTCCGACGTCTCTCTTACGACTTCGAGACTTCCTAATTCTTTCTGTCCAATCTCACCCCAACAAACCGGGGTCCTACATCTTCTCCCATACAACATTTCGTAAGGCGGCATGCCTATCGTCGTGTGATGACTATTGTTGTAGGAGAATTCAGCTAACGGCAGATGGCTGTCCCAACTGCCACCGAAGTCGATAATACAAGCACGGAGCATATCCTCCAACGTCTGAATAGTCCTTTCGGACTGACCATCCGTTTGCGGGTGGTATGCTGTGCTGATATTAAGCCTCGTGCCCATCGCCTCATGAAATCTTTTCCAGAACCTCGATGTGAATCGTGTGTCCCGGTCAGATACGATCGTCAAAGGCATCCCATGCCGTGCTACTACTTCGTTGATAAACACTTCAGCTAACCTTTCCGACGAGAACGTCTCGTGAATAGGTAGGAAATGAGCACTCTTCGTTAATCGGTCCACAATTACCCAAATGGTGTCATGACCTTTAGCTGTGCGGGGTAGCTTGGTTATGAAGTCCATCGTAATGTGTTCCCATTTCCATTCTGGTATATCAAGTGGTTGAATCTTTCCATACGGTTTCTGGTGTTCAGCCTTTACTTGCGAGCAAGTCAAGCACTTGCTTACATACTTCGTCACATCACATTTCATTCCAGGCCACCAGTAGTCTTTCTTCAGGTCTTGGTACATTTTGTTGGTACCAGGATGGATAGAGTAACGAGACTTATGAGCCTCATCCAAGATTTTGGTTCTAAGCTCGCCACCCATAGGTATCCATACCCGTCCATAACGTGTTCTAACACCAAGGGTGTTATATTCCAACTTGTCCTGTTGGCCCACCATCCTTTCTCCCTTTATACTTTCTTCCTTCAAAGCTTCATCTTGAGCTCTTTCGATTTCTCTCATCACATCCGATGTTACCACCAACTGGCAAGCCTTCACTCTAATAGGAGTAGGCACATCCTTTCGGCTTAGAGCGTCAGCCACCACGTTTGCCTTTCCAGGGTGGTACATTATTTCACAGTCATAGTCCTTCAGGAGTTCCAACCATCTCCTCTGCCTCATGTTAAGCTCCTTTTGTTCGAAGAAGTACTTCAAACTTTTGTGGTCGGAGTAAATAGTAAACTTTACCCCGTACAGGTAGTGCCTCCAGATTTTCAATGCAAATA
Organism: Smallanthus sonchifolius; assembly: GCA_023525975.1. Classification (NCBI taxonomy): domain Eukaryota; kingdom Viridiplantae; phylum Streptophyta; class Magnoliopsida; order Asterales; family Asteraceae; genus Smallanthus; species Smallanthus sonchifolius. The sequence goes on along the minus strand of JAKNSE010000034.1, from coordinate 2,058,231 downwards.
CGACAGCAGCAAGTTCCAAATCGTGAGTCGGATAGTTGACTTCGTGAACTTTCAACTGCCGCGACGCATATGCAATCACTCTACCGCGTTGCATCAACACACACCCTAACCCCTGACCCGACGCGTCAGAGTATACCACCAGGTCTTCACTGCCCTCGGGAAGGGCCAAGACTGGAGCTTGTGTTAGCTTCTCTTTCAATTCCTTAAATGCCTCATCCTGGGTCGAACCCCATTCGTACTTTACTTCTTTCCGAGTCAACTTTGTCAATGGCGAAGCTATTTTCGAGAAATCCTGGATGAATCTCCGATAGTAGCCTGCCAATCCTAAGAAACTGCGGATTTCAGTTGGCGTCTTAGGAATGTCCCATTCACTTACCGTTACTATCTTTGCTGGGTCAACCATAATGCCGTTCGGGCCAATGACGTGACCTAGGAATTGGACTTCCCTAAGCCAGAACGCGCATTTGGAGAACTTAGCATACAATTTCTCCTTTTTCAGAGCTTCCAATACTTCTTTCAAGTGACACTCGTGATCACCCTCATTCTTGGAGTAGATAAGGATATCATCGATGAACACGATTACCGATCGATCCAGCATCGGTCGACACACCCTATTCATTAAATCCATGAACGCTGCGGGGGCGTTTGTCAATCCGAAAGACATTACGCGGAACTCAAAATGTCCATAACGCGTGCGAAATGCAGTTTTCGGTATGTCTTCTTCCCTCACCTTCAACTGATGGTACCCGGACCGAATGTCGATTTTTGAAAACCAACTTACGCCTTGCAACTGGTCGAACAGGTCATCAATCCTTGGTAAAGGGTACTTGTTCTTCACCGTTCGTTTATTCAACTCACGATAATCGATACACATTCTCATCGAACCATCTTTCTTCTTTACAAACAACACCGGAGCACCCCACGGCGAGATGCTCGGTTAGATAAATCCTTTATCAAGTAACTCGTCTAGTTGGACCATAAGTTCCTTCATTTCCACTGGTGCTAGTCGATATGGAGCCTTAGCCACGGGCTGGGCATCTGGTACTAAGTCAATTCGGAACTCAATTTCTCTATCGCGTGGTATCCCAGGCAAATCCTCTGGAAACACCTCCGGGTACTCGCGTACCACGGGTACATCGTCTAGTTCCTTCACTTCCTTACACTTGTCAATTACATATACCAGATAAGCCTCGCATCCGCGCCTCAAGTAATTCGTTGCCTTAATCATTGAGATGACGTTTGGCATCGGGGCGTCACGATCTCCAAAGACTTCGACTTTGCTACCATCCGGAGCCTTGAGTTGGATTATCTTTCGTTTACATATGATTTGTGCTTCGTTGGCAGTTAACCAATCCATACCCAGCACGACATCAAACCCTCCCAAAACCATAACAAACAATCTGACAGGGAACCTATGACCTTCTATTCTTATCGTAGCGTTGTCAACTACCTCGGTCACTCTCGCAGTTCTACCCTCAGCGGTTTCTACGCTAAAGGCCCTTTCTAGTTTACTAACAGTGTACTTCACTCGCTTACAAAAACTCGCAGATATAAAACTCTTACTGGCACCCGAATCAAATAATACAGAAACAAGAGTGTTGTCAAGGACGAATGTACCTGAAGCCACATCGGGGTCCATTCTAGCCTGATCCTGCGTCAGTGCGTACGCCCGCGTCTTCACACGAGATCCCTCTCCCTTCTTTTCCGGGCCCTTTCCCTTCCCGGTTTCCCCCATCCTGGGCTTCGGGCAGTCCCTACTCATATGACCATTTTCCCCACAATTGTAGCATTTGTAACTTTGCGGGCATTCTCGGGAGTAGTGCCCGGTCTTGCCACACTTAAAGCACAAGTTAGACCCTAGTCTGCATTCACCTACATGCTCCCTTCCACACTTCTTACAAACAGTCGGCTCACCCACTCGAGCTCTCTTATCACGAGCCCCAAACATCCTTCCCCCAGTTCGCTTGTTTGAGAAGCTCGGTCTCTTCTTTTGCTCTTCAATGGCAACAACATTCAGTGCCAGATCGTCAAATACCACGCCACTTAACTCTACCGCCGAATCATAGGTAGTAGGGGCGTTTGCCTTAACATAGGTGCGGACCTGGTCCGGCAACCCTTGAATATAGCAGGCAATCTTTCTCTCTTCAGTAGTGACAAGGTGTGGCACCAGACGTGCCAGTTCATTGAATCGGGTTGTATATTGCCGGTGCGTCATGTTCCCGGCCTTCAACCCCAGAAATTCCCTCTCTACCTTCTCAATCTCGTTCCTTGGGCAGAAATTCTTGATCACCAAAGTTTTCAAGTCAGCCCACATCATCGCATCCACAATCTCGCTCCCTTTTGCCTGACGTACACCTTCCCACCAATGGGATGCTTCCTCCCTCAAGGAGTTAGCAGCAAATTTCACAACTTGATCCGCTCGACATTCGCTGAGACGGATGGCAGCCTCCATACGGATTATCCAGTCAAACGTAGCTACCGCGTCTTTCTTTCCAGTCAGGACTGGCGGGTCACACGCCTTGAAGGACTTATAGTCGCATCCGCGAGCAGGCGGTGCGTTGATTGCCTCAGTGTTCGGGGTATCAACCGTCGGGTTAGACCCACCCTCCCCATTGACCTGCTTCAATGCTTCTGCCAACAGACTTGGCAGAGAATTCTTCATCAACTCGGAGAACTCTCGAGCTATGGCTGCTCTCACTTCTGGTTCAAAAGTGAAAGGTTGTTCTTCAACCTGTGTCTGCTCAGCTTCATGCACGCTAACCGCCGGTTCAGTGTGAACACTTCCTTCTTCACTATACTCTTGGCGCGCAGGGATCCTGCCACGCCCACCATTTCGACCGCCGGTACGACCACCGGTACGGCCACCACGCCTTCCGTTTCCTCTCCTTGCCATTACGTTCTATAAGATAAGAAATCCAATGTCATCACGCTAGTTAACAAATAGAATTCAATAAGCACTGTAAGATGTTAATATACACTGGCCATCTGCAATTAACCATTACACTACCTTTCGATTTCTATTTGACCACCTTTGTGATTCCATCAGAACACAAGTCCTTTCCTAACCCTTCCTAAGGCATACTACATACACATACTCTACTTTTCATACCTGATGCTGTGGCTCGAGTTACCCGTACTGGCAACCGCTTTCGGTCCCATTCAAAGTTTAAGTTCAGATACTGGAAGTGTCCGAATCTCTCAAACTATTGCTCTGATACCAACTTGTAAGGCCCCAAACCCGGGAGGCCTCACTTGTTGGATTTACTCATTCACAAACAGTTCTTAAACATGAATACCAAATAACGCAGCGGAAAATTTCATTTAAACATAACTTAATCGTTGTTCATACATGCGGAAGCGTAAACATTGATTAAAACATATTTACATCATAACTAAACATAACGGGATGCCAGTCTTCAAAGCAGTCGGGTAACTCTTCATCTCTAGCCAAGCATCACCGTCCATCCTCATAACCTGCCTTAACCTGAATGTGTACACTTAAAAACGTCAGCTACGCTGGTGAGTTCTAGTTTTCGTTCGATTTAAGAAATGGTTCATCATTCAAACATTCATTAGGGTTTAACATTCGTATAAGAAAACAGGGCCTTTCATTCGTAAACCTTCGCACATTTAAACACATTGAACGGATCATTTGTTTAAAACATTAACATTCATTTAAGTCATACATTACTATCTAAAATCTGTATCGTTACGCGTCTCTATGTCCCCGTAGGAACCTTTAATGTTGTGGGCAACCGCTACGTATCGCCGTCATTGCCACAACCATTCATTACGTGGGGTCAACCGTTACGTATCGTCGTCATTGCCCAACACGCATCTTTCCTTTGGGAATCAACCGTTACGTATCGCCGTCATTGATTTCCCAATACCCTTTCCCTTAGGATGATCGTCATCACCCGAGTAACCGTCGTTACTCCCTTACCAGTTGTACAACATCAAAACCATTGGCAGGCCACTAAGACACTACCCCTGTTGTTCTTATGGCAACTATGGCTCGCTGTCCATAATCTACCACAAGGCTGGGAATCTCGTTCCCAGACTTCATTCGTCAATTCCATTCATTCGACAGATTAGATTTGTAATGACTTCTTTAAAACCTTTGCCCCTTTTTGTTTTCTTTTCATAAAACCTTTCCTTCACTTTCAAAACCCTTTACCTTTTCATTAAACCATTTCTTTATAACATTCGTTCGTAAACATTCCGTTCATAAACTTTCTTTCCATAAACCCTTCGTTCCAAATCATTTCCTTTCGTAAACATAGTTTCATAAACATCATTTTATAAAACAACATTTCATACGTGTACACACCAGCCCGAAAAAATTATATAAAAACATTTAAAAGAGGGCTTCTAGAACTCACCTGATACGCTAATATGGGTTGTCCTAAACGAAGGTCCAACAACGTCACTTCAGATCTAAATTGATTAGTTAAATACACATCAGACCAATCCCGACTCTAACGGTTTAACCATTCTAACATACTGACTTCACTTAATCAGTTCTGATGTCTGCGCACTTAGCAAGTGCGCAGACTCTACTTCCTGCGCACTTAGCAAGTGCGCAGGTCCTTCCTCCTGCGCACTTAGCAAGTGCGCAGGTTCCTCTTCCTGCGCACTTAGCAAGTGCGCAGGACCTGCTCCGTGCGCACTTAGCAAGTGCGCACGACCTGTTCTTCGCGAAAAACCCTAACTTTCGCATTCGGGTCTGATCGTGTCAAGATCCCGAACCTGTTGCATTCAAAACGTTCGTTTTCCATTAAGGAACTCAAATCCTTGATTATCTTTCAGTTTCATCCGTTCAAACCTTACATTTTCACCCAAAACCCGAAAAACCCAAAAACGAACAAAAACTCAGATTTAGGTCGGATCGTTACCTGAATCGAGCTTCTGATCCGGAGGTTCTTCTCACGAGTTATGGAGCAACACACTTCTCAAATCTCGGGTCGATTCGACAACTTTCTCTCTCTACGGTTTCTCTCTCTAGAAGTTGCAAATGAGAGAAATGGGTTGTGACCTTGGCTATTTATAGGGGAGGCTCCCCTTCTAGCCCATCCGACCCGACCCGACATGCCTCGTTCGTTTATTTTGTCATTTTAACCGTCGTTTTATTTTTGGGATGTTACACATATGAATTACAATAAACCAAAAAGGGTTGTGACATGTTTTCTCCCCAAAATAAAAACAGTAAAAGGGGTCGTGAAACTCACCTGCGTTGCGTAGTAGGTAGTATCACACAAGTATGAGATTTAGAATCTCAAGTGTTAGCCTGCACGGCTTACGTATGCCCTATAATTATAAACACATAAGTTAGGGACATATGGGATTTGTGACGACGACACAAAAGATTAGAACGTCTTAAACATTCTAAGGATTAAAGAGTAGATGAACGTGTCTACGGAATTATATGGATTTCTTAATATGATTATTAAGGGGTACGCGTCACGTGTTGTACGTTATTAATGAATGAATACATACGTACGTTAAAGTCGTTTACAAAAGTTTAAAAAAATAATATAATCTAATATATATTATTTTTAGGCTCGACGGATTAACTAAATAATCATTTATGTGGTAAAATAATAAATATATTATTTTCTATTCGAGATTATAAACGTGAGTAAATAATATAAATAATTATATTATTAATTATTTTGAAACGTCACACGAGGTATAAAACGATGCGAAATAATATAAAATATATATTATTTAATAACAAGAGTCATGAGTTGAAAATAATATAAACATGTTATTTTATACGAAGTTACGGTTTGAATATAATATAAATATATTATTTTTAAAAGTGAGAATAATATAAAAATAGGTTATGAAACCAAACCCAAGCCTACGGGTTGTTTTCCGGTTAAAACTCTTTAATATAATAATATAATAATATAAGGTTTGATTTTTAATAAGCTCTAACCAGTTCCACCCGCTAGGGAATCGCAATATTAAATAAACCAAAATGATTTTAATCATCTCGGCCATCAAGTTCCTTCCCCCAAACGCGATTTCGAACCCCGGATCATCCCAAATCCGATGAATTCGGCTTCGATTACACCAAATGACATAGGGGTTTTGTTAATTGAGATATGGCGAATCTGAAGTGATGTTTAATTGTAAAACTTACACGTTTTGAATCATTTAATCACGCAAATACGGGCCGAACCCTAGCCCAAGAACACAAGATTAATTTGATTGAATTCGGTATTGATTTGGATTGAAATCATAGGGCTTTTATTAAAAGAGGGGTTTCAAACCTAGTCATGTAGTTTAATTTGATTAATATAGTGTCTAATATCGAAAGCCCCAAATCAAAATTCGTAAGAACCCTAGGTTAGTGATTTCAAACAATTTGATGTTATAAGTTTGAATTAGCATGGGCTTTTGATCTAGACATCGAGACGAGGCTGTGGACATGTTCAATTTCAGTATTCATTACCGAATTGATACGGTTCGATTAAATCCAAAAGTATATGAACCCTAGAACTGGTTCCCGCAGAATTCGATAATGCAAGCCACAATAATCATAGGGCTTTTGATTAACAGGTAAAAACGAAGCTATAGGTGGGTTTAAATACCAGAAATAGTTGTGGATCGACCGAGATTGACTAGGGCGGCTCTGACTTCGCGTACGGTTGCTCTTTCGCGACTCCGACTTCGATCACAGTGAAATTGACGTGTGGAAATGCTCCAGAGAGTTGCGTAAATCGTGTGCAGGGACTTAATTCGTGAATTGGTATACATGAAATGGTGAATTTGATAGTATTTGTTAGTGAAGTCGACGGTTACGACTATAGTGACATAATTGGGATTAATTCGGTAATTTAACGAGGATTAAAGGTTCAATGATGATCGTGATTGTCATTAAGGTCTATTTCGGTTACGAATTCCAATCGAATTCGGCTATACTTCGCGGATTAGCCTTAAGAACATAAGGTTTGACTTTCACAAGTCAAACAGGAACAAGAACTCTTGATTTTGACTTTCAGTGTCAACAGAAATAGAATTGGGCTAATTACAACTTGATCCCTGAAGTTTGAATCCAGATATTGACAGAATTAGTCCTTGGGATTTAATTTTGTTAAATAAGTTAAGATGTAACTGGATTTAGTTAACGAGGTTAAGTTTTTAAAAGAATATCTAACGGGGTTGTTAACGGCGTTAACATGAAAAGTCCGGATTGCCACATACAAGGCTAGGTTGGTAGCTAAAGGTTTTACACAAAGTGCAGGATTGGATTATAATGAAATTTTCTCACCTGTTGTCAAACATACTTCTATAAGAGTAATTCTTGCTCTAACTGCTTATAGAAATTGGGAATTAGAACAACTAGATGTGAAAACTGCATTTCTCCATGGTAATCTGGATGAAAAGATTTATATGGTTCAACCTCAGGATTTTGAGGTTGCAGGGCAGGAGGAGAAGGTGTGTTTACTGTTGAGGTCATTGTATGGACTAAAACAGTCTCCCAGGCAGTGGTACATCAGATTTGATGAGTATGTGACTTCACATATTCAAATGAGTAATTTTGATAGCTGTGTATACTACAGGGAACATGTTAAAGGGGATTATGTCTATCTACTTTTGTATGTAGATGACATGTTGATAACCTGTGGAGATAAGTAGGTAATAAATGATACTAAAGAACTGCTAAAACAGGAGTTTGATATGAAAGAGCTTGGTGAAGCAAGAAAGATTTTGGGAATGGAAATAACAAGGGATAGAAGTCAATGTTTGTTATTCTTAAAACAAAGTTCTTATGTCAAAAGGGTGTTGTCCATGTATGGAATGGAAGGTTGTAAATCTGTTGGTACACCTCTTGTAGCTCATTTCAAGTTATCTTGCAGAGACTATCCTCAAACATATGATGAAAAGGTTTGGATGGAGAAAGTGCCTTATGCAAATGTGGTGGGCAGTTTAATGTATCTTATGGTGTGTACAAGATCAGACATTGGTTATTCTGTTAGTCTTGTTAGCAGATATATATCATGTCCAGGTAAAGCTCATTGGAAGGCAGTAAAATGGATACTTAGGTATCTCAGTGGGTCTTGTGATATTGGGCTTATTTTTGGCAAAGGAGCATGTGATGCGGTTGTTTTGGGATATTCTGATTCAGATTTTGCCAAAGATTTAGATAAAGGCAGATCTATGATTGGATATGCTTTTACTGTGTTTGGTTCTTTGGTTAGTTGGAGAGCATCTTTGCAGCATATAGTTAACCTATCTTCAACAGAAGCTGAGTATGTAGCTCTTACTGAAGCAGTCAAAGAATGTATGTGGTTGAAAGGCTTTGTCACAGATTTGGGTTTGTGTTTGGATAAATTTGTGGTGTTATGTGATAATATGGATGCTTTACAGTTGACAAAGAATCAAGTGTTTCATCATAGGACCAAGCATATCAATGTAAAGATGCATTTTATAAGAGATGTGGTCAAGAACAAGGAGGTTGAGCTTGAGAAGGTGGATACTTTAGAGAATGGGGCAGATATGTTTACTAAAGTGTTACTGGGTCCTAAATTTGAATTTTGCTTGAAGTTGTTGAATGTGGGTTGAAATTGACCATAGGTGGAGATTGTTGGAGTTTTATGGTCTATTTCATATGAGGTTAAAATTTCAGGGATTGTTTCTGTCATTTCTTGATAGTTTGTTATGTTTTGGTTAGTTTTGTCAAGTTTGATAGTTAGAGGGGCTGATATGCCAAGTTTATTAATTAGTTGTTAACAAACAGATTTGGTATAAGAGAGGGTTAGTTCATTGAGATCGATTGATCTGTTCTTGTGAGTGATTTCATTTTCTTGTTTTGTAATTGATTTCTAATTCGATAAGAGAGTAATCGTTTGGTGTGGATATCTTTGATTCAATTTCTATGAGTGATTATTATCAACGTATAAAGTGATTTTTTGTGTGAAGCCACTAGAATTCGACACTTGTATTAGGTGGAGGGGTGTTTGCGTCAAAAACAAAACTATGCTATAATCACGCTAAAGATATACGCTAAAAAATAAAAGCAGGCATCAATGCAAGTAACAAGACAACACACACGTTAAAGATGTATGCTCGTCAAACATACACGCCAAAGATATGCTACGTAATTAAGTAGTGTATTACGCTATGTAATTACGCACATTAACACCTTTTTAAATTGTTTTTTATAAAGTTTATATAGCAATACTATAGGCAAATTAAGGATAATAAAATTCTTGATTTTATGGCGTAATTCTTTTTAAAATAATGAAATGTATAAAAGTTATTTGAGTTTAATAAGAACCACAGAAACTAGATAAAAGTCAACAATTATGAATCGCCTAACCTTCTTATTAGTTTTCTTCTTGTACATGTGTCACCCCATACAATCTTAACCAATGGCTTACGTTACTTTGCACCGAAACTTACTTTTGTATTTGACCCTGGATCTATGTGTGAATCAAAACTTATATCAAATTAAAAAATATAAATTTTAGATTTAATGGTATAATGATAATAAAAATGAAGTATATTAAATATGTTTGAGATAAAAAATAAAAAATTAAATTGTTGAAAACCTTTTTTTTTAATTTAAATGAAAAGTCAGTTTCTTATCTTTAGTTTTCTCAAACCCTTTCACAAGTATTTAACTTCATATTAGTCGTAATTTTGTAACCCACTATCAAATTTCAAAGTGAAATCAATGACTAAAATTACTTCTTATGTTTTATGTGATGGAAGAAAACCTCTTTTTACAATTATCTCTCTAAGTTGAATTATTAACATTACACGTGTAATTAACTGATTACATCTCTCTCTAATCTATTCTCTTATTGAAATATCGTTTTGAAAAACAAAACAAGGAAAACATTTTTATCAATGTTTTCAGAACCGGACCGGACAACGAACCGGACACCTTAGAGGTTCACTGGTCGGACCGGATTCAAGAACCGGATGACGCAATAAATAATATAAATATTCATAAAAATATATAGAAAAATATAAAAAATTCCAAATACTATAAATACAACCATTTAAACAATTTTAAGTCAATGACGAGGGTTGTAAGTCTATATGAATTTTGATTCTTTTGAATCTTCAATTTTGATTTTGATTAGAGTTTTAGAGGACCTGTGGTAGCGTATAAGTGAAAAGGAAATAGACAAATTGGGTTAAAATTGTAAATATAAGCAAGTAGGAGGTCTGTAGGATAAAAAAATAAAAAAATAGTAAATTTAAACTACCCGGTTCGACCACCGGTTCGACCGCCGAATCACTTAGACCGCTCGATTCAACCAGCAAACGGTCTCAAAGCATGTAACCGGACCGGTGGAGGTCACGGTTCCCGGTCAGACCGGTCGTTCCGGTCCAGGTTTAAAAACATTGATTTTTTATATTAATATCTTACAATGAATTAAAAAAATACTATTAAAGTGAATAAAAAAAATACTAACATGGGCCAGGAATACTTCAAAGTTTAACCCCATTTCTTTTGTCCCAAAACAAAAACAAAACAAAACATCATTCCTAAATTTAGTATCAGAAGTGAGAGGGAATAGAGTTTAAAAATGAATGGTAGTTGGAGAGTGTGTCAAGGTAAAATACCTATAATACCCTTTATAAAGTTGTATTAGTGCCACCCTCACCATTATCAAACTTCTAAAATCAAATTATTGTTACAATAACACTTAAAACTTAGGAAAATAATATTTATGTAGTTATACCCAAAATAAATATTATTTGGATAAGACAAATGGAGAAAATGCTTTTATTGTTCTTCAGTAGCCAATGTATTCTTCAGCTCCTTTTTGTTCACCTAAAGTTTACACCCAATTTGATTAGTTAGGTTTATTTATGAAATTATACCCGACCCCGACCCGCCCATTTTCTTGTCAATATGAAGGGCATTATACGTCACATGTATTTAAAAAAAATGAGTCAAGTGCCCGGATAGTCCTGTGGTATGTCCAAATTTTGGATTTGATTACCTAAGTTTGAAAAACTACACTGTCAGTCCCTAAATTATGCATAAACGTAACATGTTTGGTCCATAGGATTTGATCCCTAACTTTTTATGTTAAGTATTTTGAAAATGACCAAAATACCCCTAGATTAAAAAACAAAAAAATAAAAAGAAAGCCGCTTGAGAACTAGGGGCATAAATACAAGTTTTTATTAATTAAAACTTTTTGTATAAATTTTATTTTTTTCATCTAGGGGTATTTTGGTCATTTTCAAAATATTTAACAGAAAAGTCAATTGTCATCCACTCCAAAGACCAAACATGTTACGTTTATGCATAATTTGGAGACTGACACTGTAATTTATTAAATTTAGGGACCAGATCCAAAATTTGGACATACCACAGGGACCATCCGTGTACGTAACTCTAAAAAATGAAATGCATCAAAATAGGATGTAATACAAGATGAAAAAATATTGTATTTTACCTTTCCCATGGCATTTCGAGGCAGCAAATCCCACACGAATAATCGAGTTGGTATCTGGAGAGGGTAAAACAAGATCAGTAAAACTTTTACATGCTCATAATATAAGAAAATTTATTTTTCCATGGTGCGGTGAGGTGAGATAACCCTAGTCTCATACCTTGTATGGTGCAAGTTTCTGTTTAGCCCATGAACATAGTTCATCTAAGGTTATAGCAGGCTGTAAATCATTCTCGCGAATCTTTTTTATTTCCGCATTTGGCACAACTATTGCAGTTACAGCTTCTCCATAAGTTTTATCTGGTAAGCCTAACACGCAACATTCTGAAATGGCGGGATGCTGTGTAGAATTGATGAGAATTTTGAATTATTTAAAATGCATTTCCCATTTTATAACTACTTAATGGATAAAAATTGGTGACGGGTGCTTACTTCTAAAAGAATTGCCTCGATTTCTAATGCCGACAATTTGTATCCACCTACTTTCATTATATCAGCATTGGTACCTGATTGCAGGACATAAAAGTGTCACATGAGTATTTGTAATTATATGAATAATAAGTATTGAAAAGAAAATGACAGAAGAATAGCAAACGAATCTTACGTCCCAAAATAACATAATATCCATCTTCGTCTACTTTAACAGCGTCACCAGTTTTGAAAAACCCACCCTCTATAAATGAGTCCTTGGTTACCTAAAGGTTAAAAAGGTTCAGCATACTGGATATTAATTATTAATCCGGTAAACAAAAATTAAAAGCAGTCCAGGGTGTAGAGTGAGTGGTAATCTCTTTGTGACAATTGGCAAAATGAATTGGTTGGACAGGTCGGTAATGAGTCAGAACGGTTATTATTTGCACTGCTCAAAACAGGTCTAGTCGGTTTGGTTGGTTTGAAAACACTTTTTTGTACATAAGTTTTAATATTTTTATAAATAATTGGTGTGCCAAATTACAAAGATAATAATAATATGATTTTTTTTAATAAAATGATTTAGAAGGTTTTATGCATTAAAAAATACACTAGCCTTTGGGAATCGTTCGACTTTTTTCCTATTATGCTATTCTTTTATATTTTACCAGTTTGACATGTTTAAAACATACCCCGAATCAACTCATTTATCAGTAAATGTGTTGACATTGCAACCTTTAGTAATTACCTAACACACGGACGTACTATTAGCATGTTGCAGATTGGCAAACAAAAACTACAGTTAGCAAATTTGACAACTGCCTTGTAAACTTTCTGTTAATGAAATTCATACATGACAAGCATGTCAATTTTGGAAATTTAACAATTTAAATTGATTCAATATTATCACAACATATGTGAGCATGATATCATTACTTAACAATACAAAAAGATATAAAAGTACCTCAGGACGTTTCCAGTATTCCTTAAACAACGAAGGGCTTTTGACACAAAGTTCACCAACCCCCTCACTACCATCTTTTTCTGCAAGAATCTTGACCTATAATTACCAACAATTAACTGTAGTCAAATTCATAGGGTTCCTACCTTCTAACATTATGAGTTTGTATATTTTCTCAATCTAAAAATAATTACAAAAAATCCTTGATTAAAAATATTTACTGACCTGCACGCCTGGAAAGGGTTTGCCTACAGTGCCTCCTTTTCGTATCCCTTTTAATGGATTTGAAATTGCCATGACAAACTAAGATAGCAATTAGCCATAATCATACCATTAATTAACAATCCATAGAACTTATAAAAAAAATAAACAATCTAGTTTACCTCTGTCATGCCATATCTTTCCAATAGTCGATGTCCTGTAATGGCTTCCCATTGTTGCATGACGGGCAGGGGTAGGGCTGAGGAGCCACTCATCTATTCAAAACAGTATATTCTTATTGAAACGATATAAATTTTGGAAATAACAAGTCAATAATATAATATCTGGAAGAAGAACAATGAATCAAATTAAGTACAGGACATAAGAAGTCAATAAGTCAACCAAATGCCATATGTTAGTAGTATGAGGCATTTCCAAGACACACACACATATATCTTTCCAATTGATTGGGCCACATGTCTTAATCTCATTCTTATTTTCAATTAATCATTTATATATATAGACATGCACAAAATCTCTAGAGTAATCACCATTAAACGCAACTGGCTTCCAGCTGAAGCAGAAGCTGCTTGCAAGTCTGGATCCATAGCCTCATAGCCTTGTATCAGCCTGGTATACATGGTTGGAACCTAAAAACAAAAATGATTTCAGATATTTAAATTTATATTTATTTAAAAGAACAGAAACAATCAGGATATATTATTCTCGCATGGTCAATTGGAAATGTATACGTGACTCGAAGAAGGAATAAAAATGAGATTTTACCCACAAAAGACGGTATTTGGTACAAAAGTTAAACAACACACTGTTTACTATTCTTGAACATAATGTGCATACCCATAAAATTTATATAAGGAAGAATGGCATACCCCTGTAAATACAGTTGTTGCATGATTAAGTTTAGTTCCATCTTTTGGATATGATTCACGCCATCTTTTCCAGATACCGCTCACACTAAACTTCGGCATGAACTCAACCTTAAAAACATACATACAAAAACTCAAAACTTTGGCTTGCTAATAGCACTAAACTCAACTGCTAGTAACATAATAACCGTAACAACTAACCATGGAACCAGCATAAAGAGGAGCAAATAATGCATTGAAGAGTCCATGCACATGTATAGATAAAGTTAAGGATCAATGAGAAGATATTACAAATATTAATCAACAAATATAACATAATAGCATCCAGCAGAATTATTGTAACACTTAATTAGGATATGGTGTAATGGTAAGCAATGCAGAAAACAATCACTTGATGTGTACTCCCAAGCTGTTGCTAATGTTTTCACCTGAAATTAAGCAGAAAAGCAACAATTACAATCCTACCAACAAGTTCTTTTCCAAGATAATGATTTGTGTTTTTTTTATGGATTATTGGATTTTAATAATCCCACATTTTACCAATTGGCCAATAATAATCCCAACTGAGAATATTCTTACCACCGGTCCCTACTTTCAAACTATTTTTTTACATTGGACCCCCCGTTAAAAAACTTAACGTCGTTAGAGTTTATATGACGTGGACATCTGCAAACCGCCGGAAAGTCGAGCCAAGCTAGCAGTGGTCTCGTTTTGGCTTTTGAAATTGGCTTTGGTGGTGTTTAACTGGTCTCGTTAAACACCACTGTTGTCTCTGTTTGGACTTTCCAGACAAACGAGACCAGTTAAACACCACCAGAGCCAATTTCAAAAGCCAACACGAGACCATTGCTAGCTTGGCTCGACTTTCCGACGGTTTGCAGATGTCCACGTCATATAAACTCTAACGGCGTTAAGTTTTTTTAACGAGGGGTCCAATGTAAAAAAATACCTTGAAAGTAGGGACCGGTGGTAAAAATATTCTCAGTTGGGATTATTATTGGCCAATTGGTAAAAGGTGGGATTATTAAAATCCAATAATCCTTTTTTATCAGTAAAGTACACACAAAACTACCTGTGCTAAAATGCTGTTATGTGTATGAACAACTCCTTTAGGTTTCCCAGTTGTACCACTAGTATACAAAATCAATGCTGGGTCATCACCTGTATGAAAGAAAAACAGCAAATACAGGAACTAATAAAATAAACTGATATCCTAATAGTAAATGAAATTGGGCAAATGCACGAAATTTACACTTTTTCAACATTTTAGCAAGCAACTTCACACTAAGGCAAATTAGAAACCAACTTATACTTTATTACCAATTCCAGATGCAACATTGCATACACATATTCACTAAAATGACAAATAAGTTACCACACCAATAATTTTTGGGAAATCAACAAAGAAACAACCTGTTACAGTTTCTGGTTGATGCAATCAGTAATAAAACTTAATTTAGTTGTCAAAATCAGTAATAAAGTGTGAGTTGATTTCTACTTTGCAGTTAATTTAAAGTCAGTTGCTTAAATCGCGAAAAAAAAATTCATTTTTGTTTCTTGTAGTTTGACCTGTGAAATTATATACAAGTAAAATGAGTAAACACCTTTTACTCTATTTGAGAATTGAACTTCTTTCTGAAGTACACCATCATTACTAGGAACATCAGGTATCAGAGAAAATTGAGCCGCGGTTTGAGCTGCAATTTTTTGCATAAGCTCGCTATGATCCTCGGTACTCAAAATCATCGATACATCCTATAAAAACACATCGATACATCCTATAAAAACAAGCTTCTTAAAAAAGCTATTTTATCACAAAACATAATGTAGGAAATACAAAAAAGAAACAAGGAGTTAGAAGTTGTTTTCAGAGCAAACCGAATCAGTCATGACATGTAATAGCTCAGCTTGCGGGTAGCTTAGCGCTAGCGGCACTGCTACACCGCCACTCAACCATACGGCTAGCACTCCAGCCACAAACTCAGCAGAAGGTTTAGCCACCACACCAATCCTAGCACCATTCAGGCTCTTATTCTCTGTGGTCCCATCAACCTGCAAAAATGATAAGTAATGGTTGCTTAGACAGTTCTAACTTGCAATATATTTTTCAAAATTCAAATCCAGTAAAGTAATTTGAACTCACAGCTTTTTGATCATGGCTGGATAACAGAAGAGATATATTCCAAGCAGAAGAAACTAGATGACTGTAGCCATAACTTTTGTCATCAGCTTTGAGAGCAACATTTTCATGAGACGAGCCATGGCTCGCAATCGCTTTGACAACCTCCATGAATGTTCTACAACCTAAAGCTATAAAGTTTATAAAAAAAGCTTAATGCAAATTAATAACATTTCACTTAAATCATCAGGAAATTTCATAATTCAACATTCAGATACTTGTTATCCATGTCAATTTTAAATCCTAATGTTTCAAATTATGCTATAATATTCTAAAAGGGCTAATCATAACCTCAGATTGTACCTATAAAATTACATCAAGAATGAAGCAATTGCATATTTGCATGATCCCTAATGATGTTCATCTCATGCATGGTAAAAAAACTACTTCAAATCATAAAATTGTCAAAGAGGCATTTCAACAAACACCTGGGGGGTCCAATTCAAACCCTAATTTCTTCAACAATTCATTCAAGAAAACAAAAGGATTGATTTTTAACAGAGCTATAATCAATGAAAATCAACAGGGAAGGGAGCAACTTACTAGAAAACTGACGAGAGTGAGGGTAGGTAGCAGTAAACAGAGGATTGTGGTGGATGAATAAGTGGTTGAAGAAGAAGGCTTTCTGCTTGTAGTTATTATGAAAAATGGTAATAAATGAGGAGCATTTGTTCATCGCTGTTAGCGGTGAAGGGGGTTGAATTTATAGCAATCCAACTGGCAAAAAAATGGAGAAAATCAATGAATTAATTAGCTAAAAAAGATGATTTTACACGTTTCTTTGGTGGAACCGTCGTCAACGGAAGGGACAAAGATTTGTTGATCAAATCAGATACGAAGGTACAATAAAATTTGAAGCCGGAGGTGATATGGTGTAATATCTTAGTTATCTGATTGGGCCATTAGCTGTTGGAGGTGCTAAATTCTTAGTTGGTGTTATTTTTATATTTTTCTAAACCGGACCGGATAATAAATCTGTTCGGGCGTCTTAGACGCTCAATAAGTCTAGTTTTTCTTTTGTTTTTTTTTATTTTACTGAAATGGTGTTTTTGCTCAAAGGGTATGCTCGAGGCCCATAAGTTAACTTGTTTACCAATTATGTTAAAATATATTTATTTTTTTAAAATTAAAAAAGGAGATAGATTAGGATTGGTGATTGCGATCGGTGTCTAGCGATAGTCGGTACTCGATACATAAAAAAACTATGATAGTCGACTGTCGATAAATAAAAAAGAAAACTTGGGATGATTGTGATTGGCGATTGAAGATTGTTCGATACATAAAAAACCTTAGTAATGTTTTAAAAGATTTGAAACGAGTTAATTATTTTCCAAATGCATTAATTGCATATAGATATTTGTTGACTATTCCAGTAACGGTGACATCTATAAAAAGAAACTTTTTTAAATTAAAATTGTTGAAGCCTAATTACGATCCATAACCACAATGTTTCAAGAAATACCTAATGAGTTGACAATGATGGCTATTAAGAACGATTATTTAGGGGGTGTTTGGGATTACTTATTTACTCTACTTATTGACTTATTAACTTATATAAGTTAATAAGATGTTTGGGTAAACTAACTTATTTACACTACTTATGGCATTTTCAAGAAGTAAGGGGAATGTTACTTATTACTTATAACTTATAGGTGTAAGGTATAAGTCAGTAAGTAGTTTTGAAAAGGAATCCCAAACACCCCATTAGAGGGTATGGATTATAAAGAGTTGATCAACAACTTTGCTTTCAGAAATGCTAGGAGAGACTCAGGGGCTGTTTGATAGTCTCTTAATGATTCCATTAAGAGGCTACCCTCTTAATGATTTCATTAAGAGGCTACCTCTGAATCGTTCAGATGTAAGGGGTGTTTGTTTCGCTGACAGCCCACCTCTTAATGGTTCATTTTACCTCTTAATGGTTCATCAGAAAACTCACGCTGAACCACTTAACGATTCAGCACTTAATGGTTCAGCACTTGCCAAACAGCCCATCACTAATCGTTTAACTATGTAAAATAGATCATTTTTCTACAATAATTTTGTTTTGTTTATTGTTATAACAATTACCGTCGATTTAATAAATATATATATATATATATAAGTTTATATTTTAGGGACCTACTTTGGTTAGTTTTACAGAATATTCGAAATCATTGACCGAGTTCCCTTCTATCATACAAAAGCTAACTCTCATTCTCAACAACTATCATCTTTCATCTCCTCGTCATGCCTGACACATGGAATGCACCGCATCGGTTCTTTCACACCCGCTTATGCAATCATCCTTTCATTTCTCCTACACTTTTATTGTATTTTCCTTTTTTATAATAGCACACATAGGCTCCCTCTACTTTATCATCAAACTGGTGTAGTAAGGTCAATTTGATATCATTTACAAATTGTTGATGTGTTGTATTTGTAATAATTTCGGTTGGAATTTCCTTTAATAATAAAATGTTTTCTTGATCTAATACATATCCATCTACCCATTTCATTAGGTAGGTTGATATGAATAAATAAATTGATGTGTAGACAAGAAAAATAAATGAATGTGGACGACTCTCATTATACCTTTGGGCCAGGACATATTAAACTCAGCGATGAGCCTTTTGATATTGGCTGATCGGAGTCGAAGGCTTATGGTTTAGCGGTATTATGGTTTGTTAGAAATATGTTAAAAAAACGTGTAAAGTTAAGAATAGGATTAAATTGTGTATGAGTTAGTCTAACTAAAAAAATTAGGTTGATTGCAATGGGCTATTTCAAATTCGGGTGTTTTGTTATAGTCTAGCTGTGAGCATAGAAACGAAATAATCAAATCATAACTGAGAAAATTAAACAAAAATAAATAACCCCGATGATTCAAATATGATATTTTATAACCAATTTTTCTGGTCTGTTTTTGGTTTATGTGTATAAACTAGTATTGAGACCCCGCGTTGCGGGGACGTAAGACCGTGAAAATAACTTACGTCGAAACATTGTCATGAGCCCGCACGTTGAAGGTAAGAAAAACGAAACCTGGAAGTCGTCAATAACATTCGAAACTTCACATAAAAAAATAAACCGTTAAAAAATTCACGTCGCTAGCAAAAACCAAACAGTTAAAAATATTAACGTTGATAAAAATAAATACGTTAAAGTTTGGATTTTATAAAAATCATATGGAGGATAAAAAGATAAATAAATTGTAAAAAAATCGAAACCTCTAATCAGCTTTAACGGCTTTTATGCATTATGACGTGCAATTTGGTTTTGAATGACATTACGCCAAAACACAGATAAAAATAATCATGTCGCAATGGTATATTCGAAATTTTTTATAAAACTTATAACAGAAACAAAAATAAATTAAAAAAATTTAAGTGTAAAAAAATATAGGGTATAAAATGTAGATATAGCTAAACTTAAGGTGGTTAAATTGTAACTTTTTAGGGCTCTTAATGTAAAATAAGAATTTGTGCTTTGACCACTTGTAAAATATGCATTAATTCTTTCAAGTTTACTAGAAAATATGACTCGCGCGTTGCAGCGGGGCCATACGGTGATATTAACGTGTTTATGTACATAATTAAAACTCACGTGATGCGACGTGTTTGTGAACCTCGTTACGCGTGTTGCGGCGACGACAATAATGTGACTAAGTACATAAAAGAAACGTATGAAGTTACCACGACTCGGTTCCGGAGATCAAAAAATAGATAAGTTGCAGCGCGAATAGAAGTTAAAATTGAAACGACAAATTCATTAAAACAAAATTAAATTAACGTTGCGACGTAAACAAAACTTAACATTGAAACGACAAACTCGTTAAAAAATTTTATTAACAAAGACAATTATACAACGGTACCGACGTTCTTTAGTCAGTGTCGGTCTAATTCTTCTAGGTACCAGCACGTTACCGACAGTCGATATAACCAACGGTACCTAAAAATTATATTTAACGATTTAAAAAAAAGTTAATGAACGAATGTTATTGGAGAAAATAAAATTTAATTTTAAAAAAATGTTAACGAACGAAAATTATTGAATAAAATAAAATTTAGTAAAAAAGTAATAGGTTAAAAGCATACATTATATATAATACAGGAGAGTAATTAAAAGAATTAGAAAGTTGAGTGTTTAATTAGTAATTATAAAAAAGTTAAAGGGTTAATCTTGGTCGGTGGCATTTAAATGAGTATGTTAGAATTAACAAAACCTTAAATTGCAACGTCGGTGGCTAATGGGAAGCCACCAACAAAGCACATGGTTATTGTTATCTATTTGAATTTTTGTTCATTTGTCAAAAGTTCCTTTTGGTGGATTGGTTAAGGCTTCAACTCTTTGTTTGGTTTGTCCAGAGCCCAAGTTCGATCCACACTTCAAAAACTCTTTTTTCTTAGTTTTTTTTTTGTTTTTTGTTCTTTTTAGATTTGTTATTTTTTACTTTTGATTACTTTTTATTTAACTATTAAGGCGCAATGTGAGATGCATAATACATTTTTTTATCTATGTTTCAATCTCTAAAACCGATCCGTCACAACACGCGTAACTAAGTTCCAAAACGCTTACCCACGTTAATGTCATCGTATGGCTTCACCGCAGCACGAGGTTTTTTTACTTTATTCTAATTTCTTTCATTAATTTATCAAATGTTGACATAGCATAAACACGCGATAACTAGGTCCTATTTACGTTGCAATGTGCAAGGCGAATCGCAACGTGTGGAGAATCGACATACGCCGTCGCCGCAACGCGCGGGTCTTTAAACTAGTTATTATATATTTTTTAAAATTTTTATAAATCTATATCTATACTACTATATAATTAGAGGTGGCAATCTTGACCCGTTCTTCAAAAAGCTTGAGACGGTCGTGCTAGCATTTACCAACTATGAATCCATTATACGAGCAAACCGCAAACAAACAAAAGCACCCAGTAAAATACCATTCATAGCAAAACCAGAGATAGGGTTTGGAGAGTGTATGATGAAGGCAAACCTTTGTATATCGTAAGATATAGAGAGACTACACCCGATTACAAATCCATTATAGTAAAATTTAATTTGAACTCGTGCAACCAAACATTTCTCCATAATAGTTACATTTGATTTGAGTTCGAATCACTAAATTAATAAAAGACGTAATGCATGAGGATTAAAAAGTGTTTATAATAAATGATGAATTAAATGTCTACCATTGTCTATACTTAAACAAGTTGCTATATATACATATAGCATAACACCCAACATTTTGTAACCGTTAGTAATTGGAACAAAAGTTGATAAATAATCCCAAAATGGCCACCGGAAAACCCTTCCGAGAAGTAGAGTTAATAATCTCAGGACGACGGCGTTCTTTTCCCGGCGGTGTTGTCTCCGAACACTAGCACTGATTCCACTGCAACAGAACTCTCTGCTTTTGAAGATGCAATCAAAGCACATAATTCATGGCTAGAGTCTCTTCTCCGAAAACGTGGCCGAGGTTTCCCGGTTATATCTCCTTTCGACTTCAACCGCGTTGTCGAAGCTTTTGGCTTCCTGGAATTGCTCTATGTCGGCGGCGGAGCCCCTCGGACCCAAGACGTTGACAACACAGCAAACGAAAGCCCTCTCGACAAGGAAATTCCTTTCCATCACGAGATGACTTACGTAAACTCCTCTATCCGGTTGCTTTCTCAATTTCGTTTAGGTTAACATACATGTAAAATAGCTCGTGACTCAAAACTCGCTCAGAAAAAGCTCAGTTTGTAAAGAAACCAAGCTCGAGCCAAGGTTGGCTCGTTTCCTAAACTTTTAGCAATTTAGAGCCCAAGTAAAAAAAGACAATTTAATTAGTTAAGCCCAACTCTCCATCATTATTCAGTCCATCTCACATCAAGACCTTTTCATCATTCTAATTTTAACAATTTAACCGAGCTGAGCCAACTTTTTTAAAAGTCAAGCTCAAGTTTTTAGCTCGGTTTAAGATTCGAGGTGAGCTCGAGCTCGCCCCGGATTGTGAACATGATCAACTTGGTTTATAAGTCCTAATTAAGGCAATTATAGGCCAAAGTAAACATTCATCAATCAATTGGTTACAATATTATTACTTTACTATGAAAGGGTATAGAAATTAATCCTT
Organism: Smallanthus sonchifolius; assembly: GCA_023525975.1. Classification (NCBI taxonomy): domain Eukaryota; kingdom Viridiplantae; phylum Streptophyta; class Magnoliopsida; order Asterales; family Asteraceae; genus Smallanthus; species Smallanthus sonchifolius. The sequence continues at coordinate 2,036,056 of JAKNSE010000034.1, read as the reverse complement.
GGTATAACAGATTCCAGATCCCCCTACAAAGTTATTTTTCTTTTGCGAAGAAGAACCAGAAAGAGGGGGATATGAAAAGATGAAAGAGAGACACTCGGATTTCGTTGCGAAACTAGAGGAGCATGGACTCACAGGTGACGATCATCATCATCCTTCTCAGGTTGGAAGTCCGCATACAAAACCGGTGACAAAAAAATTGCAGAGGAAAGGTGTGTAAATAAACCTTACAAAGGAACATTATAAAGAATATGGATGATTACAAAGCTAATTATGAGAAAGATAAATACAATAAATCTTGTATACGTAATAAACCATAATTAATATTTTCTATCTAATATACATCTATAACAATAATAAATTACAAATTTCACCAATTTTATGTTTTTGGGTCACTGAGAATGTTTGATTGACAGGGAAGAAAGCTGGAATGGATGGGGAATACTGCAGTGGGTTGTAAGGAACAAACATGATTGATAAACATCCTTAGCCATGTTTTACTCCAAGTTCTATGAACAACGTGCATGGAGTACAAAATTTGATTCGATAATTCTTTGAACTTGTGACTTACAAACACGAATACCAAATCAAAACCATAGAACTTGCACATCTGGGTTTGCACAAAATCGTAATTTTATCCTTCACCAGTTTCTCCACTCCATTGAGTTTAGTACAGTTAAATTTTTTAATGATTTTCTTTTTTATATGATTATCAAACTAAGCTATCTGCTACTTTACATTCAATAAACCAAGAAAAAAAGAAATAGAGAGACACACCAAGAAATTCCAGCAACTTCAACATATACGTTTTAGGTTAAATTTCATACTTGTTGGTTCATCCCCGATAGTGCAACTAACTACTACGGTTTTTGTACCCTATGAGACAAACATTTGTCAAAGTAGATACACGGAATCTATTTTGAAAGAACCGTGTCAAATACGAGACCTCTTATAATAATATTGTCAGATACTCTAGAAAATATCACATCATCACTTATGGTGTCGTAATTTTTCTTTGAGAGGTATCAAAGTAGGTAGGTTGGTTAGGGCCTAACTAATAAGTCTTTTTGGTAGATACTAAGCACGTTTGAATCAATCTTCAATATTTGTATAATTTGAAATTTTAAAAATTTTAAAATAGTTAATGTGTTAAATATGATTTGAATAAGTTAATCTAGTCTACTCACATTAAGTGTTTCATTAAGACAAATTTAACTATTTTTGTTGATATAAATAAAATATGTTTGTGTTTGGATGTGTGCTTAACATGTACCTTGGCATTAATCAATTAGTGATTTAGTGGATCATAAATGTTCATCTTTATTTAGAATGACATGTATATTAAATTTATATTACCTTTGTACACGTGTTTTATGTGTGTTGAATAAATGAAATATTAAATAGCTGATAATGAAATTTAAGAATTATTAAAGAGATATTAAATAATAATAAAGATTGAAGAATTAAAAAAGAAAATATTAAATAATTAGTAATTAAGAAAAAAATAAACGGGAAAAAATCTTAAGCTCACAAAATTATGACCCATGACGTAACTAGTTACTTCTTTATTGCACATAGATTATATCAGTTTTATATTTTTATCTTAGACTTCGTAGACGGAAACATAAAATAATAATCAAGGGGGAAAAGAAGTTTCATACAAGTTCCTCAAATTATTCCAGCACTCCTATGCTCCAATGGACATTACAAGCTATTTGAGCTTTGAAATCAAGCTCGAATATTCATCAAGCCATAGCTCTAATCTATGTTATCAAGACCCGTGTCTATCGATCAAGGTTGAAGCTTAGTCTAACCATCATCAAGTCAAACTTCACTACACTCGTTTTCATTTCAGGGTGGCAACGTTCAGAACACAACACAAATAATCAGGTTTTTGGTATATTAGCCATTTAATAAACGGTGTGTGTTCAAGTTGACATGTTTAGTTAAATGGGTTGTCATCAATTGACCTGTTTTTAACACTTTTAATTAAACAAGTCAACCTGCAAACGTGTTTAATTAAACATATTGATCCCCACCAACATAATTAACACGTTTATAACTTGACTACTACCCCTCAACTTGTTTGACACATTTAGATAAATGAGTTAAACAGGTTAAGTTCAGGTTACACGAGTTTAAGTGTGTCTGGTTAGGGTTGATATTTTTTACACGAACAAAAATACAAGTCATCCATGGTTGAATTCCACTACATAAACATACATGATAAGGTTCGAATCATGAGGCACTAACCTTTAAAAATTACATAACAAATGTTATAAGAAATAAATTCAGTATAAGAAGATCGCGATACTTGCATATTTGTTTCCAGAATGTTGCTCGATCTATCCTCGTTAGAAAGGAATGAGCATTTACGTGCATAGAAACAAGAAAAAAAAACTAGTAAGTAAAGAAATGATTTTTTTCTGCATTTTGGATCATTTCAAATTTATATAAAAAACTGATACATATTTTATTTTAGCTGATCAGGAAATGATTTGATGCTCAAATTCTGCAACACAAACAATAAGGGTGTTGTAATGCAAACTGAAGTGCAAAAATATATATAGAATACAGAAAGATGACAATTATATTATTTTCTGTTATATGATGCAAGTGTTGCAAGATATAAAACCGAACCTGTACTATGAATATGATCTACAGCCAGAAGAAACCTTCCCGATTAGTGACCTCCTTAGGAAGCATTTATCGATGAGCCATTCTGGATCTGCAGGGATGTATGTTTAAACAAGCAGGCAAGATTAAATTGTTTTATGCTGTTTATAATATATTACCTTGTTTACAAGCATGTTTACTTGTTCTCTGTACATTTCCTTCAAGTCCACTATATCGGCTCGAAGTTCTTCAAGCTACACCGAACAAAAGGATGTTTTGTATTGTTTTAATTGTTAATATGCAAAATGGGTGGGTCTGGACAGGTAGTTATCAGTCATGGCTCGGCTCGATAACTAGCTCGTTGGCTCGCTCGTTTGGCTCGTTTAATATAGAATATTAATAATAATCATAATAACAAATAACATATAAAAGAGTTAAAAAAACAAAAAATAATACATATGATATTTTGAATCTGCCTCAGTGTCTCGATCTTTAAAACAGTTAAAAAATAATACTTTTTTTACAAGCTTAATACTACTTTTATTACTTCTACTAATGTTTTATTTTCATATATATATCAAAATGTCCAAAAAGTACAAAAAAAATCGATTTTTTTTAAATTGTCGAGCTGGCTCGAACTCAACTTTTCAGCTCGTTAAAAAATTTGAGCCGATCCTAGTTTACAGCCCTACTTACTAGGTAGACCCAAAACACTTTTTGTCCAAAAAGTTATTTAACCATTTTTAATAGGTATGTAAATATGCATTAAAAATACACTTTGGACAACTTTTGACTCATTTTAACATTTTTAACCCATTTATAAGCAAATGGATCAAATTACCTCTTCATCTCGTTCACCCATCAACTCTAGTGCAGCAGTGTGCCTGAATCTTAGGGCTTCTAGCTCTGCTTTAATACTAGGCAACAAAGCTGCTTCTGATCGTAACTTTTTACACTGCAACAAAATGATACGCATGTCAAAGATTAATAATAATAATAATAATAACAATAACAATAATAATAACAATAACAATAACTTGGTGGTTTTTTATTTGCTTGCTTGATGAGAAAAGTGAAAGAAAAAAACTGTGCCTCCTTAGTCATTTTAACCAATTCCTCAGATAGAGAGTCCCGAATTGTTTCCATGGATGCCTTACATGAATGAAGAAACAAAAACACTTGGAATTAGACAAATGGATGAGGGTGAATGGTAAAATTAGATGTGCAGATGTGGCAAGATAGACGGGTCGGGAAAAGTGGGTAAGGGGTCAAAAAAAGTCGGGTTGGAATGGGTCATGTTAGTACGCTGGGTCGGGTCTGCCTGAAAACAATTTTTCCTCAGTTTGTCTTTAGAAAAACTTATGAATGAACAATGTTTTAGTTATAGTTATTTATACATATTAAATAATAATCTTAATCTTTGAATAAAACAATTTAAGAGCTTATATGCATCAAAAAGACTTTGGGTGACTTTCAACGCGTTTGACCTATTCAACCCGTTTGACCAGTTCCCCTTTAACAGGTTTGTTGATTCGTTTGATAAAGCACAACCCAATATAGTGTAAATGGCCAAAATTGGCGGCTTTAAATGAAATGTGCCGTCAATATAATGACCACATCTTGAATGCTACAAGCAAAGTTTATGGTTTAGCATAGTTTCATACTAATCTAGACATGTAAGATGCGAATTCACCCTCCTTTTGACGTAGAGCAGCTTGAAAAGCATTTGGGGTCATGCTCTTTAGATAAAACGGGCTTATGTTGGGATCCCGGGGGCTTCTTTCAAATAAATTATGAGATGAGTCTATATATGCCCGTGGAAAGCTCTCTTCCATACTACTTAAACTGCTAGTACTTGAAAGTCTGCGGGTCAAGCCTGTATAAGAACTAGGTATACTGAGAAAATCAAACAAATAATTAGATGTGCCAAAACGGATGAGTCGGGCAGGTTGCGTAAAGGGTCGAACAGGTTAATTTATATACTTGTAAGGTTGATTGACCAGAAATACTTTGTCTTGTAAACAATTAGTATGTCAAATAAAAAGGGGTTAGTTATACCAAAATATAACTTACTTATAGTCATTGTGGAGAAGAAGTGTAGTTTTTATTGGATACTAGGTTTATTATAATAAGCCCACGGGCCCATTACAGAACTACGGTCTCATGCCATCGTTGGTTATCATATAAGTCGCTCCTACGTTGTGCCGTTCTTTTGCAGGACTACGCTCATCTTGCGCCGCCTTTTATTTGAGCCGTTTTCTCTAGTAGGACTATGGTCCACTAACCACCAGTCGCGTTGCCGCGCCGCTTGCAGGACTACGGTCCACTGTTGTGCCACTTATTGTCACCGCGCTGCGTCGCCGCTTACGAGCTCCTTGCAAGACTTCGGGATAACTAACATGAAGACTGTACATGGATGGCCATATCAAGCAAACTATGGATTTGTTGGCAAAAGTCTGGATCTTTGAGTCGATCGAAGCATGTTTATCTTATCATTATTGGTTTTATGTTTTTTTTCCCAGTCTTAGTGTCTGGTTGACTTTCACTACGACTGCGGGGGAGTATTGGATATAAGGTTTATTATTATGAGTCCATGGGCCCATTAGGTATTTAGGGTTTGCATTTTGTTCTCTATACATTGTAATGCATTATTCAGCAGTAATTAATTAAGTCTTTTACCATCTTACAGTTTTTCTATAGTATGTAGCATAATTTATTATTTTTTACCATGTAGGGTAACCAGCAAGTAAAATGTCAATGTTGCATCAGGTTTTGATGACGTGAACATGTGGTGGTGTGACATGTCACCATTATGGAGATAGTATGTTACATACAATGATAAAAACTTGAAAGTATGTTAGATACAATGAAAAAACATCTTTTTTCTTACAAACATGAAAAGGTGAAAGTAAGTTACATGTTGGTGTAATAAACCCTTAAGAATTCAATAAATTATTTTTTAAATAAAATGATTTAACAGGTTTTATGCACTAAAAATACATTATAAACTTTTGACCTCTTTACATCTTTCATTTTTAGTAACCTTTTATTTTATATGCATTGGCCAACTCCAAATGGGTTGAAATTGTCACTTCTAGGAATCTTATTTAAAAAAAGGAGCTATTCTCACCATTCGCAGAGACAGACTTAACTCTGGCTGTAGAACTTTTTCCAGGAACAGTGGAAACATGATGTCGGGATGTCTTTTCTAGTTCCATGCGTGCAACTTTTTCACGTTCTATATCCTGTATAATCATCAAGAACACAATCTATGTAACTTCACCTTCATAAAGAAAGAAGGGAACGGGTCGGACAGGTCAAATCATAAGACTTACCTAAGGGAAGGGGTCATACAGGTTGAAAGTTGTCCAATCTTTTTTAAAACCAGTTAGGTGAGTCAAATACCAGATAAGTAACCTCTAAAGCAGCTAGGAATTAACGAATATAACCTCCTAAATCGCGTTATTAAAAAAGTTAGATTATTATTGTAATAATAGTTTTTGTAAGCTAATAGACTCGTTAATTGTCTGTAAAAGAGATCTTTAAAATAGACAAAAAAAATTGTGGATCAACCCAGCCTGTTTCAGTGCATACCAAAATATAACCCATCTTAACCTGAACCTGTTTTGAACCTTACCCAGCCCGCGCATCTTGCCACATCTAGATACAAGTATTTGTGTGTACATCTTTAAAAATGTTGATGTACCACAAGTGATACCTGCTGGAGAAGTTTGTGTTGTGTAAATGTTTCTTGCATCTCTAGTTTATGTTTCCTTTTGAGTTCCTTCATTTCTTTTTCGACTTGGTTCACATGAGCTTTATGAGTATCAGCTTCTTCTTTTAAAGCCAGGTAATCCTGCCTACTTTCTGATGCCCTCTGCCTTTCCTTCTCAAGAGACCTAGTTACCTGTGTTTGCTCAGCTCTAAAACATGATATCTGCAAGATTATATGAATGTGTTAGACCCCGATTTAATCATAATTAGTATGGAAAATTTTATTTTAGTAATCAAGTAGATCTTCGTGTTATTTTACTATTTATTACTTAGATGTTATTTTAGATAAAGTTTATTGGGTTGCAATTTCTTATGCTTAATTTGATAGTTGATTTGGTATCATTTGGGAGAGCCAGTAACATCGACTAACCTGGCTGCTTTGTTTATTTTACATGATTTGATTTATGGGTTGAACAAGTTAAAAGTTCCAGATGTGTTTTTTAATGTATTTTTATAAAAACATAATATTATAACTGGCAAAGAGTAATTTTTGTAATCATATAGACATAATTATTTATAAAGATTGCGTACAAGTGTTCTGGTCAACCCATCCCGACCTGTAACAAAAGGTTACATGTTTTGACGTTACCCAACCCGTCCAATTTTTCCATCCAGCCAACTAAGGATAGAAAAACAAAAGCACCTGAGCTTCAAGAACATTAATTCGGGATAGTGTTTGGGATAAATGGTTATTAACAGAAAGGTATTTTTCCTCTGCAGCTGCAGCTTTGGCCTCTGCATCCTGCAAATTGAGTTATCTGGGAAGTTTATGAATATAAAACTTATACTTTAAATAATATATACACACACATATACTATTCTTGGGACCTGAAGCTGAATGCTTAGTGATCTCTCCGCTGCAGCCCAAGTTTCCGCCTTTCTAGCAGTTGCTTCCTATTAAAGAAATATCAGTGTACAAATCATAAAGCTCAAGGTACAATGAGTAAAACGAATACCTGCATAGCCTCAATCTGCCTCAAAAGAGGCCTGGTGGATTCAGGAACTTGCAAAACCAGCTCTTCACATCTACGTTCGCTTGCCTGAGGACACATGATAATGGTAGTTTATGTTAAGAAGTGATAAATAAGGTGGCAATTTCGACCCGTTTACTTACAAATGTGTCAATTTGGGTTATGTTTTTTCCCAAGCGGATTAAATGGTCAAATTAAAATATCTAGCTGAACAAGAAGCTGGTGAAACTGGTTGATAAAGTTACCCAAAGTGTATTATAACACATACAACCTCGTATACCATTTTAATGTCCTATTTATGAAATCCAAACTGCAAAACATACTTGATATCGTTTTTGTAGGTCGTCGATGTCTTTCCTAAGCATATCTTCTCTATAAACTGCCTGCAACAAGAAAATATAATATTAAAGATGGCAATATCGACCCATTTACTTATGAATAGGTGGATCTGTTTGTGTTTATCTTAAACGGGTCAAGTGGAACAAAACAGAAAATTTTAGCTGAAGGGGAACGGGTCAAAATGGATCTGACATTGGGGTCACACATGTTGAAAGTCGCCTAAAGTCTAATTTTAAGGCAAATACCACCTAAATAGTTTTAATCAACGATTTAGATTAGCTTTGCAATAGTATTGTTTCTTAATCATAACTACTGCATTAAATTACTGATAAAAAATTTAAATAAACAGGCAAAAAAATGTTTGCATGTCAACCCAACCAACCTGGCCCGTTTTTGAGCCGTACTAAAAAGTAAAAATTGACTTATTTTAACCCAAACTCATTACACAGCTCGTAGTATTTGTAGATTTAGAGTACTTTTCTAATAATATTGTTTTCTAATCATAATTAACAAATTATTATAAAAAAATTTAATAAACAGAAAAATTGTTTACAGGTCAACCCAAACCAATTGGCCCGTTTGGATCCGTACTAAAAACGGCGTGTTCCAACACCGACCCGCCCGACCCAATCATCTTGGCATCACTAAAATATATTGATTTAAGTAAATTTAGATGGAAACCTGCTGTTCCTTTCTGCTCAGAGTTTTTCTTAACTCTTCCAAAGTTTGAACTAGCATAGCTTCTCGTTCTTCAGTCTCCCTTAAACAACTCTCAAGTTCAGTTCTAGCTTCATTTTTGGCCCGTGCCTCAGCTAGCGATTTTTCTTTCTTGGACGAATTCAATGCATTCATAAAGTGCTCTTTTTGAGCTGCAAGATCAGCTTTGTTCTTATCTTTTGTTTCTTGCAGCAGCTTCTCTGTGGCTGCTTTGTCTTTTTTTGAATTCTCCACTTTGTTCTCTTCAATCTAAAAGTTATTTGAAAATGTTATTATATCATGATACTACGCCTCTACAAGTTGAACATCTGATATTAGAACTGTAAACATCAAAATTGTCTCCTACAGTCTGTACTTTTTATAACCGGTTACCCGATTCTATGATCCTTGTCAATGGTTACAGTGAACACTTGTCTAGATAGGTAATTACCTGTAGCTTGCTTATCAGTCCTTTCTTCTCTTCTTCAAACTCTCTAATCTAGGGTACTCAAAAAACAAAATATCAACAAAAAAAGCATGTGCAACAAAACAGTTTTAGCTTCTAAAAGAAATATAGTATATTCTACCGCGTACCTGTGCCCGTAATTTCCTAATTGTAGATTCTTGAACGGCTTGTTTCTTTGAAAGCTCTTCACCTATATAAATTAGAAGGAATGATGGTCTTTAGAGAATACGAAAACTATTTTAGCAACTAGTGCAAGTCAAAATTATATCTTTCAAGCATAAACAATCAAAACAAATTTCGATTCATAAATAACAAATATAATACTTTTGGACCATGATTTCAGTTTGTGGCTCACACCAATGATACAATTGTCTACCTTCTGCCATAACTTGAGTGATTATCTCATCTTTTTCCTTTAAAAGAGCTGTGGAGTCACTTCTTTTATTTTGCTCTCTACGTAGTGCATCTCTTTCTCTCATGAGAGCATAAACCTGAGTTACTAAGCTGAGTTAACATATAGCAACAATATATTAGAAACATTAGCTGTGAATTTTTTTTATTTTAAAACATGACAGAATAATCTATATAGTTGAAGTAAAATATCTCCTATACAGAAATTGAGCTAGCCCATTCAACTTTACATTTATATAGTCAACTGACACATATATAGTTCATATAAGCATGTGTAATGACTGAGAGAGAAATAATAACTGTGATGAACTACATGACCTTACACTAATAATCATGCTGCTTATAAAGAAAACTACCAACTTTAAGAACAGAATTGTCAAAAAAAAAAAAAACAATAAAGCCTATCGACTTTTTCTGATTCACAAACATGGACTTTGTTTTTGCATAACTAAATCCTTTTTTTTTGAACGACGAACATTGAATGTTGTGACGTCGTACCCCCCGTCACATGGGAGAGCCTCGTCCAACTCCGGCCAATATGTTGTCTTAACCGGGCCCACTTGACGTCAGAGTTGGAGAGCATCCATGGAAAAATCCCACCCAATACGGCCCCTTCCGGGCTTGAGGGAGAGTCGAGGCTCGAACCCTGGATCGGCGTAGGTAAAACCCAGGTGCATCAGCCTAAGCTAGGCCTCATTTGCATGCCGCAGAAACTAATGTGGAGAGCAGGGATTGAACCTGGGTCATTAGGAACACCATGTCTCTCCCTTACCACTCCACCACTAGCTCATTGGGGCATAACTAAATCCTTTAACTTATGAACAATCACCAAAAATGCCCATGGACTTCACTTTTTTAACAAATAAGTCCTTTTTAGAGTGATTTAAGTCCTTAAACCTATAAAAGATCAACTAATAGTTCTTTAACTTTTACATGATTAAGTCCCTAAACTTTTGTAAGGACCTTTTTACTGGGTTTCTATAAGTTAAGAGAATTCAGCAAAAGTCCATAGTTTTTTTTTTCTTTTTGACAATTTCCCTTAAAATAATATAGCAAATACAAACTACTTAGCATTCTTTCAAGAGTCAGTGTGCTTTGATGATTAAAAAATTTATAAAAGTATAGACAGTAGAACTTTCTAGAAATACTTTCCTGCGGCATTTCTGAAAAAGAAATTGTTAAAACTTAACTACTAGAAATATATAAACAATTTACCTTTCTTTCGAGGGCCGACACCCTTTGATGATACTCTTCCTGTAAAGACTCAATATCAGCATTTGATTTTCTCTGCATAGAAACTGAGAGTTAGTAGAGAACAAAGGACAGATGAGTTATCTAAGAGAATCTTGTGATTAAATTTCAGGCAGCAACTGCATTAAGTAGGAAATAATACTTTGGTTAATATGGGTACTAACAAATATTCCAAAATTATTTATGCAACTCTCTTTTGATGCCCTTTTTAAGATGATAAGACAAGTTGGCCAATTTCATTTTATATAGCAACACAGAAAGCATAAAAATATGGAAATAGATGTTTGTGTGTAATATCATGGTAATAGTAGGTGTCTATAAGAGAGAGAGAGTCTAATCATAAACTGATCGGCCACAAAACGGTAAGATAGAAGCCCTGGATAAGTATGGGTCTATAAGCCTAGATTTCTTAATGACAAGAATAAACATGTGCATACCTTCTGATTGACAGTTATAGATTTCAGCTGCTCGTTCTCATTCATCAGCCTTTCAATTTCATCAGCTTTTACCTGTAACAGACAACTACACTGACTTAGGATAATTGAACATACAAATAAAGACAAGAATTGGCGTGAAGTACCCCATGAGATGACATAAAAAAATGCACAGTTTAGCCAATTAAGAAGAGCGAAAGATGGACACCGACATTCATCAAGAGATGCGGTGTAAAAACCATGATCATAAAGAATAAACATGTCAACAACCTTTAGATTGTTTAAAGATTTATTTTGGTCTAGCTAGTAGCATAACAAATAGTTAACTATCTTGGAGAGAATATATCTTTTCCACATTGTTTGTTTAGAACATATCATCCAATTACCACCCAATGCTAATGCATCAAGAATATCATAATTAAATAACATGATTATTTAAATACCTGAGCTTGTCTAGCAGCACCTGGAAGTGCAGTCTCCATCTTCTTCAAATTCATCTTCAACGCCTCCAATTCATCTGTAGAATCTGCATTGTCAGACAAGTTTCTTTCTGAACTCATGTTGTGTTCTTTTTCACCTCTCTGTTCATCACCAGCAAGCTGGTCCACAATATGAATTTCTTTCTCGTCTTTAGAAACTACATCAAGAACCATCTCAGAAGCACCATCTGAACTTGGCAATAAATGTGGTTGGCATTCTTCAACACTTTCACGCACTTCAGGTGCATGTGATTGAAGCCCATGTAGCTCTGATTCAGTTCCATATTGCCCATCATATGATGCAAGCGCACGGGAAGTGGTAGCAACTTGGTCTACAATATTTACCAACTCATCTTCTATTGATACAAAAGATTTTGTGGAACCAACTTTTGAGTTTTCACTGTGTTCTGACCTCTCGGCATAATCAGCACATAGCTTTGTTTGTGAATCAGCTTCAATTTTAATATGGTTGTCCGCAATGGCAGTTGCCTCACCAGATGTTGCAGTAACAGTGCCTGTATCTACAGAATTTTCAGCACTGCTATCTCGTTCCTCATGAATTTCAGAGTTTGTTTCCACAGGGTGATCTTGATGATCTTCAGGATTTAAAGTTTCTACATTTGCCTTCTCCTCGGTACAGTTAGTTGAGTCATCATCATCATCATCATCATCATCATCATCATCATCAGCTCTCACCTTCGGATGGCTTGAAGATCCATCGTGTTTTTCTGAATATTCTCGTTTTTGTAAAGAAATATCATGTTTTTCTGAAGATTCTGATTTTTTTGAAGATTCAACAGTGCCATTGCCATCTTTTTGTCCCACAAAGGCCATGAACTCGGGTGACCATACGTGTGAAGCTGGAATCAATTATAACTATAATCAATGTAAAAGAAAATGAAAAACATCACTACTCTTTAGATGATTTGTTTCTTGGTACCAAATTAAACCAATAAGTTTATTGTATATTGATTGTGTGTATAATAAGGTTGCATAGGGCTCCATACCATAATTTATACCTAGTTAAGTAGCTGGTTGCGCCACGGGTCAGTTTTGTGAGCTCAATATTCCTTTTACCGCTTATTTTTTCTCATTACTAACTATTCAATGTTTCCTTTATCCAACCGGTGCAAAACAGTGCTTCTAACCTAGTAATATAATATATAACAGCCTAATACTATACTTGGATACCTTCTTCCAGATATGATATGATACCTTCTAGATATGTAAATTATACAACTTACAGTGCCACAATTAGCATCAAACGTCAATTAAAATGATAAATTAATAGCCAGATTTGGAATTAAGGAGCGATCAAATACGTACGTACCATCGACGGTGGAAGTAGAACCGCCAGGCTGATCTTCTAAACCAAGAGCATTATCGAAATTCTTCTCGATGTTTTTGACGCTCTCGCTAATCTTGTAAACGGCTCCCGCTAAATCCGGGAAGCTCCCGCGCAACCACGCCATCTCCAAAATTACAACTCAGATTTCCCAAATTCCTTCAACTACATCGATCAAACGCATCGCGAAACCCTAGAATCTGTAACGATAATTTCACATTCATCGACGTTAAACAGAAGTTCGTTTTATGCAGATCAACACTTTATAATTGATTGGCAAATTGAGATTGTGAATCATGATTACGATACGTACTTTTTTTAATTTCATCTGCGGATTCACGTTGCAAGTTTTCGAATGCTAAAGCGAATGATTACGATTTTCTGACAGTTAATAAATCTGGAAGATGATACGTCCTTCGTCTAAAACCATATTGAGATTGTGAATCATTATAACACCCTCGTTTTTTCTATTTATTTTTTTAGAAAAAAAAATGTGTTTGACAGAGATAAAGGTCGTGTTTGGATTATAGATTCTAATTAAAGTTTGATAAATGATAATGACAGGGATTTAACTAGAGAAATAAAAAAAACTTCTAATATATTTTACGCGATGTTTTACGGATATAACAAAAGTTTGAAAGAGAACAAGGTATATTGATACGCGACTAAAGTTCAATTAAAATTTATAAGTTTGTGTGGTTTCTATGGTTCAAATATAGGTTAGAGTAGGATCCTCTTTTACGTCTCTATGCCGCCTGTGTGGTGACAAATATCATTTTATTATGTTTTGATGTAAATAGTTACGTTACATCAAATAATAAATAAATGTGAAGTTATTTGGGGTTTTGACATGATATAAACGAGATTATGAAACTAAAGATTTATTATCCGTTAAATCTAAAGTTTGTCTATCTTTTTAGACCAAGTGTATTGGAGTCGCGCCAACACGAAATATATCGATCATAGCCGAGACAAAATGGGTTAGAGGTTTAAATGGGTTGACACAATCAACCCGTCTAATAAACAAGTCATGTCTATGTTGGCCTTTTAAAGTTTCACACTTATAAAATCAATTTCACTTTTCCTAAAACTTAACTATTTTATGTTATTGTTTTATGATTTAATATCTATTAAAATGATTGAAGCTTATTTATACTTATATCTTAATGTTTAGAGCAAATTATAAATTACATCATTTAAGTATTACCCAAATTTCAGTATACGTCCTTTACCTAAAGAAATGACAGAAAACGTCCTTTTTTGTTTGAAAAAACCTTGCACGTTACGTCCTTTGGCCTAACGTCCGTTAAATTTTAGCGTTAAGTCTGGTCACATGTCTTGCATGTGAGGGTAAATTGGTCTTTTCACTGCCCATCTTATTCTTCAGATATTTAAATTAATTACACAAATAGTCCCTGGAATTGTGAAAAGACCAATTTTGTAATGGTGAAAAGACCAATTTTGTCACACCCTGAAATTCCACATCGGATTACCCGCGAGTCGTGACTGTCAAGGATCATCGGTCCTGGTCATTTTGAATGACCTCTAAATGGTTTTCGAAAAGACATCCCGTTTGTACATCGTACAAAATAAATAAGTAATACAGAGTTTGAAAATGCGGAATGAAAAGTGCGGAAGCAACAGTAATAGTATCAAAATACAGAAGCATAAACATTTAGGTTCCCACAAACCTAAGCTTCTAATGAAAACATGAAACGAGACTCCAGACATGCAATCCTAGTCCATGTGTGAACGCTTAGCGACCTGAGAAAACATACTTAAACGAGTCAACAATAATGTTGGTGAGTTCACAGGTTTAAATGTAAAAGTAAACCGTTGTAATGGACCACAAAACTTTCTATGATTTGATTGTTGATCAAACAATGTGTCACACCCCCAAATTTATTTACTTAATAAATAAGTAAAGGTTGCAACGATTGGTAACATTACACAACAGCGGAAGCTAAAATAAAGACTTCTAAGGTGTTAAACACCATTACAAATACTAAATTGAAATAGTACATTGACTAGAACTATGAAGGTCAAAACCGACTTGAGGTTTGACAATTATTCTTCTTCGGCTTCTAGGGTTTTAATCCGAGTGGTTAACCTATTCCAACCGTGCCATAGCTATGTGTTACCTGAAAAACATACATAAAAATGTCAACACAAAGGTTGGTGAGTTCACAGGTTTAATTTTCACAATGTAGAGCGGTTTTCCTTGAAAACATTGATGGTGTATATGTGGCCAAAATATAAAACCGTTTTCCTCGAAAACGTTGAAAATATGTACACGGGCTTAATGCGAGACCGTTTTCCTCGAAAACATGTGATGACTTCATAGTCATAAAATAAGTAGTTTTCCAAATGAAAACATGTGATGACGTCATAGTCATAAAATAAGTTGTTTTTCCTGAAAACAATGGTATGTGTACGTGGCCAGAATATGAAACTGTTTTCCTTGAAAACATTGATAAAAACATTTGCACGTAAACGTATAACAAAACCATTTATGTGTAAACGATTGGGTGACCAATCTGCACGAAAACGTTTCAATGTATATGATAAACAAAACAAGTAATGTTGACACATTTGTAAACTAGCTAAGAGTACAAATAATATGTACATACATGAGGCATAATCAAACCATGACACAGGTGTTTCGCCCCTCACTCGTACCTCACGAGCAAATGTTTGAACACTATGCGGTCATTTGGCCAGATGGACCCATGGTTAGCGCGACTAACCATTGACCGGGGGTGTCAATCCCAATAGTACTATCCATAGAATCCCAGGCTAATCTATAGCTAATGATTATAAATATGATGGTCAGGGGACTTCCAGCGCTCTATAAGTGTTAACTCATGCAAACATAAAGGTCGGGTCTTGTTTTCTTGTTATCATACAAAAGTAGTTGTAAATATACTTCGTGTTCTCCAAACGTATCAAGTAAATATGTTTCATGTTTTCAAACGTGTAAAGCAAGTATGTTTCTCCCCCGATGTTTATAAAACATTTAAAAATAAAGAGGGGCCGTGAAACTCACCTGATGACGTGTCAGAAACACTAATGTCCTTTTGATAGCAGTGAAAACCAATGTCCACGTGATAGTCACGGGTTTACGTCGTCCTATTCGAGTCCTACGATACCTGTAGGTACTTTATGAGTTTTATAGACTAACCCTAATAATGTAAAGCGAGTCTAAACTCGTATTGAGTTATCACGCGTGCGGTTGAGCCCTGCTGATTTTCAACGGTATTACTGACGTGGTATATGGCTTCAGTTTAACATTCGGTGATATTAGTTGCTTAATTCAAATCGGGTCTTTTGACTTGAATATGTTTCAATAGCTATATACATAAATGTTAGTTTGTCGAGGACACGACCGTATATAGCTAGGTGTGCGTATAATAAATATTAATCCATGTTCGTGCGCCTTTTATCAGAATGTGTGTAACCCTATGATTTAGTAAAACCATTTCAGGACTAATGGTGTATTCATACTAGCACTTATGAATATATACGTATTCATATACTTATATAGTCTCAAAACTTTGAAAATATATATATATGTATATATATATATGTAACGTAACATATTTCGCGAATAAACGTTCCTTAATAAGGATTTGTTCTTCTTTATGTAAACATATACGCGCAATACACATTCTTTAGTGTATTTAGTTATCATATTTTATTTATTCAAGTCATAATCGAATATATATATATATATATATATATATATATATATATATATATATATATATACATATCACTTTATCCTTAATGTAATTGCCTTAAGTAATCATATGTTCATTTGTTTTCCAAAACATACGTTTATATACTCTGTGTGTGTGTATATAAGTGAAGTACCGTTTAAGACGAGGTACGAAACTATATAGTTAAATATACGTTTACAATCCTCGAATATAATAATTTAACGTCTTAGGTTTTGAAATTGTTCGTACAATATGTATCCAAAACTTTGAAATCGTATGTTTATTTAAATCCATAACTGAATATTGTATTTAACAAATAAATGTCCGATTCTTGTATATTGAGATTTCATATCGGTATATATATGTATATACGTTTATCTTTACATACGTGTGTAGGTGTGTGCACTCATACATACATATCCGGGCCTAAATATTGTTTTATATAATAATCGTTTGATTTTGAATAAGCCCTCGTTTAGTCGATAACGTTATAAATTGATTCGTATAAGTTCCAAAAATGTTAAAACGTAATATCTCGGATACGAGTTGAACTTAATATAGTCGTTAACCAACATATCTAAATAATAAATATCAACGGCTTTTATATAACGAACATTTTGTAAATCTTTAAACGACTCAAGTAATATTTATTATTCGTGTATATATATGCAACGATCGTTAGTCATATAAACGTCTCTTTGTTACTTATTATGTGTTCATGATTAAATTTCTAGTTTAATAATTATATATATTTTGATTGAACGGATCTCTGTTGACTAAACATACGCTTTTGCGGTCCGATGATGGCAATTATTAAGTTACTATTTATTTTCACCGTTAATACGTCGTTTATGACTCAACGAAATTTCCCGTGCACGCGTGTAACTTTTAGGTAAATGAATATAGTCTTTTTAGTGCGCGTTTTATACCTTTCGAACATCTCTTTTATGAACCGACACGTCCTAAACCTCACGGTTTTCGTATTGGCCACGTTTGACCACCGTTGACCCGAGTTTGACCACGTTTGACCGTGTTTGACCGAGGCTCGTGACGTCGTTTCCTGTACAAAATACGCATTTTATACACGGGAATGAAACCCGGCCACCAAATAACTAGATCTAAACGGATAATAACCGGTCGTCTAAAGTTATGCTCAAAATACAAAACTAACCTCAAGACTTTGTAGATCGGGATCTTAGAACTACAACAACACGGATCCGGTCGAGTGGGGCCTACCGGTGTTGCCGGAAAACGCTTATGTTCGCCGGAATCATTCCAAAGAAACATTTAACACCAAAATTGTGTAGATTTAAGCTTGAATGGCAATAAAAAGGAAATAGGGACTCGCATGAAAAGCGAAACTCGCCGGAAAACTAATTATGTCGTCGGAAATCCCGTCAGAAAACCGTTTTCAGTCGGATCTTGGACGGAAACACGCAAGAAGCTGTGGATCTAGACCGAGATAGGCTTAAAACATGATCGGGTAGCCTGAGGTGGCATCGAAACTCTAGCTCCGTCACCGGAGCTTACCGAAACACCCTGTGGAGGCGGTACCCTAGCCGACGTCGCCGTTACTGCGGGTCGGAACGGCGGATCGCTGCTGTCGTCGTCTCCAACAACATCACATCATCATCGTCTTCTCTGCTTTGCTCGAACAGCGCCTGATGCGGCTGATTAGGGTTGTCGGAAAGACGACTTTTGCCAGAAAAAGGGGAACGGGAAAGAGGTTGTCGGGCACCACCAGATCAGCCACCGATGCCGCCGTCGTCTTCTTCGTTCACCTGCATCCGTCACCACCATTCGGGGCACGAGGTCATACCCACCACCACTGTCGCCGCCGGGAGGAGCCGCCGGGGGTGTGGCCGGCCTCCTCCCTCATGCCTCCGATCTCTCTCTATCTGGTACACGCACATGTGCGTGTATGTGTGTGTGCTGGTGTGTTTTGAAGAAATGAGGGAATAAAAGGGGATAATATCCTTATATATATCCAGGGTTTAGATTAGTCTCCTAATCAATGTAGTTTGGACTGTATGCGGTAAAACGCGTCTACTCTCGATTATCTGACACGACTAAAATTTCCGCATTATTATATTAAAATTTTTAGGATCGTGTAGTGCTATTATAGATTTATTTCGTTATTTATTTTATGAAGTTTATGCTCCGACTGCTGTCCAGTCTTGTACGCACCAGTACCATGTGTCCAACGCGTACGTCGTTTTAACGTTTCACGCGCTATTAAAATTATTATTTTCTCAAATAATAATAATAAGAATTAAACAACGATGATATCGATATTCGCTTATATTATTTAATCACATAAGGTAATAAATAGTATAATTTAAGTTTATGCTGGTATTAGTCATATCAGCATGTTCTATGTCGTATGACTCTCATGTTAATTTCTAAATAATCGTTTGAATTAATTACGAATAATTATCATGATTATTTAATATTAGAAATTAAATATCACGTCGTGTGTCGGTTACTAACTACGGATGCGTTAATTTGTTTAACCGTACATCGTAAGGCTATGTGATTACTATATATTAACATGTTATCTCGAATCACCCCATGATTCGTCAAGTAAGGTTACTTACTCAAGTTCATATATTGAGCCTATAACTGGGCCGTTAATGGGCCGAGGCCTTTTATGGTGAATCGACCGCCAGGGATTATGGACCCAAATTCAGGGTTGTCACACAATGTGTCAATATTACCATAAGCACACCGAAACCGAAGCTAGACTGTAATGTAATGAAATGCCTCTACCATGTCTATCGTAAGCATGGGGTGATTAGGTCAATGATGCACCCGTTTTGACCTCCAGTCAAAGTTAGCGCGACTAACGCGGGTGAGGGTTGTCAAACTCAAATAGTACTATCCATGATTACCTCGTTTTGTGGGAAAAAAAAACTAACGATCCGATTATGAGAGGACTTAATACGATATGAAACCACTTATGTAATATGTGAAATAATGTAAGTGATATTGTGTCCAATGAAAAAAGTAAGTATGCATGTATTCTCCCCCAAAAGGAAAATAAGTAAAATGGGGCCGTGAGACTCACCTGATGCGTGAGTACCAGAAACGTGTAAGTAGCAAAAGTTCGTGCGTAAACCAACCTACGCGTGCCCTAGAATATATAAGACACCTTAAGGTCTAAGTAATGATTGTACATGCAAGTTGGTCATGTAACAGTTTCACCCAACTTGTTACGTTACGTGTAAGTTTTGGTTTAAAAACATTTGACTCGGCGACCCGTTGGTGATATGTATTTGTTACCCAAAAATATATATTTATAGAATATAAGTCATATACTCGATAAAGTGTGTTCATGTCTACAAATAACTCGGTGTCAACATAGAGTTTGGGTTTCAAAATAAAGTTTGACTCGTCCCGAGTCGTAACTCGATGCGAACGTTAAATAAATATATTATATATTTATTTAAAGTAATATTTTTGAAATATATCTTGTTTTTAGGTAAAAATAATATTTATATTATTTCTACAAAATATAACTTTGAGAATCATCACTCTTAAAAGCATGTCGGTTTTCGTTTTACAACTAAGGTATATATATATTTATAAAATTATATATATTTTAAAATCTAGTCTTGGACTTTTAACATTTACATATACTTTAAAAATAATAGATTTTTACAATAAAGTGAAGACTAGGTTTTTATCCATCTTTTTATACAACTTAGTTCCTAATATTTATGTATTTCCTAAATCATAATAATAATCATGTAACTCATTTAACAAAAGAAGTTAACATAATAACTAGTCATAACCTTTTAACTTTCTAAACAATTAGTAGTAATTTAACTTCCATAATCTTGATATAACTCAATTAAGAAAATATAAACTTGTAGAGAACCAAAATATACATAATAATCACATGTTGAACAATACAAAATTCACAGACAAGGTAAACTCATTTGATGCATCTTTTTAATATATACATTATGTCTTTCGATAAAAATCTCCATTTAAAGAAAATAATCAAACATAAAAACTAAGGTTACTAACACAAACACTTTATTTTAGTCCAAGAACCATCTTATAGTTATTATAAATGTTTTTGCACAAATTAATGCTCATGTAATTATTAGTTTATAAAAAAAACTCCATATTTAACAAAAATGTGTCTTTGTAGGTGAAAGTTGGTACATGACATTTGTATGTAAAAGAAAGCATAAAACAAGAACAAAATGTAATTAGTTAGGAGAATTTCTCACTAAAAGCAAGCAAGGTAAGATGAATGAGTTGTTGTAGGTGGCTAGCAATTACCAAAATCACTTGATCTTCACCAGGTAAGGCTTGTAATATACTTATATGCTTGAATGATGAACAAAAAAAATGGATGTTGGTGGTAGGGGCTTAGAGCCGTAACAAGAGGGAAAGAAAGGAAATTGAGTTTTGCAATTTTGTGTAATTAATTTATAAGGGTTTGGTGTATTGAAATTTCAAGATTCCTTGAAAGTAATAAAATAGGCTTTGGGATTTGGTGGAGGTTCACATTTCGGTCAAAGGGGAGGGAGGGAAAATACTTGAGGTTGAAACGGGTAGGAATATAAAGTTAGGGATTGTGTATGTAAAAAGTGAGATTCACCAATATGGTAATCCTTGATTTTAGCAAGAGTCGACACAAACCAACATATATGTGTATTTATGATCAAGAAGCAGTAGGAAAAAGAAAAGGGGTTTTCAAAAGTGGGGGTGTAGTACATGGAGTAATCAATCATCTAAAAGTGGTAATTAGGTGTTGACACCTCAATGAAAGGGATTGTGTGTGTAAGTGGTATTATTTGACAATATGAATTGAGAAGGAAAAAGGTGGTGCTCGAGATTTGTATGCATTAGCAAATGTAATCATTTATTCAAACCACAACTAGGATAAATGAGGTATAAAAGTGGTAGCGGGTATAAATTATTCGTGATAAAAATCAATTTTTTTGTATTAAATCCGAGTTTAATAAAATTCTATGTTATATAATTTAGTAGTTTACTAATATTTAATATATGTTTAGTAAGTTACTATTGCGAAATAGCGCGTCAATATAAGATATACCGGTGAAAAGGTAAAGATCCACGTTAAAAATACCAAGTTGATAAAAATAAACACACGCATATATTTAAGTTCTAAAATAGAGTTGTAACAATTCGAAATATTTATTAAAACAAAATTATTAGTTATCACCAACGTTCGTGTGTGCCGGTTATACCGCATGTGACCCGGTAATTACCGAATTACCGATGCATAAAATATTATGAATGGACTTTGCTAATTATGAAATGACCTTAATTAACCATAATTAAGTCTAACATGAACATAATGTATGCCAATTCTGACAGAAACGGGGACGGGTATTGACCTGAAATTGTCGGTTGTCACATACTCTCCATGTTAAAAAGAATTTCGTCCCGAAATTCAGCTAGTGTCATCCGTGACTGGTGCAGTTTCGAACAACTGCAAGTACTTGCGTTTCATCTGGTCCTCGCGTTCCCAAGTAAACTCCGGTCCTTGTTTAGGGTTCCACCGAACTTTTATTATGTGGATGCGACTCTGTTTCATTCTCTTGACCTCCCGATCCATGATCTCAACGGGTTCCTCGACGAAATGAAGTTGATCATCGACCTGGATTTCATCGAGTGGTATGACCTGTGTCTCATCTGATAAACATTTCTTCAAAACGTGGAAAGTGGCGTGAACACCACTGAGTTATTGCGGCAGCTTGAGCTTGTAAGCTACGGGACCAATCTTTGCCAGAATTTTGAACGACTCGATCTATGGTGTTTTCAACTGTGTGCTTTTCTAGTTATGCTGTTTTACATATGTGGGCCATTTTCAACATGTCGTTTTAGCTTTTTTGGTTATGGTGTTTTCAACATTATAATTAGTTTTTTATTATATATATAAATATTTTTTTTAATAACATTAAAGTGGGTTTTACCAAACATAGTGTTTTATATTTATGGTGTTTTAAAGCTATGGTGTTTTAACCGAGTGTTTTTCAACATAAAGCTTTCTGATCATGGTGTTTTTCTGGTCATGGTGTTTTACACATGTGGACATTTTGAACATGACGTTTTAGCTTTTTTGGTCATGGTGTTTTCAACATTACAATTAGTTATATATATATATATATATATATTCTTTTAAATCGTTTTTATTTAAATAACATTGAAAGTGAGTTTTTTTTAAATTGTGTTTTAGATCTATGGTGTTTTTTCAACATAGAGTTTTTTAGATTATGGTGTTTTTCAACATATAGTCTTTCTAGTCATTGTGTTTTACACCTAGAGGCCAACTTCAACATGACATTTAGCTTTTTTGGTCATGGTGTTTTCAAAATGACAGATTTCAACATGATGTTTTTGGTCATGGTGTTTTAGTTTCTTTATAAACTCTTTGATAAATCACAATGACAAATTATGATCCAACATGACGTTTTAGTTTCTTTATAAACTCTTTAAACATGACGTTTTAGTTTAAACATGTGTTTTCAGAATCACAATGACAAATTAAAACGTCAAATTTCCACATGGTGTTTTTGTTCATGGTGTTTTCACATGGCGATTTAGTTTGTCATTGTATTTTACAACCGTGACGTATAATTTATGTTGAACTAAACGTTTAAAAAAAAGGTAAAACATCATAAACACAAACATGGCAAAACACCATGTATATGGAAGTTAAAGTATAAAATACAATGAAAAACTAATCGTCGATTGAAATTTTACGCCAAAAGTGTAAAACATCATAACAAAACAAAAACGCCATAATTTATTCCCCAGTGTAATTGTCCTTTCCCTCATTGCAGATTCCTTCATTTGTTTAAAGCATTTGACACAATTGTCATTTCCTTCATTTTTTCCCATTGTACACGTGTCGTGCTGTGGTTCATTTCTACACTTTGTAGGGTTTTAACTCTTTGTAGCTTAACCCACCTCTAATTTGTAATTTGCTGTAATGTTTATTGTGTATTTTACTAACTTTACAATATTTCGACTTTCACCTACCAATGTATATTTTTATTATAATTCGGGTCATAAGTGGACCAATACGACTACCCGTGAAATAACTAAATATGGATTAAATTCATATTTTTTTTACAGGATTACTAAACAAATCGGGTGAAGGTTCGATATATTTGAACCACCCAACCGAGAACCAAAACAAATCGTTAGCCCAATACAAAACATGTTAAATAACATTTAATCACTACAAAATCATATAAAATTAAAGTCTGCATTTTAAATTATTTAAATTCGAAGCCGCCACCTAAGGACTTGTAGGGTTGTAGAAGTCGGAGATGTTGACTATAAAGCATTGGGATGTGATTTGTGGGTGACAATTTAAATTGAAAAGGTTCTCTCAACTCTCCATTAAATACCAATTAGGATGATGAAAATTAGTTTATTGATTTATTTTTAATTTCTTGGTTAAGAGTATCTTTTTTTTCATGTGCACGTCAGATTACTTTGGTTGCTTTCTCATTTGTGTCTCACATATTAAAGGAAATAACCAAGAACCCATCCAACATCCATAAAAAAATCTATTTCTTCTGTGAAGCCCCTCACATGAACTCTCTCACCCTCTCTCACACCATAGGGGGGCGGTGTTCCATATATGCTCGCGGCGTGATATACCTCACGGGAGGATATACCACATACCCTAAAGGTGAAATTTCCTTCTTAGACGATGTGTAATAAAAGTGTTATCACGTCCCGCGACGTAACTGTCACGACAGCATAAAGACAATCATTATCAGAATCACTAAACTATGTAATAGTTTTACTATTACGTCACGTTAATGACTGTATTTAATGTTTAATCGTTAAATAATCATTGTAAGATGAAACGGGAATGGAATCACACCATTGATAAAAAAATGACTTGTAAGAAAATATACCATTATATCTTTTGGAAAAATAAAACGATAATATTAGTGGCGGATTTAAAATTTTCTTGAATGAGTATTAATTGAAATGGGTCGGATAAAAACAAGTACATCAAATAGTAGCAAAATACAGAAAAATTGACAGGGTTAATCTAACTTGAATAAAATAAGTTCATTCTATACGATAAAACCTCATGTTTAGCTGTTTAATTACAATAAACAAGCTTATTCTTTTTTTTTCATCTTTTGTTTTAGAATATTTCCTAAGGCACCTTTGATTTTTGGAGAGACACTTTCTCGTATTTAGACTAAGTGTAGTGGTTACTTAAAAAATGAAAAAGTCCATGCCCGTCACTGTCACATATGCAAGGCTGTAACTAAGTATACTCTCACAAGAGTATAGTCGTTTAACTAAAAAAGTGAGTGATTGTGACTTGATGTCGCGTTTTGGCGATGTTGTTTTGGTGTTTGAGGCTCTCCAAAGCTGATGCGGAGCTCGGCGTTAATCACCTACGGTCAGTCTTTGGTTAAAAGGAAACAATTTTGTCCAAGGAAAAACTAAGATCCAACTCGATTTGTAGGGGACATTGTCACCACCTACTTTCTTGATTATGCGCAAATACATCCATTTGATAGTATTTGGTGATTACTTTGATTTGTTAATATATCAACTAAAATGATCAAATTTGTTTTAGTTAAAACAGAACAACTTAAAATTTAACAAAAACGTAATTTTATATATACAACTTCACAAACTTTTTATTTAAAAAGTAGTTATAACTTTTGTTAACAAAGCAAGAGAACTTATATAAACAAAACAATCACCTCCCATAGGAAGTGGATTCCAATAAGGAAAACCACATAGACATATTACAAAAACTCAAAGACCTAAAGCCAAATACATAACACACATGTCATTAAGGTTGGTGGTCCATCCTTTAAAAATATTAAGTTTTGAGAAACTCATGGATTCAAGTCTCCATTTTATAGAATAAAAGAAGTTTGTCTTTAAAAAAAACATAACAGACATATGTTAAATTATATATACATATTAAAGAGAAATTGACATGTCAACAACAGTAGGGTGCTTAACATTTTGTTATTGGACCTCTTAAAAACTAACCAATCATAATCACAGTGTCACGTGACAAGCTGTGATTTTTATTTACTTTTTAAAATCTGTATTATTTTCTTTTACCATATATTTAATCTGAGTTTCGTAACAAGAGAGTTGGGTGGAGCTCGTAGTGTGCGTCCCCTCCCCACCCACCCACCCACCCACCCAGGTTCAATCCACTGTAGCGTCCTCCCCACCCCCCCTCCCCCTTCTTGATGGTTTCAAGTTTTTTCTCCATTTTTTAGTTTTCTCCATGCAATTAGTTTTACATTTTTGTATACTCCTTACTTATTCTTTTGTTTACTTTTTAAGGGGTCTTTTTTATACTTCGTATTTCTCCCGATTAAAAAAAAAACGCACACAGAAACCTTCTAGTTTCTTCTAATTGATATATCCATAACATGTCAAATATTCTACTAACTAGTTTAGGTCCCGTGTCTACACATGAGGTGAAAAATATTAATATTTAAAATTTTTAAATCTTTATGTATATATATTTCACAGGTGTAAAAATATATTACATATACTACGGATATAAACAAACTCAAAATATGTAAAAATTAATATATAATTAGGTTTCGAAAATACGTTAATTACTATTTAATGTAATATCACTTTCAATTACTATTTGATTGAAATAAAAGTTACATAATTAAATTTTAAAGATTTTTCTTATAATAAGAGATAATTTAAAATAAATGTGTTGTATTAGTCCAATTAATACTTTCTTTAAATATATTTTATTATTTAAATATAGAAGTGCATTAAATAAGAGAGAGAGACGGGAAAAAAATGATGAGATTGAATGTGGAAATGACACGTAACACTAAAAAACCTTTATTTATTAGTATGTATAGATAGTGGTGTTCAACATCATTATTTGTGATAGTTTGACTTTTAAAATTACCACCGAGTCAAAGCAAATGTAAAGCCAATTATATTGTAACCTCTCGATTGAAAACTTTTAATTAGATCTATATTAAAATTACATGGTTCGATCTGCATGAAGTAAACGTAAAGAATGACACAAATACAAAATTTCATAAGGTTTTTCTATTTATTATTTTGAATTTAAAAACAATATTTTATATTAGTTTTAGGTAACGGTTTGAGTATGACCCAACCCGACCCATTTTTCATGTAAAATCACAACTACAAAATCTAGAAGAATTCCACCTAATAAATAAACAAACTTACCGTACAACTCATTTATGAATTTTGTCGATTTTTTTTGGTTTGTTTTCTTCTACATTATTTGGTTAATTATTTCGGGTTAAATGAAGAAACCTACAACACATTTTTTGTTCTATTATATTTAAACAATGTCTTTATAAGACAAATGCTTCCATTTTGTCCAGTTTGAATAATGTATTTCTGTTATTCATATAAAATAACAACCAGTATATAAATTATATGTAAGTAGTTAAGTACCATAATTTAATAATCACACCCAAATATAACAAGTCTATTAAAAGAAATTGGACAACAATATGGATTTCAAATATATGAATTTTATATGCTATAATTTTATGTATTAAACTTTTAAAGTTTACTTTTTAGTTTATAATATTTATTTTATAAAACAATAACTTTTTAACTTTTATTTATAATATATATTAAAATATACATAAAACAATAA
The DNA here is from genome assembly GCA_023525975.1 of Smallanthus sonchifolius. NCBI lineage: Eukaryota > Viridiplantae > Streptophyta > Magnoliopsida > Asterales > Asteraceae > Smallanthus > Smallanthus sonchifolius. The sequence goes on along the minus strand of JAKNSE010000034.1, from coordinate 2,008,895 downwards.
CTTGTATCACCAACTTACACTGTTTAACATATCATTAAATACATTGAAAGATACATTTACGATATCTAAAAGATAATTCTAATTCCGTGTATATTTAACCCCTGATAACGTAAATCATGAATCTCATATTTAAATAAAAAACAATAAAGATTTATTTTCATAAATCTCTTTGTTGCAATGTTTTGAAACCCGGACCGGACCGGCCGGTCGGACCGGAAACCGGTGGTCTGACCGGTCCGGTTACATGTGTTGAACATTTTCTGCAGCGAACCGGTGGTTGAACCGGTTGAACCGGCGGTCGGACCGGAAACCGGGTGGTCGGACCGGTTGAACCGCTTGACTATTTTTATTTTTTTTTAATCTTTTTTAAGTCTCTTGGCTTCTTATTTCGTAGGTAATTGTTAGTTTAAAATTATTGGAATTGACTTGTTGGTGGTTTTTGAAAGGATTAAAAGCTATTTAGACTGATATATTTTTATAATATTTATGACGTCGTCCGGTTCTTAAATCCGGTCCGACCAGTGGACCGGTAAGAAGACCGGTTCGACGTCCGGTCCGGTTCTGAAAACATTGCTTTGTTGTCTTTTAAACGAAAATTATACGTACCCATCAGCATCGTCATTAATTGCACCTAGGCTTGCTCGAAGCCAACATCTCAAAAGGGACCAACCTTTTATATGGTAACCTCCAAATTTTGGAGCTCTTCAACCCTACCATGGGCCATATAATAAATTATTGTATTCCTTTTTTTTATTTTATGAATTATGACGTATGTCATAGAAAATTAAGAAATAATTTATTCTTATCATTGTATTTAATAACTTAAACTATAGTTTGGTCGGTGATAATGTTAACTTTTACTTTTATTGTAATTGTGGTCCTAACTCCTAATAACATAATCATCATAAATTTACGCTCTATTTACACTTGGTAAATCAAGTGTAAATGAATCATAACGTTAAGATAATTATGTTACTGAAACTGCTAATGAGAATAAAATTTTCAAAATGAAATGATAAAACTTTCATCAAATTTTGTACTTTCTCTCTCTATAATTAATATTTTTTTTTCACCTAATGGAACTTTAAAAGAAAGTATACATCTCGATGAAATACTACATAATCTAGCAAAGAGTTCTCCCTTTCATGCTAAAATTTTAATTATATTTTTCAATATCTATTTTAGATTTTTGGTCAATGTGATTCATCTGTTTTAATGATTTTTTTAGAGAGAATATAATTTATATATACCCAGGACCGGTCCCGAGAATCCTTAAAACGTTTTGGGCCTGAGACATGTAAAAAAAAACGGGCCCCATAATATAATATAAACTCATAATGGGATAATAAAAAACTACAACAAACGAATAACGATTAATGAATCATACATAACGATTAATAAGTTTAAAAATCTAGTGGGCTTTTAGTGGGTTAATAGTAGAGGTGAACAAAAAAGCCGGAACCGGAACCTGTTCTTCCCGAAAACCGGTTCTTAAAAAACCTGAACCGGGTACATAGGTTCTGGTTTTTCAACCAAGAACCGGACATGGAACCGGAACCGGTTCTTGAGAATACCCGATTTGTGCACCTCTACCCTTGTGTCTTGTGACACTAATCCATCTATATTTTACAGATTCATGACGCGTATATGCTTAAACTTTTAATAATGGTAAAACTTAAATTGGTTAAAACTAAAAGTGAAAAAACAAAGTTTTATGAGTCAAATGGGTCAAACAATCTACTTTTTTATATAATTTATCTATGTTTTAAACATTTATCTATTTTGTAACATTTTAAGTTTTTAATGTTATTGAACTTTTTAAGTTAGTTATTTATATATTTAATTAAAGTATCTATATGTTTAATTAAAGTATTTATATGTTTAACTAAGTTTTTCGAATATCCGGAAATACATTCTTGGAATACCCGTCTTGAATTACCGGAACCGATACATAGGTTCCTGTTTTTCAACAAAGAACCAGACCTGAAACCGGAACTGGTTCGCTTCCTAGTACAGCTTTCCTGCCCTGTTGATGCTGTTAATCCTATTGCTAAGATATCCCTTAAAAAACCGGTTCATAGGTTCCTGTTTTTCAACAAAGAACCGGACCTGAAACGGGAACTGGTAATAACCAGAACCGGTAAGAACTTGATCCGGCAAGAACCGGAACCGGTTCTTAAGAAAACCGATTTGTGCACCTCTAGTTAATAAGATAAATAGATAATACAAGTAGTGAGCATTTTTTAATTTATAAGTGAGTTAATATGATAAATGAATAATACAATTTTAGTCTTTTATAAAAATATATTAAAAAGTTAAAAACTACGGGCTCCTTAGGAGACCGGGCCTTAGACGGTCGCCCTCCCCGTCCCCCCTAAGGGCCGCCCCTGTATATACCTAATTAAAACACCCAATTAAAACTAAAAAAAATTATATATACCTAATTTACATAATTTTTTTACTTTATAATCATTCTATCCCTATCCATTATACGATTTTTTATAACTTAATTTATTGTTTTATCATCTACGTAAAAGAGACAGAGACCAGCGCGATCCTCCAAAATTTTGACTGAGTTCCATTGCAAGTTCGGTCGCGTTTTCAGTGGTTATTATAAAATAAAACAGGTTTTACCCTTGGTTGAAGCTTAAAAGAAAGTAGTTGGAAACTAGAGGAGAGGAGGGACTCCTGGTCCAACAATATCTAACGGTCAACCCCCACCAGCCCCCACTCACTTCCTCCATTACACACACACACACACCAAAAGCAACGAAAACAAACACAGCTACTTCATTTCCTCCTTTGTTTACTTCAACCCTGACCCACTCTCACAGTAATAAATGCAGTCGGTTCAGTAGAACACAAGTAGACCATATCACCGCCATGGCTGATTAGCAGAAGAAATTTCAAAAATCAAACGCCGCCGTGGCCATGTCGTCTTCCAATGATAATAATCCACCGGCTGAGTATTTTCCGTCTACTTCTCTCGCTCTCACTCTCGTAAGTTGTATTCTGTATGCTTTGATTTCTCAATTTGTTTCTGATTTTAATTTTTTGTGTGATAGGGAATTTTTCGTGACGGAGAGGAGGCGGCGGATGATCGAAAACACGACGCTGCTAATCCGACGGTGACGGAGATCAGTAGCGAGACTTCCGGACCGGCGAGGTCACGATCGGATGATGATTTCGATGTTGATCCTGACGTAGATGACGTAGACGGCGGTGATGATAAGAACAAAAGTAAGAAGAGAAAAAAGCACCACCGCCACACCGCCGAACAAATTCGTGAGATGGAAGCGTACGTCAAATCGTTTTTCGTTTAACTTTTTGCCGTCTTAATTAGGGATTAGTAACAGATTAGTGTGCAATTTGATGCATGATTGTACCGCCTGCAGTTCCGATTGCTAACATTAGGATTCAATCACATAAACCCTAGTTTTCCAGGTAGGATGGGAAGCATTTGATTGCTGATTAGTTGTTAGCTTGTAACTTTGCTAATCAAGGACAGGTTAATTTGTGAAAAGTGGATAGTTCATCTGAAATAATCTATAAAAGAATCTTTTAAGGATATGGAGGTTGTTGAGTAAGATGATACATTGAATAGGATCAATAATTCAGATTGAACTCTTTACAAATAAAAAAATAAAGGTCATCATGCAAAGTTCTTTCTTTTGTCTTGTAATTTAATAATAAAGTGTAGACCCAATATGATCACATGTTTATATAAATATAAGAGTAAACTGTCATTTTCGTCCCTATGGTTTGGTTTTTTTTGCCATTTTCATCCAAAAGGTTTGTTTTTCTCCTGTGTGTCCCCGTGGTTTGCAAAACTTGTCATTTTCATCCAACTGGTTAATCTTATCCATTTTTTAACGTTAAAGGAGGGGTATTTTTGTCTTTTCAACAAAACCCTAGGTCAAACATATCCATGCTCCACCGTTAAAAAAAGGAAAAAAAGAAACATACCCTCTCATTAAACGTTAAAAAATGGATGAAGTTAACCAATTAGATGAAAATGGCAAGTTTTGTAAACCACAGGGATATACAGGAGAAAAACAAACCTTTTGGATGAAAATGACAAAAACGACCAAACTATAGGGACGATAATGACAGTTTACTCTAAATATAAATATGCCATTTTCTGTGTTACTGTGCACATTGACAGATTTGGCCCTTTTAGTTTGTGATATTACTAATTTACTCAGAATTGAATATATCACACTGAATAATATACAATCTAGCTCAGTGTTGTGTTATAGTTTTATAGATCAATGGTTGACTTCCAATTTACAGGCTATTTAAGGAGTCACCTCACCCAGATGAGAATCAAAGACAACAGTTGAGCAAGCGGTTAGGCCTTCATCCCAGACAAGTGAAATTCTGGTTTCAAAATCGTCGTACCCAAATCAAGGTTTTCTTATTTGCTATCACAAATGTGGAAACCTTTTTAGAAGCATGCCAACTAAGTTTTGTTGGTTTTAGTTATGTTAAAAACCACATCATACATATTCAGGTTGCACAAATAATGATGGAGTAAGGTGTTGCTCATGCAGGCTATACAAGAGCGCCATGAAAATTCGTTGTTGAAATCGGAATTGGATAAATTGCGTGATGAAAATAAGTTATTAAGGGAGACAATCAAGAAGGGTACTTGTACAAAATGTGGGGTTGGTAGTTCTAGCAAGGACACCGCAGTTTACACTGATGAACAACAACTTCGGGTTGAAAATGTCAAACTTAAAGCCCAGGTTGTACATTTATCAGTTCTTCATGGTGTTTGGTTTGCACTCAGGAATCACTATGGGTATGGTTTTCATAACAGGGTTGAAAATGGGAATGGGAATGGTTTATAACCCCAACTCTTTCGACGGCTATGGAGGATATCCAATTTTATGGGTATCAAATACGTATCATTAAATCAAACATACTCAAAGTCTCAAACACTATCAAACCCATACCCTCAAATCCGAACACTCAAAGTCAAACCAAACACCCTCTAGCTTTTTAATCTTTATTTCTCCTAGAGCTATGCATTTCATGTTTATAAATAAACTGGAGTTTTGTGTAGATTGAGATGCTAACATCAATTGGGAAATATCCACAAGGAACATCACCAACAAACTCATGTTCTGCAGGAAACGACCATGAAAACAAAAGCTCATTAGATTTGTGTAGTGGGGTATTTGGGCTTGAAAAATCTAGAATAATGGAGATTGCTAATTTTGCTATGGAAGAGCTTGTAAAGATGGCTAATGCTGGGGAACCACTGTGGGTCGAGAGCTTTGAGAGGGGTCGAGAAATACTTAATTATGATGTATACTTGAACAAGTTCTCCACCGTGGATTCAAGCAATAATCAACGCTTGAGATTCATTGAGGCATCTAGAGATAGTGGTGTTGTTTTTTCGGATCTTCCATGGCTAGTTCGAAGTTTCATGGATGCGGTACAGTTCACACATTAAATTTGATTACTTGCAGGGTCACATCTAGAGGTGACAAGATGATGGGTTGGTAATGGGTCAAAATGGATTCGGATTAAAACGGGTTGTTTCTAAGTACGGATTGATCTGCCCATCGCTTTCTATTCACTTTTACAATTTTTTTATTAAATAATGAATGCATTAGTTATGATTACAAAAACAATATGATATCAAATGCTAATCTAAATCTTTAAATAAAATGATTCAGGAGGTTGTATTCACTAAAAAATAAAAATAGACTTTTGGCGATTTTCGACATGTTTGATCCATATGACCCGTTTGAGATAAAGACAACCCACAATCGACCCATTTATAAGTAAACGGGTCAACATTGCTTCCTGTAGTTGCATTTAATGTATCACTTAACATGAATGTATAGTAGTAGAATTCTGTTTGGATAGGTTTTATCTGTCATTTTCTTATGTCTATTTGTTATTGCAGAAAGAATATGAAGAGATGTTTCCATCCATGATCTCAAAAGCAGCTACCCTTGATGTTATCTACAATGGGGAGGGTGCTAACAGAAATGGTGCGGTTCAATTGGTGAGTAAAATACTTCAAGTCAAACAATCTATAGTATAGAAATCAAACATTTGAACAATTAACCAAAATTCGGACAAAGTAGGTTTATTTTTTACCTGTTGCAGATGTTTGCTGAGCTGCAAATGCCAACTCCTTTAGTGGCCACAAGAGAGGTGTATTTTGTGAGATACTCCAAGCAATTGAATGCTGACAAGTGGGCAGTTGTTGACATTTCTATTGACAATGTAGAAAAACACATTGATGCATCCCTTGCTAGATGTAGAAAACATCCATCTGGTTGCATTATTGAGGACAAATCAAATGGTCACTGTAAGGTAAATCATCATTACCATACCTAAAAGTAACGATGCAATAAAAAGTTGATATCATAATTTATTTTTTGTTAATTATATCTAATGTGTTCTGTTAGGTGACCTGGATAGAGCATTTGGAATGCCAAAAAAACATAGCTCATTCCATGTACCGTGCAGTCATCAATAGTGGTCTTGCTTTTGGTGCAAGGCGTTGGATGGCCATATTGCAGCAGCAATGCGAGCGTCTTATGTTCTTCCTTGCAACAAATGTTCCTAATAAGGATTCTACTGGTATTTAAATTTGTTTTAATACCCTAAAAAACCCAAAGTACTTTCACATTTTGCACGAAAAAGCCCCTCAACAAAAAATTTAACATATGAAAGTCCTTGAACTTGTTAAATTTATATGAAATTATTCGTGGGCATCACACAGGAACTATTCCCGAGGTGGATGTCATGTAGACTCTTTTGGTGGCCCTAACAAACTAAAATTTCTTAGAGCATCTACTATGTTGGGTCCAAGAAAAGGTTTACAAAAATGGAACGGTTCATTTTTTGTCAACCATAGTGGGTGTGTGTTTCATGCTTATGTGGCATGAAGATATCCAAAACCTTGAAGTGGTCCTTAGCTTTTTTTCTATTTTCTTTTAGCCTCAAAAGGAGGTCTAAAATAAGTTATGTGGGACAAATTTAAAAACTTTTGAAAGTTTTACATGGATAGTGAGAAGATGTGTTCATAAAAAGAAAAGGTTTTTTACTTTTAAACTATTAAAAAGGTATATGATAATAAATGCTATTAGAATTCTTGCTTCTAAAAAATATCCACGCTAGCAAAAACGGCCACATGGCATCCACATGTGTTTAGATAGTGCAAGTAACCGCCATTTATCATTAATTTCTCACGTCTATAATTTAACAAGTTCAAGTTCTTAATATGTCACATTTTGTTGAGGGATTTGTTGCACTGAAAAAGTATGCTGGTCTTTTTTCATGGTAAAATGACCCTTAAAACTTCAATATCTTAATACTCTACTTTCATATAATATTTTTGTATAACTATATATGACATGGACATTGAATAAGGTATCGGTACACTTGCGGGAAGGAAAAGTATTTTGAAATTGGCTCGGAGAGTGACATTGAGTTTTGGTCGAGCATTAGGAGCCTCAAGCTATCACACATGGAAAAAGATACCAAGTAAATCTGGATATGACATAAGGGTGGCTTCTAGAAAGAACCTAAATGATCCTGGTGAACCCTTAGGAGTGATACTATGTGCAGTTTCATCTGTATGGTTGCCCGTTTCTCACACTGTTCTTTATGATTTCTTGAGAGACGAAAATCAAAGAAATGAGGTATACATAATCTCCTTTTTGAGCTTTTCTAAGATTATTGAGGTCGATATGCAAAGAATAATGTGAAAAAAAAGACTTTCAATGTGGCAATTTTCACCCATTTATTAATGAATAGGTTGATATGGTTTGTGTTGCATCTCAAACAGGTCAAATTAGTCAAGCAAAAGAATATCCAAAAGGGGTAAGGGTCATATGGGTCAGCGGGTCGCTCAAAGTCTATTTTTATTACATACAAATTTCTAAATGTTATTGTTCAAAGATATAAATTATTACTGTTTTCTAATTATTATTGACATATTATTTATCTACAAATGAAAAATGTACCAAAAAGGTGTTTATGGTCAATTCAACCTGGTGTTCCATACTTCCATCTCAACCCTACAAAAATGACTTACTTCAAGCCGAAACCACTTTGACCCTTTACCTACACGCCATACCCCATCACGCCAATTCAACCTGTTTTGACCCCCTATCCGACCTGTCACGTTGCCACCTTTTGAAAGACTATGAATGTTTTTAATACTATTATTATCATCATCTGAATTTTCAGTGGGATATTTTGTCAAATGGTGGTCCAGTTCAATCTATAGCAAACTTGGCAAAAGGACAAGATCGACTAAATATCGTCTCCATCCATGTAAGATTTGTTTCTTTTCTATTACTCTGTATAAGTATATTAGTCATATTGTAATTAGTGAAGGATATAACATAATTTCCAAGTGAGCCTGAGAAGGGGCCTAACCCGGGTTATCCAATGAAGGGGGCGGCCGGCCCACTATGGGGTTGTTATAGTTTAGGGTTGTTAAGTAACTTGTTAGCCAAGTTGGGTTAGCATTATATATACCATAAACGAGTTTAGGGTTTGGTATGAGAGTTTATTGTATTAAGGTTTTGAGTTATTTTCCTTGATATAATAAAAGTGAGTTCTCTAAATATTATGTGGTTTTGTTGTTATAGTTTATTTCTGGACTTGAATTAGTACTAACCCAATGGCATCATAATGTAATTATAACGGCATCTTAGTGTAAAATTCTTACAACCATAGATATCCTAAGTTCTTTACACTAAGATACCCTTTGGTTTGGTACAATAACAATATGACCTCCCAATATTTTGAATCAAATGCAAAGAAGAAAGATATGTGACATATCCTGGTTTGTTTCTTGAATCCAGAGAGTGAAGTCAAAGGAGAACATGTGGATGGTCCAAGATAGTTGTACAAACAGGTACGAATCCATGGTGGTGTGTGCACGAGTGGCTGCAACCACCATGCAATCCGTAATGGCGGGCCATGACTCTAGCAGTATCTCAATATTACCCTCGGGTTTTTCAATTCTACCCGATGGGTGCGAATCACGGCCTTTGGTGATCACATCAAAAGCAGATGAGCAAAGTTGGGAAAACGGGTCGTTTTTAACCGTAGGTTTTCAGATTCTTACAAGCGACTCCCCTACGTCTGAACTTGGTATGGAATCCGTGGAGTCGGTTAATACACTTATTTCAAGCACCCTGCATAACATCAAGACTGGTTTACAATGTGAAGATTAGTGATTACGGTTGCAATTAAGATAATACTTAGGTAACATGACTGGTTTTTGAGTCCATAACGGTCACATGTAGACTTTTTCCAAGTATTAGGTGAAAAGGTCTTGGTACAGGTAAATATGTTGGTGGGTTTTATGCTTTTGAAAGATAGGTTTTAATCTGTGAAGACAAGATGCTAATGAACTTAAGTGTGTATGTAATAGCTCTTTGTTTATGGTTAATTTCATATATTAGTTCTTGAAAGGTTTCTAGTAATTTGAATAAGTTCTTAATGATTGTAGATACTAATTCAAGATGTTGAGGCTTGTAGAACTTACTCACACCATTCCTTTGAATGTTGGTATGTGATTTTTATCTAAAACCTAAATTTTGGCTGTAATCACATCTATCTAGGTAAGAGTTTTTGGGTGAAATTGGGTCTAATAACAATTTTGAGGACATGCAACGTTACCTAATATTTCAAAGTAATAAAACATGTTATTGTTGGTTAAACATAAATTTTCAAAATCTGTTTTGGTAAATAAATTTGGATACAGATGGATTTGGATGTTAGCCGTCAGTTTCTGGGATGTTAGCAGATAGGCATGACCATGCCTCAAGAGTGCATGACCATGCGGATCAAGTTCTCATGTCTTGTAGCATGTTATCGAGAATTTTGTTGTTAGAGTCAATAAGTGAGGTCGGCACGGTGCCTGCCTTGTCACGATCGTTTCAGTTGACTAGAATCTTTGTAATTTGAATTCTCGAACATTTAGGACTCGGTTTAGATCACTAAGGTAGTTTAATCCATTGAGTAATGTGAAAAGTATCGTGTTGGGAACATAATTAGGATAACATGTTTATCTTAGGTTCAATTTGATTGTGAGCTAGTGTCGGGAGCACACACACATGCTTATACGCTTTGGTCAAGGTGAGTTTCTCTAAACATTTTCAAAATGCGTGGTAGATAATATTTGTTAATTATGCAAGTTTCTAGTTAAAAAGTGTGTATGTGTGTCTTCTCTCATGCTTTGTATGATGTGAGCTATGTCATACACTAATGCTTTTTATGCTTTGCGCTAGTTTAGTCCTCACGCTTTGTATGCTTTGGGTTATTTTAGTCCTCAAGCTTTGGGTTATGTCTATCTCACGTGCTTTGTTCAGCTTTGGAATTGCCTTATGTTTTCAGTTGGCTCAATAATTGAAATGTTCATGTTAGTAATTATTATCTATATTGATGTGATATTTCAAATGATGTTTTTAAAATGTTTTAAACTGTGACGGTTTATGAACTCACCAATATTATGTTTACCTAATTTTCTTTTAAACCAACACATCTCAGGTAATTGGTAGTTAGACTTAGGTGTCTTGTAGCTTATGACATTCCAAGGAAATGGATTTTGATGCAAGACGACTTGACGAACGATGTTAAAGGCTTGTGTGTAACAATAAGTCGTGTTGTATAGTGAATCATACTTAGATGTGATGCTTGTGGGCTTGTAGTCTTCTATACTTTGTGTTGTAATTAGTCGACTTTGGTAATGAAAGACTTTGGTTTTTAGTTTCCACTAACGAATAACCCGTGCTTAGGCGGGGTGGTGACACATACCTCATATTAGTTTTAGAAATATCAATTCTGTTAAAAAGTATAAAGTTTTGATGATAATTATAAGTATAAACTACAAATATTTGATAAAATAAAAAGACATTGTATCAAGATTCATATGAAAATATTAATAGGTTGCCGATTAAACTAGAACCTATAAACAATATTCACACTAAATCCTTCTACTAAAAAAATAATATTCAAAACCGCCTAACACGCATTTGAGGTTAGTTTTATAAGTAAATTTGATTACATGATTAGTATATTTTATTTTGCATACATCTAATTACATCTTAATCGTTTAATTTAGATTATTGTTAATTATCTTCTTTAGAATACTCGAAATGTGAAATGACATTTTTTACAACCAACAGAAAACTAATAAAATCAAGAACCCTAGCAAAAGAATAAAATCAACGTACATAATGATATAGAAAGAACAAATCTTAGTAATGTATACTTAATAACAATTTTATTTTCAATATATTAAAAGATTACAACACTATAATTTTCAAGAAAACGACATTGCTACCACAATATTCATATAATAAAAATCCGAAAAATCAAGTAATTTAGACTATCGACCAAAAATATTTTAATTAATTTTCCTGCGGTTGTTGCGAATTTGCCCTCTATTCCCTGTTAATGGCTTTATATCGCCCATTTTAATCATAGACTCTGCAAAATCCTCAAAGAACTTGTTCTGGTTCCTACTGTATTCTGAAACAAGCTCATCAGTTTCGCCACCATTAAAAAGTGCTTGATCAGATCTCAAAAGCCCTTTTTTACTCACCAAATTAGTGAAGTATTTCACGTCAAACGAGGCCGGTGTCGGGTCAAGTGGTGCGAGACTTGAATCACTCCCAACTTGTGGGCAAATGGTCCGAAGGTGGCTCGCAAAGGCTGGATCAATGTTGGTGTCACTGTAAGTACGATTCCTAAAGTTTCGACACAGAAAGCACTACTAAGTCCTCCTCATCAAGCCCTTGGTCCTGAAAGTTTTTTATTAGGGCGGGTAAGTCTATGAACGGTGAAGGGAGGCTAGCGTTAGCTGCGGTCTGACTAGCGGTGGTTGAGTCTCTTCTTCCAAGCTTGACATTCCATGTTGGGCCACCAAGCTGCACTCCATGAAAATTTAAGAGTTACACTTAGAGCATGCATGCTTTATCATACAAATTTTTATTTTTTTTAATCTTCAACGTTAATTACAAAATATGTTTAATATGATGCAGCACACCAAGCGTTACTTACCGCAACGACAGAATCACGAGCAGCAACAGTTAAGATATCGGCACAAGACACAACGGGGCCGCCGCAAATTTTATCGACCTCAGACTTGATTTTGTCAATAACCTCAAATCCTCTAGCAGAATTTGCGTTGGGAGCTGCATTTTTCTCAGAGTCTATTGTTGTCGTTTGATCCAAAAGAATGGAAGCATCGCATCCCTACATGATATAGAAAATAAACTCAGAAAACAATACTAATGCTTTACACTATACGCGGTTTTTAGAATCGTTTTCTAGGTTTTATTTATAAGATTGAACTAGACCGCGATTATGGTAATCATATGGATGTATTAGTTCCTAAGCTAAGTGTTTCAATGGAAAAAATTTAACTTTTAAACAGGTATCAAAGCATCATGGATAACAAATGTGGAATCTTAGACATAAATCGGTAGGATTATAAGTTACTTACGTTAACAAAACAATCATGAAAATGTAGACGTAATAGAGAAGCGCCCATGCGGCGTTCTTGTGCTAATGCATCCTCCACCACACGTTTGATGGTTGGGAGAGCTTGAGGGCAAACTCGATCATAATAACTTGGGTACAAACCCGAATCAGAAGATGCCGTGGCAATAGCAAAAACGAGAGAAACAAAAAGAGGTAAGAAGCTTTTGATGTTCATCTTCTCCATAACTGGTGACCAAAACTGTTTCTTAATACAAATTCTTTGTGTTTGTATTTTGTGGTTATGTATTTATGTTGTATTTATAGGCAACAGAAATGTTAAAGATGGTTAGTTTTAGAAATGGTCAATACAAAATCTAATGTTTTGTATTAGTATACTTGCACGAGACTTGGTTCATAATTGTAGATTTGAGTTATTCAATTTTCATAATCCCTCAAGTTGCACATAAAAGTATAGTTTGACTTGGCTAGCAACCTAAAAACCATATTATTTAATTACCTAGCGAACTTGTGTCAATCTTAAACACCATACACAATGTATATTTTGGTTATTAAATTCAAAATTATATTTTGAAATTAAACAAATTCAGAACCGGTAAATGTAGACTTTGGTTTATAATTTTGAAAAGTAATATAACTAGGAAAATATGAGACTTGTATTTTAAGCCAACGAAATTGCAGGACTTGGTTGATAAACCCAAAACTTGTACTTCTTGGTCATGTTACCTATTTAAAGTTATTTTATAGTTTTCTTGGTTGAATTTCACATATGAAATTATCATATAGATAGTAATTATGAAGTTGCACTTTATCACATAGAATTCTAACTTAATGTTAAAATTGCTAGACTTAGGTTACATTTTGGTTTTATTTATAAACGTGTAATTAGTTATACTCATAAAATTCTAATACTAATTTTGGTAAGTTAATTTATAAGATTTTCTTTACAAACTCTATATATTACATGATTTACATCTAAATATTGTTTAGCAGAAAGAATTGTTATTCAAAGTGAAATCAAAACCCAACTGAATAATTCATTATTAGTTTGATATAAAAGAAAATTGGGTTGGTTTGTTTGATCTATAGAAAAACCACGAGAAACCTCCAACCCAACCCGATGAATACTTTTTTAATATGCCCATTTTGAAAACTATTTTCATCATATCAATTCATCGAATATTAGAAAACTACTTTATCAGAAAGCATATATGTATTAAACTATAAATTATAATAAAAAAATATATCTTTTTCTTTGAATTTAAAACATTTAAGTAGTTTAAACTAACAAATCTCATTTAAATGCAAAATCCAGAAGACATTAATACTTGTCACTAGATCAAATGTCAACACAAGTTCGATTTATTTCACTTATGCACTTGAATGTTGACTATGATGTAGATCTTGGTGATAAATCTAAATTCAATTCAACCTTACATGTCTACATCACTAATCTCCTTCAATGGTTGTGTTTGGTAAGAACCCTAATCTCATATATTAGTTCTTGAAAGGTTTTCAGTAATTTGAATAAGTTCTTTATGATTTTAAATATTAATTCAAGATATTGAGGCTTGTAGAACTCACTCACACCACTCCTTTGAAAGTTGGCAAGTGATTTTTATCTAAAACCTAAGTTTTGGCTTTAATCAAGTCTACCTGTCTAAGAGTTTTTGGGTAAACTTGGGTCTAATGACAATTTGAGGACATGTAAAGTTACCTGCTGTTTGAAAGTAATAAAACTTGTTATTGATGGTTGAACATAAGTTTTCAAAATCTATTTTGGTAAAGAAATTTGGATATGGATGGATTTGGATGTCAACCGTCAGTTTCTGATCTATTAGTAGATAGGCACGATCGTGCCTCAAGGGTGCATGACCATGCGGATCAAGTTCTCATGTCTTATAGCATGTTATCGAGAACTCTGTTGTTAGAGTCGATAAGTGAGGTCAGAATGAGCATGCCTGCCATGGCACAATCGTGACAGTTGACTAGAATCTCTGTAATTTGAATTCTTGAATTTAAAACTTTTAGGACTTGGTTTAGATCACTAAGGTAGTTTAATCCATTGATTTATGTGGAAAGACTTGTGTCGGGAATATAATTAAGATAACATGTTTATCGTTGGTTCAATTCGATTAACAAATCTTAATAATGTATACTTAATAACAATTTTATTTTAAATATATTAAAAATTACAACATTATAATTTTCAAGAATCGACATCGTTACCACAATATTAATATAACAAAACCCGAAAATTCAAAATATTTAGATTATTGACCCATAATATTTTAATCAACTTTCCTGCAGTTGTTACGAATTTGACCTCTATTCCCGGTTAATGGCTTTATATCACCCATTTTAATCATAGACTCAGCAAAATCCTCAAAGAACTCGTTTTGGTTCCCATTGTATTCCGAAACAAGCTCATCAGTTTCGCCACCATTAAAAAGTGCTTGATCAGATCTCAAAAGCCCTTTTTTACTCACCAAATTAGTGAAGTATTTCACGTCAAACGAGGCCGGTGTCGGGTCAAGTGGTGCGAGACTTGAATCACTCCCAACTTGTGGGCAAATGGTCCGAAGGTGGCTCGCAAAGGCTGGATCAATGTTGGTGTCGCTGTAAGTACGATTCCTAAAGGTTCGACACTGAGCAAACCCTAGGGTGTGTGCACCAGAAAGCACTACTAAGTCCTCCTCATCGAGCCCTTGGTCCTTAAAGTTTTTTATTAGAGCGGGTAAGTCCATGAACGGTGAAGGAATGTTAGCGTCAGCTGCGGTCCGACTAGCGGTGGTTGAGTCTCTTCTTCCAAGCTTGACATTCCATGTTGGGCCACCAAGCTGCATTCCATGAAAATTTAAGATTCACACTTAGAGTATGCATGCTTTATCTACAAAATTTTATTTTTTTTAATCTTTAACATTAATTACAAAAAATGTTTAATGATCATGCATCGCATGCACACCAAGCGTTACTTACCGCAACGACAGAATCACGAGCAGCAACAGTTAAGATATCAGCACAAGACACAACGGGGCCGCCACAAACTTTATCGACCTCATACTTGATTTTGTCAATAACCTCGAATCCTCTAGCAGAATTTGCGTTGGGGGCTGCATTTTTCTCACTATCTATTGTTGTCGTTTGATCCAAAAGAATGGAAGCATCGCATCCCTACACGATATAGAAAATAAACTCAAAAAACAAAACAAATGCTTTACTTTGTACATCATCTGTTTTGTCTAGTTTTAGAATCGTTTTCTAGGTTTTATTTATAAGATTGAACTAGACCGTGATTATGAAAATCATATGGATGTATTGGTTCCAAAGCTAAGCGTTTCAATGGCAAAAATATAACTTTCAAACAGATATGGAATCTCAGACACAAATCGGTAGGATTATAAGTAACTTACGTTAACAAAACAATCATGAAAATGTAGACGTAATAGAGAAGCGCCCATGCGGCGTTCTTGTGCTAATGCATCCTCCACCACACGTTTGATGGTTGGGAGAGCTTGAGGGCAAACTCGATCATAATAACTTGGGTACAAACCCGAGTCAGAAGATGTCGTGGCAATAGCAAAAACGAGAGAAACAAAAAGAGGTAAGAAGCATTTGATGTTCATCTTCTCCATAACTGGTGACCAAAACTGTTTCTTAATACAAATTCTTTGTGTTTGTATTTTGTGGTTATGTATTTATGTTGTATTTATAGGCAACAGAAATGTTAAAGATGGTTAGTTTTAGAAATGGTCAAGACAAAATTTAATGTTTTGTATTAGTATACTTGCACGAGACTTGGTTCATAATTGTAGATTTGAGTTATTCAATTTTCATAATCCCTCAAGTTGCACATAAAAGTATAGTTTGACTTGGCTAGCAACCTAAAAACCATATTATTTAATTACCTAGCGAACTTGTGTCAATCTTAAACACCATACACAATGTATATTTTGGTTATTAAATTCAAAATTATATTTTGAAATTAAACAAATTCAGAACCGGTAAATGTAGACTTTAGTTTATAATTTTGAAAAGTAATATAACTAGGAAAATATGAGACTTGTATTTTAAGCCAACGAAATTGCAGGACTTGGTTGATAAACTCAAAACTTGTACTTCTTGGTCATGTTACCGATTTAAAGTTATTTTATAGTTTTCTTGGTTGAATTTCACATTTGAAATTATCATATAGATAGTAATTATGAAGTTGCACTTTATCACATAGAATTCTAACTTAATGTTAAAATTGCTAGACTCAGGTTACATTTTGGTTTTATTTATAAACGTGTAATTAGTTATACTCATAAATTTCTAATACTAATTTTGGTAAGTTAATTTATAAGATTTTCTTTACAAACTCTATATATTACATGATTTACATCTAAATATTGTTTAGCAGTAAGAATTGTTATTCAAAGTGAAATCAAAACCCAACTGAATAATTCATTATTAGTTTGATATAAAAGAAAATTGGGTTGGTTTGTCTGATTTATAAAAAACCACGAGAAACCTCCAACCCGACCCGATGAATACTTTTTAATATGCCCATTTTGAAAACTATTTTCATCATATCAATTCATCGAATATTAGAAAACTACTTTATCAGAAAGCATATATGTATGAAACTATAAATTATAATAAAAAAGAATATCTTTTTCTTTGAATTTAAAACATTTAAGTAGTTTAAACTAACAAATCTCATTTAAATGCAAAATCTGTAAGACCTCAAACCCGGGAGGCCTCACTTGTTAGACTTACTCATTCACAAACAGTTCTTAAAACATGAATATCAAATAACGCAGCGGAATCATTCATTCATCATAATTAAAACTTGTTCATACATGCGGAAGCGTAACATTTCCAAAAACATAACATACATTTGTTTAACAAAAGCGTACGTAAAACATGCAATAACTTAACATCATTAACATCGTCACATAACATCATAACATAAGTCAACATGAATCGAATCTGCGCCTTCTCGTAACCGTCAATTCCATACATCACGTACCAGCGGATGAACTTAAGGCTCGTTACCTCTAAGTCATCCGTCACACAGGTCCCCTAAGGCTCGTTACCTCTACGTGGACCAAACATACGTCTCCTAAGGCTCGTTACCTCTAGGTAGACCAAACATATGTCTCCTAAGGCTCGTTACCTCTAGGAAGACAGAACATAACATAGGCACTATTTCTCCGTAAGGAATAGTACCTTCCATCGGGATCCCGGTAATCCCATGGGTGACCGTCGTCACCCCCTCATCAACCAGTTGTACAACCGTTAGCCAGCCACAAAGGCCCCCCGTAAGGGTGAGGCCAATACATACATACATACCTTAGCTCCCGTAGGAACTCGTGGCAGATTCGTTCATTCGTGACTTTCATAAAACCTTTACCTCATTTTAGTTAAAGCATTCGTACGTTTTATTAAACAAAACATCATCTCTTTCGTAAACCTTTCGTAAACTTCATTTGGCAAATCATTTCATAAACATCATCTCGTAAACATCCTTTCGTAAACATCCTTTCGTATGTATGCACACCAGCCCAAAAACATTATATGAAACATTTAAAAGAGGGCTTCTAGAACTCACCTTATAAGATAGTCTCGGTTGTCCTAAACAAAGGTCCAACAACTTCCCTTCCGATCTGAATTGATTAGTTAAATACACATCAGACCAATACCGACTCTAACGGTTTAATCATTCTAAACATACTAACTTTACATAACCAGCCTGATGCCTGCGCACTTAGCAAGTGCGCAGACCCTGCTTCCTGCGCACTTAGCAAGTGCGCAGACCCTGCTGCCTGCGCACTTAGCAAGTGCGCAGACCCCTCTTCCTGCGCACTTAGCAAGTGCGCATGTTCCTCTTCCTGCGCACTTAGCAAGTGCGCAGGACCTGCTCTGTGCGCACTTGATAAGTACGCACGACCTGTTCTTCGCGAAAAACCCTAACTTTCGCATTCGGGTCTGATCACGTCAAGATCCCGAACCTGTTTGCATTCAAAACGTTCATTTTCCATTAAGGAACTCAAATCTATGCTCATCTTTCAGTTTCATCCGTTCAAACATAACCTTTTCACCCAAAACCCGAAAACCCAAAAACGAACTAAAACTCAGATTTAGGTCGGATCGTTACCTGAATCGAGCTTCTGATCCGGAGGTTCTTCTCACGAGCTCTGGAGCAACACACTTCTCAAATCTCGGGTCGATCCGACAACTTTCTTTCTCTACGGTTTCTCTCTCTAGAAGTTGCAAATGAGAGGAATGGGTTGTGACCTTGGCTATTTATAGGGGAGGCTCCCCTTTTAGCCCGTCGGCCCATCCGACCCGACCCGACATGCCTCGTTCGTTTATTTCGTTATTTTAACTGTCGTTTTATTTTTGGGATGTTACAAGTCTACCCCCCTTACAATAGGTTTCGTCCCCGAAACCTATCATAAGTCAAATAATTGAGGGTACGACTCCCTCATTTCCGTCTCCGTTTCCCAAGTGGCTTTCGTTCCCTTTCGATGTTTCCATTGGACTTTAACCAATGGAATAACTTTATTACGTAAACGCTTCTCCTTTCGGTCTAAGATGGCCACAGGTTCTTCGATGTAGTTCAAGCTATTGTCGACCTCGATGTCAGTAAGTGGTACTGATCGGTGTCGAAGGGACCGGTCAAAGATAAAGAAATAGAGTGTCCTAATCACCTTAAACTAGTTAGGGTAAGAAGGGTGTCGAACCACGAAGAGTTTGTGGTCGGTGCTCAACTTCAATTAACAATGTAAATTATGAAGTTACAACGGGTCTTTCTGACCAAACACAATCAATGATTTAAGTGAAAACTTTATAAACTCAACAAACAAATCAAGTACCAAACAAAACGGTTTAAGTTGTAAACAATAATTAAAAAGGGTATCACACCCGGGTTTCAAGTTCACAAGTAATTAGGGATTATCACACCAACATTTGAGTTCAAACAATCGAATGGTTATCCAAATCTAATTAACCAAATCTAACCAAGAACATCAACATTCATACATCATCGGCAAATAGTGTAAAACAATATTCACGAATGAAATCGAGACAAATGTATGCAATATAGAATTAGATTAATCAATAGATTCAACATAAATCAAAGTTCATAGCAATTATCATCTAACGGGGTCAATGGTGCAAGAATTTATCGACTCCCGTGAGTTCATAACCATACTAAACACAAAGATTCAAGTGTTTCAAACCAAACGATTACAAGAATTGTTCCTCAAAGCTAGCACATGATAAAACCCTAAAACTTACAAACAATCCACCCGGGAATGATTACCGGTGGATTAGCCGCTCATGGTGGTGGAAATCATCTTCAATCTTTCAATCGGATGTTAGAATCGTGTTCTTTAGCCTCCAAGAACTCCAAAATCGCCCAAGAACTATGGTCTAAAAGATTGATCCGAGTTTTGGGGAAGAAAAACCTAATTAAACCTGAAAATCGGGCTGTTTCGCCCAAACCCCGCGTCTGAAACGCACCCAGCGTAGGCTTACGCTGGGAGGGCGTAGGCTTACGCTGAGGACCTGAAGCAAGCTGTGAAGAAAACAGTTAGGCGTAGGCCTACGCTGGTGGGGCGTAGGCTTACGCTGGCGGCGTAGGATTACGCCATGTGGCGTAGGCTTACGCTGGCTTGCAGTTTTGCCCCGTTTCTTCCGTCTTCCATCCAACTCTTCCGTAATATCTTCAAAGATTGCATTTTAAGCTTCCAACACCTGCACATGCATGACTACACAAAACCTTTGTATTCCACATATCAAATTGCATAAATATAACATATTACACCTTTTAATACATGAAACTTTGGCCACTTATCATATCCCCACACTTACTCTTTTGCGTCCCGAAAAAGAATTATGCAATGGAATCATAATTGAAACCTGCTCTCATGATCTCATACAATTAAAACATAATCACTAATTGACTGTAACAATTGGTATTTCTATCCGACTAAACCCAACCACCGATCTATTGAGCCCCCGATTTTGTGATCTATTATCCTATTTATTACCAAGCAACAGTCTATCTATGGGTCTCATACTCAGAAAACTACGACTTAGCCTAATTCCATCTCAAGGTCATGTTTAGGCGTGGGTTAAACCATATAGATTTCCCACCATTATAAACACCCATTTATATGTTTTTGAAAATTATGGAATTATGGATCGATGGGTGCATGTTTTTAGCTTTTATTATTATTTTATGAATGAACCTAACCCAGTGGTGTTTCAATCACGCTGGAACACGATATATGACACGTAGGCTGCAGTTCTTAAGCAATGAAATTCATAAGCTTCGGAATAGGGGTGTATCCTTCAAGTCGCCATCCCGAAGGGAAACACATAAACCCAACTTAGTCATCCAAACTTATTGATCGCCTAAGTCCCGCCCATGGGTGTATCCTCCAAGTCACCATCCCGAAGGGAAACACGTAGGCGAAACTCAAGCTTTCAATTGATTTAATTAAGCTCATGTAAGATGAATTATGGAATGCGGGCGCCACTAACTTTCGGATTTATTTTCATAAAAAGAAAGTGGTGTGCCAAGTAATTTTAAAAACTTATAAATTTTTGCTTATAGTGGTACCTATCACCCTATGATGACAGTTTCAACCTTGTCGAAGCCCCAAAGATAAGAACCCACAAGACATCCTGAATTAATTGTCAATTAACCCTAGATACAATATCAGGATATTTAAGCTCTCTAGATCGGTTGGGCCTACCAAAACATTACCAATCAAACGCGTTTTCTATTTATTATTTAATGTAATCACACAAGCAAGGTTTCCAATTATATCTATCATTTTCCATTTAGTTACAAAAATTCTGAACCAAGGACATTTTTGAAAATTTTTAAATTTTTATGGATTTTTCCCACATCCCCACACTTAAACCTTACATTGTCCCAATGTAAATAGTTATGAAATGTAAAAGTGCGGTTAGTGGGTGCAAAAATAACCAATACCCAATAACTCCCAATATCCAACTCAAAGATTCCCATAACCATAAGCACCAACCCAATCACAATCAACCAGGTTTCAAACATAAACACACCAAAACAAACAAAAACAAATTCGTTCAATCAAAGCAACATAAATATGAGAAAGAGTACGTGGACCTGATTAGAGGTGATCATAGAGTGCTTGAACCATCACCAAAAATGGACTCGTAAGTCTTCCATGAGTCTTCCCCACACTTGAGTGTTGCTATGGTGACGAAAACTAAAACACACAAAACAAAACAAAGACAAAATAAAAGCAATCACAAGCCGGGTTGCCTCCCAGTTAGCGCTAAGTTTATTGTCCTCAGCCCGACATTACCTCCTTATGGAGGTTGAAACACAAAATTGCTTCCACTAACTCCCCCACCACCTTGGTTGCTATCGCTCCAACTCCAAGTCTCCTCTCTTGTAAATTCCACATCGAACAAATCTACTTTCTCGCTCGGATGTCGGACATGGTCGGGTGGTTTCTTTTCATCTTTCAACCTCTCAGTTTTCTTCTCGATTGCCTTCGGCTCGTCTTTCACATTAAACCTGTCAAACATAATACCTTTCTTTTTGGTGTCACCCTCATTTGCTTTGGCGTGAGGATGACCCACGTTAGTAGTGACTGCTTTTGAACACTTATTTTCAACCGAATATGTAAATGAATTTGAAAAAATATTAATGTTCAACTTACGCTTCCCAAAGGTCATGTCAACAGTGCCGGTTCGACAATTGATTTGTGCATTTGCGGTTGCCAAAAACGGTCTTCCTAAGATCACTCGTGGCTCCTCCTTAGCAAGCGGTGCATAATCAAGCACTAAGAAGTCTCCAGGATAGTAGAATTCTCCAATCTTCACAGCCACTCCCACTAATTTCCCCCGAGGACGTGTGCATGTAGCATTTGCTAACACCAACGTGGTGTTGTATTCTTCTAATGGACCAAAATTGTATTGGTCATACACGCTCCCTGGTAGAATACTCACCCCCGCTCCATAATCCAGCAGTGCCAACTTAGTTTTGAATTCCCCAATTTGAATAGGAACTAAGGGTTCTCCACACTCAATTTCCTCCTCTTCTCCTTCTTCACCTTCTTCATTACCATGAGCCACATCAATTGCACTAACATGATGTTGTGGCTTCAATGTGTTGTCAATTGGCAGTTTACCTTCATTTTGTTTTAGCACAGATATTTCTTCGGCCATTTGCCCCACTTGTCTTTCCAACGCCACAAAAGACTTGTCTCTCATTTCATTCTCCCTTTTTGACTCTTTCATCATCTCCAACAGTGCATCCAGTTTTGAATTAACCGCGTCATCACCCCCCGATGATCCACCTTGTTGTTGATGATCTTGGTTGTAATTCCTTGGGGGGTAATTTGTGTTCCGGTTATTGTTATATGAACTCCTTTGGTAACCGCCCGAATTGTAGCTCCCTTGTTGACGAGGTTGGTATGACGAAGTACCTTGATTTGAACCTTGGAAATTTGGGTTCAATTGGTTTGATGCATCCCCGTATTTGAAGTTGGGATGATTCCTCGAGCTCGGGTGATAGGAGTTTGAGTTTGTATCATATGGTTTCCTATCACCAAAAACTTGGTTTACTTCTTCATGTCTACCATCTTGCAATGGGCAACTTATGGCCTTGTGTCCCAAATCCCCACAACTCTCACAAACATCAAAACGGGTTTTCACTCCCGCTACTTCCTTTTTCTCTCCTCTTTTCAAATTGGCCAATTCTTTCTCCATAGAAGCTAACCTCTCTTTCGTCTCATAATCCGGGGCAGATTTTGAAATTGGGTGTTTGGCTCTTCGGCTAGCCGATGCTTCGGATTTTGAACTTTGGCTCATTTTTTCTAAGAAATCCCAATCATCTTCTTCGGGATTAGACAACAATGTCCCATTACTTGTGGACTTCAAGTACTTCCTCTCCTCTTGAGTCAAGCCGTCCACAAAACATTTTACCAATTCCCACAACTCAATTTGATGGTGGGGGCATTTCCTCAACAACTCTTTGAAGCGTGTAAAAGCTTCATGTAAAGGTTCACCCGTTTGTTGTTGAAAGGTCCGAATCTCAATTCGGGAGTCATCTGTCTTTGCAACCGAGTAATATTCGTCCAAGAAAACTTGTTGCATTTCATCCCATGTGTAGATGCTATTAGCCGGCAATGTGATGAACCATTGCTTTGCTCGATCTTTGAGAGAAAACTGAAAAAGTCAGAGTTTGACCTCGCTTTGATCAAAATTCTCATCCCCAATTGTGCTACAGATGGCAGCAAACTCGGCTAAATGGGTGTATGGTTCTTCGGTGACCATACCATGAAAATGTGGAAGGACATTGATGTAATTCGGTCTTGACTTAAACCTCCTCATTCCTGGAATTGGTGGAACAATTGGAGAAGCATTCTCCGAAATAGCCGGTCTAAAACGACCATTAACTCCACCCATAGGGGCTACCGGTTGTCTTCGGTTTTCATTATTGTAGCCCCCAGTAGCTCTCCTCCCTTCCTGTCTAGGAGGATACCCAAATCTCTCTGGTCGAACTGTTCGACCCATTGGTTGTCTCGCCCTTTGGTGAACATAATTCACCTCTTCTTCCTCTCCAAAGCCTTGCCCCTCGTTATACTCTCCATATTGGCTCCTCTCACCATCTTCATACTCATAATCTCCAAACCCTTCACCATTCCCAACATCTTCATTATCATCATACCCAAAGTACTCACCATCGTCATCCTCCCAACCCTCGTTCTCATTGTTTCCGGTAGGGGTTTGATTTTGTTGTGGTCCCCTTCTTCCTTGGTACGTGGGATTGGTACGGATGTTAACGGGTCGGTTTTGTTGAACTGGACCCGACCCACGGGGTTGGTTGTTATTGATAGGTATAGGTGGGGTTTGGGTTGAGGTTCGGTGAGGTGGAGTTGGTGGGCGGTTAGGGATAGGGCCTCTGTTTGGAGTTGGGCCACGGTTTCTTATACTAGTACCAGAATGACTGCTTCGACCATCCATGGATGATGGTTCCGATGAAATAGGTTGTAAATTTTGTTGTTGTTGGGTTCGGTTTTGCCTTGCTATCCTCTCAATTTCTGGTTAAAAAACAAGCGGTGAAGTCCTCCCAGATGAACGGGTACGCATGCACTAATCTGTCACCTGCACACACAAACAAACACCACGCGTAACACAAAAATAGAAGAAGATTAACTAAACAAAACAACTAACAAATAGTCACAAGAGTCAACTAAAATAAAACACCAAGCGCACACACTCCCCGGCAACGGCGCCAAAATTTGATCGGTGTCGAAGGGACCGGTCAAAGATAAAGAAATAGAGTGTCCTAATCACCTTAAACTAGTTAGGGTAAGAAGGGTGTCGAACCACGAAGAGTTTGTGGTCGGTGCTCAACTTCAATTAACAATGTAAATTATGAAGTTACAACGGGTCTTTCTGACCAAACACAATCAATGATTTAAGTGAAAACTTTATAAACTCAACAAACAAATCAAGTACCAAACAAAACGGTTTAAGTTGTAAACAATAATTAAAAAGGGTATCACACCCGGGTTTCAAGTTCACAAGTAATTAGGGATTATCACACCAACATTTGAGTTCAAACAATCGAATGGTTATCCAAATCTAATTAACCAAATCTAACCAAGAACATCAACATTCATACATCATCGGCAAATAGTGTAAAACAATATTCACGAATGAAATCGAGACAAATGTATGCAATATAGAATTAGATTAATCAATAGATTCAACATAAATCAAAGTTCATAGCAATTATCATCTAACGGGGTCAATGGTGCAAGAATTTATCGACTCCCGTGAGTTCATAACCATACTAAACACAAAGATTCAAGTGTTTCAAACCAAACGATTACAAGAATTGTTCCTCAAAGCTAGCACATGATAAAACCCTAAAACTTACAAACAATCCACCCGGGAATGATTACCGGTGGATTAGCCGCTCATGGTGGTGGAAATCATCTTCAATCTTTCAATCGGATGTTAGAATCGTGTTCTTTAGCCTCCAAGAACTCCAAAATCGCCCAAGAACTATGGTCTAAAAGATTGATCCGAGTTTTGGGGAAGAAAAACCTAATTAAACCTGAAAATCGGGCTGTTTCGCCCAAACCCCGCGTCTGAAACGCACCCAGCGTAGGCTTACGCTGGGAGGGCGTAGGCTTACGCTGAGGACCTGAAGCAAGCTGTGAAGAAAACAGTTAGGCGTAGGCCTACGCTGGTGGGGCGTAGGCTTACGCTGGCGGCGTAGGATTACGCCATGTGGCGTAGGCTTACGCTGGCTTGCAGTTTTGCCCCGTTTCTTCCGTCTTCCATCCAACTCTTCCGTAATATCTTCAAAGATCGCATTTTAAGCTTCCAACACCTGCACATGCATGACTACACAAAACCTTTGTATTCCACATATCAAATTGCATAAATATAACATATTACACCTTTTAATACATGAAACTTTGGCCACTTATCAGGTACGTGAGCCGATTCATCCGTCAAACACTTTCGCAAGTGTGATACATGGAAGGTAGGATGAATCCCACTTAACTCATCAGGCAACTCTAACCGATAAGCGACTTCACCAACCCGTGCCATTATCCTGAATGGTCCGACAAACCTCGGACTTAACTTTCCTCTCTTCCTGAATCGTATGATTCCCTTCCAGGGCGACACTTTCAACATTACTCTGTCCCCAACATCAAACTCAATAGGCCTTCGTCGTCTATCCGCATAGGACTTCTGACGATCTTGTGCGGCCTTCATTCGTGCTTTGATTTGATCAAACCTTTCCGACGTTTCTTTTACGACTTCAAGACTTCCTAATTCCTTTTGTCCAATTTCACCCCAACAAACCGGGGTCCTGCATCTTCTCCCATACAACATTTCGTAAGGCGGCATGCCTATCGTCGTGTGATGACTATTGTTGTAGGAGAATTCGGCTAACGGCAGATGACTGTCCCAACTGCCGCCAAAATCGATAATACAAGCGCGAAGCATATCCTCCAATGTCTGAATGGTCCTTTCGGACTGACCATCCGTTTGTGGGTGGTATGCCGTGCTGATATTAAGCCTCGTGCCCATCACCTCATGAAATCTTTTCCAGAACCTCGATGTGAATCGTGTGTCCCGGTCAGATACGATCGTCAAAGGCATCCCATGTCGTGCTACTATTTCATTAATAAATACTTCCGCTAACCTCTCCACGAGAACGTCTCGCGAATAGGTAGGAAATGAGCACTCTTCGTTAAACGGTCCACAATTACCCAAATGGTGTCATGACCTTTAGCTGTGCGAGGTAGCTTGGTTATGAAGTCCATGGTAATGTGTTCCCACTTCCATTCCGGTATATCAAGTGGTTGAATCTTTCCATACGGTTTCTGGTGCTCAGCCTTTACTTGCGAGCAAGTCAAGCACTTGCTTACATACTTCGTCACATCATATTTCATTCCAGGCCACCAGTATTCCTTCCTCAGATCTTGGTACATCGTATTGGTACCAGGATGGATAGAGTACCGAGACTTATGAGCCTCATCCAAGATTTTGGTTCTAAGCTCGCCACCCATAGGTATCCATACCCGTCCAAAACGTGTTCTAACACCAAGGGTGTTATATTCTAACTTGTCCTGTTGGTCAACCATCCTTTCCTTCTTTATGTTTTCTTCTTTAAGTGCCTCATCTTGAGCCTTTTCGATTTATCTCATCACGTCCGATGTTACCACCAACTGGAAAGCTTTCACTCTAATAGGAGTAGGCACATCCTTTCGGCTTAGAGCGTCCGCCACCACGTTTGCCTTTCCAGGATGGTACATTATTTCACAGTCATAGTCTTTCAACAGTTCCAACCATCGCCTCTGTCTCATATTAAGTTCCTTTTGTTCGAAGAAGTACTTCAAACTTTTGTGGTCGGAGTAAATAGTAAACTTCACCCCGTACAGGTAGTGCCTCCAGATTTTCAATGCAAATACGACAGCAGCAAGTTCCAAATCATGAGTCGGATAGTTGACTTCGTGAACTTTCAACTGCCGCGACGCATATGCAATCACTCTATCGCGTTGCATCAACACACACCCTAATCCCTGACCCGACGCGTCAGAGTATACCACCAAGTCTTCATTGCCCTCGGGAAGGGCCAAGACTGGAGTTTGGGTTAGCTTCTCTTTCAATTACTTAAATGCCTCATCCTGGGTCGAACCCCATTCGTACTTCACCTCCTTCCGGGTCAACTTTGTCAATGGCGAAGCTATTTTTGAGAAATCCTGGATGAATCTCCGATACTAGCCTGCCAATCCTAAGAAACTGCGGATTTCAGTTGGCGTCTTAGGAATGTCCCATTCCCTTACCATCACCATCTTTGCTGGGTCAACCATAATGCCGTTCGGGCCAATGACGTGACCTAGGAATTGGACTTCCCTAAGCCAGAACGCGCATTTGGAGAACTTAGCATACAACTTTTCCTTCTTCAGAGCTTCCAATACCTCCTTCAAGTGACACGCGTGATCACCCTCATTCTTGGAGTAGATAAGGATGTCATCGATGAACACGATTACCGATCGATCCAGCATCGGTCGACACACCCTATTCATTAAATCCATGAACGTTGCGGGGGCGTTCGTCAATCCGAAAGACATTACGCGGAACTCGAAATGTCCATAACGCGTGCGAAATGCAGTTTTCGGTATGTCTTCCTCCCTTACCTTCAACTGATGGTACCCGGACCGAAGGGCGATTTTCGAGAACCAACTTGTGCCTTGAAATTGATCGAACAGGTCATCGATCCTTGGTAAAGGGTACTTGTTCTTCACCGTACGTTTATTCAACTCGCGATAATCGATACACATTCTCATCGAACCGTCTTTCTTCTTCACAAACAACACCGGAGCACCCCACGACGAGATGCTCGGTTGGATAAATCCTTTCTCAAGTAACTCGTCTAGTTGGACCATAAGTTCCTTCATATCCACTGGTGCTAGTCGATATGGAGCCTTAGCCACGGGCTGGGCATCTGGTATCGATTCGAAATTCAATCTCTCTGTCGGGTGGTATCCCAGGCAAGTCCTCTGGAAACACCTCCGCGTACTCGCGTACCACGGGTACATCGTCTAGTTCCTTCACTTCCTTACACTTGTCAATTACATACACCAGATAAGCCTCGCATCCGCGCCTCAAGTAATCTGTTGCCTTAATCATCGAGATGACGTTTGGCATAGGGGCGTCACGATCTCCAAAAACTTCGACTTTGCTACCATCCGGAGCCTTGAGTTGGATTAACTTTCGTTTACATATGATTTGCACTTCATTGGCAGTTAGCCAATCCATACCTAACACGACATCGAACCCTCCCAAAACCATAACAAACAACCTGACAGGGAACCTATGACCTTCTATCTTTATCGTGGAGTTGTCAACTACATCGGTCACTTTCGCGGTTCTACCCTCAGCGGTTTCTACGCTAAATGCCCTTTCTAGCTTACTCACAGTGTACTTTACTCGTTTACAAAAAGTCGCAGATATAAAACTCTTACTGGCACCCGAATCAAATAACACAGAAACAAAAGTGTTGTCAAGGATGAACGTACCTGACGCCACGTCGGGATCCGCCCTGGCTTCTTCTTGCGTCAGTGCGTACGCGCGAGTCTTTGCTCGGGGCCTCTCTTCTTTCTTCTCCGGGCCTTTCCCTTTCCCGGCTTCACCCATTCTGGGCTTCGTGCATTCTCGGCTCATATGGCCGCCTTCACCACAATTATAACATTTAATGCCTTGCCTGCACTCACGGGAGTAGTGCCCAGTCTTGCCACATTTGTAGCACACATTTGTCCCTAGCCGACATTCACCCGTATGTCTTACCCCACATTTTTCACAAACTGCCGTCTCGCCTAACCTGGCCTGTTTGTCCCGAGCCCCAAACAACTTCCCACCCGATCGCTTAGCGGGAAAACTCAACTTCTTCTTAGGCTCTTCAATGGCAACAACATTCAGCGCCAGATCATTAAATACCACGCCGCTCAGTTCTACTACCGAATCATAGGTAGTAGGGGCGTTTGCCTTAACATAGGTGCGGACCTGGTCCGGCAGCCCTTGAATGTAGCATGCAATCTTTCTTTCCTCAGTCGTGACAAGGTGTGGCACCAGATGTGCCAGTTCATTGAAGCGGGTTGTGTATTGCCGGTGCGTCATGCTCCCGGCCTTCAAACCTAGAAATTCCCTCTCTACCTTCTCAATCTCGTTCCTTAGGCAGAAATTCTTGATCACCAAAGTTTTCAAGTCAGCCCAGATCATCGCATCCACGACCTCGCTTCCTTTTGCCTGACGTACACCTTCCCACCAATGGGATGCTTCCTCCCTCAAGGAGTTAGCAGCAAATTTTACAACCTGATCTGTTCGACACTCGCTCAGACGAATGGCAGCTTCCATACGGATCACCCAATCAAACGTAGCCACCGCGTCTTTCTTTCCAGTGAGGACCGGTGGGTCACATGCCTTAAAGGACTTATAGTCGCATCCGCAAGCAGGAGGTGCGTTGTCGGTCTCATTGTTCTGGGCACCAATTGCCGCATTAGACCCACCCTCCCCATTAACCTGCTTCAATGCTTCTGCCAACAGACCTGGCAGAGAAGTCTTCATCAACTCTGTGAACTCTCGAGCTATAACTGCTCTCACTTCTGGTTCAAATGTGAAAGGTTGTTCTTCAACCAGTGTCTGCTCAGTTCCATGCACACTAACCGCCGGTTCAGTGTGAACACTTCCTTCTTCACTATTCTCTTGGCGCGCAGGGATCCTGCCACGCCCACCATTTCGACCGCCGGTACGACCACCGGTACGGCCCCCACCACGCCTTTCGTTTCCTCTCCTTGCCATTTCGTTCTATAAGACAAGAATCTAATGTCATCACGCTAGTTAACAAATAAAATTCAATAAGTACTGTAAGATGTTAATATACACTGGCCATCTGCAATTAACAACCTTTCGATTTCTATTTGACCACCTTTGTGATTCCATCAGAACACAAGTCCTTACCTAACCCTTTCTAAGACATACTATATATGTAAATATATACTACCTTCATACCTGATGTTGTGGCTCGAGTTACCCGTACTGGCATCCGCTTTCGGTCCCATTCAAAGTTTAAGTTCAGACACTGGGAGTGTCCGAATCTCTCAAACTATTGCTCTGATACCAACTTGTAAGGCCCCAAACCCGGGAGGCTTCACTTGTTAGATTTACTCATTCACAAACAGTACTTAAAACATGAATATCAAATAACGCAGCGGAATCATTCATTCATCATAATTAAAACTTGTTCATACACGCGGAAGCGTAATATTGCCAAAAACATAACATACATTTGTTTAACAAAAGCGTACGTAAAACATGCAATAACTTAACATCATTAACATCGTCACATAACATCATAACATAAGTCAACATGAACCGAATCTGCGCCTTCTCGTAACCGTCAATTCCATACATCACGTACCAGCGGATGAACTTAAGGCTCGTTACCTCTAAGTCATCCGTCACACAGGTCCCCTAAGGCTCGTTACCTCTACGTGGACCAAACATACGTCTCCTAAGGCTCGTTACCTCTAGGTAGACCAAACATATGTCTCCTAAGGCTCGTTACCTCTAGGAAGACAGAACATAACATAGGCACTATTTCCCCGTAAGGAATAGTACCTTCCATCAGGATCCCGGTAATCCCATGGGTGACCGTCGTCACCCCATCATCAACCAGTTGTACAACCGTTAGCCAGCCACAAAGGCCCCCCGTAAGGGTGAGGCCAATACATACATACATACCTTAGCTCCCGTAGGAACTCGTGGCAGATTCGTTCATTCGTGACTTTCATAAAACCTTTACCTCATTTTAGTTAAAGCATTCGTACGTTTTATTAAACAAAACATCATCTCTTTCGTAAACCTTTCGTAAACTTCATTTGGCAAAACATTTCATAAACATCATCTCGTAAACATCCTTTCGTAAACATCCTTTCGTATGTATGCACACCAGCCCAAAAACATTATATGAAACATTTAAAAGAGGGCTTATAGAACTCACCTTATAAGCTAGTCTCGGTTGTCCTAAACAAAGGTCCAACAACTTCCCTTCCGATCTGAATTGATTAGTTAAATACACATCAGACCAATACCGACTCTAACGGTTTAATCATTCTAAACATACTAACTTTACATAACCAGCCTGATGCCTGCGCACTTAGCAAGTGCGCAGGTTCCTCTTCCTGCGCACTTAGCAAGTGCGCAGGTTCTTCTTCCTGCGCACTTGGCAAGTGCGCATGACCTGCTCTGTGCGCACTTGATAAGTACGCACGACCTGTTCTTCGTGAAAAACCCTAACTTTCGCATTCGGGTCTGATCACGTCAAGATCCCGAACCTGTTTGCATTCAAAACGTTCGTTTTCCATTAAGGAACTCAAATCTATGCTCATCTTTCAGTTTCATCCGTTCAAACATAACCTTTTCACCCAAAACCCGAAAACCCAAAACCCGAAAAACCCAAAAACGAACTAAAACTCAGATTTAGGTCGGATCGTTACCTGAATCGAGCTTCTGATCCGGAGGTTCTTCTCACGAGCTCTGGAGCAACACACTTCTCAAATCTCGGGTCGATCCAACAACTTTCTCTCTCTACGGTTTCTCTCTCTAGAAGTTGCAAATGATAGGAATGGGTTGTGACCTTGGCTATTTATAGGGGAGGCTCTCCTTTTAGCCCGTCGGCCCATCCGACCCGACCCGACATGCCTCGTTCGTTTATTTCGTCATTTTAACTGTCGTTTTATTTTTGAGATGTTACAAAATCCAGAAGACATTAATACTTGTCACTAGATCAAATGTCAACACAAGTTCGATTTATTTCACTTATGCACTTGAATGTTGATTATGATGTAGATCTTGGTGATAAATCTAAATTCAATTCAACCTTACATGTCTACATCACTAATCTCCTTCAATGGTTGTGTTTGGTAAGAACCCTAATCTCATATATTAGTTCTTGAAAGGTTTTCAGTAATTTGAATAAGTTCTTTATGATTTTAAATATTAATTCAAGATATTGAGGCTTGTAGAACTCACTCACACCACTCCTTTGAAAGTTGGCAAGTGATTTTTATCTTTTTTTTAACGACAAATTTAGATCACTGATGGACCACTAGAGTATCATCGTGTCACCAGTGGTACCACCCGATCATATTCCAACACCATGTCACCAATTAAGGAGGAAACCCAATTTTTTTCTGGGAAAACCCCCTTGTGAGATTCGAACTCAGGACCTTATGGTCATTGAGCCTTATTCCACCACCAAGATGTCGCTGGACTATTATGCATTTGACAAATGATTTTTATCTAAAACCTAAGTTCTGGCTTTAATCAAAGCTATCCAGGTAAGATTTTTTGGATAAAATTAGGTCTAATAAAAATTTGAGGACATGTGAAGTTACCTGCTCTTTGAAAGTAACAAAACATGTTATTGATGGTTGAACATAAGTTTTCAAAATCTATTTTGGTAAAGAAATTTGGGTTTGGATCTCAACCGTCAGTTTCTGGTCACGATCGTGCCTCAAGGATGCATGACCATGCGGATCAAGTTCTCATGTCTTGTAGCATGTTATCGAGAACTCTGTCGTTAGAGTCGATAAGTGACATGGGCGTGCCTGCCATTGCACAATCGTGCCACTTGACTAGAATCTCTGTAATTTGAATTCTTGAATTTAAAACTTTTAGGACCCGGTTTAGATTATCTTTTATTATAAAAAACTTTTAAATCTAATTATTTAACTTTTATTTTTAATAAAAAAATAAAATTAAAGTATTGTATCAAGATTCATATGAAAATATTAAATGATCGCCGATAAAACTAGATAAAACTTATTTTATTGGATAATCTAACATAAAATTATAAACCACGTTTTCCGGTATGTTTGGATCAGATTCATGATCAGCCGGTGGTAGATCAGATCCATAAGCTCAGTTGTTGGTGTGAGCCAAACAGCAAACTCAGTAACGCCGGTCAACTTTCCGTCACTTTCTGTTTGTTCTCTGAAGCAATTCATCGAACAGTTGATGGACAAAATAGGCGTATGGTTGACCTGCCCGATGTCTGAATATCTCCAAGACGAGCTTGCTAAACGGTTCATCCTCTTCAAATCATGGGAGATCCCATCCATCCAAATCCAACACTCGCACTCAATCAGAGCAGTTGTAGGAAACGGAATTCACGGAGCTGACTCCACTTTGATCGAATCGCTTCCGTGTCTGGAGATCGTGTCGAGTCACAGTTCCGGTTTAGATAAGATCGATTTAGTCAAATGCAAGGAAAGGGGAATTAGGGTTACGTCCACCCCTGATACCTTGACGGATGAAGTCGCTGATTTGGCCGTATCACTGATTTTGGCTACTCTCAGAAGGATTTGTGCCTGTGATCGGTTCGTGAGAAATGGTTTGTGGAAACAAGGAGATTTCAAATTGACCACAAAAGTACGTTTTTCCATTGTAAGAACATGAATCTGCTGTTCAATTTCTTGATTTCTAGAGTGCGGTCGTATCGGTACACCAGTCCCATTTTATTCAAACACCGTATGCTTGCCCCGTATGATAGATATGGTACAGGTAGTATTACCTTTTTCGCATAAAATACAGGCCGTATCACCTTTTTTGCCTATAATACGGGCCGTATGATAGATACAATACGGGCCATATCACCTTATTCGCCTACGATACGGGCCGTATTACCTTTTTCGCCTACATTACGGGCCGTATGATAGATACAATACGGGCCATATCACCTTATTCGCCTACGATACGGGCCGTATTACCTTTTTAGCCTACAATACGCCCGTATCACCTTTTTCGCCTACAATACGAGCGGTATGATAGATACGATACGGGCCGTATCACCTTTTTCGCCTACAATAGGGTCGTACGGTAGATACGATATGGGTCGTATTACCTTATTCGCCTACAATACGGGCCGTACGGTAGATACGATATGGTCGTATTACCTTATTAGCATACAATATGGGTCGTATGATAGATACGATACGGGCCATATTGCCTTTTTCGTCTACAATACAGGTCGTATTACCTTATTCGCCTACAATACGGTCTGTATGATAGATACGATACGGGCCGTATTACCTTTTTTGCTTAGAATACGGGCCGTACGGTAGATACAATATGGTTGTATTACCTTATTAGCCTACAATATGGGCCGTATGATAGATACGATACGGGTCATATTGCCTTTTTCGTCTACAATACAGGTCGTACGGTAGATGCGATATGGGTCGTATTACCTTTTTCGACTATAATACAGGTCGTACGGTGGATACGATACGGGCCGTATTACCTTATTCGCCTACAATACGAGCCGTGTGATATATACGATACGGGTCATATTACCTTTTTCGCCAATATGGCCCGTATTACCTTGTTCGCCTACGACACAGGCCGTGTTACCTTTTCTGACTGACACAGAAACGACAGATGTGGCGCATACACCACTCACAGATACAATGCAGGCCATATTATTGTTTTCGCCAACTATATTGGCTGTATGATGTGGTGTTCTGATAACTTCATCTGGTGTAATCATAACAGGTCCTTTCTAAGCCATTGATTGTTAATTGCAGGTTACTCGGAAATCGGTGGGGATTATCGGAATGGGGAGAATCGGGTCAGCGATCGCCAAGAGAATGGAGGCATTTGATTCCCCAATTTCTTACTACTCCAGATCTGAGAAACCGAATTCAGGTTACAAGTATTATCCAAATGTGATTGCATTGGCTTCCAACTGTGAAATCCTAGTGATTGCTTGTTCATTGACGAAAGAAACTCGTCACATAATCAACCGCGAAGTCATTGATGCTTTGGGGCCAAACGGATTTGTCATAAACATCGGGCGAGGGGATCATATAGACGAACCAGAGCTCGTGTCGGCTCTTGTTGAAGGTAGACTCGGTGGTGCAGGGCTTGACGTGTTGGAACACGAACCCGATGTGCCAGTGCAACTCATTGATCTTGATAATGTGGTTCTGTCACCACATGTAGGAACTTGCACTGTTGAAACCCGTATGGCTATGGCTGATCTTGTTGTAGCAAATCTGGTGGCTCACTTTTCTAATGAACCATTGTTAACGCCTGTGCTCTAAACATTTTTTTAGTTATCTTATACTGCAACTTTTTCATGGTACATCCGCTTCGGTTAGGTTGGAATTAGAGATGAAAAAACCCGTTGTGAAACTCGAACCTGAAGGTAGTATTCGGTTTGGTAGTTAACCCGAATTTACATAAAAATTACCAGTTATATATATACATACACAATCAACAGCTAAATCCAGTTTTCCTCTCATATGTTTTGTTTAGTTATGAACAAGATGTTTTGTTTCGTTGTTTGTATTTGTGTATATATATGCTGCTTCTGTCCTCCTCACATTATATATTAACAGAATAGTCTAGTTTTCATTGAAACAGTTACTTTGTATTGGAAAATGATGTTGGTTGTTTGAGTGACTAAAAAGGTTCGGTTTGGTTGATACAATTTGACAACTGTATGGGTTTGAACGAAAAGCATATTGAGAGTGTTTTTATTTGACATTTTATGTTTATTGTCTAATGAATATATCATGTTAAGTTAAATTGTAAAGTATGTATTGCAACTTGCACTTAGAAACCCATTAACCCAGCCGGAATAAACCCGAAACCGACTGACCGGAATCTTATTTGGGTTGATAAACGGATAGGTTTCCTATACCAAAAACCATGAATTACCCGATCCGAATAACTCAAACCCCTATTAAAAAAACCCGAACAACACCCCTAATTCACACCTTAGTGAATTGTTGGATCGAAAAAATAGCCTAATTCACACCTTAGTGAATTGTTGGATGAAAACAAATAGCCTGGACAGTATGTTATACTTTCAAAGTGAATATATCAGTGTAAGACCCTCACCCTTATGGCGTCCCCTTTCCTCTTCTTTGATTGGCTCACCTCATGCCTCTGCTTTCGCACTCGTTAAACCCCTCACGTCTCGTCCTTTGACGTCCCGTCACAGTGTTTAACGTCTTATTTGACTGATGTGTATAAGATCGTTAGCCGACTCTAATCTGTCTAAAATAATTTTCCCTGCATTCCGGAAAAGGCCAGCACGAAGTAAGTGTCATCAATCTCAACACATGTACGAAAATTAAGGGCATATGCTGGAATTTGGATGACTATGAAATTAGTCATTTTATTATTCTAAAGAAAAAGACAGCATGAAATAACGTCAGCATCTATAGATCACTTTTCCCAATTTCTATCTTCTTTTACCTCATCATATCATATATATTTATAAACACCCCCACTGCAATGGGTTCTTTTATATATAATATTTCTCTTACATATATCTTAAAAAACTAGCCAATTTGTGGATAAAGTTCTGAGAAAAAAAAAGATGTTGGAAGGGAAGGCACTGGTGGAAGACACAGACATGCCAATCAAGATGCAGATCCAAGCCATGGCTTATGCTTCACAAGCTCTAGATCTCTATGATGTTCTTGACTGCAAATCCATTGCTGCCCATATCAAAAAGGTTCAATTTTTATACCAAGATCCCATCTTTCTCTTTATACATCTCTCTTTCTGTATGTATATGTGTATATATGCATCTGGGTATTGTGAATCTTGAAGAAAGATTTGAAATTTTTTAGGGTTTTTGATTAGTTTTATGAATATGAAATTGACATGAATAAGTGGTGACAGGAGTTTGACAAGAAATATGGAAATGGATGGCAATGTGTGGTGGGATCAAATTTTGGATGCTTCTTCACTCACACCAAGGGAACTTTTATCTACTTCACATTGGAGAGACTCAATTTCCTCATTTTCAAAGGGGCCTCTTCTCTTTCTTGACCACCCCACCCCACCTCACTCAATATTTTTTTTAAGATTTTAGATCTCCTAAATTATTGAAAACCCAAAAAAAGTTTGGTAGAATATGTTACTCAAATCTTGTCTTTCCTATCTTATCTAATAGCTAATGCTAGAGATATGTAGAGAAGTTAGTGGTGTGGCATCTTCTAATCTTTTTAGTTTTTACTTGTATTTTATTGGTTCTCCACGTTCTTATCTTTCCCATATTTATGTAACTTTTAACTACTCTTTGATGTATTTTATTTTATGCGGTTAACTAAAACTGATGAGCCAATGAACTAGCGGTGGAGTGGTAAAGGAAAGACCTGGTGTTCTTAGTGACCCTGGTTCAATCCATGTCCTCTACATTAGTTTCTGCGGCATTCAAATGAAGCCTAGCTTAGGCTGATGCACCTTGGTTTTACCCACGCCGATCCAGGGTTCGAGCCTCGGTTCTCCCTTAAGCCCGGAAAGGGCCGTATTGGGTGGAATTTTTCCTTGGATGCGTTCCAACTCTGACGTCAAGTGAGCCCGGTTAAGACAACATATTGGCCGAAGTTGGGCAAGGCTCTCCCATGTGATGGGGAGTGTGACGTCACAACATTCAATGTTCGTCGTTAAAAAAAACTAAAATTGATGGAAATTAACGAAATTGAGTTTGAAATTCCAATAATGATATGCATTTTGAAATCAAGAAATACACTAATCACATAAAATGATGTATCGGAATGGTTGAAGTGTATACGTCATCAACATTTTCATCGGTGGTCCTATGTAAAGGATAATGAAGCTCATGAGGAAGTTTCAAAGCCACCACGTCAATTTGGAAATTTGGAATGTGTTGATTTATCGATATAAAAGCAAGGGTTATATTCGTGTGATTGTAATGTGGTGTGATAATAAAGTGCACATCATGTGGTATCATGTCCCTATCTTCATTATCACACCATCTATTACTTGACAAAGGGTATACCCAAGTGATTGTGGTGGTGTGATAATTAAATATTTTCTTATTTAATATTCATAAAAAGGAGAATTGAAGCACATGCAAAGGAGAATTGAAGAATAGAGTCAATACATTCCCTTGAATCTTCTCGTGAAAAAAAAACCACGCCTTATTATCACGCCCCCTTTTCACGCGGCAAGGGGACGGTGTTCCCTCCACAATCAAGGGTGCGTGATAACACGTATGCCGGATGCTCTAACAGTATTGAAAAAATAAAAAAGTTATTGTAAAGTGGGTGTCACATAAACGATTCAATAAAATTGATAAAAATATGTAAGGGGTTAGTGATTGTGAACAGTTTCTAATAATTATTTAATCATTAAACAAAATTCAATATTTTATTTTTATTTTTAAATTCAATATTTCAAAAAAATGTAAATAAACCTTAAACAAAACATTTATATTAATAATAATTTATTAATTATTTAAACATCACAAAATTATAATTAAATCCATATTTTATAGTAAAAATATGTTAGTACAAACAACTTGTCGCCCTTCGCACCCGGAGGAATCGAATGATGACGACGACTAAGATGAAAAATCATATTTATAGTAGAAATGTAATAAGTTTTTTTGAGAATGAATAGTAGTAAAAATGTTAAGTTTTGAAGAGAGTAATATAATATTTATATGTTTAAATTAAATTTAGTTAGTTTTTTTAATAATATAGCGGCTATTCCAACGACAATTAGTGTTAATCGATGCAGTCAAACGCCTCTTTGCCCGTGATTACCACCACCATCATGCCGGGTAGACGGTGTTCTAGGCGTGATAGGCCTATGTGGCACTCCCACCACACCCCAGTACACAGTCTAATATGACGGAAACAAAGCATAACTTAGCATCGACAGGTACTTTGGCAAGATGGTCGCCTTCACCGCCACACCTAATCGCCACTTTCTTTCTTTGACTTTTGATTCACCCCTAGTTCTTAAGTGGCACAATCACTTTTTTTTAAAACCTATTTTTTTAAATTTTTTATCTTTTAATATAGGGGTATTTTGGTCATTTTGAAAAATATTTAATAGAAAAATTAATTGTAATTCACTCCGTGGAACAAAAATGTTATATTTATGCATAACTTGAAGACTGACTGTGTAGTTTTTCAAACTTAGTAACTAAATCCAAATTTTGGACATATCATATGAGGGGAAAACACCACATAAAGTTTTCAAAGTGTTCTAATTAGGTCACTCATCATAGTATATTCGAGGGTGTATACCGTATAAAATGTGTATTGAATTATGTAATTAAAACACTTTTAAAACTTGTTTACTATTCTATAAAGTTACCGCATCATATGAGTATCCGTGTACTCAAAAGAAAAAGCAAGTCATCAAAGTAGTCTGGGACTCTGGGCTAAATTTAAACCGAATTCACATAGGACAAGCCCAAATGACCCTTTGCAAGTTTGCATCAATAAAACACCAAGGTCCACATGGCCCGTTAGAATTACTCAATATGGGCCTCAAATATCATTTTGGACTATAATGTTGGGAATGGGAAGTTTGTTTAATTGATGGATTTGATTTATAGACGTTTTTATTAGACAAGTCATATCATATGTGTGATCTGTTTGTTATAATAATTTTTAGTTAAACCGTTTTTATGTATTAATCCTAAGTTTTCAAAATGAATCATGATTAACCTATTTTTTGTTTATTAAGATTAAGACCTTTTTTTTTTTTACCAATTATTAGTATTAAGTTGATCATAACTAAACAGTAAACATTAAACGTAACTTTATACTATTTATTCAATAATAAATTTTATCAAAAGAAATTTGAAGTTGAGAGATAGAGATGGGAGAGAGAGATCTAATCCAAATTATCACATTTTATTAATTTTTTTATAAATAATAATAAAAAAAATAGTATCATATGAGTGTAAGCACAACAATAAACTTCTATGTCATGACCAGTCATCATTATCTAATCAATAGACCAAAACAAAGTATAATTCTTAATATCATCACAAACAAATATAATAATAAAGTAATTGACATCTTTTTTGAACGGCCAACAAATAATAATATTAACGGATGGCTAGAAAGGGACTAGACACAACCATACAGTCACCAAAAGAAAGAAAAAAATGCTAAGCACCAATACAATATAGATTAACTAAGCACCACGGTTCCTAGGTCAGAAGAGCCCTCGATCTGTTGCTAATCCATAGGAATCCAATAACTTTTATGTCCTCGACTAGTTTCCCAAAAGAGATCGGCTTTTGGTTGAACGCCTTGTCGTTTCTTGCCGTTCACAAGCACCGGAAGGGAGCCAAGGTTACCGCATGAACAACCTTAGATTTTTTTCCTAGGTCCATGAACGAACTTGTGAAAATCTAGCAAGTCTCTAACACCAAAAAACGAAAATCGGTGGAATTTTACATCATTGAAAAGTTATTGACATAACAAGATGTATATAAACTTCTTTTCAACCATTATTGAACTCACTTGTGTGTAAATTGATAAACTTGTGGTTTTCCACAGCATTGAATATGGAATCTATGATGATTGCCACATCCAATCATATAATTTCAAAAGGTAATTGTCAATTATTGGAGCACCATTTATTGGAAAAAGAAAAGGGAACTTTTATTTTCTTAGTTATTGTGACATTTTATTTGGTTTAAATCCTTGGTTTAATGTTTCTCTTGTTCTGTCATGTTTATTGTATCTTTTTCTTTCTGTGCTTTGTAATTGCTAGCACCTGACTAGCTTGTTTTAATGAAATTTGTTGTTCAAAAAAAAGTTATTGTGACATTTTATTTATATTTTCTTATAAATTCAATACATCCACACATACGTAACAACTGAGTGTAGAATAGCATACATAATGTCTATTAACAAAATTCAAAACGTGTAACCATCAAAATTATTTCTTTTTCTCATCAATCACATGTTTGAAACAAAAGCTATTCTAAAGTAAATGTTGGTCCACAAAAAGACTAAAACAACAATCTCATAGCAAACTGTGTTAAACAAATAATAACTCAACCCCAGAATGATCAGAGTCTGGTAACAAGCTAAATTACATAAAAGTTAGTTAGGGTTAGTTATTCGACCAACTCTCCTCACAACTACTTTCATTTCCATTTCTTTGTATCCAAAGAAGATATAAAGTTATTGGTGTCGCTATATTCTACCAAGCAAAGATTTTCTTTCGTAAATGGTTAATCAAATGATCAGAAAATCAACATGTGACCAAGAGTCTCGATCTATTTCATACCACACGGTTAGTTGTACGTGTGTGTTTTTTCTTATCCAGGATCAGAGGTTAATATCTCAACTACGTACCAGTGAAGTAGATTTATGTGTAGATTTAGAGCGTAAAAAAAAGATCCGCTCTCCAATGACATTGTTTGTTATAATAATACATAATCGTTAATGATTAAAAAATGCATTAGGTACATATTCTACCAAAATATCAATGAAAAGGTAGGCTACCGACTATAGATTGGTTTTTTGGGAAGCAAGACTCCTTGTAGGCATGGAAACAGCTTCGGATTTAGGTTCGGTAATTATTTGTTTGGTGTTGGTCAGCTCTGCCTCCTTTAAACCTACTCACAGCTCATTGGTTGGTCCTACTCATGCACATCACCAATTTCACTCTCAAAAACACACCATCACTCCTTTACAAAAGCTCCAAAAAGGAAGATAAACACACACTAACTCTGTGTTTTTGTACTTCTTTTGATAATCATAAATAATCAAACACTTTGTTTTAGTTTTTATAATTTGTGGGTTTTTCAATACTTGAAATTCCCAGATGCCCTGCAAATTTTCTTTGAATTTCATGGAGTAAAGCTTAAGCTTTATCTAGTAAAAACATTTTCTTGAAATCCCATTGTTTTTTCAAGAAACAAGAAAATGATGCATACAAAATCAGAGTCTGATGTTACCAGTTTAGCCCCATCATCACCATCAAGATCACCAAAACAGCCTGTTTACTTTGTGCAGAGCCCTTCAAGGGACTCACAAGATGGTGATAAATCATCATCAATACAAGCTACACCTAATTTCAGGAGTCCAATGGAGTCCCCTTCACACCCTTCTGTGGGTAGGCACTCCCGGAACTCATCTTCCAGTAGGTTTTCTGGGATTTTCCGGTCACATTCCGGCTGGAAAGTTCACCGGAAAAGGAATGATAAGGGGTGGCCGGAGTGTAATGTGATAGTGGAAGAGGGAAAGTATGATGATGAAAAGAGGTTTACTAGAAGATTACAAGCTTTGATGGCTCTTTTGAGCTTTATTGTCTTGTTCACTGTTTTATGCTTGATTATATGGGGTGCTGCCAGACCTTATAAAGCTGAGATCACTGTTAAGGTTAGTTAATTTAGTTTAAATTGGTGTCTAAGGATATAAGTTTTCTATGAACATCATGATGTTAAAATGCATAAAAATTGAACCTTTTTCAATCCATGTCATTTGGGGATGTTTGGCATTGTTTTCTTGTTTGATTATTGTGTTTTCAAAGTATCAAGAATCAGATTTTAGTGTTTGGGTACCATAAAACCGAGTTTGATTAATTAGGGGTTAATCGTACAAGTAAATACTTACATAATCACAATCTTCCAAGAGTCCTGTTATAGATACACCAGGTGACGTCATCATACGGTCGTATTATAGGCGAAAAAAATGTAATATTACACGTATTGCATTTCCAGTTGTGCACGCGTCACATTAACTGCTAACGTGTCAGTCATAAAGCTATATGACCCTTATAAGAGAAAAACACAGCCGAAAAAATGTTATACGGTTATATTGCATCTGGTGTCTGAATAAAATGAG
Organism: Smallanthus sonchifolius; assembly: GCA_023525975.1. Taxonomy (NCBI): domain Eukaryota; kingdom Viridiplantae; phylum Streptophyta; class Magnoliopsida; order Asterales; family Asteraceae; genus Smallanthus; species Smallanthus sonchifolius. Next base: position 1,965,669 of record JAKNSE010000034.1, on the reverse strand, counting down.
GCTGATGTACCGATTAGAGTGCCCATATCCCTTTTTTTGTTGCAGCTTATTATGATTTTGATCACATAAATCTATAAAATCTTGGAATCTTGAATTTGGTTTCAATTTGATTTCTAATTAGTGGTGAATAATATGCATTTGTTGCAGAGTTTGGCTGTGAATAGCCTATTCATTGGGGAGGGTTCAGACTCATCTGGGGTCATAACCAAGATGTTGACAATCAATGGTTCGTTGCGGCTCGGTGTTCATAACCCGGCTACTTTCTTTGGCATCCATGTTAGCTCCACACCGGTGAACTTGGTCTTTTCAGAGATTGTGATTGCAACCGGTCAGGTTAGAACTAATATTCAACCTGTTGTGTGTCATAATGCACTCAACCATTGGTTATCACTACTAATCTGTATGTTTGTAAACATTGGTGGTGCTCACCTGTCTAAATGGGTTAGTTCTTAAAATGGTCTACTTGGGTTGGGTTGAAAAGCAAATATTCTTTGTCCACTTAAAAAAATAATATAGTGGTTATGATTACAAACCAATATTATTTCATTTTTAATATAAATCTATAAATAAAAGTGATATAGGAGGTTGGGTGTCTTAAAATAAGACTTTAACCTATTTGACATATGTTTTTCCTCTAGTTAATTTTTTTTATTTTACGAATTTAACTGGTATGAGATAAAACATAATCCAAATTAACACATTCGAGTCCAAACTATAATGTATACTGATGAGGTTACTGTCATCTCAGCTAAATAAGTATTTTCAACAAAGGAAAAGTCGAAGGACCGCCATTGTGAACTTCGAAGCAACAAAAGTACCTCTGTATGGTGCAGGTTCGAGTCTAGTGATTTCTGATACTGGAGTTTTTGAAATCCCGTTGAAGTTAGAGTTTGAGATTCGGTCAAAAGGGGAAGTTGTCGGTAAACTTGTGACCACAAAGCATCGAAGGCAAATTTCTTGCAATATGACATTGCCATCGAATATAATCAAACCAATCAAAATCAAAAGGAGTTCTTGCACCTACAAATGAATGATAATTTCCAAGAGTTATTTGTAAAAATGGAGTGAGTTTTGATTTTCTTTTTTCCTTAGAATGGATAGAAATGTGTTTGGATATTCCTAAAGCCAAGACATTCCATTTTTGGTATGTTGAAACATGTGTAAATGTTGATTGATGTGGAAATAAAAATGTGTTATGAATTAAGGTTCAATTGAGCGATCTTGAATAATTGGTGATTTGAAACAAAATATACGTAAAGAGTTGCACATATGTTATTATCGAAAATGCACTTTGGCATTTTGGTGATTTGGAACATTTTAGAAACAATCACTTTATCTAATACGATATATATATGGATATGGTAATAATCATTAATAATTGTTATATTACATTACACTATTAGCTAAGAACATGTGACCGACCACTTATCCCCTTCAAGTTCAATAAATGGCAACAATAGTCTCTTATGTAAAAAATATTTGATAAATGACAATAACAATCCATTATTTAATAAATCTTGTCAACTTTATGATATATGAAATATAAACATCTTTCATTATACTATATAATTATTTATATTATACTTTAACTTAACTCTAAATTTGGTTAATGGTAAAAATATCTTCTTAAGTTTGTAAAATGTTACTTTAACTACTTTATGTTTTTAAAGTTTCAAGCTTACCATCTAGAATATATATAATCCGATTTTTCCTCAATAATTTTTATTTTTTTTCTTGATGCCCCAACATAATTTTCGTTAAAAACAGAGTCATATTTAAAATAGGGTATTGTTTTTGGTATCGTGGGTTATATTGACTGACGGTAACGTGTTCGTACCATGAAAAATGAGGTCGACACCGACTGAAAAACATTGATACCAGTATATAATTTTATTTTATCTATGTTTCGATCTTCACAACTGAGTCGCCTTAACTTGATACGTTTCTTTGATTTATTTAACCATGTTTCTTTTGTGCTTAGACATGTTAATGTCACCGTCTCAACTGTTTAAAATTTGTCGTATTTAACCACATTTTTTTGCTTAGCCACATTAATGTCATTGTCTCAACAATTTAAGGTCCGTCTATCGCCGCAGAACGCGGGGTAACATTTTTAGTTTCATATGAATCCATAACTCAATTATAAATTATTTTAAAACGTTCATATTGAATCATAATCTATACTATATAATAAATAAAGGTTATGATGAGACGAATTTTCACGCCCCTCTCTCCTATTAATTGCATAAGTTTTCTTTGATTGTTTTTAATAATTTTTTGTTTTCCGTCTCTCTCTTCTATTAAATAATAATGATTTATATAATTCTTTTTATAAACTTTTTTTATTTAAAAAAATATAGGCTTGTTCGTAAAACATTTTTAGAAATTGAACATTTATTTCATTCTTTTTATAAAGCATTTTTAAAAAGTAACTATATGACGTTTCTAAAATTTGTATTAAAATACTATGTAATATATAAATATTTATTATTAACATTGTATTTATTCAACTCATGTAGTACACGGAGTTTGTAACCTAGTTCTAAGAATAAATATGAGTTGTGATAAATGTGAACCATTGATTAATTTCCATATATGATAGAACATGGGTTGCATTCAAATTCTAATGTGTGTTGTTAGAAAATGAATACAAGACAAAATCCGCCTTTGTGATCACTTAATAGAGCGACATGATAAGTGGATCCCGAATAATATTTTTGTATCCTTAGACCTAATATACATATTGACTCTTGAATGTAAGGGATGTTATGTTATGACATGGTCAAATATTTTTTAGCCAAATAGTTACAAGGTCATTGTTAAATGTGACATGATACATATGAGAGGTGTATGCAGTTAAGACTGAGTTTGCTCATCTCATTTAGACAATATAGGGATCCTTAAAGATCCAAACTGCTAAAAATGCATGATCATGGTGGGTTTTGATCTGTCTAAAGAGTGGGGAGGGAGGAACTTCGGGATGGACTTTGTGGGTTCGGTGGGCCAATCTGGCGGATTGTTATGCCTCTGGGACCTGGATAGGTTCGTTTTTAGTGATTCGGTTAAGAATAGGAATTTTCTTATTGTAAAAGGTAAGATTAAAGGCAGCAATGAGGCTATTAACGTTGCGAACGTTTATGCCCCCAAGGTTTGGCTGCTAAGCAGGTGCTTTGGAATCTGTTGGGGTCTGAGATTTCGAGATTTCAGGGGTATTGGATTTTAATGGGTGATTTTAATGCTGTTAGATTCATCGAATAAAGAAAGAATAGCATCTTTAAGCCTCCCTGTGCGAGAAATTTCAATTTTTTCATTCATAGCGCGGGGCTGTTGGAGTATAGTATGAAGGGGAGACAATTCACGTGTGTCCGGGAGAAGGGTAGGAAGCTGAGTAAAATTGATAGAATGCTGGTGTGCCCAAGCATTTTCAATAAATGGCCAGAGGCTTGTCTAAGGGTGCTTCAAAATCTATACTCGAATCATGGGCCGTTAATTTTGACTACTTCGTAGGTCAAATTTGGGCCTCTGCCATTTCGGGTATACAATTCTTGGCTGGATAAAAACGGTTATGAGGAGGCGGTAGTGGCAGCGGTCAACTCTTTTCATTACAGCGGGGACCCTGATCTGTATCTAGCTAAAAAATTTGCTTTCCTCCGGAAGAGGCTTAAAGTTTGGAGGGATGAGATGATGAAAAAAGAAGGGGAGCAGGTTAGTACGGCTCGGGAAGATTTGGAAAAGTTGGAAGAAATAATGGAAGTTAGGGATCTCTCAGAGGATGAGGAGTGGATGTTAACTGAATGTAAAAAGGTCTTAAAAGAATTTGATTTGAGGAAGAACTCGGAGCTCAGGCAAAGGTCCCGTATGAGGTGGGCTTTAGAAGGTGATGAAAACTCTAAGTTCTTTCATGGGTTCATTAATTCTAGAAAAGCGAAAAACTGGCTCCCAGGGATCATGGTGAACGGTAATTGGGTTTCCAAACCTTCAATGGTTAAGAAAGAGATTTTTAACTTTTTTAAAACCAGGTTCGTGGAAGAGCACCCGTCTAGGCCGCCGTTGATCTGCGGTTCTCTAAATAAACTCTCAGAAGTGGATAGGGATGGGCTTATAGTGTCGTTCTCGAGTAGGGAGATAAAGGAGGCGGTCTTCGAGTGTGGTGGAGATCAGGCCCCGGGTCCGGATGGTATTAACATTAAATTTATAAAGAACTTTTGGCATTTGTTTGAAAATGACTTTGTCAACATTCTTAATAAATTTCATTCGGATGGGATCATAAACCAGGGAAGTGGCTCCTCTTTCATTGCTCTCATTCCTAAAATCAAAGACCCGGTGAGTTTACACAATTATCATCCGATTAATTTAGTTGGGGTGATTAGCAAGGTGAACTCGAAGATTCTTGCAAACCAACTGAAAAAGGTAATTGGGTCGGTGATTTCGGATTCTCAATCGGCGTTCATAAGAGGTAAGTACATTTTGGACGGTCCTTTAATTGTCAACGAAGTCATTACTCGGTGTAAAAAGAACAAAAAGGAAGCGTTTATACTCAAAATCGATTTTGAGAAGGCTTAGGATAATGTCAATTCGGGTTTTGTGGTGGACATCATCACTCAAATGGGTTTTCCCTCCTTACTTTGTACTTGGATTTTGGGGGTGCTCAAGTCGGCTAGATCGTCAGTTTTGGTTAATGGGTCTCCTACTTTCGAGTTCCCGTGTGGGAAATGATTGAGGCAAAGGAGATCCTATCTCGCCGTTTCTATTTTTAGTGGTGATGGAAGCTCTCTCTTGTATGGTGCAAAAGGCTAGTAATGAAGGTTGGATCCAAGGAATAATGGCCCTATCCTATCTCATCTTTATGCGGATGATGCTATTATTCTTGGCAATTGGTCCTTTGAAAACATTGTGAAAGTGGTGAGGATTCTTCGTGTGTTTTATTTGTGCTCCGGTCTTAAGATTAACTTGTCCAAAAAGAATCTTTTTGGCATCGGGGTGGAGCCTTCGGAAGTGGTGTCTAAAGCCGGTTTAGTTGGGTGCAAAGCGGAGGTGCTCCCGTTCAAATATTTGGGAATCATGGTCGGGGCAAATATGAACCATATCAATAATTGGAAACCGGTGTATGATGTGTTTGAAAATCGCTTGTCCTTGTGGAAGGCTTCTAGTCTCTCCATCGGTGGGAGATTAACTCTAATCAAGGCGGTGCTAGAAAGCCTTCCTTGCTATTACTTTTCGATCTATAAAGCGCCTATTAAAGTTTTGGCCGACCTTGAAAAAATGATAAGGCGATTTCTATGGGGAGGGTCGGAAGAAGTTCAAAAAATACATTGGGTGGCTTGGGAGAGGGTGGCTATTGAAAAGAATGAAGGGGGGCTTGGCATCAGCATGCTTAGAAATATTAATGTTGCCTTGCTAGTAAAATGGAGGTGGCGCTACAAGAAAGAACCGGGTAGTTTGTGGAGGAAGGTGGTTGAGGCTTTTCACAAAACTAGGAAGAAGTGGGATTTCATTCCTTTTCGGGGCACGTTGGGAGGAGTTTGGAATAATATTGTTAAAGTCTTCTTGAGAACGGTTGTTGAGGGCTTACCGGTTCGTCGTTTCTTTAAAGGTATTCCAGGTGACGGGGAATCTATTTCGTTTTGGTTGGACCCTTGGGTTTCGCATGAACCTTTGAAGGAGGTGTTTCCTCTTTTGTTTATTCTCGAGTCGGATAAAAGATGCAAACTCAAGGAAAGGCGATGGGCGGAAGGGGAGGCGTAGGGGCTTTCTTGGGATTGGAAAAGGGATCCTGCGGACGGGGCTGAATTGGCTTAGTTACAGCAGCTTTGCCATCTGCTGGGAGAGGTAGACCGGGGCAGCAACATGATAATTGGGAGTGGATCGGTGCGGAGTCTAAAGACTTCAGTGTGGGGATGTTCAAGCGGTTGATCGCGAAAGGTATTGATCATAGCAGCAATTTTGTTCTTAAGTGGAGTAGATGAATTCCTTAAAAGTGTAACATTTTCGCGTGGCGCGCAGAGATGGGTCGGATTCCTACGGTCTCGGCTTTAAGGTCTAGAAATGTTATGGTCACGGATGAGGCTTGTTCTTTTTGTAATGAAGAGGAAGAATCGGTGGAGCATGTCTTCACTGCTTGTAGAACGGCCTCGATTGTTTGGCAGTTTGTTAGTAATTGGTGTCATGTTCCTAATATTTTCATTTTCTCATTTAGAGATTTGTTGGAGCTTCACAATCATTCGGGATTAAGGGAGCAGGAAAACGAGCTCTTCCACGGACTTGTCATCATTGCTTGTTGGAGTTTGTGGAAAGCTAGGAACGAGTTTCGGTTTTCGAATAAACCAATCCGGGTGGAGGAAATTATTAGTGAGATAAAGACAGTTGGGTTCTTATGGGCCAGAAGCAGGTCGAAGATTAAGAACTTAACTTGGAATAATTGGTGTAATTTTGTATTTATATAATTGTTGGTTTCGGTTGGCCTCCCGGTCTTCGGGTTGGTTTGGTTTCTTAATGAAGTTCGCGTTTAAGAAAAAATGCAAACTTATGTTCTATAAAAATAAAAATAAAGTATAAACCCACCGTGATGTCCGGCCCAACCCACTAGTCAACTTCTAAAATACTTTCTAGTTTCTAGAAACACACATGAAATGAAAAGGGTCCAGACCTGAATCCCGTTACTCACTGCACATCGCACGGGAAGATAAAAACAGTGTTTTACTTCCTGCTTATTTATTTTTTGTTTGTTTTTAAAATCACTCTTTAATTTCATAGAGATCTTGATTGTTCAACACAGATCTCACTCTCAATTCACATTCCTCCCAAGCCCACAAATCTTTATGATGCTTACTCCAAAACCCACATCAAAATTCATCTACTTTACAATAATTCTTCTGATTTCGCTAACTTTCTTGATCAATTCAACAGTCAGTGAAGATTCTGACGACATGGAGGATCTTATAGCACTAGATGAAGAACAAGATGAACAGTCATCACCAAAACCCTCATCTGAGGCAGAGGTGTTAAGCAAAGCTCAAAGAATTGTTCTTGAACTCAATAATGATAACACCCAGAAAGCAATTGATGGAAATGAGTATGTTTTTGTTCTGGGTTATGCACCTTGGGATGTTAGGAGTGCTGAATTGATGCCTAGGTTTGCAGAGGCTGCTAGTTCTTTGAATGAGTTAAAGAGTCCTGTTTTGATGGGGAAAGTTGATGCCGAGAGGCACCCAAAAGTAGCTTCCAATCTTGGGATTAAAGGGTTTCCAACTTTGCTTTTGTTTGTCAATGGCACTTCTCAGCCTTACACCGGTGGATTTTCATCGTAAGATTTGCTTTTAATCTTTTTTTATGTGATTTTAGGGGTGTTTGGATGTTGTTTTGAAAGTGATTGTATTATATTATTAAGGGTCCTTTTATAGTGTTATAGCTACACCAGATGACCTCATCAAAACCCTTGATGACGTCATCATACTGCCTGAATTGTAGACAAAAAAGGTAATACGACATGTATTGTATATGCCAGTGGTGTACGCGTCATATCAGTCGCTTACATGTCAATTAGAAAAGATAATAGGCCAGTCCGTAGTGTAGGCGAAAAAAGGTAATACGACCCGTATTGCATACGGTGTCTGAACAATTTGGGGTTGGTGTACCAATAAGACTGCCCATTATTATTAAGGTACACCATTCAAAATTTTGAGGTACAATCTATAGAATAATAGATACTGACTTAGGGGGTGTTTGGGTGTGCTTGGACTTGTTTCTTGAAAGTGCTAATCTGAAATTCACTATAATTAGTCGTAAGGGTGTTTGGGATTGCTTGTTAATGACTTTATGAGTGTTTGGATGATGAAAAGTATTATTCTTGGTGGATCCAAAATTACAGTTTGTCTTAAAGTGAAATTTAGCTGTTTTCAATAAGCTGATTATCTACTGGTTATGAGCATAAGCATAAGCTGTTTAGTTAAGCGATTTCAAACATGTTTGGGTCACCTTCTTTCTCATGGTTATTTGATTGTTTAGGTGACAAATGGTCAGTAAGATACTTGTTATTTTATGGTTATTTTATCAATACGTTCTAAAAAAATCAGAATGAGCCAACAACAACATGGAAAGTGATTATTACAGTTTCAAGTGACAGAAAACTCATCTGAACATGCAAATACCTGATTTTTGAGACAATTATGATTAGTTGGAACAAGTAGTTTTTAGTATTTGGGTAAAATGATTTTGATTATGATTTTCTCATTATTCAGATTCAAAATAGTCAACTTTGGAGAAGTGGGTAAGTGCATAAGAAACTGATATTATAGATGTAAATATCATACCTACTGGAATAGTTGTTAAAAGTCCTCGCCTAGGGCGCCTAGGCGCAGTTTTGAGGCGAGGCGAGGCGCAGGGATTGGGCTTTTTTGTTGAGGCGCATATTGAGGATAAGAGGCGTAGTTTTATTTATTTATTATTATTAATTTTTTTATGTTTTATTATCATTTTCTAGGTATCTGATTCTGATTCTTGAAATTGTAATAATTATTTCATAACGCGCATCCAAACACCTCCCCTTAGGCCAGTGAAATACATTGTGAAAAGCATCCAAGAAAGCATATTTGTGTGTAAAAAGTTTGTTAATTTTGTTGGTGTGTTGGGGTGTAAATTAGGGAAGAAATTGTGATTTGGGTGAGTAAGAAGACGGGTACGCCCATTATCGGAATCAACTCTGTCGATGAAGCAAACGATTTCCTTAAGAAACATTCTATGTTTGCAGTTGGTTTATTTGATAAGTTTGAGGTATGTGCTTTTTGTGCTCCTTGTTTCTTAATTATTAACACTTTATCTGCCAACAGATTGTACACACAAGTAATCACTCATGCCTAACTGTTAAACTCTTGTGCATGCCAAAAATTTGCCAGGGCCCTGATTATGGCGAATTTGTAAAGGCAGCAACTGCTGACAACGAGATTCAGTTTGTTGAGATGTGCACTTCCCAGATTGCAAATATTCTATTTCAAGATGTTAAGTCTATTAGCCCGTTTCTTGGTATTGTGAAAAGTGAGCCCGAAAGATACACTTCGTATGGTAAGCTGAAGATTGGGTAGTGTAAAATCCATTCATTTGATATATGTGAATTGTAGAGTTGACAAGATGGCCGGGTTGGACGGGTCAATACGGGTTCGCGCTGAAACGGGTCATTTTCTAGTATGGGTCGAAACGGGCCGGGCGGATTGGGTTAACCCGCTAACACTTTAGGTCCATTTTCTATATTTTATAAATAGTTAATGGCAATTTCTACAGTCTTTTCTCTTTGCCTTTTGCAGAAGATGCGTTTGAGAAGGACAAGATTTTGCAATTTTTGAATGACAACAAGTTTCCATTGGTCACTTTTCTAACTGAAGTGAATTCTGTTAAAGTTTACGCTAGCGACAAACTTCAGGTTTCATCACCTTGAGTAGCAATTATATATTCATTTTGTGCTCTTTTTACATCGTTGAATCTTAAAAATAATAATCAGATATTCCACTCTAATAAAATGAATTACAAGAGGTAGTGTTTGGATGTGGGCTTTTGCTGCTTAAGGTTTTAATTAGCAGTTAATGGTGATACATGTTTGCAGTTAATATCAAACCAATTATTTGACCCTAAGTAATAGGATAATCGTAAGCAAAAGTAGGCTTCCCAAACACTACAAACTGATTAAATCAGATAATCACTTCCAAAACGCACATCAAAAAGTTTTCTTCCCGATGTTACTAATACCAGTTATTTGACCTTAAATAATCATAAGCAAAAACAGGTTATCCAAACACTAGAAACCGAGTATCGTGACTTGAAGCTACAATAATCAGATAATCACTTTTGATCCTCACATCCAAACACCCCCATACTCCCAATCTTAAAACATGATTCAATGCTTGATTAAACATTTTTCTATGTGGGTGTTCGTTATATTGACATTTTTAAGTACCCAATAATTTGGGTATGTGTTCTAGGTTTATGTCTTTGCAGAAGACGATGAGTTCCAGAAATTACTAGAGCCATTTCAAAAGGCTGCCAGGAAATTCAAATCAAAGGTGGATAATTTATTTATTTATTTTTAATATTTTTTACTTATCTAGACCAATCTTAAACCTCATATTATCATCATATTTCTCAATTACATTTTGTCAATGCAGATAATGTTTGTATTTGTTGACATCAAAGACGACAATCTTGCAAAACCTTTCCTAACTTTATTTGGGCTTGAAGATTCAGTAGACACTCTTGTTAGTTTCTTCAATCAATATCTCCAAAACTAGTGGTGGCAAAATGGGCAGGTTGTTTGGGTTGGATTAACGGGTAGTTATGGGGGTGAGGCGGGTTGTGTTAACCCAAAACAGTTTTTGTCAAAATTTTGAATTTTTACAAATAAGCAATGTGTCAAATATGATTACAAATATTTTATTATTTCAGTAATGATATGAATTTTTTTGTATCAAAATGATTTAGGAGGTGATATACTAATTCTTTTAACCCCTTCAACCCATTTACCTGTTTCTTTATTAGCTAATATTTTTATTTTTTATTTTATTTTACGATAAACCAAATTTACCCATTCATAAGTAAAGGAGGTCACAATTGCCACCTCTATCCATAACATTTTTTTTCTCTAATTCAGTTCAAGATTTACTAATGATGTTTATGATTTTTAATTTGTTTGATAGGTAACTGCTTTTGATTACAAAACTGGTGCCAAGTATTTGTTAGAGTCGGATCCAACACCGAAGAATATAGAAGTATTGATTCAATCACTTGGATCTTTCAATGTTACTTTTATGCATATAAATCTGACTATGTTTTTTTATTTCTTTCTCTAGGAGTTTGGTTCGGGGCTCCTAAAGGGTATTTTACCTCCATTTTACAAGTCCCAAGCAATACCAGATAACGTGAGATTCTTATATCTTTTTGTTTAGGTGGAAAAATGTGTGGGTCGAATGGGTTGGGTAATGGGTCAACACGGATTCAGTACAAAACGGGTGTAGTTTTGGAGGTGATCAATACGGGCTGGGTCAGATTGGGTTGACCTCTCTACATTTTTTGAACATAGCTTGTAATTAATATAATATATTTGCAAAACATTTATGGGAGACTTTTAAATTGTGTGACAAACTCTAATGTAGTTGTATTTTTGTAATTTTATTATATTTGACCTGTTAAAATTGATTAAATTTCACATAAATGGTTTGAAATTGCTTTTAACTTGGTGGTTTACAATAATACTTATTTTTCTCATGTTACTAATAATCATTATCTTGATTGTGAAATCACAGAAAGGCGCAGACATTTTAACCGTTGTTGGAAAGACGTTTGATGACTTGGTCCTAAGCAGCTCCAAGAACATACTTCTAGAGGTTTATATGTTTTTTTAAATAGTTTAAATATATCATTATTTATTTATACAAATCATCAAGACAAAATCCACTCATTTTTCTTCTTTTTTTCCATTAAAAAGATAGATATTGATTTTATGTTTTGATGTTGATCATATTCAAGGTACATACACCATGGTGTTTGAACTGTGAAACTACAAGGAAACAAGTGGAGAAGTTGGCAAAACACTTTAAAGGGTTGGAAAATATGGTTTTTGCAAAAATAGATGCTTCAGTAAACGAGCACCCGAAATTGGAGGTCAGGATTTTATAAAAGCAGTGAAATTAAGGTGGCAGTTTTGACCCATTTAGATATGAACGGGTCAAATTGGGCTGTGTTTTATCTTTAACAAGTCAGACGGGTCAAATAAAAAAAAGCTACTAGAATTGAGGTGGCAATTTCGACCCGTTTATATATGTGTGGGTCAAATTGCTTGATGTTTTATCTTTAACGGGTCAGATCGGCAAATTTAAAATAACCAGTGAGAAAGGAAATGGGTCAAACGGGTCAGAAGTCACCCAAATAGTATTTTTAATGCAAAAACCTTCTTAATCTCTTTCTTGAAAGAAATAGAGTAACTTTGTAATTTGTACTTAATTAATTAGTATGCTAGTTCACAAGAAGTTTTGGAAAAAAGATGTTTCCGGGTCAACCTAAACCAATCCGTTTTCATGTGTTACCCAGCCCGCCCAACCCAATCAAATGGGCACCAAACATGTTTGTGATTTTGACACGTATTATTGTTCATTTGTTCTACAGGTGGACGACTATCCGACACTTTTGTTCTACCCAGTCAGCAACAAGTCAAACCCAGTGAGTCAATTATTTCATGGCATTATTTCTGGTCAAGATTTGTCTTTAGGGCTAATATTGTGCTAATTTTTGCAGATTAAGCTGCCTACAAAGTCTAGCTCAAAAGATTTGGCAATACTGATTAACAAATATTTAAAAGAACCTGCGCATGATGCGCAACATGAAACGAAAGACGAGCTTTAGAATGATTAGGATGATATTATAGAGTGTTTGAGGGTTAAAAATGTAATTTACAGAAAACCCGACACCGGGAGCGATGATTACGATTTTGGATGATGGGTTAGCACGAATATGGACTATTGACCCATCCTCATGTATAAGTATAACTAACTATAAATTTGCTTTGAACATGAATCCCAAAAGTTTAATGGCTAGCGAGTGTGTGTGTGTGTGTTTATGTGCAAGTAAAGAAATCAAAGGGTTAAAGAGTTACATTTCAAGATTAAGATCATATGATGGGAGTTGTCGGTGTATTGGGCGCTGCTTAGCTATGCGCTATTCATGGTGCTACCGTCTGTCCCCCCTCTTTATATATGGTTGTTATACCAAATATTGATGTGATTTTATATGTATATGGACGCATAACACATGTATACGAGTGTATAAACATGTATACGCGAGTGTATAAACATGTATACACGCGTATACAATAAAACGCGCATATAAATGGGGTATAAACATATTTATACGGGTGTTATATATATGCGAGTGAGTGATTTGAAAAGATGGAATGGCCGGGGTGATAAAAGAAGGTGCATTCAGTGAAAATAAAGAGTTGCACGTTTAGCATAATCTATTAGTGATTAGAGGTGGGCAAACTGGGTTTTTTCACCAAACTGGTTCGGGTTTTTTTCTAGATATAACAAAACCGGTTTGGGTTGGAAAGTATCAAACCCTATACAAACCGGTTTTGACAGGTTGAAACCAGTTTGGGAACGCGAGAACATGAACTGGAAACTGGTTTTTTTATACCGGATCGGGTTATAAACCGGTTCGAAAATCTAAACTGTTCTTTTATCCATCTCTTTTAGTGATTGGTTTGAAATGTTTATAACACGTGGTTCACCAAAATCATTTACTCCCATACCCAAAAATTATAGTGAAATTAAAATTAAAAATAAAATAACACTAAATATAAGAGTTTATAAAATAGTAAATATAATAATAATTTTTAATTTACATTATTTGCGTGCGTTTGTCATACTTTTATTGTTCTAACTTGTAAGAAAAATATCCACACCAACTTCTAGATATCCTCTCATAAAATGTTTACATAATACAAAACAAAGAAAAAACATGTTTGTTAAAACAAAAACAAATGACAATAAAAAGAAATTGAGATTATTGGGACCTATTTTACATCTTAAAATAATCTCTAGTTTTAGTAATTACTTGTTATTTAAGTACATCATTTGGAAAAAAAAAGAACTTGATATTATTAGGGTTGTAAATAATTCGAGTCGTTCTTGAGTTTTATCCAAGAGACCGACTTGAAAAGCTAATCATGAGTCGAGCTTGATCTCTTCTAAGCTCGACTCGTTTACACCCATAGATATAATCAGGATAGTCTTTGAGATTTAAGATGGGCTGTGTCATGCGACTAGTAAAAAGTGGGGCCCTAAAATATAAACTCATATGTATAAAAAATTCATTAATACGACGATAATTTTTATAACAATAAACAAAACAAAATTATTGTATCAAAATGATTAATTTTATATAGTTAAACGAACTCATCTTAGCATCCCGGTACCTAAACGCCAATTTTTTTGACTTAATTTATTGGGTCATCTCTAGAAACATATAATTACTAATAAGTTTATGTAAGACACGGTTTTATTATACGACTCTTATAATCATTTATCAAATTATTAAATGATCAATTGATTTATTTATTTATTAACCTATGACCATTAATTAGTTGATGGACCTAATTATTCTTAATGGGTCATTAATGGGTTTCTTTTTAGGTGTACATATTTATAGAGAGATAATTAGAGGGAATATACTAATCAACAATTCCATCACCACTAAGAATTTGTCCCCCCCCCCTCTCTCATAACCGTGAGTTCTTACGAACTCACCTTAGTCATCCTAACCGTACACCCTAAACGGGAATCCGATCCTTATCAGAGATCATATCGTCTTCCCTCTCATCGGTTAGCTAACAAGTATGTTTTACAATAGTGTTTCCATTATCATGTTACAATAATTGATCAACACTTTATAATTTTTTAAAGATGTTACTCGACACCCGGTACTTAAACGACAAAAGGAAATATTTTTGGGGCTCAAAAGTTTGGCCATGAGCGGTCACCCAACTAGCACACCCTCAGGGCCGACCATGGATATAATATAATAGCGCATACTCAGAACTATAAACTTATAATTGTTAAGCTCGGATCTATTGTCTCACTTTGCATGCACGACTCATATTTGTTTCAGTAATATTGTATTATGCAAGAGAATTCTATAATGAAAATAAGATAAAAATAAAACAATTGAAAAGATATAATAGAACTCAACTCAGGGGAGACCTAAGTATTATATAAAGAGCGATTTCAATTACTACATATATTCAAGGTAATTATTTTTTTGGGTCCTTACAAAGTCATTTGGAATTCATTAGCAATTTAAAAACCCAATTAGCAACGGGCCATGGAAAAGAAAACTGGTACATAGAAGAAATATAGTATATTGAAGACCAACCAACACCAGTCAAGTGAAATAAGACGAGGGAAACCCATCAAATGGATCATTTTGTTGCATAACAATATTTTAGGTCAATTATCATTTTAGTAATTTGTTTCATTACTTTTGACAGTATACTCATTTTATTATATGAAATTTAAAGGAAATTCAAAAATATGAAAATATTTTAAGTTGATATCACCAAATGTATTTAACTTTTCTTTATATTAACTTCTCTAGCTTAAATTTGATTTAAATATAAGAAAATTTTATAATCTCTTTTATTACTAGAACCCGATAATTCGACTATGCTTTTGCTCATGTCAAAACACCTACATAAGAGGGTCGGTTTTTAGATTTTTGTAAGTGAAAATATAAATAAATACGAGATTTTTATAATGTATAAACCCTTCCCTTCTCACTACCCATTATTGTTTCTTCGTTTTTTAAATTTAAATGATTGATGGTTGAAATAAACAAATATCTTTCTTATCACAAGCACAATAATTTCTAACCCATATAAAATATAATGTTGCTCGTATCAAACATTGAAGGGCGAAAGGCTAGAACAATTACCTTGACCTCTGGAACAATGATTGGGTGATATCAGAAGCTCTTACCGTACGTTGCATCCCCCACTACAAGTCATAAGTTTCTCATTCTTGATACTTAAATGAGTGAGGTTATACACATCCATGACCGACAAATAAAGATTGGTTGTTTATTGTTCATAGTGTCCACAATTTGATGAATGAAAAAGATAACTCACGGGCATCAACTTAATTCGACTATATTAGAGTGATGTTTGAAACAAATAAACATCTTTTTTATCTTTTGGTTTATTGTTAGAAACCAGAACAATTTTTTTTTCGAAAGGCGAATTTTATTATGAAACAAAGACACCGGCCCCTAACAAAAGCAAAGAGCCATCAACCAAACCACATGGGGATAGATTACATCACAATTACAAAAGATTAAATTTACACCAATCTTTCAATTGAATAGACTTGTGATTTGATCTATTATTGAACCGTAAGAACCCGAGGGATTTAATATCTTCAAAAAAATTGTCCCCCTTAGCCGCTTTATTTGAGAATGTCACTTCATTCCTAGCTTTCCAAATGCACCAACAAGTGATAACGACTCCATGAATAACATCCTTGTGAGGTTCTCCTTTTAAGATCGTGTTATGAAGAACAAACAAGTCTCTAACCGAAAAAGTCAAAGATTTGCGGGATGTTACACAAATTACTAACGCGATTCCAAATAACCGAAGTCATATAGCAAGATGTAAATAAATGATCCCCCGTCTCCAAAACATCCCCTCATAGAAGACATATGAGAGTTTACATGTATGTTCATTTTTGACAAAGTTGCAAGGGTTGGTAAACGATCCATCTCAGCCTCCACCCGCATATACTACATATACTAGGTATCCATTTACTCCATTCCAAAATGAAACTGTTACATGAAGCCATTTCCTTGGAGAGCATTTTTTACCAAGACTGATTACACATCCACTTCCATGAATCATTTGCGTCCAAGACCATGACCTGCATTAGAACGTTTTTGAGTTGCTGCCATTCAGAAATCTCGGTTGGGGAGTGGGGAGCCTGCCGCCATCTCCAATTCCACACTAGATGTTGGTTTTGCCGAAAGTAGTAGTCAACAACTAAACACTTTTTTTTTTGTTTTCAAGATTGAATAGTAGGGTATTGGTCTGGCTTCAGGGGTTTACTGCGTAAACGAGTTCCCCCGATTATAAAAAAAAGATTGAATAGACACCAAAACATCCCATGTGAGTGCCCCATTACCTAAACATCCCCTAATCATGCTTTGGATTTTCACACCTGCAATAGAGAACTTGGATTCAAAGCTTGCTATGTTATTCCAAACCCCTGTTAGTGTTTTCTTAAACGGAAGCATCAACCAAGATTTTTTGCTATGATGGAAAGCCGAAACCACTTTATTCCAAAGGCTTCATTCTTTCATTTTGAAACACCAAAACCATTTTGCTAATAATGCACTTGTTGATGTCTTTAAGAGGGTAGATGTCCAAGCCACCTGTGTCTTTAGGTTTTGTCACTTTATCTCAAGCAATCCAATGTATCTTCTTCTTATCCTCACATCCACCCAAATAAATTTATTTCGAATAGACTTCGAACCATTAATTACTTTACCGGAACCTTGTAAAAATAAAAATAGCAAGTTGGTAGACTTTTTTTTTATTTTTTATCAAAGTTTGTGTAAGATGTGCAGTAGAAAAAGAAGCATTTGTCATTCTTTAACTAGTTTACGTGGTAGGAGTTTGGTAGTTATCGGTTTGACTCGTCCACGGTGATAAAACTTACGTCGAAACACAGACTCGCTATAGCGCACGATAGAAAAAAATTCGGATCGCTCACAAAAGCCGTACATACCGTCTAAAAAAAGTTAACGAAAGTTTACTAATTGAACTTTTGTTACAATTTTATAAAAGATCAAACTTGAGGAAAAAAACTAAAGTACTCTATTGAAGTTTTATGACAAATCTAAAAAAAAACTTTATAAAAGAATAAATAAATAAAAGCCTGCCATATCTATAAAAAAAACTTTTAAGGTAAATTTTTTTTAAATCCACTATTCCTTCACATGCCCATTAATAGTTATATAATTTATTTGGAGCTTAAAATTTATTTAATTTCCGACAACAAAATTTACTCCTACCTAACCAAAACCAAAATCAATGAGCAAGAATCCCCCCTTGTGTACAACAAAAACCTAAATACGGTGCTGCTAAAATCCAATTTCAGAAGATGAATGACGGCACACTCCCGTAACCTAAACTCACAAATCCGTCCTTTTCAATTTTCATCTCTTCAATTCATCATATTGCATCTTTCAACTGTTTCCCCCAATCTATAATTGAACCAGTGTTGTTAACCTGATCACTGATCGTTAATGTTGTTGAATTGATTGCAAAAAAAGCTATCGGAATGAGAGATTAGAGTCGCGATTGTGTTGAATCTACGTAATGGATTTATCGCGGTGAAAATTGATTGATCGGAGTCCGAAAATGAGCACTGGCAGGCAACCGGTGACGGCTCGGGACCTCATCGATGAGGCGAAGAAGCGGATTGTTTTCCTGTCCATGTGCGCTGTTGGACTATCGTATCTCATGTCTTGTAAGTTTACTCTTTTGGAATTCTGCTCAGAATTTGTAATTTTATGTTCACCAAATGTGTTGCTTAATTCTTCACATGTTAGATATGTTTGTTTCATTCATAGATTTAGGGCTACTATTTTGTTTGGATTGAGAATTGAGATCATCTCTTATCTCCCTGTGTTATGATCCTTTGGTGCCATTAGACCTAGAATCTGTTCAATGCGTGTGGTATTGCTTTTAATTAATTCTTATCCGAGGCCTATTGCATTGAAGATGCATAGTTGTTTAAGTTTATAATGTATTTAAAGTTATTTCCTTCTTTAATTCAGTTTCGCTTACGAGCCGTATGAGTTTACTGATTCTTAACATTTTTTTATATTTTCACACCTAATCAGCGTTTTCAAGGGTAGGCAGTTCATCTTGTAACGGTTCATATGTGTTAGTTTAGTTTGAAGCTCTGCATTTAGTATGAAGTCGAGCTTGTGGAAAACGTAGTCAGACTTTATTTAAATCCATAAACAGATAATAACAGATCGATTTTAGCCTTTAAGTTTATTGTGTTGTCGTTAGTCACCATACGCACGGTCCTAATCAAGATAGATATGTGTTCACATCATTTTATAAGTTTATTGGTAACTGACTGAATGGAAATTCAGACACGGAATTCTGATTGCAACTTTGAGCTCCTATTATATGAGGTTTTGGGGTCTCCGTCTCACTAGCAAATGGGGAAGAAATTTGAACTTGGTAACTAGTAGCTGTATTATTATACATAGTTAGTTAGTTAGTTAAAGTGTTAAACTCTCATGTTATGTACTTGCAGCCTTTGACATTTACCAATAAAATCTGCAGATTATGATGATTCTAGAGGGGTAATATATGTTAGGAACAACGTGGCGCAGCGGAATCAACACACACACATGCACAAACGATAATCATGCGGTACAGAAAAATAAACGACACAAGAATTTTACGTGGTTCGGTCCCAGTGGGGGACCTACATCCACGGGCTGCAACTAGGTTATTTCATTAAGCTTAAGGGCACACAGATTACAATTACAACATAGAGTATTTATAGATTAAAACTAGGGTTCCTAACTTGTTCTCCAAGTTAGGCCCAAACCGTAGAGATAGGCCCATTAGGGCCGGCCGCCTCTAAACGAGACTCCACACCTAACAATCTCCCACTTGGAGGCTCGAGCAATCCTCAATCCACCATCCAAGCAGACCCTATACCAGTAACTCCAGTAATCTTCAATAACAGAAATCCTCCAAGCCTCCAGTTCTAAGAACAAGCTAACACTTCACTATTAGAAGTTTCCAAGCCTCCAGCTCCCAAGAACAAGCTAAGATTTCAAATAACAGAAGTCCTCCAAACCTTCAGTTCCCATAAACAAGCTAAGACTTCAATCCAATCCTCCTAGTTGCAGCAGCCCACTCCTCAATTACCAGAAGGGCCCGTTGAAGCTCCCCCTAGCTCCAACCCAGCAGTCATCACTGACCCAGCCATGGCAAAACCCGCCATTGACTCATCCTCAATCTCAACCGGCACCTACTCACTCGAACTACCGACTCCAGAGACTTCCAGAGGAAACACCACTCTCCAAAACCTGCAAGTACCATGGAGAGATTTTCCCATTCGGAATTCCGGTCTTCAAAACCCAACGGTGTTTAGAACTGTACCAAGAACACGTCCCATGCTCCCACTGTTCCCAAAACCCCTGACCTGGTTTAAACCTCCGAATGCACTCAGCTGACATCCCCGTGGCTCCAAGATTCACACTTGCAAAATGAATCCACTTAGCTCTACCCGATGCAGCGAGTCAAGACTTTAATACTCGGAAGTTGGTTCCCTTCTTCCAGCGATACATAATCCTGTATCTTCCCAAAGTCTTCAAACAATAGATTCACCAATGCTTCATAGAAGTGAGTAATGAAGCATACCAGAATCTTGAACCCAAGAGTTTCCACTGCCATCACTGAGTCCCAATGCATCAACCCAGACACATTCTCAGAAGCAGAATTTACTATCTTTGACATCGACTCTAAAAGAATGTCACATACCTCCATGCAGCTCCACCAAGTCAACTATGCTCAGCTCCCACTGTCCCTGTTATCCCAACCCATGCCAAATGTCGTACCACTGATCACCACCGAACAAGAAACCGCTTCACAGTTCTAGACCAGCTAACCGGCAAACGGTTATAACAACAGCAGAGCTTTCATGAAAGCAAACGGTACCAAGGATTCTGTGATCGTGCACCCGATCATCTAACCCTAACCGAAAAAATCTTTCAACCGAGCAAATATCACATGACTTCCCTTTTTTCACTTATGTCATCACCAGCACACCCGCTGGTTCCATTTTCTCCCGGTTTATCCATCGTTAGTACCACATCCAAGTTCACTTGACAAACCAACCAACCGAAATCCAAACCGCCAAACCTTTCGATAACAACCATCCTGTCTCCAGCCATAACAATAGCACACAGAAAATATATCGAAACAGTGAAACAAACACAGTAATGTCACGGGCCTGAACTTGACAGTTGTTCTACCAAACACTGTCAATAAACCGATCTGCTCCTGCAATAAACCTCGCAGACAAATCTAAACCCGAATACTGAATTTCACATAACCCGGTTCCCAAATAGTTGATAATAAACAGTCAAACAGAACTAAACAAAACTCTAACCTTTACCCGACGAATCCAAGAGCTTTATAACCAAACCCTAATCGGCGGCTTCAAAGAGTTTAACCCGGTACCCGAAACAATCAAACCGTTAACCCGCAACACAAACCCGAAACACCCGACCCGACGCTTCACCTGCAAACCCGAGTGAAACCAGCAACTCCAAGAGATCCACAACAGAAACTCTAATTGCAAAATCACTCCAAATCAGTCCCGAACACCCTGTTTTCTCCCAAAACAGCCCCGTTTTCCTCCAAAACAGCCCTGTTTTCTTTCCCCTTTTGCGCAACCTAGGATTTGAAAAAAACCCTAATTCCGGCGGCCCAAAAAACAAGAAACCAGGCTGCGAATCAGCCCTGGAACAGCAGCAGAAAAAAGAAAATTTTTTTTTTCGAAAACACTGTTCATGCCGGAAAAAACACTGTTCAAGTCGGAAAACACTGTTCATGCCGGAAACACTGTTCACGACGGTGACGGTACTGTAGTGGCGGCGACGGTACTGTAGCAGCAGATCTGAATCAACCCTCGATCAGCCTCTACCCTTTTTTTCTCGATCGAAAACCGTGCAGACCGTGTGTAAACAACGAGCCAAAGCTCTGATACCACTTGTTAGGAACAACGTGGCGCAGCGGAATCAACACACACACATGCACAAACGATAATCATGCGGTACAGAAAAATAAACGACACAAGAATTTTACGTGGTTCGGTCCCAGTGGGGGACCTACATCCACGGGCTGCAACTAGGTTATTTCATTAAGCTCAAGGGCACACAGATTACAATTACAACATAGAGTATTTATAGATTAAAACTAGGGTTCCTAACTTGTTCTCCAAGTTAGGCCCAAACCGTAGAGATAGGCCCATTAGGGCCGGCCGCCTCTAAACGAGACTCCACACCTAACAATATAATGTTAATGTAAAAAGAAATAGTTGAGGATAAATGAATTTTATGGAATCACCAAACACCAAGATTTGATTGACATACTACATCTGCATGTCTTTTTGATTCGTCAGCTTACTTCATGCATCAAACCATATACTGCTACATAGTGGTATCAAATATCGATACTATGAGACTATGTGTAAGTTGTAGAGTAAGAATTATGGCATTTTATTTCTATAATGTAGCACACGAAGATGTAACAGAACCATTAGATATTCTTTCATGTCAGTGATTTAAGTCATTTCTAAAACTGGAATTAATGTGATGAATGATGATTCATGTGAGATTGTGAGGTGACAGAGTATTTAGGTAAATGATGATTGTGGGCTATGGTGAGGAAAGAAGAAATGAAAAAAATGATTAGAAGTCTTGAATTCTAGAATAATATTTTTTCTCGAATAACGTTTGAAACTTTAAGTTAAGCCAAATAAGAAATAAGATCCGGATAACCAACCAAAGCAAAAATGGTATTTATTTAAAGATTCAAATACATGTACTAATGAAGTCAAATGGAAAGAATATAGTGTGGGAACTCTTTGCACCTATTGACATTGTGTTTGATTTCAATTATTCCACCATCTTTACTTGAAAGATGAAAACAGATGTCAACAAAAGAATAGATCTTTTGCCTTCATCTATTCATAAAGTTCCTTCAAGAAGCAACTTTAAACATACATATCTACAATAGTATTGCTCCCATTATACATTCTTTGATATTTGAAAATTTGAGGTCAGATTTTTGTGATTGTAAGGAAGATTAAGGGAGACTTCACAATTGTTTTTTCTTGCGTTCCAACTGAATCGTTTTCTGGATGCTGATGTTAAAGTTATGAAACAAAGCAGATATTTGAGTCGGCTTCTGTTTTTCTATCTCGTCTTCTATAATTGCTCAAAAGTAAAGTTGACGATGATGTAGCATAATAATGTTTAAATTTTGATAGATGATTTAACCTAGTTATGCAATTGCTTATTTCCTATTGTATGTGTATATTTATTTGAGACCCTCTTTGATGCATGTGGTGTGCCAAATTGTTCGAAATGAAAAGCTTCTTCTTGCCATATTGCATGTTTGTGGTAATTAAGATATTCTTGCCACAATATATTTTCACTATTTTTCTCTCTCTACGCACATGCACATTATCTTGTCATGAAATAGCATTGTATTGATACTGATTACTGGAGTTCAAAAGGATCCAATTGCGCAGTTACGAGATGCCATCCTGAAAGTATATTAGTAGTGCAAACACTTGAAAACACACACACACACACAAATATGTCAAGTTGTGTGGTCAGTTGAGATTTTCTTTCTTGTGTCTATGATAAATAAAGTTTAATTGTTAGAAACTAATTGTGTTTTCATTTTCATTCCCTCAATTCAGTTTCTTTATCTAGTAGATAAAGTTTTACTGGAATCATTTTAGTTTCTTTAAACTTTAGGTATCTTCTACATTTATTTATGGAAGTATGAAAATGAGCACTAGCAATGACCTGAGCATTAATTCTGCCGGAAAAATTGTGGTTAATTAATTTGGATTATCTTTGATATCTATTCCTGTATCTTTTGGATTTATGACATGCTCACACGTATTGAATTATTGAGACTAATTTATTTCAGTGACAAGTACCTCCGTGTTGATAAACTTGCCTGGTGCCCTCTTCTTGATTATTGTTCTTCGTTATTTTACTTTGGATTATGAAAATCGGAGGAAAGCTGCATCATACAGCAAAAACCAAGCCTCAGACAATGCTTTTTCTCAAAAGAAACCGTTTTTGGAGCCCAAGTTTCTCTCAGGAAAGTCTGACTGGAGAAGAAAAGTCAACTCTCCTGTTGTTGAGGATGCAATAGATCAGTTTACCAAACATATAGTTTCTGAATGGGTAACTAATCTGTGGTATTCCAAAATTACCCCTGACAAACAAGGCCCGGATGAGCTGGTGCTGATAATTAATGGTGTGCTGGGGGAGTTCTCTAGCCGCATGAGAAATATCAACCTTATTGACCTTCTGACAAGGTTGAATTAATTTTTATAATTGCTACTGATATGAAATAAAAAAATATTAACCTTATCCAGTGTACAGCGAATTCAACCTTCTTACACTATTTTAGTTTAAGACAGCAAAAAAGCCCTCCAATGTTTACAATATACCTTGACACCAAATTAGTTGGATGAAAAGTAATCGGCTTAATAGCCAAAATACACTAAATTTGTTGTAACACTATTCGAGAGCTCAATAAACTTGAAATAAAAAAGGTTTCCCATTTACCCCTTTGAATTAATCTTCTTTTACTTTATACACTAATCATTTTTTAATTAATTTATATAATTGCTACATATATACAATAAAAATAATAACTAATTTATGTAAAATAAGTTATTATAGATTTCTCTCAGACACTCAGTAATACCTTCTAAAATGATCCTGATATTGATATATGATATTTTATAAGTCTTTGATATTCATTTATGATTGCAACTAAGTAAGTTTTTATATTAATCAATAATATTAAATAACTAAATAGTAAATATAAAACAAAATTTTAAATTAAAACGTATTTCTTATTATGTATTTTAAACTAATTTAAAAGGCCCAGTGTACTCATTGGAGGGAAATTATATTTGTGCAAGCATTTTCTAAAAAGATTCGCTTTTCACACTGATTTGTTTGCTATGAACTTTGTAGGGACATTATTAGACTTTTCTGCACCCATTTGGAACTATTTCGTGCATGTCAGATGAAGATTATGAAGCAGCAATCTCTGACAATTGCACAACGAGACTCAGAACTTAAAGCTGTGCTTTATGCTGAAAATAAGTTGCACCCTGCTTTATTTTCTGCTGGAGCTGAGTACAAGGTATTTATGATATTTTGAATTTCACATTGTGTTTTTGTGGATTTATTTAAAGTATTTATGATACTTTGGTTCATTTTTTTGTAGGTTCTACAGCATCTTATGGATGGTTTCATCTCTTTCACATTCAGGCCTGAGGATCTGCAGTGCTCTTTATTTCGCTATATAGTTAGAGAAATTCTTGCGTGTGCAGTAATACGGCCGGTTGTGAATTTGGCCAACCCAAGGTTATCATTTCAGTTAATTTTAGTCTTTTTTGTTTGGTTAATCCTAAATGGGTTGAAAGTTGTCCCAAGTGTATTTTCAGTGCTTACAACCTCCCAACTCATTTTATTAAAAAATTAGATTGTTATTGAAATAATGCAAAGTTTGGACAAAAAGTGCTTTAAGTCTAGCCAACCCATACAAAGTTTGTCTGTTTCACCCGAACCCGTCTTGACCCATTGCTCAGCCCCCAATGGATAGTTATTGAAATATAGCTAATTAGGTTTTCATGTTTCACTCGCTAGTTATTTATAAAAAAGTTGGACCAAAAGTGTTTCATGACAACCCAACCCCGTACAAAACCTACTGGTTTTGACCCATTGCTCAACCCACCCTACACGCCCATTTTGTCATCTCTAGTTAATCCTGTCATGTTCATTTTTGGTCTTAGGTTTATCAATGAGAGGATTGAGAATGTGGTCATTTCAGCAAGCAAGAATAATAAAGGAGCTAACACTGAACAAGTGAACTCATCACAGTCAAAGTCAAATGGATCTCCAAAAATGTCTACTCAACTATCCATGTCAATAGATCCTTCTGTCAAGGGTGTTGAGCTCGCACAATTAAAAAAAGAAAATTCCGATTCTTCCCTTGACAATGTCACCACCACTCTTCAGTCAAAAGACCCACTGCTTTCAATGGATACCCGAAAACACCTTTCGGGCGGTGAATGGGGTGACAAGTTAGACGTCATTTCCCGTAGAAAAACTGAAGCATTAGCTCCCGAGAATATTGAAAATATGTGGGCTAAAGGTAGAAACTACAAAACAAAAGAAAACATGAACCCTTTTACCGAGCCACCGGTCCCACAAAATTCTTACGCCACATCAGCAAATCCGGCACACCACTCAAAACCATTGACTTCACATAACCAGACATATGGCCCCACAAAAGTTGATCATAACAAATCACACCCTCCTTTGATCACTTCTGATGAGGAAGATGAAGATGAAGACGAGGAAGAATGTAGAAACAATGACTTTTCTAGTGAAGATGAAGACAATAGTGACATCACGGGTATAAATTCACCCGGAACTAAAGTATGGGATGGAAAAAGTAATAGAAATCAATCTGTTACTCACATTCATCATCCACTTGAAAGTTTTGAGGGTCAAAAAACGAAAAAAAGAGGAAAACATGTTTCCACAGGGAGAAAAAGGTCAAGGGTTAGCAGCCAAACGGATGTTTGGCAGGAGATTGAAAGAAAAAGTTTCTTATTGGAAGATGGACATGATGTTTTGGGTCCTATTAAAGGGAATTCCAAATCTGGGGATTCTAGTGGTGACTCTGAGGGTGGTGAGTCATTGGGAAGAACCAATAGTGGAACAAGTACTTCATATATTTTCCCTTCGAATTCATCCATAAATGTCCAAAAAGTTTCATCACTCGATAACTCGTTTTTTAGACTAAGATGTGAGGTACATAACTTGCATCTTTGTTCTTTTTCTTTATTCTCCTTTATATCTTGGTAAAGAAAGCAGCTCTAATGAATAGTACTTTCTTTTGTTTTATTAAATAAATTAAAAAAGGATTATCAAACCAATAAACACTCTTGAGGTTCTGTGTTCGATTCCCATCCCTGCCCTTTTACCCTTCTTTTTGCAATTCCTATTTTTTTTTAATTTCCCTACTATTATATTATTGTTATTGTTATCATTATTATTATCGTTTACTACTACTATTATTATTTAATTTGTATTCACGTTATTTGGAAATGTTGTACCTTTTTATAAGGGCAAGACACATTTGAAATGATAGTTTAAAATTCTTAATGAGATCCTGATTTGGGTTTCGGGTGGGGTTCAGGAAAACACTTACCGTAACCGAACCTATTATCTGAATAAATATTTTGTTCCATGAGAACCAGGATTACCATTATTAGCCGACCCCATTTTTATTGGGTTAGTTAGGTTTTTGAGCTGACCAAAATTTCCCAAAAGGGTGAGCTACTGAGCTCACAAGATTTTTCTAAATGGAATCTAATTAAAGAAAACGAACTTAACCTAAATGAGAGAGGTATATATCATTTTTATTTGATTAGTTAGATATTTTATTTTCTAAATATGAAAGATAGAATTCATTTGCTATCGCAGGTGTTGGGTGCCAATATTGTGAAAAGTGGCTCTACGACATTTGCTGTTTATCCCATTTCTGTAACAGATGTCAACAATGTTAGCTGGTCTATTAAAAGAAGGTGTTGAATATGTACCATATTATTGTTCTATATGTTAAACTACTTTTATGGTGCTTTTGAATATTTAAGTCATAGTTAACTTTTTTTAACTCATTTATAAGCTACATATACAGGTTTCGACATTTTGAGGAGTTACACCGGCGTCTTAAGGAATATCCTGAATATAATCTTCATCTCCCACCAAAGCATTTTCTGTCAACGGGACTTGATGTGGATGTTATTCAAGAACGTTGCAAACTTCTTGATATTTATTTGAAGGTGGCACATTTTCTCCATCACTAAATCTGATTAACCATAATTTAAAGCATCTTAAATTAAAGGGATACCTAAATATTCAATTTTTTTCATTACGGCCAAGGATATATTAAGCTACTTCAGAGGCCACTAAAGTATGTATCGAATACCGAATCCTGCTAAAAACATTCCGTAATGTTGTAAATGACTAAAAGACACTAGTTTTTTTACATGGATCATTGATAGCTCTATACAACAGTATTGTTGTCTTTTCACAAAATTTAAGGGCACTTTTGTCAGTAAGCATGTTTTTGGCTAGATTTGGTATGGGTGAAACTAGATACATACTTGCATGGCCTATGAAGTAGTAGCAATATACGGGTGGCACGTTGAGAAGGCAATTGAGAAGACCAACTGTAAATGTTATCGTTTTTCATATATTTTTTAACACAAACGCTAATTCTTCAATGTATTAGTTGGACTATAAATGCAATCCATATAGGAGCATATATCTTTGGTGCATAATTTCATTTTTCCTGCTATTTTTTCTGTAATCTATTTCCTGCTATTTCACAGAGACTTATGCAGTTCCCAACTATATCTGGATGTATTGAAGTTTGGGATTTTCTTAGTGTTGACTCTCAGGTTTGACTTGTGATTTATCTGCTGATATATGTACTTGTACTATTTCTTACTTGTACATCTTACCCGTTGCAGACATATAGTTTCTCAAACTCTATATCTATCATTGAAACGCTATCAGGTGAACTTTATTTATAACAATTTTTTTAATATCTACAATGCTGTTTCTGTTTCCTTGTATTTACCATTTTCTAAATGTTTTTTTAGTTAATTCAGCCACAACTGTTCGTGAAAAGAGTACCGATGTTGGTACTGGTGTTAGAATTGTAAGTGATCCCTTAAGTTCTAAAAGAGAACTTTCAGATGCCGTGATAAAGAATTCTTTATCAGAAACTAAACCGAATTATATGACTGATGGATCAAAAGTATCTGCAAAGAATGTTACTTTTTCTCTTGGAAAGCACGTAAAACCATCTGAAGATTCTGATAGCGACCCTGAAATTGTTGTTCCAAATAATATATCTTCAACAGTAAAATTAGGGCTGTCTTCAAGGAAATTGGAAGATGATAAATTACACGCACCATCTGAGATGCTTACAGATGATGGTGATGAATTCCCTAGTGAGGTAATCACCGTAAATTTTACTAGGTGGAAACAGTTCAGGTTGACCCCGGCCCGTTTAACCAGTTTCCTTTTAAGCTAATTTTTTATTATTGATTTTTCCAACCATAGCCCTATGGTTAAGAGGATAGTTTCCAACTGATTCAAAAAGAAATTTTGAAATTAAAATAATCACCAACTGTTTCTTAACCACCAGATGAATATGACTGGATGATCAATTAATATCCGCTTTTTACCACCAACCATTTCATGGTTGTTATAAGAAGTTATCCTCTCAACCATAGCCGTAAGGGTATTTTCACCCGTTAGAGATGAAAGATAACCCACGTCGATCCATTCATAAGTACAATGGGTCGAAATTGCCACCGTTGTTTATTTTATGTTTATGCGGTTCAAAATCCCTTCTTTCTTCTGTTGTGCTGCAGTGGGTACCACCAAATTTGAGTATACCAATCTTGGATCTTGTTGATGTTGTTTTCCAGCTTCAGGATGGCGGTTGGGTCAGGTATTAATCTTGTCAATCACTTACAGTTACAAAAGTTGGATCCATTTACCACTTCTTTGATGTTTTGCCTAATCTCCAATATGTTTTTCTATTTTTTTCTCTGTTCTACCAGGAGGAAGGCCTTCTGGGTGGCCAAGCAGGTTCTACAGCTGGGCATGTCAGATGCATTTGATGATTGGCTAATTGCTAAAATCCAACTCCTACGTAGGGGCTCTATTGTTGCTTCAGGAATCAAGCGGCTAGAGCAGGTTATTAATGTTGAACCTTTAAAACTGGTCTTTATTTTAGTATGGGTCAAAACGGGCCATACTAAACCTGGTTGGGTTGATATGCAAGTTGCAACACATCTTTATCCATTTTTTAGAATAGTTTATGAAAAATTAATGCGTTAATTATGAATGGGTCGATTTGGGTTGTATTTTCTTTTCCAGGAAGAAAATTGAAATTGGGATATTGAATGTTCAGTTCCCTTCCTTATGGATATGCCTCTTATACTCCTTACTTGTGGTTCTCTAGAGGTGGAAAGATGGGCGGATTGAGTGGGCTGGGTAATGGGTGTGTTAGAATATATTAGGGTTAGGCCCATTAGGATTAGGGTTTTGTATTATGTCTATATATGCTTGTAGATTGTAACATACTTGAATATATCAACAAAATATCTCTTTTACCTTCAGAGGGTCAAAAGAGGTTAAGGTTGAAACTGGCCTATTTTACTCAGGGACGATACAGATTGATGTTGGCTTGGCCAGAAATACTTTTTTTTTCTCATTTTTTAAAACACTTAATAAACAATTAACACGATAACTATGAATGGGTCAATTTGGTTGTTATTTTAAAGGTCGAATGGATAATTTAAAAAACAATTAACCAAAAGACAACGAACGGAAGTCCCCCCAAAAGTATTTTTAATGCATATGTACTAAGTCTATTTATTCAAAAAATTAGATTATTATTGTAGTTACATAGTTCTTGTAATGATATTTAAAAAAATATCTATTTATAAGAGTTGACAAAAAAAGGGTTTGTACGTTAACACAACCCGACCCATTTCAAATCACACTAAAGAATTTGCCCAGTCCGCTCATTTTGCCACCTCTGCTTAGAAGTTAGAACTATTAAAAGAAGTTGCTAGGCTTAGAATTTTAGAGTTTTGTCATTTGAAAGATTTGATACTTCTGATCTTTCTTACTATTAGCTAAAACTTCTATATATGTATACAACTAGTTTAGATCCCGTGTCTACACACGGGGTGAAAACAAAAAAAATATTAATATATAATTTTTTTAATCTTTATGTATATATTTTACGGGGGAGGATCAAATAAGAAGTAGGTTTTCGCTAAGAAATAACCAAAACGCTTAGAAACGATTTCAAACGAACTCCGATTGAGCTCATTTCAGCGGCGTTGGAACCGTCTCGTCAAACTATACCATCTTAGTTTTTATGGTTTAGCTTTTAAGGTTTAGATTTTACGTTTGAATTTTAGGGTTTTAGCCTTAAGGTTTAGCTTTTAGGGTTTAGATTTTATGGTTTAAGTTTTTTTGGGGGGTGGGGGTGGGGGGTTTAGGTTTTTGGGGATGGGTTTAAGTTTTTTTTTTTTTTTTTTTTTTTTTTGGGGGGGGGGGGGGGGTGGGTTACGTTTTTGGGGGTGCGAGTGGAGGGGGGGTTTAGGTTTTTGGGTCCGGATTAGAGTTCGATGAGACGGTTTCAACGCCGCTGGAATGAGCTCAATCGGAGTTCATTTGACCCACTTCTTAGCGTTTCTTAGCGAAAAACCACTTCTTAGTGGAACCTTCCCCTATATTTTACATGTGAAAATATATTACATATCCTAAAGATAGAAACAAACTCAAAATATGTAAAAATTAATATATAATTGGGTTTCAAAAATACGTCAATTACTATTTAATGTAATTTGACTTTCATTTACTATTTGATTGAAATAAAAGTTACATAATTAAATTTCAAAGTTTCTTATAATAAGGGATAATTTAAAATAAATGTGTTTTATTATTATAATTAGTATTTTCTTTATTTATATATTATTATTAAAAGATAGAAATGCATTAAATAAGAGAGAGGGGCGGGAAAAAATGGTGAGAATGAATATGGAGGCGACACGTGGCAGTAAAAACCTTTATTTATTATATAGTATAGATTTAATGATTCTATGGTGTTGACTTTTGTCACTGCTGATTTGCTTCTAACTTACAAATACTTATTCTATGTGTTTTGATTAGATACTTTGGCCTGATGGAATATTCATAACAAAGCACCCAAAGAGACAGCAACCAACCCCATCACCAAGGGTGGCCCACGATTCACCTAATGGTCAACCATCAACGGGTGATGAGAAAATATTGACCCGAGAAGAGCTTCAAGAGCAGGAAGATCAGAGACGTTCTAAACTAGTTTATGAACTAATGATTGGTAATTGACTTCTTTTCATGAACTTAGTAGGGATGACAGTTTCGACCCATTTACTTATGAATGGATCGGTCTGGCTTGTGTTTTATCTCAAATGGGCCAAATAGAAAATTGGCTGAAACGAGAATGGGTCGAACGAGTTGAAAGTCGTCCTAACTCCTAAGTCTATTTTTAATGCTTGCAACCACCTAAATGTTTTACTCAAATATATAGATTATTATTGTAGCAATTTTATTTTTGCAGTAAAAATTTATGCATTAGTTCTGTATAAAAAATGGACAAAAGGTTGTTGGTCAACCCAATCCGACCTGTCCATTTCAACCCCTACTAAAAAGTGATTGTTTTTACCTGAGCCTGTTCTAAGTCCTTATTCAACCGCCCGGCCCGCCATTTCTCATTATTACTCATCTACATTTGTGGATCACATAATAGAAATGATATGCATAAAATGAAACAGATAAAACAACTGGACCTCACTCTTTCCACCATATTCTTCATTAATAGATTTGTTGCATAAACGGTCAATGGCTAATCAGAAATTTTTATGCACAGATAAAGCACCAGCAGCTGTTGTAAGTCTTTTTGGTCGAAAGCAGTATGATCAGTGTGCAAAAGATGTCTATTACTTTATACAGGTGAGATTGTCCTAAACTGGACAGAACTATATGCTTATTAATAATTCACATCATCACATCAATACAAGTTTGTTTAATCACATCGATACTTCATTTATTGGCAATTTCAACCCATTTATGCATAAACAGATCGATTGGGCTATGTTTTATCTCGGATGGATACAATAATCTGAAAAATTTTGACAAAAAAGAAACAGGCCAAAACTCATCCGAATGTGTTTAAATGTATAAGACATCATAAATTGCTTTAAATAAAGAAAGTTATCATTATTACTGTAACATTTTTCTGCAATGATATATAAACCTTTTATATTATGGTGATAACATATGCGCTGCCGAGACTAAAGAGGGAAAAAAAGTTCATATTTTTACCCTCTTAACTTTCTTGAATACACACACTTACCCCTCATTTACTAGTGTGCTGTTAGAAGTGGCTGCACCCGACCCCACATTAAAAACTTACCTGTTACCCAACTTATTTATCATAAATCTGCAGTTATATAAATCTCATCTGATTGTTTCCCCCATTGTTTTGTCAGTCGTCCGTTTGCCTAAAACAGTTCTCTCTTGATCTTCTCGAGCTGCTGCTTTTGTCAGCGTTTCCAGAAATGGATTTTGTTTTCCAACAGTTGCATGATGAAAAGCAAAAGTTTGGAGTTCTCGAACAGTAACATCATCCCCGTTCGTTATAAAGTTTAATACATGGTTCTCAGGGTGCCGCATTTTGCTTCTTGTTCCGCCCATCTGGAAATTAAGTGTTTTTTTACAAGTACAATTGGTTGAGAAAGGTAAGTAGTGTTTACATGTGCATCAGAAGTGTAAATATTTTGGGTTTGGGATTTCTGGTGAAGGTTTAAAGAGTTTGTTACATTTGTAGATACGTTGGAATACATATTAGACCCTGTTTTGGTTCCTTTCTTGGCAGTAGGGTGTTTTTTTCCTTTCTAAACCGTCATTCTTTTTATGGAATATTTAAACGGTGGTGAGAATTTCTTATGGTTATAAATATGTCAAAAAAACTGTACCAAGGTGGCATTGTTACGCTTATAAAGTTCAAATTATTCCAATCATAAATCTTAATTATACCTCTTTTTATTAATATTTCATAAAAGCTTCACATTTTTTTTACTTTTATTTTTATTTTAAATGTAGGATAGCAAAAAAAACCCAGAGCCTGACGTGTATATCCGAAACCCAAAACATCTGGGATGGGTATCCCTGAAACCCGACGGGCATGAAACTGGGCATGGGATTACTTTTAAAATATTTTACGGGTATGGGATTAGGTGATACCCGACCTGCCGACCCGATTAACCAAAATTAAATACCCGTTTACCCCGAATATCATATACCTGGAAAGTTTTTATTTTCATTTTTATTTTCCCTTATCCTTTTAATATATGGAAAATTAATTTTATATTGAAATATGTATTTAATGATATTAATGTATGTAATTTAATCATATTTAATATGTTATGAAAAATATAAAAATAGAGTCATAGAAATGTACACGACATATATCTGACGGGCATAGGCTGATACCCGCGAATATGCCCATACCCTATACTAACGGGTAACCCTGTACCCGCGGATATGCCCGATGTCTGATGGGTAATTGGTCGGGTGTGGGATTGGGATTACAAATACTCGCCCCATTGCCATTCCTCAGTAAACGACTGTTACTCTCAAAATCAATAAATACATAGCATAGATGCGAAGTAAGGTTTTTTTAGAGAAAATTATGAGAATATCTCTTTTACCCGTTATAATTGCCCGCGAAGATGGTGTGGAGATGTGGAAATGTGGAACACCACGCCCCGTAATATTGTCCATGAATGTGGAGACATTTCGTGGAGAATTCGGTAGTGGAATTTTTTTTTTTTTTTTCTTTTTCTTTTTTGTATTTTAAAACACATACATTTTTTGTTTTTTTTTTCTTTTCTTATATATTGTTTGTTTTGTTCTCTTTTTTCTTTGCATTTTAAAACACACAAATACACATCCATATATACATACAAATACACATCCATATTTTTACTTATTTTTTAAATATTTGAATAATGTTTTAGTTATTGATGAAATCAGTTATTTAAGTTATATTTTGTAATAACCTCAAATTTAGGGCCTGATTTTTTATTCCATTACTTGCTACCTATATGGATACTTAACTGTTGTATAGCAAACTCGAACACTTTGGGCTACTAAATAGAACCCAATAAACACATTGTGGTTGCACAATGAACTTGACCCATTAAGCTTGGCCTAACTGTAGATAAACATAATCGGCCCATTAACGGCCCCACTGAAGGCCCAATATATGAACCGAACCCAAAATGAACTAATAAACATTGTTTGACGGATTGTTACATGATTCGATATAATTTATAATGGTTACGAACTAAACCGTGTACGCGGAGAACTGTTGAAACGATTAACGCGCTCGTACTGGTTATTACCGGCCACCGACGCGATAAACTATTTAGACGTCAAATACCTAATAAATAATATTAATAAATACTAATACTTAATTCGGGTGACTGATTAGAAATTTATGTGCGAGATATGCGATGTTGGATGCGAGACTGCGACAAACACCGGTGTAGACATCAGTGTGTTATGCTAAACCTTGTATAACTACACAATATAAACAACTATTTGTTTTATATCTATTGTACTAATATATTAGTATTATTATAATATAATTTAGGAATTAATAACTACTTGCGGAATGTGAAACGTTTAATCTGTGCATACGCGGTTAGACACGCGGTACAGGAACGTCAACTGACTATTTTAGAACTAAACGATTAAGTAGATAAATTAAATCATTATTTATATTTATTAGTTATTATTACTAATAATATTATTTAAACAAAGCACAAGACGTTTATTTAGGCGAATGCGTATGAGACACGCAGTGTCGACGCATACCGGATTGGACAACAGTCGGAACGGAAATATTAGGAAATAAATATTTAAACTATATTTATTACCGCGTCTTATTATTATTATAAGAATTATGGAATTAGAATTTGAATTTACAGGACATGACGGAGACTCAAGAAAATATATGATATATCAAAACCAATACAATTTACATTGGGTTTTAACCTACTTCTGCTTTTTACATTAATTTATTTGCCTTAAAAATCTTAGTTTGAATTTTCCAAAATCTCTTGAAAATATGATGGTATCTTTTTCAGAGATCTTATTTCTAAATATCATCAAATCATCACAATATCTTTAGAATTTCGATAAATAAAATCTTTGTAATACCAAGATATGACCCCGGCCCCATTTGTCGACCGAGAACAAATACACATAAATTCCATTAACTTTCCTTGAACCTCCAACCCATTCATCTTCTCAAACACACACACATAATGTGACCAGAGAGAGAGCCACTAGTGAGTGGGAGTGGAGGAGGCTCCTGCTCCGGCAACCTCAACGGCAACGCCGCCATCAACCACCTTCATCTTCATCTCCTTTCTATGTTTTCAGACACAAGAAGCCCCTCCAAAAACCAACCAACAGCGACGGCAGCAGGTGGTCGAGAGGAACAGCGGCGGTGGCGTTCGAGTGGAGTATGGGCGACGGCTAGGGTTCCGCCGTGGCCCTGGCGGCGGAGGCAGTGATGATGGTGGAACCCGACGGCGGAGGAGAAACCCCACAGAAGAGGGGGAGGGTTTCACCGGTTTTTCAACTAGCCCTCCTCAAACCTTTTTTTTCGGCGACCCCATGATAGGTTCCGACGAACCTTTATTCTTGTAAGCCCTTTTTCCTTTTCACGTATTTTTCGAGTGGAGATCTACACATTTATCGGTGTTGTCTTTCTTGTTAACATTCTGACGGGTTTTTCCTACTGAACCGGATGAATGCATTGGTCGGGTTTCATTCCCGGTGTGAAATGGTGGTTTTGGACAGGTGGTGATGGCTAAGACTTGACATCTCCCAGATAGGCGGACTTTTTGGGTCGTACCTGACAGTCCCGGTCAAACCTGGTGAGGGTCAAAGACGGTCAACGGCAGAAACGGCGAGCAGGAAACGATCCTGATGCGAAACCAAGTCAAACGAGCGGGTTCACGTACGAGTGGAGAGGTACTAACACGTGTCAAAGCTTTGTATTTATTTTGTAATTTGTATTTGTTTTGTATGTAACGTGTGTAATAGTTAGTTGAGCTAAACCGACTCGATCATGACCCCTCGTGATTTTGATGCAACTTATTTGTAAACCGGGTCTCCGTCCGAACAATAAGAAAATATAAAAATCTATATGCATACGCATATATAAACCAGTAATTATAAATCTAAATCTTACTATTTAGAGACATAAATACACGCTTATATAATTATTTGGAAACCAAAATTTGTAAAAACCGAGTATATAAGTATATACATTTAGTTATAAACATAACACGTTTGATTTAGAAATATAAAGCTTGTATATACACAACATACAAATATGTAATTATAAGCCATGGTAATTTGAAGTTATATTTATAAAAACTATTTATGAACATAAATAATAATAAATATAAATTACAGTCGATTATTTATTCGATACGTGAAAGTTATAACATCATATATAGCTATATTTATAAACATACTATCTTTAGATTTATACACCCTTATTTATAGATATCAGTGTTTTAAGTACATAATATTATAATTATCGTTATAATTTCTTCTTATCACGCATATTAGGGATAATTAGTCTAAAACTTATTATTAATATGCTATAAGTTAATATTTTTATTAAAAGAATTATATTGTTTTTATTATAAGTTATTATTATTATACTTAGACTAAATACTATAAATACATATTTAAAACTAAGTAATATTCGTATAAAAGTCGTTATTAAAAATGTTATGTTAGTTATTAGTATTATTATTACTAAAAATGTATTTATATTGAAACCTTATAAATCGATATTTTCTTTAAACAAAATGTTACACTTATTGTTAACGATATTATAAATATTACCATTATTATTTTTATTAGAGATATATACTTATTATCATTACTTTTATTAGTTATTATTATAATTATTAATATTATCGTTAACATTATTTTTAACATAGTATTATAACTATTAACTTTCTGTAAATATATATATCTTTACCATTATTAGTGTTATTAGCATTATTATTACTATTATTGTTATTTTCAACTACTAAAACTTAAATTATGTTTTACACTAATATTATCAACGTTACAAATATTTTGTAACATCCAATATATATATATATATATAAAAGACGGAATAATAAATGAGTTTCGATGCGTGAAAGACTGAATGAATAAAGCCCATGGGCTGGGCCGGGCCGGCCGAGCATGGGGAGGGAGGGGGAGGCGAACTTGAGGGAGGTTTCTCCCTTAAATAGTCTAAACCTTCCTTATTTCTCTCATTTGCAACCTCTAGAGAGAGAAACCGTAGAGAGAAAAAGTTGACGGATCGACCCGAGATTGAAGGAGCGTGTTACTACTGAGCTTGTGAGCAAGACTTCCGAATCAGAAGCTCGATTCAGGTAACAACTCGATCTAGATCTGAGATTTTAGCTTATGTTGGGTTTTCGGGTTTTGCGTAAAAAGGTAACGTTTTTACATATGAAACTTGAAAATAAACATAGATTTAGCATCTAGAAGGAAAAACAAACGTTTTGAACGTAGAAAGTTGGGATCTTGACATGATCAGATTCACATGCAAGAATTTAGGGTTCTTGGGGAAGAAGACAGCCCGACAGGCGAACTTAAGTTCGCCTGGCAAGGATTGGGGCGAACTTATCAAGTTCGCTTGACAAGTTTGCTTGGGGCATGAAGTAAGCGAACTTAGGGTGCGAACTTACTAAGTTCTCTTGGCTTGAATCAGGCAAACTTAACCTAAGTTCGTCTGTATGTTCGCCTGATGGGTAAGAGGCGAACTTAGTTTTAAGTTCGCCTAGAACAGAACAATTAACACGTTAGAGTCGGGATTAGGTCTGATGTGTATTTAACTACTCAATCCAGATCGTACGTGACGTAGTTGGGCCTCGATTAGGAAAACTGAGACTAGCTTATCAGGTGAGTTCTAGAAGCCCTCTTTTAAATGTTTTAAATAATATTTTTGGGCTGGTGTGCATACGTGACGATGTGCATGTTTTATAAAACGATGTTTACAAATGATATATGTGACGTTTTATGAAACGAGGTTTATGAACGATGTTTTGGAAGGAAAGGTTATGAAAGAAGTGTTTATGAAATATTTTTCCAAAAGAAGTTTACGAAGTGTTTACGAACGAATGAATGATTTTTAATAAAACGTACGAATGTTTTAACTGAAGTTTTGAAGTAAAAGAAGTGAATATTTACGAAAGTCACAAACGAACGAATCTGCCATTATTCCTTAGGGAATGAAGGTTATGGGTATGGGTATGGGATGTATGTTATGGGCCTTTACCTTTTAGGGGCCTTTGTGGCTGGCCAACTGTTGTACAACTGGGGTGATAACGGTCACCAAGGGGATTATTGTGATCCTTGAAATTGGTACGATTTACCTTACGGGGTAGTCGTGCTTGAAGTTTGGTACTTGTGCCTTACGGGGTACAGTGCTTGAAGTTTAGTACGTGTCATCCTTGTGATGCCATGCTTGTAGTTCGGTGTTGAATAGCCTAAGTGTCGGGCCCTAAGATTTTTCCCCCCGAAGGACAGTACAATGGTGATGGGCCTAGTGGTGGTGATCCTTAGGTTATTCCGCCAGTATGTGACGTTTGAATTTGACGGTTACTAGAAGGCGCATATTCGATATGTTCGTTGACTTATGGTTTATGTTATATGTTATGTTATGTTATTGTATGATTTTCGTACGCTTTTATTAATGAAGCTAAATGATGTGTTTTTGACAAATATTTGAAGTTAATGTTTTATGTAAAAGCTAGAACTCACCAGCATAGCTGACTTTTTAGTATGCACATTCAGATTAAGGCAGATTACGAGGATGGCGGTGATGTTTGGCTAGCGATGAAGAGTTACCCGACTGCTTATGAAAAC
Source organism: Smallanthus sonchifolius (assembly GCA_023525975.1). NCBI lineage: Eukaryota > Viridiplantae > Streptophyta > Magnoliopsida > Asterales > Asteraceae > Smallanthus > Smallanthus sonchifolius. The sequence continues at coordinate 1,926,654 of JAKNSE010000034.1, read as the reverse complement.
TGGCATCATGTTACGTTTTGATTACGTTTGTGTTATGTTTAGACAATGTTTACGCTTCCGCATGTTGAATAATGTGATGTTATGTTTTAATGAAGTATTTCCGCTGCGTTATTTTGATATTCAAGTTTAAGAACCGTTTGTGAATGAGTAAATCCAACAAGTGAGGCCTCCCGGGTTTAGGGCCTTACATATTTTCATTAATATTAGTACTACTATTTATTTACACGAACTATATATATTAAGTGATACCGTTACTATTATTATTATACAACATTTACTTTTTATTACATAGTAAAATTGTTATACTTATGCTTATAGTTAATACTACTCAACGCGCATTTAAACATGAATAACTTTATTTCACTTACATATACATACATGCTTACTTAACCATATTATTAGCTAATGAAAACGATATTTGACATAATACTTTATACATATCTTATGTATATTTATATATACAAACATTTTATAAACTTCAAATATTTACTTTCGATACAAGTATATTTTTGTCACACCCAACCAAGGCGGAAACGCGAGGCGTAACAGTTCATGGTTTTCAAAGCATATGATTACCGCAAACACATACATGATAAATGGATACATAAACAAGTTTAAAGCTTTACATTTCAAAATGTAAATTGAGTTTACAAAAAAAGTGAAGATTTCGCAAATATGACTCTATTACAATGAGTTATACAAGAGAAATCTCTCAAAAGTTGTATCAATCGTGCATGCATGTAATCTACATTGCTAACCTTGCGATCACGTTAATTTCCTGAAAAACATACTTAAAATTGTCAACACGAGGTTGGTGAGTTCACATGTTTAAATCAAATAGATCTTTGTAAAATTCAATTGTTCGTAAATAGTTCCAGTTGCATGTGATAATCAGAATAAGAATTGTTGACCCATTTGTAAACTAGCTAGGAATACAAATAATATGTTCCTACATGAGCTGTAACCAAACCATGACAATTGTACACGCCCCTAATTTCGTTATCCGGTTCTATGCGGCCATAAATCCTCCAGATTGTGGTTAGCGCGACTAACCATGACCGGGAGACGTCACTCTCCATAGTACTATTCATAGGACCCTAGGCTACAGTTAATGGTTACTAAATTGTTCCAGGGGACTTTAGCGGCCTCAAATCGTTTAACTCATGTAAACATAAAAGTCGAGTCTTATTCTCTTGTTATCACATAAAATAGTTGTAAGTATGTTCTTCCCCCAAATATTGAAAACGGTAAAAAGGGGCCGTGAAACTCACCTCGTTTTTGTGTATGTTAGCAACGATAATTGTTCCAGTCAAACTTTGACTATTCGTACCCTAATTACAAAAGGGTAATTCGTGTTATGACCGAATGTCTCATATGCAAATTGTTCACCGACTTAGTAAATCTAGTTGCTTTTGTTTAAATATCTTCTTAGTTTTCCAACACTTGTTTCGTTATAAAATAGTTCTAAGTTACTGCCCAATGGGCCTGAAACAAGTATCGAAACTACTTAGTTTCGATTGAACAGAACAGATGTCGAAACTTCCTAGTTTCGATTGAGCAAACTGGGTATCGAAACTTCCTAGTTTCGATTGGGCAAGAAAGGTATCGAAACTACCTTGTTTCGATTGAGCAACAGGTATCGAAACTACCTGGTTTCGATTAAGTAATAGGTATCGAAACTACCTAGTTTCGATTGAGTAAACCGGTATCGAAACTACCTAGTTTCGATTGAGTAATAGGTATCGAAACTACCTAGTTTCGATTGAGTAAACAGGTATCGAAACTACTTAGTTTCGATACTGTTATTTCGTTTTGACAGAATCAGTCCTGCATATTTTTATGTTTTAAACTTGAATTCGACACACTTTTCTGGTTATTTTTCTTACGTTTGAGTAAACTGTATGTTTAGCTACGGTTTTAAAGAAAATAATATGAATAATATTGAGTTTTTACCTCTAAACAGAGATGATGATTTCGAGAGAAACAGAGAATGATCTTGAGCTCCTTAGCTTGATTCTTGAGAAAAACACTTGGAACTCTTCTTATAACACCGAAATCTAGTGGATTTTGCCTTAAAACTTGAATTCAACTTGAAGAGAAATGAGGAAGATTGTCGTAAGAAAATGAGAGAGATAAAAGGGTTCGTGAGATTTTTGATTGAGGGGGTATGGTTTATATTTGAGTTCTCGCAGGTATGGTATGGGTTTCTCTCTGAAACTTGGTTAAGAAAGTCAAGGAGTTGGGGGGAAAAGACCCACTTGTCTCGGCCTTTTGATATATTTGGGTTTAGGGTTAAATTTGTATAATAATTAGATTTAAGTATTAATTAATTAATTTATTAAGGGTATTAATATCAATTAGAGTTTTAAAGGGTAATTTAATTCGGTTTAGATTTTTCACGGTATTATAAATTTAACAAGTTTATGGCTCGTTAAAGAAAAATATTGAAATCTTGAATTGTATAATTCTTTGAGGTGATTATTTGTAGGTATGAGTACCTAAAGGTGGCGCTACATAGTAACGTATTCGAAAAGTCCATTATTTTACTTTTACGTATATTATATGATTTAGTCTTAAAAATAAATTATTGACCAATCGTAAAATTTGTGTAGCATATACGTCTGGATATTTAATTTAACCACTCTCGTTCGTATTAATTGATTTATATGACACGTGAACCGGTAACTCATATAATTACCAAAATATGAAATGAGACAATGTACGGTTTTTGTTAGACCTTAATGTCCTTGATTGTGAAATTAAGTAAATCACGAAAACAATTATACTGTAAACTTGTTTATAATATGTACGGATATTGACCTGAAATGTCGGGTGTCACATTCTCCCCATGTTAACAGAATTTCGTCCCGAAATTCAATTCGTTCCATCTTGAACTGGTGCATCCTTAAACAAGGAGGGGTATTTTGTTTTCATTTGGTCCTCTCGTTCCCATGTATACTCAGGACCACGTTTTGAGTTCCAACGTACTTTAACCAGTTTGATTCGACTACGTCTCAACCTTTGAACTTTCCAATCTGAAATCTCAATCGGTTCCTCGATGAAATGAAGTTTATCATCAATGTGAATTTCATTAGGCGGTATGATCAAAGTCTCGTCGGACAAACACTTTTTGAGATTAGACACATGAAATGTATAGTGTACGTTGCTTAGTTCTTGTGGTAGTTTGAGCTTGTAGGCTACAGGGCCAACCCTAGCCAGTATTTCAAACGGTCCAACGTATCTAGGGTTGAGTTTACCACGGTTACCAAACCTTGCAATGCCTTTCCATGGTGAGACTTTTAACATTACTCGGTCACCAATTTGAAATTCTAAAGGTTTCCGTCTTTTATCAGCATAGCTCTTCTGTCTATCTCGGGCCGTTTTCAGACGGTCCTTAATTTTGAAGATCTTATCAGTGGTTTCCTGGACAATCTCAGGACCTGTCAAATGTTTTTCACCAACTTCCGCCCAACATAGCGGTGAGCGACATTTACGACCATACAAAGCTTCAAACGGAGCTGCCTTGATGCTCGTGTGGTAACTGTTATTATAGGAAAACTCTGCCAACGGTAAATGAGTATCCCAATTACCTCCGAAATCAATTACACACGCACGGAGCATATCCTCTAAAGTTTGAATGGTCCTTTCACTTTGACCATCTGTTTGTGGGTGATATGCCGTGCTCATGTTAAGACGTGTGCCCATGGCTTCTTGTAATGATTTCCAGATTCTAGACACGAATCTGCTGTCTCTATCAGAGATAATAGAAATTGGCACTCCGTGTCTTGCCACAATTTCTTTAACGTAGAGTCTTGTAAGTTTCTCTGTCTTGTCGGTTTCTTTAATTGGCAGAAAGTGAGCAGATTTCGTTAAACGGTCGACAATTACCCATATGGTATCATAACCACTGGACGTCTTGGGTAATTTCGTGATGAAATCCATAGAAATCTGTTCCCATTTCCATTGGGGAATTTCGGGTTGTTGTAACAATCCCGACGGTTTCTGATGTTCTGCTTTACCTTTGAACATGTCAGGCATTTACCGACATAAATAGCAATTTCTCCTTTCATGTTCGGCCACCAATAGTGTTCTTTCAGATCCTTATGCATCTTATCTGAACCTGGGTGAATGAAGTACCTGGACTTGTGGGCTTCGTCCATAACTAACTCCCGTAAGTTACCAAAACATGGCACCCAAATTCTATTCATGAAGTATAAAATGTCATCTGACTTTGATTCCAACTGCTTTGTCATTCCTCGTAAAGCTTCATCCTGAATGTTTTCTTCTTTGATTGCCTCTTGTTATCCGGATTTGAGTCGTGAGACTCGTATGAATTGTCAATTCTAAGGCGCGAACACGAAGAGTTTTAACTCGTTCCTTGCGACTTAAGGCGTCTGCTACGACATTGGCTTTCCCGGGATGGTACTTGATATCACAATCATAGTCGTTTAGTAGTTCTACCCAACGACGTTGTCTCATGTTAAGTTCCTTTTGATCGAAGATATATTGGAGACTCTTGTGATCAGTAAAAATAGTGCATCTGTACCGTAAAGATAATGTCTCCAAATCTTGAGCGCAAACACAACTGTGCCCAATTCCAAGTCGTGGGTCGTATAATTCTTTTCGTGCACTTTTAGTTGTCGTGAGGCATATGCGATGACTTTGTCTCTTTGCATTAACACACAACCAAGTCCTTGGTGTGATGCATCGCAGTATACGACAAAATTGTTGATTCCCTCAGGAAGGGATAAGATCAGTGCACTACACAGCTTCTGCTTCAGTAATTGAAAAGCTGACTCTTGTTTGTCACTCCAATCAAATTTCTTTTCTTTCTGGGTTAATGTGGTTAAAGGCAGGGCTATTTTTGAAAAATTCTCAATGAATCGTCTGTAGTAGCCGGCCAAGCCCAAAAATTGGTGTACTTCTGTCGGAGTCTTTGGTGCTTCCCAGTTTTTGATCGCTTCAATTTTTGATGGATCAACATGAATTCCTTCCTTGTTGATGACATGTCCAAGAAAATGCACTTCTCGGATCCAAAACTCACACTTAGAGAATTTAGCGTAAAGTTTCTCTTTCCTGAGTAGTTCTAAGATTAATTTCAGATGATGTTCATGATCCTCCTTGGTTCGTGAATATATTAATATATCATCAATAAATACTATCACGAATTTATCCAAGTATGGCTTGCACACTCGATTCATGAGATCCATAAAAACAGCTGGTGCGTTCGTCAAACCAAACGGCATAACTAGGAATTCGTAGTGGCCATAACGAGTCCTAAATGCCGTCTTTGGTACATCTTCTTCTTGGATTCTTAGTTGATGATACCCTGAACGTTGATCGATCTTAGAGTAGAAGCTAGAACCTTGTAGTTGATCGAACAAATCGTCTATCCGAGGAAGTGGGTATCGGTTTTTGATTGTAAGCTTGTTTAATTCTCGGTAATCAATACACATCCTAAAGGTTCCATCCTTTTTCTTTACGAATAGGACCGGAGCTCCCCAGGGTGAGAAACTCGGTCTTATGAAACCTTTATCAAGCAACTCCTGGAGTTGATTTGATAATTCCTGCATTTCAGAAGGTGCTAATCGATACGGTAATCGCGCAACCGGGGCGGCTCCTGGTACCAAGTCGATTCGGAATTCGACTTGCCTCGGTGGTGGTAATACAGGTAAGTCTTCAGGAAAAACTTCGGGGTAATCCTTAACGATCGGTATGTCTTCAAGTCGACGTTCCTCGGGTTTCTTCTCGACGACGTGAGCCAGGAACACGCAATAGCCTTTACGTAGGTACTTACGAGCTTTCATGCAGTTTATCATCCTCAATGTCACTCCACTCTTCTCACCTTGAACCGAAAGAACTTCTCCGTTCGGGAGTGGAATTTGAACAATCTTCTCAAAACAAACAATCTCGGCGTGATTCTTCGACAACCAATCCATACCAATAACAACGTTAAAACTTCTCAAGTCAATAGGTAGTAGGTCTATACTAAATGTGTGGTTCTTAAAACATAAGGTACAACCCTGCATGACTTCTCCAGTTTTAATTAATTTTCCGTTTGCTAATTCAATTGTATAATTTTGGTCTAGTTTGCTGGCCTTAATACCGAGTAGGGACTTAAAGTCATTTGACACAAAACTCATATCAGCACCCGTATCGAAAAGTATAGAGGCATAGTGATTATTTATCGGGAACGTACCAGTGACAATGTTCGGATCTTGTCGTGCGTCACCAGCCCCCATCACAAATGCTCTTCCACGGGCCTGATTGTCGTTTCGGTTCTTCAACTTTGGACAGTCTTTTCTAAAGTGTTTTGGATCTCCACACTCAAAGCATCCCTGATTCATCCTTTCTGCTCCTGGGTTGACCTTTCCTGTTACTTGATTGATCTTATTAGGATTTGCATTGTTTCAACAGTTATGGGCTAGATGCCCATACTTTTTACACTTTCCACATTGGGTACACCTTCCATTGTGATGATATCCACACTTGTCACACTTCGGTCGTGTTCCAAGATATCCATTTTGTTCCACAGTGTTGACAGCATAGGCTTTCATAGTTCCAGGTCTCTTGTAAGTTTGATTCTTGTTTTGATTACTTGATTTTCCAAACCATTTCCTCTTTTCCCCAGACCTTCCTTCCTCGGTCTCCTTCTTCTCAAACAAACCATCACGCACAGCATTATCTCTTAGCTTGAAAGCTAGAATTATAGCGCTCTTGGCATCCATAGGGTTTGATGAAGTCACCAGGCTTTGGATTTGAGGTGCGAGACCCCACAAATATCTTTCAACCTTCTTGTATTCTGGGGGTAACCATGTGTGGAACCAAACTTGCTAACTCATTGAATCGGTCAGTGTAACCAGCCACATCATCTCCTATCATTTGTAAATTCCACATTTCAGATTCGATCTTTTGCAACTCATTTCGAGGACAGTACTCCTCGATCATCATGGCTTTTAGATCATCCTAAGATAGCTGGTATGCAGTCTGTCTTCCCAATGTTTTCATCTGAGAATTCCACCAGGTTAATGCTTTATCAGTGAGTGTGCACGTGGAATACTTCACCATGCAGTCAGCGGTGCATTCACTAATGTCAATCACCGACTCCATCTTTTCTATCCATCTCATTAGTCCAACTGCACCCTCGGTGCCATTGAAGTTATGGGGGTTGCAAGATAGAAAGGCCTTGTAGGTGCACTTCCTATTTGGAGCATCTGTAGATTTACAAGTCATAACGTCATTAATTTGGACCATGACTACGTGTTACGGCTTATTTATTCTATTACCTCCGGAACCTCCGGCTGTACCGCTACCTCCTGCACCTCCTCCGCCGGTACCGCTGCTGTTTCCTCCTCCAATATTTCGATTCGCTTCATATTGCTCCATAGCAGCAGCTACTCGCTGTGCTATGAGTTGTTCCACATTTGGAGAAATCGTCTCGTTGTTGTCACCAGTAGTGTTACGGGGTGTCCCACGCTTAGGTGCCATGACGTTCTTTCTAACATATCAATTAAAAAGAAACAACATTATATAATAATAATGATAGATCATGACATAAGGATACAACAACATCAAACATAAACAACCATCATTACATCATAAACCATCACATACATAGTTAAAACATACATAGTACATTGTTCCCAAAAGACAAGGATACAAAAGGGATGGGTTCACATGACCACATCAGTACCAAAGTTTTAAACTACATAATGTACTATGGGCACAACCCGCCCATAATAGGTTTAAAAGAAGAAGTGGGAGTACAACCCAATCATCATGGCAAGTCCTGCCATGACAAAGCTAGCCCTAGCCACAAATTCTGCAGCCAAAGTCCTTTCTTCCAGCGCCTCCACTATGTCTCGGACCGTGAGAGTGAACTGCCAGTCCATATCAGCTCTCAACCCTAGGTAGTCAGTGGCACCCTGTATATCTCGGGTGTTGTCCTCCAGAGTCTGTACTCGAGATCCGAGCCCTTGATGTAGTCGTGTGGCTGCATCCCCATGTGCCCGAATATCATCTAGGAGATCATCAAGACGCTCCTCGTGCGTATGAACGCGTGCTACCAATGTAGGCACTGTGAGCTCCATGGCTTCCCTAGTGTGGGGTAGGGGTGTCGGGGAGTTGGAGGACTCTCCGAGCTCAAAGGTAGAGGGAATGCTCTCCATCTCCCTCCATCGTGCCGGGGTACGGGGCATCCAACGAATAGTCCCCACCGTAGGGTGGTAACAGGGTCGTTGCCTAGGTGGCTCCTCATCAGTCTCCAAGTTTTCCGGGTCACGGGCTGCCAGGGTTCTCTTGCGTGGAAATCGAACCTTCTTCCTAGCACTCTTTACCATAACTGGTCCTCCGCATTTCTTTCGGTAGATGATAGGCGGTTCTCCCAGGGCAACATTGGGTGGTGTGGAGCTGCGAACTTGTACTCGATTTTTGGGACGTGTGGTAGAAAGTTCCTCGTTGGATTCAGAGTCAGAGACGGGGTCAGAGTGTGAATGTGACGACATGCTTGTGACTACAATATCCACATGACATGATGACTGGTTATACAATGCTTATACAATGAAAACGTTTTAGTGAGTCATTTAAATTATAGACTAGGTTCCATTGTAGACTCCTAGTTCGCTATAATCAATGGCTCTGATACCAAATCTGTCACACCCAGCCAAGGCGGAAACGCGAGGCGTAACAGTTCATGGTTTCCAAAGCATATGATTACCGCAAACACATACATGATAAATGGATACATAAACAAGTTTAAAGCTTTACATTCCAAAATGTAAATTGAGTTTACAAAAAAAGTGAAGATTTCGCAAATATGACTCTATTACAATGAGTTATACAAGAGAAATCCCTCAAAAGTTGTATCCATCGTGCATGCATGTAATCTACATTGCTAACCTTGCGATCACGTTAATTTCCTGAAAAACATACTTAAAATTGTCAACACGAAGTTGGTGAGTTCACATGTTTAAATCAAATAGATCTTTGTAAAATTCAATTGTTCGTAAATAGTTCCAGTTGCATGTGATAATCAGAATAAGAATTGTTGACCCATTTGTAAACTAGCTAGGAATACAAATAATATGTTCCTACATGAGCTGTAACCAAACCATGACAATTGTACACGCCCCTAATTTCGTTATCCGGTTCTATGCGGCCATAAATCCTCCAGATTGTGGTTAGCGCGACTAACCATGACCGGGAGACGTCACTCTCCATAGTACTATTCATAGGACCCTAGGCTACAGTTAATGGTTACTAAATTGTTCCAGGGGACTTTAGCGGCCTCAAATCGTTTAACTCATGTAAACATAAAAGTCGAGTCTTATTCTCTTGTTATCACATAAAATAGTTGTAAGTATGTTCTTCCCCCAAATATTGAAAACGGTAAAAAGGGGCCGTGAAACTCACCTCGTTTTTGTGTATGTTAGCAACGATAATTGTTCCAGTCAAACTTTGACTATTCGTACCCTAATTATAAAAGGGTAATTCGTGTTATGACCGAATGTCTCATATGCAAATTGTTCACCGACTTAGTAAATCTGGTTGCTTTTGTTTAAATATCTTCTTAGTTTTCCAACACTTGTTTCGTTATAAAATAGTTCTAAGTTACTGCCCAATGGGCCTGAAACAGGTATCGAAACTACTTAGTTTCGATTGAACAGAACAGATGTCGAAACTTCCTAGTTTCGATTGAGCAAACTGGGTATCGAAACTTCCTAGTTTCGATTGGGCAAGAAAGGTATCGAAACTACCTTGTTTCGATTAGTTTCGATTGAGCAACAGGTATCGAAACTACCTGGTTTCGATTAAGTAATAGGTATCGAAACTACCTAGTTTCGATTGAGTAAACCGGTATCGAAACTACCTAGTTTCGATTGAGTAATAGGTATCGAAACTACCTAGTTTCGATCAAACAGGTATCGAAACTCCTAGTTTCGATTGAGTAAACAGGTATCGAAACTACTTAGTTTCGATACTGTTATTTCGTTTTAACAGAATCAGTCCTGCATATTTTTATGTTTTAAACTTGAATTCGACACACTTTTCTGGTTATTTTTCTTACGTTCGAGTAAACTGTATGTTTAGCTACGGTTTTAAAGAAAATAATATGAATAATATTGAGTTTTTACCTCTAAACAGAGATGATGATTTCGAGAGAAACAGAGAATGATCTTGAGCTCCTTAGCTTGATTCTTGAGAAAAACACTTGAACTCTTCTTATAACACCGAAATCTGGTGGATTTTGCCGTAAAACTTGAATTAAACTGGAAGAGAAATGAGGAAGATTGCCGTAAGAAAATGAGAGAGATAAAAGGGTTCGTGAGATTTTTGATTGAGGGGGTATGGTTTATATTTGAGTTCTCGCAGGTATGGTATGGGTTTCTCTCTGAAACTTGGTTAAGAAAGTCAAGGAGTTGGGGGGGAAAAAGACCCACTTGTCTCGGCCTTTTGATATATTTGGGTTTAGGGTTAAATTTGTATAATAATTAGATTTAAGTATTAATTAATTAATTTATTAAGGGTATTAATATCAATTAGAGTTTTAAAGGGAAATTTAATTCGGTTTAGATTTTTCATGATATTATAAATTTAACAAGTTTATGGCTCGTTAAAGATAAATATTGAAATCTTGAATTGTATAATTCGTTGAGGTGATTATTTGTAGGTATGAGTACCTAAAGGTGGCGCTACATAGTAACGTCTTCGAAAAGTCCATTATTTTACTTTTACGTATATTATATGATTTAGTCTTAAAAATAAATTATTGACCAATCGTAAAATTTGTGTAGCATATACGTCTGGATATTTAATTTAACCACTCTCGTTCGTATTAGTCAGTTTATATGACACGTGAACCGGTAACTCATAGAATTACCAAAATATGAAATGAGACAATGTACGGTTTTTGTTAGACCTTAATGTCCTTGATTGTGAAATTAAGTAAATAGCGAAAACAATTATATTGTAAACTTGTTTATAATATGTACGGATATTGACCTGAAATGTCGGGTGTCACAATTTTTATGTAGCGTCATGTAAATACAAGTTTAGGCATTTTACCTGCAAATCAATCCCTATAACTAGGTTTAATACTTACGATATATAACATACATATATATTAGTGAAATCTTTCATACTTATATACATAACTATATACTTTGATTATTATTTTCAAAACAAATATAACTACTCAAATATATATTTATTTCTATACACATATACGTCGTGTAAATAGTATTTAGTGATACTTATTTGAATCGAACCATTATTATAATCTTTAGTATTACTTTAATTTAGGTTGAAACATCATTTAACTACTCTTAGTAGAACTTATAACAAGTGTTACCATTTAAAATTTAGAACTTATAACACGAATATTAAGTCAAATCAACATTTTTATAGTATAACTATTAGAATAATAAATAGAGGTTACAACCCGAGATTTTTACCAAAACTGCCCCAATACTTTAACGAATCGGTCGAGCTTAACCTCACCGTTAATGACATTACTCTAGTACAATATACTAATGTCACAATTATAATTAGGATTTGTGTTAATGCCTACACACACGATAGCAAGCTCGCAACTTTAGCATATTATTTGGACATATACAAGATTACCAGGTGAGTTCATGTGCTTTTCCTCCTCTTTTACTTAAACTTTTGGGGTGAATACATGCTTCTATTTTGTTTACATACTTGGTGTATTAATTAAATAAGACCATTTTTAGCTGTGATAACGAATCCTCGAACTTTAGCACACAATCATTAACTCCTTTGGAGCCAGCGAATATATGGGTAGTACTATCTGGTGAAACCCCCGCACACCATGGGCCCGACGTAACCGGGACAACCTCTCATGGAATGATAATCATATGATGATATAAATATCTTGTGACATATATTCGTTTAACAGTTTTGAACTTATGTTGGCAGACATGAGTAATTAGACCTATAACAATAAGGGTTAGGGGAATATTATTATTTCTAGATGTCACACCCCAACCGACGGCGGAAACGTCGAGGCGGGACATGTAGACTGTTCATAAGCTCATGGTTTACTAAAGTTGTGATAATTAAACAATAACTTTCATTTCATAGCTCAAGTAATCAAGTATAACTTTTACAAGAATAAAAATACATGAATAACTTTATTAAATTCAAAACTAGGTCCTCAATCCTAAGTGAAGCGACTTGAAATCTTAACTCAAACACTGTACCTGAAACATGATAAAATGAGAGGGTCAACTATAAATAGTTGGTGAGCATACATAGGTTTTGACACCACAAGTAAAGTTCAAATGTTTTGTGTACAATTCATATGATGCATGGTTTATAAAGCATTTATGGAGAATCTAAGTTAAGCTAGATGTACAAATGAAACTTTGTAATTGAAGGGCATAACAACACATGTTATCCTAATGTAGGGCATAACAACACATGTTATCCTAATGTAAATGTAGGGCATAACAACACATGTTATCCTAATGTAAATGTAGGGCATAACAACACACGTTAGCCTGAAATAATGTATTTGTGTTTGCACGTGTATCTCATGTATAGGTAGCCTTAACAATTAGCATCCAAGCATAAAGCACAAATAAACACATATAATCATATTATAGAATTGTACGTGTGTAATTGCAAATAGTATTTGAATGTAATCATGTTTCACCCCAAAAAGTACAAAAGGAAAAGGGGCTATGTAAACTCACCTTGCAAATGAAAGGGTTAAACTTGAACTTGTAGTAACTTGGATCGAATGCCTTAACGGCTCCCTAAGTTAAGTTTGTTACGTTAGAAACAAGTTAAGGATAGTCGAGGGGTTGATAATGTAATTAGTTGAAAGTGGTTGTTGTATACTAGAGTGGTTATCATTCCAGAGTAGTACCTCTAACATAAAAGTTCCCAGGAAAGAGTTGGTTGGATCGGAACCCCGTCTTTTCCTAGCCAGAACTTTAATGTTTGTCAGATAACTACATACTGGTTTGAAAGTTACCCTATTTGTATACTTGACCAAGTTTAGGGTTTGTTTGGTAAGTTTGAAAAGTATAAGGGTTAAAGTGAAAATATGAGTTTAGTAAAGATAGAAATAAATTTAATTGAATATTAAAGGGGTTTAATTTGAAAATAAGGAGTTTTAGTAAAAACATGATTTTTGAAATTGAAAGGAACAAGAAAGATCAAAACCAAGTTTTTAAATAAAAGTTTGAACAAGTTTAATTAAAATAGGACCTTTGATCTTAGATAGGTCTATGATTATAACATAAACATGTTAGGGAATCATAGATCTAGCTAGTTATGAGGAATTTTTGAAAAGAAAAGTATGAACAAGCAAGAACATAAGAAGAACTTACTTAGAATGAAAGGATTTAAGCTAGAATCTTCCAAAAGATGAGAAGAACGACCTTTGGTAGCTAGAGAACCCTAGAGGATCGTTGAGGTGTGAAAAATAAATGAGGAATAGAGGCTCTATTTATAGGGTGGGATTATGGACTTATTCGCAAAATTAAATAGTTATTTGGACTAGGATTGCAAAATATTTGAATATAATTAGTTATATTAAAAATAGATCACGTTCAAAAAAAAAAAGATTAGGATGAAATTTCAAGTTAGTTATTTAAGATTAGATTAGGATTAGTTACAATAAAATAATAGTTTTTATTTATTTGAGATAAGTTTAAAGCTTTTAATTGATTTAATAAAAAAAATGATAATAATAATTATGTATATATAGATGTACATATATTTGTTTATTTAAATCTAACTAGGACAATAATATGTTTATGTAAGGATAAAACTTCAATTTACCACGTGTTAAATCAATGATTAGGGTTACGTATGTTGTAAGGCAAAACATGTTTGAAATGGTGCGCCATTATCGTATATAATAACTTAAAAATATTATCAGAAAATCATGGATGTTACAGTCTCCCCATGTTAGGGGAATTTCGTCCCGAAATTTGACCAATTGAGGCTACTGAACCGGAAAAGAGGCGAGGGTTTGGATTCTCAACGCGTCATGATGGTGGGTTCGAGGAGTATAACTGATGATAAGATTTAGGTTTTGATACTCAAGGTCAGGTATGAATGATGATAGTGGGTTTAGTTTTGAAATAAACTCAAGGAGAAAGTCTGTTGAATAATAATTTTGATTCTAATGATGAAATGTATTACTTGGAATGGAATTGATGGGAACTAGATGATCAAGGTTTGTTTAAAATGTAATCTAATATGTTCAGGAATTATCAGTGGGTAAAAAAAATTTCACAAACATTGGCCCCGTCGAACAACATAAAACTTTACATGGCAAGAATAACGCTACATCTGATTTTATGACAGGACACTTATATATAGGAAGTACCAGCGGCGTATCCACCATGTCCTTATCATATCACATTAGTTTTGTTATTATGTACCACGATAGGTTCCATGTCATAACACACAACAAATTTTACTATGTGCTGATTTTTATAATTACGTGTGCACCCGTAATTATCCAAATCGTCGCATGGTCCACATAGTTCATCCCATTGTGTGTGGGGTCCTGGGGGTAACACAAAATCACATAATTCGTAACTATTGTTTTCACGTATGTGTTGCTAACAAATAACTATGTTCATAGATAGTAGAGTCGATCAGGTACTAAAGAGTAATAGCGTGGCATAGTTTAGGGTTTTCATAGCTTCCTCGTGTTTGGACGAGAATACTTCAAAAAAAAAGTAGTTTTCATGGATAAGGTGAATAATCATGCTTTGTGTATGATGTACTTAATCAGTTGCAACAATATAGACAATCTAATTCCGTGTAAAATGTAAACACTCATGTTTCATGTATGATCTAATTGTAAGCGAATAGGTTTCAAGTATAGTGTGAACAATTTGATATCATGTATAAGCAAATATGTATAATGTGATCACTCTAGTATTATGTATTTTTGTGAATGTTCATTGAGTCTCATGCGTATCGGAAACTATCGGATTTTGTAGGCGATCGGGTGTGTTACTCGGCGTTCATGCACGGTGTAGGTAGATGAGTCTTATCTTTTAAATTCGTTAGTGTTTATATGGACGGTTAATGGCGAAATGATTCACTTTCTGAAGTTGGCTAGCAAGTTCAAGTTTATAGTGACAAACCGTAGTAGATGTAAATAGTTCTGATAACGACATAAATGACATAAAGGATTTCAATACATAATTTATTCCAGGCTAGATCCTTATTCGACTCCATCTTGCATTAGCTTCAATTGGTTTCATTTTCTGCCTCGGCATTGTCTTGAGTTTCATTAGCGTTTATATTGAAGGCACGCCCACGAGCACCACCTTGGTTTGCATTGGCTATCCTTGGGCATTGGTTTTTGAAGTGGTTTGGATTACCATATTCATAACATGCACGCCCATTAGTAATGGCTGGTACTACTTGATTGGCCACTTGTTGATTGGCTCGGTTCCCTTGGTGGGTTTGACTAGCAGTTGGTCTGGATTGACAAGTGTTCGCTACATGACCATACCTTCCACAATTGGCACATAGACGGCATGGCATGTTTGGGAAGTGGTGATAGTTGCACGTGTTGCACAGAGGGTTGTTGCCCGCATATGGTTTCTTATTATGGTTTTGGGCTAGGGGAGCTACTTGGTTGATTGGTACGGCAGGGGTAATGACAGCAAAGTTACGTTTCTTATTGGAGTGAGAAGGTTTGGGTTTGTCTTCCTGAGAAGGTTCAGAAGAGGTTGTTGGGTCAGTGACTTTCTTTGCGCCTTTCCTTGTTAGTGTACCCGCCTTCACATGGTTATCGGTTAATGTGGAAGCTAAGCGGATAGCTTCTTCAAGTGTAGCTGGATTTCTTCCCAGGACTGTATCTTGGATTTTCATGGGTAGACCACCGATGTACTTCTCAATACCCCGAGTTAGTGGAGTGACCATGTGGGGTACTAGAAGGCTTAACTCATGGAAACGAGTTGTGTAGGCTAAACTTTCACCACTGTCTTGGGTAAGATCCCAAAACTCAGCCTCCAACTTCTTCATTTCATTACGAGGACAGAACTCCTCGGTCATGAGTCTCTTAACTTCATTCCATGGCAAGGCCATGGTCACATCCACACCCCGGTTCCTCTTCTCACCATTCCACCAAGTGAGCGCCCGTTTCTGAAAGACGCTGGTGGCATAGCGAACCCGAAGATGGTCAGGGCAATCACTGTTGAGAAAGGTGCTTTCAATGCTTTCAAACCATTGAAGGAGTCCTGTGGCTCCCTCGGTACCATAGAACTTAAGAGGACTACAGGAGTTGAAGTGCTTGAAGGTGCATTGTGGTGGATTGGCACCACCACCATTGGCGGCTCCATTAGCTTGGGTGAGTTGAGTTACAAGTTGTGCAAGGATAGCAGCAATATCGGTGTTGTTGTTGGTCATGGCAGCACGACGGGGAGGCATTCTATAGATTTACACAAGACAAGAAAGATATGAGAACTTGTGAAAGTTGCTTGGATTTAAAAGGATAAGATATTAAATAAAAAGGTTATTCATAGTTTGGATTGTACTCAATAGTGACATAATCACATGAATACTATGACACATTAAGGTTAATTAGAATTATATAACTTTGAAGGAGACGTGCTTTAGCCTATAAGTAACACTCATCCCGGGAATTCCCAGGAAAGCATACGGGTCCCTCGGTTGATTGGGATTTATACGAAATGCTTTCCTAGACAGAAAACCCAGAATACAGGTGTCACCCTTCCAGATTGCACGTTTCCTCTACTAGTTAACAAAGTTTAAAACCCTAACGAGGTGTGAAAAGAAGTTTAATAGACTTATGACGTTCCACATGCTATGATGGTAGTGACGTAGTAGAAAGATTGAGGCTTAGGATAAGGGTAAGGATATTATTGTTTTTAATTTATTATTTAGGTGAAACCTAATAAGTCACATAATATATTAAACATGTAGCACATAGCATGTAGCATATCATAGATTCATAGAGCATGGCATAAATGGGTGTCCTGAGGTTATAGTCTAGGTCAAAAGTGTCTAATAACCTAATTCCCTATAACAAAGGCTCTGATACCAATCTGTCACACCCCAACCGACGGCGGAAACGTCGAGGCGGGACATGTAGACTGTTCATAAGCTCATGGTTTACTAAAGTTGTGATAATTAAACAATAACTTTCATTTCATAGCTCAAGTAATCAAGTATAACTTTTACAAGAATAAAAATACATGAATAACTTTATTAAATTCAAAACTAGGTCCTCAATCCTAAGTGAAGCGACTTGAAATCTTAACTCAAACACTGTACCTGAAACATGATAAAATGAGAGGGTCAACTATAAATAGTTGGTGAGCATACATAGGTTTTGACACCACAAGTAAAGTTCAAATGTTTTGTGTACAATTCATATGATGCATGGTTTATAAAGCATTTATGGAGAATCTAAGTTAAGCTAGATGTACAAATGAAACTTTGTAATTGAAGGGCATAACAACACATGTTATCCTAATGTAGGGCATAACAACACATGTTATCCTAATGTAAATGTAGGGCATAACAACACATGTTATCCTAATATAAATGTAGGGCATAACAACACACGTTAGCCTGAAATAATGTATTTGTGTTTGCACGTGTATCTCATGTATAGGTAGCCTTAACAATTAGCATCCAAGCATAAAGCACAAATAAACACATATAATCATATTATAGAATTGTACGTGTGTAATTGCAAATAGTATTTGAATGTAATCATGTTTCACCCCAAAAAGTACAAAAGGAAAAGGGGCTATGTAAACTCACCTTGCAAATGAAAGGGTTAAACTTGAACTTGTAGTAACTTGGATCGAATGCCTTAACGACTCCCTAAGTTAAGTTTGTTACGTTAGAAACAAGTTAAGGATAGTCGAGGGGTTGATAATGTAATTAGTTGAAAGTGGTTGTTGTATACTAGAGTGGTTATCATTCCAGAGTGGTTATCATTCCAAAGTAGTACCTCCAACATAAAAGTTCCCAAGAAAGAGTTGGTTGGATCGGAACCCCGTCTTTTCCTAGCCAGAACTTTAATGTTTGTCAGATAACTACATACTGGTTTGAAAGTTACCCTATTTGTATACTTGACCAAGTTTAGGGTTTGTTTGGTAAGTTTGAAAAGTATAAGGGTTAAAGTGAAAATATGAGTTTAGTAAAGATAGAAATAAATTTAATTGAATATTAAAGGGGTTTAATTTGAAAATAAGGAGTTTTAGTAAAAACATGATTTTTGAAATTGAAAGGAACAAGAAAGATCAAAACCAAGTTTTTAAATAAAAGTTTGAACAAGTTTAATTAAAATAGGACCTTTGATCTTAGATAGGTCTATGATTATAACATAAACATGTTAGGGAATCATAGATCTAGCTAGTTATGAGGAATTTTTGAAAAGAAAAGTATGAACAAGCAAGAACATAAGAAGAACTTACTTAGAATGAAAGGATTTAAGCTAGAATCTTCCAAAAGATGAGAAGAACGACCTTTGGTAGCTAGAGAACCCTAGAGGATCGTTGAGGTGTGAAAAATAAATGAGGAATAGAGGCTCTATTTATAGGGTGGGATTATGGACTTATTCGCAAAATTAAATAGTTATTTGGACTAGGATTGCAAAATATTTGAATATAATTAGTTATATTAAAAATAGATCACGTTCAAAAAAAAAAAGATTAGGATGAAATTTCAAGTTAGTTATTTAAGATTAGATTAGGATTAGTTACAATAAAATAATAGTTTTTATTTATTTGAGATAAGTTTAAAGCTTTTAATTGATTTAATAAAAAAAATGATAATAATAATTATGTATATATAGATGTACATATATTTGTTTATTTAAATCTAACTAGGACAATAATATGTTTATGTAAGGATAAAACTTCAATTTACCACGTGTTAAATCAATGATTAGGGTTACGTATGTTGTAAGGCAAAACATGTTTGAAATGGTGCGCCATTATCGTATATAATAACTTAAAAATATTATCAGAAAATCATGGATGTTACAGTCTCCCCATGTTAGGGGAATTTCGTCCCGAAATTTGACCAATTGAGGCTACTGAACCGGAAAAGAGGCGAGGGTTTGGATTCTCAACGCGTCATGATGGTGGGTTCGAGGAGTATAACTGATGATAAGATTTAGGTTTTGATACTCAAGGTCAGGTATGAATGATGATAGTGGGTTTAGTTTTGAAATAAACTCAAGGAGAAAGTCTGTTGAATAATAATTTTGATTCTAATGATGAAATGTATTACTTGGAATGGAATTGATGGGAACTAGATGATCAAGGTTTGTTTAAAATGTAATCTAATATGTTCAGGAATTATCAGTGGGTAAAAAAAATTTCACAAACATTGGCCCCGTCGAACAACATAAAACTTTACATGGCAAGAATAACGCTACATCTGATTTTATGACAGGACACTTATATATAGGAAGTACCAGCGGCGTATCCACCATGTCCTTATCATATCACATTAGTTTTGTTATTATGTACCACGATAGGTTCCATGTCATAACACACAACAAATTTTACTATGTGCTGATTTTTATAATTACGTGTGCACCCGTAATTATCCAAATCGTCGCATGGTCCACATAGTTCATCCCATTGTGTGTGGGGTCCTGGGGGTAACACAAAATCACATAATTCGTAACTATTGTTTTCACGTATGTGTTGCTAACAAATAACTATGTTCATAGATAGTAGAGTCGATCAGGTACTAAAGAGTAATAGCGTGGCATAGTTTAGGGTTTTCATAGCTTCCTCGTGTTTGGACGAGAATACTTCAAAAAAAAAGTAGTTTTCATGGATAAGGTGAATAATCATGCTTTGTGTATGATGTACTTAATCAGTTGCAACAATATAGACAATCTAATTCCGTGTAAAATGTAAACACTCATGTTTCATGTATGATCTAATTGTAAGCGAATAGGTTTCAAGTATAGTGTGAACAATTTGATATCATGTATAAGCAAATATGTATAATGTGATCACTCTAGTATTATGTATTTTTGTGAATGTTCATTGAGTCTCATGCGTATCGGAAACTATCGGATTTTGTAGGCGATCGGGTGTGTTACTCGGCGTTCATGCACGGTGTAGGTAGATGAGTCTTATCTTTTAAATTCGTTAGTGTTTATATGGACGGTTAATGGCGAAATGATTCACTTTCTGAAGTTGGCTAGCAAGTTCAAGTTTATAGTGACAAACCGTAGTAGATGTAAATAGTTCTGATAACGACATAAATGACATAAAGGATTTCAATACATAATTTATTCCAGGCTAGATCCTTATTCGACTCCATCTTGCATTAGCTTCAATTGGTTTCATTTTCTGCCTCGGCATTGTCTTGAGTTTCATTAGCGTTTATATTGAAGGCACGCCCACGAGCACCACCTTGGTTTGCATTGGCTATCCTTGGGCATTGGTTTTTGAAGTGGTTTGGATTACCATATTCATAACATGCACGCCCATTAGTAATGGCTGGTACTACTTGATTGGCCACTTGTTGATTGGCTCGGTTCCCTTGGTGGGTTTGACTAGCAGTTGGTCTGGATTGACAAGTGTTCGCTACATGACCATACCTTCCACAATTGGCACATAGACGGCATGGCATGTTTGGGAAGTGGTGATAGTTGCACGTGTTGCACAGAGGGTTGTTGCCCGCATATGGTTTCTTATTATGGTTTTGGGCTAGGGGAGCTACTTGGTTGATTGGTACGGCAGGGGTAATGACAGCAAAGTTACGTTTCTTATTGGAGTGAGAAGGTTTGGGTTTGTCTTCCTGAGAAGGTTCAGAAGAGGTTGTTGGGTCAGTGACTTTCTTTGCGCCTTTCCTTGTTAGTGTACCCGCCTTCACATGGTTATCGGTTAATGTGGAAGCTAAGCGGATAGCTTCTTCAAGTGTAGCTGGATTTCTTCCCAGGACTGTATCTTGGATTTTCATGGGTAGACCACCGATGTACTTCTCAATACCCCGAGTTAGTGGAGTGACCATGTGGGGTACTAGAAGGCTTAACTCATGGAAACGAGTTGTGTAGGCTAAACTTTCACCACTGTCTTGGGTAAGATCCCAAAACTCAGCCTCCAACTTCTTCATTTCATTACGAGGACAGAACTCCTCGGTCATGAGTCTCTTAACTTCATTCCATGGCAAGGCCATGGTCACATCCACACCCCGGTTCCTCTTCTCACCATTCCACCAAGTGAGCGCCCGTTTCTGAAAGACGCTGGTGGCATAGCGAACCCGAAGATGGTCAGGGCAATCACTGTTGAGAAAGGTGCTTTCAATGCTTTCAAACCATTGAAGGAGTCCTGTGGCTCCCTCGGTACCATAGAACTTAAGAGGACTACAGGAGTTGAAGTGCTTGAAGGTGCATTGTGGTGGATTGGCACCACCACCATTGGCGGCTCCATTAGCTTGGGTGAGTTGAGTTACAAGTTGTGCAAGGATAGCAGCAATATCGGTGTTGTTGTTGGTCATGGCAGCACGACGGGGAGGCATTCTATAGATTTACACAAGACAAGAAAGATATGAGAACTTGTGAAAGTTGCTTGGATTTAAAAGGATAAGATATTAAATAAAAAGGTTATTCATAGTTTGGATTGTACTCAATAGTGACATAATCACATGAATACTATGACACATTAAGGTTAATTAGAATTATATAACTTTGAAGGAGACGTGCTTTAGCCTATAAGTAACACTCATCCCGGGAATTCCCAGGAAAGCATACGGGTCCCTCGGTTGATTGGGATTTATACGAAATGCTTTCCTAGACAGAAAACCCAGAATACAGGTGTCACCCTTCCAGATTGCACGTTTCCTCTACTAGTTAACAAAGTTTAAAACCCTAACGAGGTGTGAAAAGAAGTTTAATAGACTTATGACGTTCCACATGCTATGATGGTAGTGACGTAGTAGAAAGATTGAGGCTTAGGATAAGGGTAAGGATATTATTGTTTTTAATTTATTATTTAGGTGAAACCTAATAAGTCACATAATATATTAAACATGTAGCACATAGCATGTAGCATATCATAGATTCATAGAGCATGGCATAAATGGGTGTCCTGAGGTTATAGTCTAGGTCAAAAGTGTCTAATAACCTAATTCCCTATAACAAAGGCTCTGATACCAATCTGTCACACCCCAACCGACGGCGGAAACGTCGAGGCGGGACATGTAGACTGTTCATAAGCTCATGGTTTACTAAAGTTGTGATAATTAAACAATAACTTTCATTTCATAGCTCAAGTAATCAAGTATAACTTTTACAAGAATAAAAATACATGAATAACTTTATTAAATTCAAAACTAGGTCCTCAATCCTAAGTGAAGCGACTTGAAATCTTAACTCAAACACTGTACCTGAAACATGATAAAATGAGAGGGTCAACTATAAATAGTTGGTGAGCATACATAGGTTTTGACACCACAAGTAAAGTTCAAATGTTTTGTGTACAATTCATATGATGCATGGTTTATAAAGCATTTATGGAGAATCTAAGTTAAGCTAGATGTACAAATGAAACTTTGTAATTGAAGGGCATAACAACACATGTTATCCTAATGTAGGGCATAACAACACATGTTATCCTAATGTAAATGTAGGGCATAACAACACATGTTATCCTAATATAAATGTAGGGCATAACAACACACGTTAGCCTGAAATAATGTATTTGTGTTTGCACGTGTATCTCATGTATAGGTAGCCTTAACAATTAGCATCCAAGCATAAAGCACAAATAAACACATATAATCATATTATAGAATTGTACGTGTGTAATTGCAAATAGTATTTGAATGTAATCATGTTTCACCCCAAAAAGTACAAAAGGAAAAGGGGCTATGTAAACTCACCTTGCAAATGAAAGGGTTAAACTTGAACTTGTAGTAACTTGGATCGAATGCCTTAACGACTCCCTAAGTTAAGTTTGTTACGTTAGAAACAAGTTAAGGATAGTCGAGGGGTTGATAATGTAATTAGTTGAAAGTGGTTGTTGTATACTAGAGTGGTTATCATTCCAGAGTGGTTATCATTCCAAAGTAGTACCTCCAACATAAAAGTTCCCAAGAAAGAGTTGGTTGGATCGGAACCCCGTCTTTTCCTAGCCAGAACTTTAATGTTTGTCAGATAACTACATACTGGTTTGAAAGTTACCCTATTTGTATACTTGACCAAGTTTAGGGTTTGTTTGGTAAGTTTGAAAAGTATAAGGGTTAAAGTGAAAATATGAGTTTAGTAAAGATAGAAATAAATTTAATTGAATATTAAAGGGGTTTAATTTGAAAATAAGGAGTTTTAGTAAAAACATGATTTTTGAAATTGAAAGGAACAAGAAAGATCAAAACCAAGTTTTTAAATAAAAGTTTGAACAAGTTTAATTAAAATAGGACCTTTGATCTTAGATAGGTCTATGATTATAACATAAACATGTTAGGGAATCATAGATCTAGCTAGTTATGAGGAATTTTTGAAAAGAAAAGTATGAACAAGCAAGAACATAAGAAGAACTTACTTAGAATGAAAGGATTTAAGCTAGAATCTTCCAAAAGATGAGAAGAACGACCTTTAGTAGCTAGAGAACCCTAGAGGATCGTTGAGGTGTGAAAAATAAATGAGGAATAGAGGCTCTATTTATAGGGTGGGATTATGGACTTATTCGCAAAATTAAATAGTTATTTGGACTAGGATTGCAAAATATTTGAATATAATTAGTTATATTAAAAATAGATCACGTTCAAAAAAAAAAGATTAGGATGAAATTTCAAGTTAGTTATTTAAGATTAGATTAGGATTAGTTACAATAAAATAATAGTTTTTATTTATTTGAGATAAGTTTAAAGCTTTTAATTGATTTAATAAAAAAAATGATAATAATAATTATGTATATATAGATGTACATATATTTGTTTATTTAAATCTAACTAGGACAATAATATGTTTATGTAAGGATAAAACTTCAATTTACCATGTGTTAAATCAATGATTAGGGTTACGTATGTTGTCAGACAAAACAGGTTTGAAATGGTGCGCCATTATCGTATATAATAACTTAAAATAGTATCAGAAAATCATGGATGTTACACTAGATGTCCATAGGTTGTGGGCACAGGGTTGATTGTGAATTTGTTTAATTTTACACCATACATATGTGGATTCTCAATATAAATGCTCTATTAACTAAACTCGTGAACTCACCAACTTTTTAGTTGACACAATATTTTTAAGCATGTATTCAGGTACCATTCTCGAGTTTGAAATTAGCACACGAGCTTGCTTGAAGATAGATGATTCCTTTAAAAGACTTATGCCGAGCCATAGATTCCACCCGAGAAAGCTTTAATGAGAAGATATAATACATTATTTTATTTTCTTTTTAGTTAGTGTATAGATGATATGAACTATTGTAAATGTATATTTTGACTTAGTTGGACTCATTACATTTATAAAATATATGTCATGTTATTTCCGCTGTGTTTTGTTATGGTATTCGATCGTCACGCCTAGCCCCTTGGTCGGGTTGTGACATATTTATTTTCTCATTTCTATTTTTAGTTATTAATGCATTATTAATTATTAATTAGTAAACGAAAAAATCTTTAAATCTAACTAAAAAACGAAATATGATGTTACCACACCCCTCAAGTCTTACTTCACCTGCAACCGTCCAATGAACAAATCTAGTTATTTAGTTGTATTTTTATTTATTAATGTTTTTTATTACTTATTTATTTTTAATTATTAAGTAACTTTAATTATCAACTAGTAAAAAAATCATTAAATTTAATTAAAAAATAAATATGACGTGGTAGTGTGAAAATTGGAACCACACCCTCAAATATGGAGAAATGTGTAATAATGTGTCAGTGTGAAGGGCTGTGAAAATGTGGAGTACACAGACTTTTTCTCAAATTGTCCTTTTACTTTTCAGTGTCTGAAAATGTCATCTCCAACACAAGCGTCTCCACCCATGTAATGTGGTCGGTCGCCCATGGGCGTTGACGCACTTTCCTTTTTTGCATACGCCAGTGTTTGTGTCATTCATGTCACACTAGGAAAAATACGAACAGACCCGCCCTGTGTTTTAAATAAGGTTTGGTTAATAATCGGTTAGTTGGGGTCAAGAAATATAACTTATATAACTGGTTAGGTTAATATAGACCGGTTAAAAATGTTTTTTTATTTAAAAATTTTGAAAAAAAAAAAAAAATGTAAATACATAAAATAAACTCAATAAACCTCTTTTTCTGTTTTTTGAAAATTGAGAATTAACAATAGATAACCTTGAAAAATAAAACACTAAAAATAACAAGTAAACATTATTTTTAATAAATCGTCTTTGTCTTCATTAACCAGCAATCCCATAAATAATGAAATTGGAACATTCCAAATTCTTGAAATTACAAATAATGAAATTGGAACATTTCGGTAAATTTGAACACTTCAGCTAAATTGTCAAAAAAAAAAATATCAAGTTAAACCTGTTTTATATCGAAAGAAAGATTAAAAAGTAGTTATTTATTTAAAAATTTAAAAATTTAATTTTTCTAAAGCCGGTTAATGGGGCTAAGATCAGCCAGCTACAGAGTACATGCCGTTAAAGATGTCGCTAGCTAAGTCTAGAGGGGCCGGCTGAGATAACCGGCGGTGTGACATGTCATCAATCGGCTGATAGTGCCGGCTAGGTTGGCCATGTGTCGCGAATTGATAGGGTGGAACATGTTTTTTTTTCTTGATTTTAGCGCTGGCTAAGGCTTAGCCGACGATTGTTAGACGGTGTTTATGGATTTCTAGTCTGAAAGTCAACTTTTATTTTAGCAAAAACCTTTAATCAAAATGTTTATTACAGTAATTTTCCCTGTGTATATAAAAACCACTTATTCAAATTTCTTTTTCATTAACATATCTTATCTATTAAAACTACTTAATAAATAGTTTACAAATTCTTTTACATTTATTAACTTAAAAAGTTTGTGCAAAAACGTATCTAGTAATGAATTAAAATCTTAAAAAAAATACAATTAGGGTGAATGGGGGGCGCCCTCGGGTAGGCGGGTTGCTCGTGTACACGGCCGTCGTTGTTGCGGGTTAGCACACGGGTAGGGAAATGCGAGTATAAGTACCCGAGTTGGTGCTGGTGTTGCAGGTCCTTGCCTATAGTGTGGTGCTGGTGTTCTTTTCTTCCAAAATAAGAAATTTCATTCATCTTATCTGCTTATTGCATTATGAACTTATTTATTTCATTTTAATTAATGAAGTTGTTTTTATTATTATTTGTTTTAACTTAAAAACAGAATTAATTTAAAAATTGAAAAAAAAAAGTTTAGGGTATTAGGGTTGTGCCCCAAACACTTTAGGGTATTAGAGTAACATTTTGATAAAAGTGAGATGGCACACCTTTATTGGATGATTTTGTTAGGATACTTTTTTTATAAGGATTATGCCCCCTCTACCCTATGAAAAACATTGATTTGGTGTATACACGTCATGGTTTTGGGACTAAGAATTTTGATGAGTTGTAACAACTTTTTTACACCGTAAATTCACGTGGTTAGTTATACTTTTTTTGACATAAAGCGGGCAAAAAGACGATGTAACTTTAAGGTACGAAGTTGCTGGAAATTATACGCTAAAATGAATGCCACATGGCAACTCATCCACCAACCTACTAATTATTAAAACCCACTCCACTTCACCATACAACTTGTATGATGTCACCTTATTCACCCCTCCACAACCCTACCCTACCCTTGTGTTATTTACCAAGGTGCCACTGCTCGTCTGGTCACGATGTCACGTAACCAAAATAATCGACTTTAACCAAAGTTTTTTCATAATAGATACTGAAAATCTAGCATACGGTTTCATAGTCATCCATTTTCTAGCGTAATCAGAACGCATCATATTAGCGAAATTGGCTAAGGTTTAGCCTGGGTATTTGAACGACCAAAGACATGAAAAGACATAAAATTATAAATAATATTATTTATAGTTGTCTTTATTTCGAACTTAAAAAGTATGAAATTTATAGTCGTTTTAAAATTGAAAATAGTAATATCTAATATATTAAAAATGTAATTGTAAAATATGATAACATCATGCATATATTTAACTCTACTAGAAGAAGGATACTCATAAATAATTATCTGTTTTCAGTTTTAACGGATAATTACCCTTTTTTAATTCTAATGGATTATTATTTTTTTTTATTTTTTTAATAAAGGGTGAAAGATTTTATGAATAACAACCCTATTTTACCAATAAATGCTATTTAAAAAAGAAAAAGAAAAAATCAACCTGAATGTTCATCTGAACGATCATGAAGCATTGTATAATGCTCATCGGTCAATTTCTTTAAATTTTATTAAAATGGTCAAACAAAACTAGTAACATCTAATTAACTTCATTTAATTTGGTTAATAGTTTCCATACAGTTTAATATGAGGGAAAGTTATAATTTATATTCTTTAAGATTAAAGGATTACGAGTTCGTTTTTATCAACTTTTTTTTTAGATATTAACATATTACTTTTTTTTGGTTTAAATAAATATATCTTTTTACAAGACAAACGGCCAAGTAGCAAAACAAAACTAAGTTTTTAAAAATTGAATTCATAGATCTTGCAGTCATAACATTACTATGCATGACCCGTTGGACTCGACTAAGTAGTTCCACAGGCCACAACCTCAGACGTAAGGAAACCAAAAGTATCAAACGCAAATGAAATAAACACGTGTTGATTGTCAAGACACGTTTATCTTATTTAGTCACTTTACATAAAGAAGTTTTTTAAAACAATACTCACCGCAAAACGTTACTCCTTAAGCCTACAAGAAGGGAAACCTTTGTTAGATCAAATTTATGTAATATATTTAATAATTAAGAGAAAAATTGTCAGTATATTGGATCTTATAGAAGTTCAGTCTCGTATTTTTATTTTTATTATTCGATATATTATAAAATAATATATACGAATTCGACAGTTAATGAGCAGCTGTTTTCTGGTATAGTATAACAAGAAACCGTATACTTAAGGGCTATTATTGTCATTTCAACCCAAGCCGTCCGTATATTCGGCGGAGCAAATCCCTGGTGTCATACACCCACAATATTATCGGTGTCGCGCTTTCTCAAAAACTCATCTCCACCGTTGATCTTGCAGATAATGGTCTTCTTCGTTTGACCACGATAGACAGAAACTGAATTGTACAGCTCACCTGCAAAAGTTCACCATCTTCTTTAACTGTAACGCTTCCTCCCTTTGTAACTATAGATACAATATATATATGCGTGATATTCTCTCTCTCAGATTTCATAATCAACCGTTTCAATTCTGAATTAACAGAAACGTAAATATCAATATGTTTGATGCATTATTGAAGACCAAATTTTACTCCAGAAGGTAAGGAATTAACATGTTTTATGTTTTTTGAGGTTTATGATTGTTAAATTTGTGTTGTTTGTTAGCAAGTCAGAAATCAAGGTGACGATGAGGCGAATCGAGATAGTAAAGAGAAAGAGGAATGCAATGCAGAAGTTTCTGAGAAATGATGTTGCTGATCTTCTTAAAAACAGTCTTCATTCCAATGCATATGACAGGGTAAACAATATCTTCAGTTGTTATATTATAGGCTCAAACCGGTTTAACCCGAACCAAACGGGTCAAACCCCCTCAAGAACCGGTTCGATCAAAAACTGGTTTTGACTAAAACTGAACCGGTTTTATTTGAAAACCCGATTTTTGCAACTCTAGCATAGGATACAACTCCAGTTGGGCTCAAATACAAATTTGTGAGCTCCTTGTGTTAGGAGTGTTGATCGGGTTTGGTATTCGGGTTTCGGGTTAACCAGTTCAGGTTTTTGAGGTTTGAAACCCGACCAATGGTGGCTCTACGGTACAAGAAATTAAAGTAGCAGCTTTAGGCCCGTAAATTTTAAGGGCCCCAAAACTTGAAAAAATCAATTTAATTTATATTTTAACGTAAAAATATATGTGAAAATTTATATATATTTTTTTTAGAGAGAAATGATAATCTATCAACTTTTATGTTAAGATTAGTCGTTTTCACCATCCATAAACTTACATTTTAGTAATTTTTATATATTTAGAAAACACTTAAAAAAAGTCACAATTTTGATATTCGCTTTAGGCCCCAGAATATGTTGAGCCGCCCCTGAACCCGACCCTAATAACAATCGGTTTAATCGGTTACGGGTGAAATCGGGTTGGGTCAAGTTAATTTGGTCCGGGTAAAATCGACGGGTCTACCTTGTGGGTAAAGCGGACAGTATTAATTGGTATGAGTAGTAAAATGCTGCGAATGTAAAAACAGTTGGGAATAGTTAGTTTCATTGATGTTTGCTAGGAATGAGATTGAATTCTTCAAATATTTTTTTAATTCCCTGAATCTTGATAAAAACAGGTTGAGCAGTTATTTGCAGACCAGAATCTATCATTGTGTTATGAATTTGTGGAACAATCATGCCTGCTCATAATAAGTCAGCTCTCAGCCATGAGTAAACAGAGGTAATATATTCAATTTTGTATAATTTCATACATCATAACTATATTTAGAGTAAAGTGCCGTTTTCGTCCCTCTGGTTTGGTCATTTTAGCCACTTTCATTCAAAAACATTTTTTTCAGCTTTTTCGTCCCTGACTTTTCAAAATCTAGCCATTTTCATCCAACTGACTAACTTCGTCTGCATTTTAACATTAAATCAGGGGTAATTTGGTTAGATTTTAACCTATGAATTTCAAACCGACCCTTGATTTAACATTAAAATGTTGACGAAGTTAGTCATTTGGATGAAAATGGCTAAATTTTGAAAATTCAGGGACGAAAAGGCTAAAAAAAAGTTTTTGGATTAAAGTGGCTAAAAAAACCAAACCACGGGGGCGAAAATGGCACTTTACTCCTATATTTTTTAACACTGAATTCAATCTCATTCATGTGTTGCCTGTAGGGAATGCCCTGAGGAATGCAAGGAAGCTATTCCTACATTGATGTTTGCTGCTGCAAGATTTGCCGATTTGCCGGAATTGCGCGAACTAAGAAGTTTATTTTCTGAGAGATATGGGAGTGATCTTGAACCTTATGTCAACCAAGAGGTGCTTCTTTTGTCAAAAACATGTTTTGTTTTTTTATGTTAATAATATTTCCCATGAGGTTTTATTAAAGTGAAACTGAAAAGGAATCAATCATGTTCTAGTTTGTCAAGAACTTGAAGACAAACATTCCTACTAAGGAAATAAAGCTTCAAATGATGCAAGAGATTGCAATGGAATATGGTATAAAGTGGGATTCCGAGGTAGGTAAATCATATTTGACCCGCTTACTTACGGATGAGTTACTATGTTGTGTTTTATTTTAAACGGTGTCAAATAAAAAAGGTTGAATCATCCATGGTCTAGTTTTATCGGGGTGTTAAATGGGACGTGTTCGTTGGTTGGTGGGTTGAACCCAACATGCATCTGAAAATTTTGTCAGACACATGAATGAATGCAAACACGACCCGTTTGATCGGAAACTTTTGATTCTTTACATATTAACACTCTAAAAATACAATTTATAATAAAAATAAATATATATATATAATAATTACGTTTAAATTATAAAACCTAATGTTCAATTATCTTTTATCTTTAAAGTTTTGGCATAATATACTAAATCCTTTTAAGTCATGCCATGAAATATATATATTTATAAAAACAATAGGTTAACCCCAATACGGTCCATTTAGCTAAACATGTTCACGAGTTTTATTTAAAATTGACCCAAACCCGTTTAGACTTAACCAAGATCCACGAATTTCATGTTAGATTCGGGCCATGACAGAAAATGGCACACATGTTTTATGCAAACATCCTACTAAACCGTTAACCATAACCAACACGTTATTTAATAAAATAAATAGAGAAAAAAGTGTTTAACGGGTTACGGGCCAACCCAACTCTCCCACCTGTAGCAAAAATGAATCTCTAAATGTACAAATAAATTTTTTTTTGCAGGATTGGTCTCAATATGGAAATGGAAGAAACAATGAATCTCATAAAACCCTCAATCAAAATTCTTCAGAAACAAAATATCAAGAAACAGAAAACAAGAAAACTGAAGCTGCAATGGAAAAAGAACAAAAGACCATGGGAAATGCTCTGCCCTACAAATCAAGGGCTGAAATCGAAGCCCAAAAGGAAGGAAAGCATGATCATGGTCATCGATCCCCTTGTTGGTCAAGCAACACTAGCACTTGCAGTGAGACTACTAGTCCAGATGATAGTGCTTCTGAGGATATACATGAAGGAAGATGTTATGAGTTTAGGTCAACGGGTCAAACGAATAAGTCAACGATTTCAGATACTACTATTTCTGGTGGGAAAGATTATAACTTTCAAAGTGATGTACCCGAAGGACAAAAGTTAAACGGGTTAAGGTCAATGGGTCCTCCTTACATCAGACCAGATTCAAGAAAAAAGACAGATGGGCCAAATTTTAAAGATGAAGATCATAAAAGTGTAAAAGAAAGTGAAAAGATTAGTAAACCGGTACCAAAATCAGTGAGGGTTAGAAGACCGTTAAAGCCCGTATCAGGTTCTTCTCGTGGAAACAATGATGTTTCAAACGGTGAAAGTCATGATCTTGATAATGGTTATAGAGATGAACAAGAAAAGAAAATGGATAACCTTTTGTCACACTACAGTAGGAAAGCGTCGCAGTTACCTGCTACAACAAGAACAGGTTCACTTCCTTGTGAACCAGTGGCTGCTGGGGTTGTAGTAGATGAAAGAAAAGGGCTTGCGAGGGCGGCTACTTATCAGCCAGAGTCGGGTTTGGGTTCACGAGGTAATGTGCATCCTAAACTTCCTGATTATGATGAGTTTGTAGCGCGATTAGCAGCTCTTAGAGCAAGTTCCTAGTGTTGTATTCACTCAGATTACATTTTTTATTTTATTTTTTGTATTTTGCTAGAATTATTATTATTTATTTATCTAAATCAGCTCCTTGCTGTAAGATATTTAATAGGATTGGTGGTAATACGAAAGTGTTATTTTAAATCGGGTGTATATGTCATAAGGCGTTTATGTAACCGCTTACTCCACTTCCTTTCTAACTTTTGCTATATTTGTCAAACATTACATACCAGTGTATAATACGATTCTCTACTTAATATTGGTTTGTATTAGAAACACCCATGTGTATATATGATAAAAGCAGACAAATGTAACAAGAATGGAGGGTTATAAATTGAATATTTGTCACATTTGGGCAAAAAAAAATTGTGCATCCTTCAAAATATCAGGACATTCATTTTACCATTATAAACTAAGTTTCAACTTTCATGTAGTAGTGGCAATATTGGCCCTTATACAAAATTTGTTCGGGTCGATTTGGATTATGTGTGCAGCATTAAATGTCCAAAACCAACCCGAATCCGATTTGTGTGAACATTTGAAAATAAATAAATTAAAAAATTATAAACATGAGAGTTTAGAAAAGTTATATATGGTAAAATTGCATCCAACAAATTAAAAAAAAAAACAAATATACTCTCTGACCCGACCCATCTTGACCTGAACTTGTTTAAACCTTTTCTAAAGCTGGCCGTTTCAACCTTTTACATAGTGTGACCCGACCCGACTCACCCATTTTGTCATTCAAATTTCAGGAAGAAAATTAATCAAGTCATTACTATTGACAAACCCAAGTTGATACACGTTTATTCTAGGAGGGGCAAAGGGAATAATATTAAAAGTGGCTAAAGGGCATGATGGGGAGAGTGATAGTATAAGTAGAAAGGAATAAAGTCGTTAGGACAGTTTTTCATTTGTTAAGTTGTTAGTGGCTCCTGCTTGTGCAGAGAGAGGGAACGTTCCCTGGAATTCCTTTTGCGTTTTACGTCATTTTCATTTCTGTTTCATCTTTCAGTCATTCAATAAACAGTTCGTAATCGTTTCTTAGTTTGTGTGTGATTCAAATACCTATCATTGGTCCGACCTACCTTTGATCTGCCGGTTTTCATGGAGACTCGTTCTTCTCGTTTAGATATTCAGGAGCAACAGATTCAGCTATTGCAGGCTGATGTAGCGGAGATGAAGACCACGTTATCGGCGTTAGATGTGGATCGCGCTAAATCGGCCGAATTCCGGACGCTGGTGTTGGGATGGATGAAGCAGCAGGAGAAACGTCCGTCCGATGGGTCTTCTGGATCTGGTTCGGGGGTCAAATTGGCTGAGGTGTTTTCTTCTTCCGACACCAAAACTGCTCTGGTTGGTGATTCTTCGTCGTGTCTTCCCTAGGCAGTGAAGAAGGTCAAGCTACCTGAATTGTGTGGTTTCGATCCACAAGGATGGATTCAGAAGGCGAACTTATATTTTGATATCCACGATACACCGGATGCTCTTCGCCTCCGGTTAGCGCAACTGAGTATGGAGGGAGTCGCTCAGCACTGGTTTACCATCATTACTAAGGTTCATGATTCCCTTTCATGGGCAGAATTTCAGACTGAGTTATTGCAGCGATTTAATGACCTAGAAATTCAAAATCCTTATGAACAGCTTGCTAATATTCAATAATCTGACTCCATTTATGATTATATTGATGATTTTGAATACTTGATGTCGTTGGTACCACGTTTACCGGAGTCTCAAGCTCTAGGTTATTTTGTGGCGGGGTTGCGCGATGATGTGAAGAAATGGGTACGCTTACATCGCCCTCAAAATCGCTTGGATGCGATGTACATCTCCAAGGATGTGGAGGAAATGCTCCGGCCGAAAGGAGGTCAGACGTCCGCCTCTTGTTTTCGGTATAGTCATCGTTATGGGCCTTCTGTGGTTTCTCCTACGGATGGGCTGTCTAATGTGGGTCGTCCTGAGTCCAAGCCCAGTTTTCAATCCAAGCCTTCTGATAGGGCTTCGGGTGGACGAAGTGATCTCCACCGCACTTTTTCTTCCCTAAAATTAGGGTTCTCTTCTGTGCCTGATTCCAGTCCCATTTTCTCTCGAGATCGGGGCGTTCGTTCACTGTCACGTACTGAATGGGAGGAACGACGAAAGAAGGGTCTATGTTTTCGTTGTGGTAACCAGTATGGCCCGGCTCACAAGTGTCCAGAAGGTAAATTACGAGTGTTATTATTGGGGAATGATGAATACGAGTCTTTAGGGGGCGAATTGTTGTCTGTGGAGCCTGATTCGGGTGGAGATACGGATACACCCGCTGAAGTGGCGAATGGTACGTGTATGTCGCTGGATGTTGGCGGTATTTTTGCTAGTCAGGAAGGGGTGAATACTTTGAACCTGGAGGGTGCTTTACATGGCCTTTCGATTTACATTTTAGTAGATGGTGGGGCTTCCCACAATTTTGTCTCTCATTGGCTTGTGGCTGCGTTAGGGCTCCCGTGTTCTCCATTTCCAGCTATTAACATCAAATTAGGAGATGGCCATGTGGTATTAGTGTCTGAACACTGTCTTGATCTTCCGATGAATGTGGGTCCGTGCACCTTTCGAATTCGCGCTTTGGTTATGGATACAGGAGGTCTTGATTTTGTCTTGGGTATGGACTGGTTGCAGTCTCTTGGGGAGGTGGTTCATGATTGGCAAAAGGCTTGGATGCGGTTTGTTTATCAGGGATCCGCGGTTCAATTGCAGGGGGTCCTTCGGGGTCAATCTCCTCCGGCTGCATTATATCAGTGGTTAGCATTGGCTGGGAATTCGGTATTCACTACTCTGTGCTCAGTTCCAATCTCTGTCTCTGGAATGTCTTGTCCAACTCCCGTCTCCTTATCTGAGTCTCAGCAGGCTGATTTGGCTTCTCTGTTCGCTATGTTTGCTGCTGTCTTTCAGCTTCCCACCACTTTACCTCCTTCCAGACAGCACGATCATGGCATTGTTTTAACCACCACTGACCCTATTTGTGTGAGGCCTTATCGGTACCCCCATGTGCAGAAATCTGAGATTGAATGATAGGTTCAAGAGCTGTTGGCGGCTGGCCTGATTCGGCCTAGTCGGAGTGCTTATTCTAGCCCGGTGATTTTGGTTCGCAAGAAAGATAATTCTTGGCGTATGTGCGTGGATTACCGCGCTTTAAATCACGCCACAATTCCGGACAAATTTCCGAATATAATCAGCATGCATTCCATATGCTGATTTTTAAGTTGGAGGCTGCAAGATTCAAGCAACACTAAACAAAGAAAAGTTATCTTTTTATGCTGTAATATAATCCTTATATATGTAAATTGCAAGAGAATGGTCAAATAATGTACAATTTTAAACTTAATTTCAACCAAGAAAATGCATGAAAACAGGTAGAAAGATGGAATAGATCTTTGTAACATAAACAAAACATCAGAAGAAATAATTTATGCAAAATTGCAAAGTGTTGCAACATCGCTACAGTTTAACAAGAAACAGTGAAAAAGATTTTGGCGATAGTCGAATACAAAAACTAGAAGTGGCAAGATATAAGATTTGGGTAACGGGTCAAATGGTTTTAAGTTGATACAAGGCATAAATTTGGTATGACTTGGGTCGTGTTGACCCATAAAGACTTCTTTGTCTAATTTAGAAAGATTTTTTAGGTAATTAAGGCGTTATTTTTTTTAAAGGTTGTATGCATTAAAAACGGAGTTTATGTGATTCCAATATGTTTGAGGTGTTTCTCTTTCAATAACCTTTTATTTGACCAGTTACGAGTTGGACGGGCTGGATTGACTTGTAAACCTTTTCTTGGGACAATAACTTTGCAACAAAATGAGCAGATGACAAAGATTAGGATATACATCCATTTTATTGCTTAGAATCCCAAAATAGTTGCATCCTAGATATTACACAACAAGTTCATATGTTAATAAGAAGGTTTTAAATAAAATCTGGTCAAAAGATACATCACCCGCTAATATTTTCAGCAGAAACATCATTATCTTCATAATCTCCCTGTTGTACTTTGGTCATCTCAGCTTGTGCTCTATCAAGTATCTGTCTTTTCTGCAATTCCAAATCTTTATGAAAATCCATCTTCATTTTCTCCAGCTTTATCATCTGCTGTATCTTGTTATTTTCAATCTTTTCATATATCTCACAAAATTTATTAATCGAATCTGCAAGCAGTTTGAATGAACCTCCGGGCTTTGATTTCTTGGGTGGAAGCAAATCTGAATCATCATCATCATCTTCGTCGTCGTCCTCATCATCATGAGAATATGAATTACCAGAAGTACCCCTCATTTGATCAACTCCATTTTTGTTATTTACATTAACACTAGGGTTCCCTGGTGACAGTAACATGTCCATTTTCTTGAAATATGGCCATTTGGTATTTATGATTTTGCCTCCATTTAAATTGGCTTTCTCCTTTTTGTACTTTTTCTTCAACGTATCCAAACGGTTTCTACATTGAGAATCCATTCTTTCGAACTTTGATTCCTGAGAAACTCTGTCTGCAACTTCTAACCATTCTTCAGATCTGAGACTTTTTCTTTCACATTTCAGAAACCGTTCACCCCAAGCATCTAACAGCACAAACGTCTCATGTTCACTCCAGTCTGTGAGTGTGTTTCTTCCACCAAAAGACGGTTTTGGTGCAGAAGTAGGAGGTGGGACCCGAGGTGCAAATTCATAACTTAATAACAAACTCTTCAACTTCCTTTTCTTGGGATGCCTTTGCTGATTAACATTATTATGATCTTCACCGTCATCATCCTCATCATCATCATATTGATCATCATCACCATTTTGATGAGTAGTTTCATTCAATTCATCATCACCAACATTTGTTTCGTCTTGTTCTTCTTCATCATCTTCTACTTCATCATCATCATCATCTTCTTCTTCTTTCACATTATTAACCGACCCATAGCGTTGATTCAGACCATATTCATTAGTGTCATCCATCAAAGCACACAAGAACAATAACAGATCGCAGTATCTAGCAAGAATCAAACTGTACCAATCAAAAATCACGAAACTGACCTGTGTTATCAAATGCGATAGGCGCACTCAAGGCGCATAGGCACTAGGCGCAAAAAAAGCGAGGGCCTAAGATAAAAAAAAAGGCGCACATAGAAGGAAAAAAACAAAAAGTATATTATACACTGAAAACTAATACCACACCACTAATATTAAAAAAAAAACTATTATAATTAGTGCCAAAAGATAAAAGTAATAGATAATCAAAAGTAATACCAAAATTTGAATACCATTTCTTGCTTCTTTAAACTTAATTTGTTATGTTGTAACCTTCAATGGTGTGTGTATATATACAAAAGATCGTTGATTTGGAATTAATTTGGTAGCCTCTATTTTTTCTAGGGCCAGCCGCTAGTGAAAAACTAAAAGATAGTCAAAAAATTTTAAAAAAAATCGAAATTAATTACTGGATTGCGCTTGAATGAATAAAGCCCGAGCCTTGGTTGATTTGGCGCCTGTCAAAAAGCCCTCGCCTGAGATAGCCTTTGCAAAAAAAGCCCAAATATGCGCCTTGGTCATCTCATCTCCAGGCGCTATAGCTGCGCCAGGCTTTAAATTTGCGTCTAGGCGCTCGCCTGGAGGGCTTTTGACAACACAGAAACTGACAACATGGTTTTAAAAAGTATGCCTAGACGCAAGGCAACCTCAGGCACAGGTCCAGACACTTTTGTGTAGGCAAGGCAAGCAATGTAGAAAAGGCGTAGGTGAGACGCGCTTTTTGTAAGGGGGCTGGAATTGTGCTTCAGGATGTTGTACACCAGGGTTTTTAGGTTGTACATATGGAGCTTATTTGTGTCTAAATTTTGGGTAAACAATGCTAGAAACCTACGAGAAATATATTAAAACTTTATATAATAAACGGATCCTCGTGTACGAAAGGCTTTGCGCTCGGTTTTAGACCCTGTCGCCTCGACGCTCTTCTCGTTTTTTAAAATAGAAGCTTTTTAACACCAAGACTGACCAACAATAACATAAAACCCTAGAAATTCTCCAAGGTAACAAAAACATGTAGTTACAACAATTAAATCCATTTCCTTTACAAGAAAAGCACACAACTCAATTTCAAATAATGCAAATTACAAAATTCAAAATCACGAATCAAGCAAGCAGAATCTATTCTAATTAGGAACAAATCTAGGGTTGTTGAAGAACCATAAAGCAAACATAATAAGTGCGCCTTTGAAACAAGTAAATCAATCTAAAGATCCTTCAATTTCAGTATGTTGATAAATTAGCAGGCTGTATGAATGAAAATTTACCTCGGTTAAATGAAAATGATACACAGAAACAGCAGAAAGTTGGGATTTTTCTGATGAAGAAGAGTGATTTGATGAAACCCTAAGTTGAAGTTGAGTGGGAAGAAATGTGAGTGTGATTTGGGGATATGCAAGAAATGAGAAAGTGGAGAGTGTGCATCGGGAAGAGAAGAGTTATATTCAGGCCGTGAGGATGTAACAATCCGGGTGGGCAGGATGAAATGTGACTATCGATGGTTATGAATATTACTTTAGTGGATAAATAAGTCAAAAACCGATGTGTTTTTTAATCCATGTGGTTTGATTAAAATAATACAATCGGATACTAAATTTAAAAAGTTGTGAGTATAAGGTTTGTAGTTTCACCGAGCCGCTAATGACCCATGTTATGCGTTTGCAATCCGCCCTCTCTTTTAACTAGACCCAAAAGGTTCTTTATCGGCGCACGTGTGCATCGTGCCTACTTTGATGTCTTTGATCATAGGGTGCTAAAATGTCCCTTGGCAATTTGACTAGTGAGGGGTATGAGCCCCCATCCCCTCGCGGGGGTAGATTTGCTTAAGACACTAGAGGTCTCGCGTTGTGGTGAGAAATGAAAGCGCGGTTTGTCCAATAGTGATAATGAATTTTACTGAGAAAAACTAGAATAACGTGATGATTTGGGTCTGGGTTGTGTAGCTTAGATGAAGTGTTTCTGGAAACTTCAGTGACTCCTTAGGCTTTTTCTAGTGCACGAGTCAACACCACATATTTTCTGCCTTGATATAAACTTCGGCGATTGCCATAAGCAACTTCACTGTTTCATGCATATCATGTGGGCCATGTAACTTTTTGATTAAGTTTTCATCTCTCAGACCCTGCACAAAGCCCGCAATCATGAGATCTTATGTGGTGACCCTATTTGCAGGCTTTAAATATGTGTAGCGGACAATGAATTTATCCACAAATTCATTATTACACCACCGGATATGAAGGATCTATGTTTTATCTTTTGTATGGCGCTTTGTTGGCTGAATTGATGCATGAATTTCCTTATCATCTATTCAAAGCTATTAATAACTATTGTCAGCAACCTATCATATCATAACTGTGACGCCCCGATCAAGGTTTTGGTGATCATATGGCATTGTGAAACGAGTGCGATGGGGCGATACGGTTTAGAAAAGTCATTCGCCCCGCTGGCTGTCACGACATTATCATGAATTTGGAAAAGTCCCATAAGGGGGTCATGTGATTGTTGTTATCACTTTCTTATTGGTGAAGGTATCATCTCTGCTCGTAAGCTAACACGTGTCTTTAACAACATTTATGGTCTTCTCAAACAAGGTCAGGTTAATACCAAATTAGAGAATTCGGACCTTTACTCACACTTCATATGTCTATATACTCACTATTCATATGTCAACGTAAATACAATGAAAAATAACATATTTTATGTTGATGAGATGGCAGTCTAGCAAACATACAATGTTGATAAAAAGGAATATGACATACGATGTTGATGATGAGATGACAATCTTACAAACGCACAATGCGTAAAAGTGATAAAACTAATTTTCAGTGTGATATTTTGTTTATCATAACAAATAAAAATACTACATAAATATTTATACATAATAAAAATAACACATAATCATGTGAACTCAATTAAACTTATTTAATGACTTATACGAGAAAAAAGGTTATTTTAGATAGACCTGAGATACAAAATTAATAAATTGTTTCATTTTGGTAAAATATGATCAAATTTAAATAAAGTTTAATATCACAAAAAAGTAAGGTACAACTTTCTTTTATACAAAATCTCTATCAACCTAATTTTAACATACTAAAATCATTAATTTTGTTTAAAATGCATATACCTATTCAATCAACAATTAAATCTAGTTACTACTAAGAGTATTTAAAAACTTTTTGAAATTAATCAAACCGTCTCAATTGAAGCGAGTCGGCCGGTTTAAGGTCCAAACAACTTGGTTCACGGTTTGATTTTCATGATTCGATGATTTAATAAGCAAGTCCTGTTTGAGTTTTGAAAATTGTCGTGTACACTGAACTGTCTGTTTAATTTTTATTGTTTATATAGATTTGTTTCGTTTTTAAAATACGTAGTCATATAAACACATATATGCGCTCGCACGATGATCCATCTTTATCAATTTGAAAATTTTATTATACATTACTAATCTTAAAAAAAACAAGAAAATCAGTAAAACCGAACCGTCAAACCAGTAACCCATCCAACCTGACCGGTTTGGCTTGTAATTTCTTAAAACCGTAATTATCGACTCGACACAAAACTTTTATCAAACGGTCAAATCGGACCAGGCAGAGAGATCTTTTTGTGTTAAAGAGTTGTTTTTATTTAAAATAAAAGGAATGTTAGTTTTTTAAAAGGCAAATGTCATAAAAAACCAACATAGTTTCTGGTTTTTCTTACAAAGGTCCATCAACAATATTTTGAATATAAAAATCAACATATTCTCTATTTTTTCTCACAAAAGTCACTTAACAAATTTTTACACATAAAAAACCAACATACATTCTTGTATTTCTCACAAAAGTCCCTCGACAACTATTTACCCTAACAAATGAATCGACAAAAGCAATGCAAAGAATTCATTTGCTCTTGCTTCTGTTGGTCGATTCCCTTTGCTTTACTTTTGCGGATTCATTTGCTAAGATAAATAGTTGTCGATGGACTTTTGTGAGAAAAACAAGAAAGTATGTTGGTTTTTTATGTGCAAAAATTTGTTGAGGGACTTTTGTGAGTAAAAAGAGAGAGTATGTTGGTTTTTTATATGCAAAAAATTGTTGAAGGACTTTTATGAAAAAAACCAGAAAATATGTTAATTTTTTATAGCATTTGCCCTTTTTTAAATCCAAAATCACTCAAAATCAAGCAACATCTATATCTATACATACTAATAAATAAAAGTTTTGAGAGGGACACTTGTCACTTCCTCATGCATTCTCATATTAGTTTTCTCGCTTTTATCTCCTATTAAATACAATATATCTTATTAAATAATAATGATATTATAAATATATTATTAAAGAAAAATACTAATTATATTAAATAAAATTATATATTATATAAAAGGAAATCAAAATATAACTAATTAAAGAAAAATACTAATTTGTTATATACACACATTTCCACTTGATATATCCCGAAACGATCATAATAGTCTGACAAGTTAGACGATCATAAATAGTCTGACAAGTTAGAACGTATTTACAAATTTATAAGTTATATTGGTTTCAATATACAGCATAAGTTATATCGGTTTCAATATACAGCATAAGTTATATCGGTTTTAATATACAACGTGTGTAATATACGGGATTCTAAAATAGTGTTATATAAACGGATGTTTAGAAATAGATATAGAAACTTGAAATCTAATCTTTTTAGAGAGAAATAACAGAGGGCAATTTGGTTGGTAAAAAAACAAAGCTCACACAAGAAAGAAAACACAATCAAAATCAAAATCTCATTTGATGATGGGGTTTGCAGTGGGAACCTCTCACTCTCTTTTTCCTTCAATTTCATCTTCTTCACAGCCCCTTTTCTTCAATTCTTGCCATGGAAGACCACATGATTTCAGTAAAAGAAGAAAAATTTACGCTTCTGTGCAACACCACGACCCCAACGACGACGTTTTCCGCCAGAGAAGAGCGGTTCTTTTCATGGGTATTTCTGTTCTTCCGTTTTTGAATTTGAAGGCAAGAGCTCTTGAAAATCTTGCTCCTGATGAATCCGGTATGTTCAATTTCAAGTTATTTTTCAATGTTTTAACACATTTTACTTTTTTTACCTTTTCCCCCAAATTTTCTTGCCAAATGTATCTAGGGTTTATATCTTTAGCTTGATTTAGGGAAATATAGTAAATATGGTAATTGGGTTCTTGAATCTTGATTTTCTTGAAAATTAGTGAACTTGGTAAATGGGTTCTTGAATTTATGATAGGAATAGTACTTAATTTGTTGTTTTCTTGAGATTTATGGTTTTGTTCCTCAAATACTCTGAAAAAAATCCCCTAAATCATATATAGAAGTGAAAAATTGAAAATTTATCGTTACTAAACCCAAAACCCACTTTTAGTTTTAAAGAAACAAGATTATACTCCTACACTAGGGAGAACTAGATCTTGTTCTGTAGTTCAGGCTTGATTCGTATGGGATATAATTTAAATTTAAACCCCTCAAATAAATTTACAAAATAACACTGTATGTAAAAAACATAGTTAATCATTAAGGTGCGTATAGGTTCATGACATTTTTTTGGCACAGTGAAGGCTTATGAAAACATGTACTTAGTACTAATTCTTTCTTGATTATGTTAACTTTCAGAAATTTCGGAAAGGACACAAGCGCTTTATCAAATTGCCGAGGTCTGCAACTATGCTATCCTGCTAGTTAATGTTGAATTTTACATAGACATACTTGATCTTGTAGAAAATTAAGTTCTTATAATATTTTAAAGGGCAGAGTGAACTCTATGTAAACCAACTTCACACTATGCACAAAATACAAATCAACTTGGAGTTTATTAGCTATTTTAGCAACGAACCTCGTTATAACTGGTTTTACATGTAAGTGATGATGTGGCATAGGTTGATCAAAGATGACTGTTGAACATGTCATTCTTTGCGTTTGCTACACTCTGTAATAAACTGTAACCTGGTTGCAAAAAACGGTAATAAAAATGTAAGCTGGTCTCTATTTTACACCTAATTTGAAGCTCGGGAAAAGTGTGAAGTTCTTTTGTATTCCGTTCAGTTTTCCCAATTTTAAACGCATTCAAATGTTTTATTTTGTCTCCTAGGTACCACCTCATGGAGATGCATCATCAAACCCCTTTCTTACCCTTTCGAGTGGACTTGGAATAATTGCTTCATGCGTGCTTGGTGCTTTTTATGCATTGGCTCAGAAGGAAAAGTCAGCCAACATTGCAACAATAGAATCTGTAAGCCTTATCGGATTTGAAGTTGTAAATGAAAACAATCTCTTTGATCTAATAAGTCAAAGAAAGCTTACATTTTTCGTATAATCATGCAGATGAAAACTAAACTAGCGGAAAAGGAAGCTGCAACTGTTTCAATGCAAAAAAGTTATGATTCAAAACTACAGAAATTAAAGGAAGAGAGAAGTGAGCAAATTAAAAAGTCAAATGAAGAAAAACAGTCTTTAATGAGTCAATTAAGTTCAGCAAATAGCACGGTTAACGGGTTAGGACAAGAGCTTCGAAAAGAGAAAAAATTAATCCAAGAACTTGAAAACCAGATTGACCGTCTTATGGTTGGCCTAAAAGAAGCTTCAGATGATAAAGAAGAACTTAAAATGCAGTTAAAGGATAACCTTTTTTCCATTGATGTCCTGCAAGAAAGGATAAACTTGCTTAACTCTGAGATCAAATATAAAGAAGACAATCTTGCAAATGTCGGTTCTGCCCTTGCTGTTAAAGAATCTGAGTTCAAGAAACTGAGTTCTATGTATGAAGAAACTGTGGCTGAGTTGACCGGGTCAAAGTCACAGATCGAAAAGCTGAAACAAGAAATCTTTAAGCTTAAGAAAGAATTAGAATTGAAAAGTTCAAATCTTGATGATCTGAATGCTGAAATTCGTTCACTATGTGATGAGAAAGACGTTATTTCCAGAGAATTGGAATCTTATAAAAGCGAGTACAATGAGTTGAAGATATATTCAAAAAAGCAAGCGGATTCTGATGCTAAGCTTTTGGAAGAAAGTGGAAAGAAACTCAACGAGCTTAAAGAAAAGCTCGAGTTGACTTTGACTCAACTGGTCAAAAAAGAAGAATTAGTCAATGAGTTGACCTATGAAAGAGACAGTTTAAGGAAGACTTTGGATGTTGAAGTGGGAAAAGTCAAAAGTCTTGAAAACGAGCTTCAGTTCGTACAGAAAACGTTAGAGGACATGAGAAACGAGGCTGCTGAGTTGGCGGGACTTCTAGAACATTCTCAGGATACATGCCAAAACCTTGAGGAAGAACTTTCTAGAGTTCAAACTGAGTTTTCTGAATCTAAAACCGCATTACAGAGAAACATTGATAGTTTGAAACAAACTGCCGAAATGTTGACTAACGAGCTCGGGTCAACTAAAGATGCTTATGCAAAAACAAAGGAAGAATTAAACCGGGTGTCAGCCGAAATCCAAGAAATATCAGAAAGTCATGACAGTTTAAGTAAAGAATTAGTGGAGACGTATAAAAAGCTCGAAAATGCAATTCACGAGCTTAAAGAAGAGAAGAAAAATGCGGGTTCTTTGACTAAAGAAGTCAACTCTTTAAAAACTGAGATTTTGGAAGACAAGGAGTCAAGAAAGTCAATGGAAAGTGATTTGGAAGAAGCAACAAAAGCACTGGATGAGATTAATCAAAACACCAAGATTCTAACGCGGGAATTGGAGATTTCAAGAACCAAGATTTCCGGGCTTGAAAATGAAAAGGAAGTTTTGTACAAATCGCTTGACCAAAAAAAGCAGGCCATTCAAGAAGCCCGAGAAAACATAGAGGATGCTCATAGTATGATTGTGAAATTGGGGAACGAGCGGGAAACTTTTGATAAGAAAGGAAGTAAGCTTGAGAAGGAATTAGCAACTGCGAAAGGCGAGATTTTAAGATTAAGAAATGAATCGCGTTATTCAGAAACTGCGAAG
This sequence comes from Smallanthus sonchifolius, assembly GCA_023525975.1. Classification (NCBI taxonomy): domain Eukaryota; kingdom Viridiplantae; phylum Streptophyta; class Magnoliopsida; order Asterales; family Asteraceae; genus Smallanthus; species Smallanthus sonchifolius. Next base: position 1,881,721 of record JAKNSE010000034.1, on the reverse strand, counting down.
AAGGTAAACAAGAATGAAAGTGAAGAAAATGCAGAAGAGGTAAACAGTAGTGAAAGTGAAGATGAAAAAGCACCTGCTGTGAAGAAAGTTGGAAGGAGGAAGAAGGTGGTATCACAATAGAAAGAATTTTGAGGATTGCTTAGAAGTTGAGGGGGGTATTTGTAATATTTGATTCTTGGAGGGTAGATTGTAGAAGTAGCATTTGTAACTTTTTCAGCACTATTTTTGTTATAAATAAAACATAAAAATCAAAATACTTTGTGGGTTGAAGCGGTCCAAAACCAATGATGAGATCGGTATTGTACCGGCATAAAAAATAGCGAAATTGAATTTCTGAAAAATTGGGTACTGAATCTATCGGTATGATACCGGTACTCGTTATAAAATGCTCATCTCTAGATGGTATCGGTACCGAAAATACCGATACCGAATTTATGGAAAAGTGGGTACCGAATACCATATCAAATCTATCGGTACCGGCAGTCGGTACCAAATGCTCATCCCTACCAAAACCTAATAGAACTGAGTTAGGAACCCGGTACTAGATCATAAACTATCTAGCTATTTGCTCGGAACTGGTTTGAGAGCTTACGCTTAGCTTAGCTTTGAAACCGCACCGCGAGCCAGACTAAAGCTTTTGAGTAGTGATTTAAGTCTAAATTATTGTTTAAACAACGCTTCATTGCGGAAAATATAATTTTAGACTATAACCGAAGAATTATTATACCAAACAAGATCGATTATCGAACTTTTTTATGTCGTAGACCAAGAAGTGGACATACTGTCATACATAACATGTTCGAGTATTTTATTTAGATTAAATAAAAAGTATATTATTGCACTTTTGAATTACATTAATTGACAATTGTTTTGATAGTACACAACTAAACAAACCAAAACTAAAAAGAGAAATTGGGAAAAATTAATTCGACCACAGTGGGAGTCGAACCCACGACCTTTTGATCCGAAGTCAAACGCGCTAATCCACTGCGCTATGCGGTCTTTGTTTTCTACTATTTGGATCACACACTTATTATACAAATGCTTGACTTATAACAATGGCATATAAACTAAAAGAAAAAAACATCATTAACAACAAATCTGTGCAAGTCTGTCATACCACACAAATAAACGACAAAATCTATGACATAACCCATACATTGATTTGACATGTGGAGAAACAACATAAAAAGGTAAATAATCAAAAAAGTATACTTTTGTTGCTTTGTATTGATGTTATTCATTAAGGGTTCGATGTATGCCTTGAGAGAGTAAAGGCTAGACAAAGAAATTTGAGAAAATTCAATAAGATTAAACATGGAATCACAATAATAACGATTCGACTAATCTACAACACTACTTTATGTGAAGATTTAGGGTTTTGATTTTCATTATTAATCTTGTGTAATACAAAGTTATGTAATTGTTCAACAAATGATTACGATAGTTAACAACAAAACTCAACAGATGAAAAAGATGCGGCGATCAATGGAGTGAAAGGTCTTGATGGCGAGTCGCAACATCTGATTGAGCATACCTATGAAAATCAAATGAAAAACTAAGCGACTATCTTCAATATTGCACAAAGGCCGATCAATTTTAGGGTTAGAAGAAATCTTCGATCAATAGAGAGAAACCGTACCTATTGAAATTGAAAAAAAAAGAAATGGGCTATCTTCAATATTGAACAAAGACCAATTAATTTTTAGGGTTAGAACAAAACTTCGACCAATAGATAGGAGTAAGAGAGAAACAGAGACAACAAAGTTACTCTTTATTATTGTAGTATATAATAAATTATATATAATAATAATCTCAAAAATCTTGTCATATATTGTTTGATTTGTGTATAAGATTATGGTTGTATTTGCCTTATTTAGGGTCTTTTTGGTATACGGTAATGAAATGAAATAGACAAAGTAAATAAATGGATCAATTGTCATTCCATTGTCATGTTTGGTTATCATATATGAATGAAATGAATCATTACTTCATGTTGTTTGGTAGACAAAACAATATTTTATGAAAAATTAAAAATATTTTTAACTAATAAGTTTATCTTATGGTCGGGTCATGGTTCTGGACATGGGTCGGGTCGGGTCATGGTTCTGGCGTGGATCGGGTTATGGTTCAGGGCATGGGTAGGGTCATGGTTCCGTTCATAAGTCGGGTTGTGGTTATGGGTCAGGCCATAGTTCGGGTCATTAATTAAACAAAACTATTCCGTTCTTTGAAGGAATGAAAAAAAAAAACACTACTCACTCAATGAATGAAAATCATCATAAAAGAAGGAATCACATTTTTTTATGTAATGGTCCATTTCATTCATATGTGATTATCAAACATGTTTTGTTTCATTACAGCGTAATGACTCATTATATTTCACCAAACATTCATACATACCAAGGCAAACACTGCCTTAATTTGCGTTGGACGGCCATGAGACACTTCTGATCTGGTGGTCATGTCATGAGGTTTTCCTTGTAAGGGGTTTTCTACCGTGGACGTGGAGGTAATGTATTGGTTTTAGCCGTTTTCAAAATAAAAATAAAAAAAATTAGTGATGGATGAAATAACTCAATAAGCATATTCTGTGTTTTATGTCATTGAAATTAGGGTTCTTTCTATTCGTTCACCAATTCATCACAAATCACTTTATTTTCTTCCAAATTTCGATTCCATCTTAGATCTACTAAATCCGATCGATGCATTTCACTTGAACCTGTCTCCTTCGTCTTCATTTTACTTGTTGGTTTCAGAACCAACCTGGACGATTACATCTAGTTATCGTTTTTTGTTCGTATAATTAGGAGTCATGTTCTATGGTTCAGTGGTATGGGATCCATGGCTAATTGTAGCTCAAATTGTATGCATTCAGTGCTTGTATTACCTCACGCTGGGAGTTTTCATGACGGTTCTTGTTGGAACTAGGGTTTCGAGAATGAGCCTTGTTTACTTCTTTGACTATGCTACGATTACTCTCTCCACCGTTACTGGCTGGTGTGTCATCGCTTCTTTCGTTCTCAGTTCAATTGCTGGGTAAGAGTTATGATCTCCTCATCCTTGTGCTTAATTATATGAGATGCATACGGTTGTTAAAACTGTTTATCTGCTTATTCAAACTGCTTATGTGATCATTTGTGAAGGAAATAAGGCCAGTAGTATGATGTTTCTTGACACTAGTTTACTAAACTGTTAACATTTTTAGCTAGCTATTTTGGTGTTGTTGCCAATATGAATGCTACTTGGTAACAGAGAAAGATTTTGATGACATCACTGTTGGACGTGGAGTCTCGTTAGGGGGTAGCCGGCCCTAATGAGCCCTACAACTTGGGGATTAAGTTAGAAACCGTAATCGTCTATCTGTTTATACTTTATGTAATTGTAATCTTTGAGCACCTAATAAAGAGAAACCCTACTTGCACCTATGGATGTAGGTCACTTTGGCTGAACCACGTTACTTCTTGTGTCTTTTACTGCTTTCTACTCTAATCGTTTGTGCGTGTGTGTGTTTGTTTCCGATGATATACCGACTCTGATTCCTAACAATCACACTGTATCACTGTCTAATTTTGTTTTACTTGTCAGTCTAGGTGATATATATTTTTGATTTTCGTATTTAAATTTTATGATTATGTTGCTGACTTGTTTCGGAACTGGTTTTAAAACATGGCCATGACGGAAGTTTGGTCCTATAGACAGTGGTTTACTTGCATGGTTCCTGGTCATACATTCTGTTAAAAGTTCAAGTTTTGCTACTACTTGTTACTGTATGATTTCTTTTGTTTTAATATTGAAGACAGATTCAATTATTCATAATGTTTATAGTATGATTTATTTTAACTCCATTATGATAACGATTTGCCCCAATGTTATATGCAACACGAGTTCAGCTCAGATCAAGATAAAGTGGCATATTAAGCAACACAAAGGAGCAATATATGCTATAACCTGATGTTGCAATTTTGCCATTGGTGTGACTACTCTAAAGTCAGGAAGAGAGACTATATGATTGATTTGTGTATTTAAAATATTGTTACCAGTATTTTCTCAGGCATATAAGTATTTTGCCAGACAAACGTCAGAAAATATTAGAAACAGACTTCACACATTTTCCTGATTTTAACAACCAAGTTACATATTATCAGCAACAAATGACTTGTTCAGCCTGAGCAGGCCTTCTTTTGCTGGTTGCTCAAAAGTTGCTTACATGACATCTTATTTGTCATTTTAGTGTATATGTATATGCCAAGTGTCATCCGATATGACATTTAATATTTATTTTTAAATTTTATATTTGTTTGTTTTTCCTACATAAGTAAGATCTGTAAATCTGTAATGAATTGTAAGTCGGTTGATAAAGTAGGGGAAAAGTGTTAAGTTCGTTTTTATTTCGTGCAATTTTCTCTCTTTTGCCTTTAAAATGATTACGTAAATCATAACAAGAAATTTTGAATTCTGTTTAAGCAAGTTTTTACCTTTATTTCTTTTGAATTTTAACAGAGCTGGTTTCTTGCTTTATTGGATTGAAAGAGCAAAAAAGTGCCTGGATTTTTCAGCCACACTTTACATAATCCATTTATGGATATGCGTCTTATATGGAGGCTGGCCTTCATCAATAACATGGTGGGTTGTCAACGGTACTGGATTGGCAATAATGGCTTTGTTAGGAGAATATTTATGTATAAAACGTGAATTACGAGAAATTCCCATTTCGAGACTCAGATCAAGTAAGTGAATTTCTTAAATTTGCAATTCAATGGTGATTTTTTTTCATTTGTTTTTTGTTTACCTTTTTCTACTTCTTGAACTTATGATGTTGTATTCCTTGCACGAAATCTATGCTTTTTTAGGATAATGTATGTAAAGGCCACCCAAGTATTCAACTTTTATTAGTAAGGTCACACATATTGTAAAAACAAAAATACTGTTGGCGAAGTGTCAATATTATAGATTAAAATGTTTCTCTATTCAAAACATTTGAAGGGCATTTACGTCATCTCACATGTTGTTTACTATGATTTTGACTATAATAAGTGTAATGATATAAGGTACATGCTTTGGTGGCCTATAAAGTAGTCAAGCACCGCATTTGTCCTTTTAAATATTTTAAGTACCATTTCATTCACTGATTAACTAGTGAATACACTACAGTTCCAAAAATAGAGTATTCACAGGTGACTACATTACAGTTCTTAATGATTTCACATAAATTGTATTAACTGATGAATAACATATATTCACTAGTAAATCAAATGGCTATTAAACATTTAATGTTTCTTATTTGAACCTACCCCTATAATCCTATACACACATACATATACATAAAATGGGTGTATTACATATACAAATGTGTAGGGATAGGATATATTAAAAAGTATGGGTAGAAAGGGTGTGAAGGAGAGGTCGATACGTGTCCCATTTTTCGCTCCTCATCCCAGCCATGTTTTATCTCTCCTGCTCCATTAAATCATGAATCTCGCTCTTCCCCTCCCGTCGATGTCACTTCTAGATTGTTGCATACCCTTTTACCCAAACTTCTCTTTCAGTATATCCCACCTTAAATGTATATGTAAGCATATATCCGTAGTCCCCTGCTTTCATTTACAATAACTTCGATTTTACAATGACCAACTGATGCGTGTGTGTATACAAATACTTTGCAACTTTTTAAAGAAATTTTGTTGATCAAATCGACTACCATCAGATTATTGCAAGATGATGGTGGGTGAATAACTTGAGTTTATGTCAAAAAGAAAGTAATGCATTAAGATAAGGCACCAAAAAGTGGAATAGATTGCAAATTCATAGGACATATGAGTACTTATTGTCCATAGTTATTTTTGTGTACTTACAAGAGTATATTTTTAATAATAATATCATTGAAAGTTGAGAAAAACTAAATATTATGTTCTTTGTTTAATGATCAAAACAAGTGATCATATAGATATTGAAACAGAGTATGAAACCTATATAATCCCCAATCTATCCTAATCTGAGCTGATCTCAAACTAGTAATATAGTCATAAAGTCAAACCTAATACTCACCTAGAAAATAGGATAATCATAAACTTGAATCCTACTGAATGTGGGTTTAGTCTAGTCTACAATGTATTTTCTAGAAAATAAAAGCTAAGAAATAGTGAAATCTATATCTATACTATATAATAAATAAAGGTTTTAGGAGGACACTTGTCACTCACACATCCATCCTCAACATTTTTTTTCCGCCTCTCTCTCCTATTAATTATACAATTTCCTTTATTTTTTTTCCAATTTTTGTTTTCCGCTTATAATGATGATTTTCTATAATTACTTTTATAAAACTTTTTTTTGTTTAAAAAAAATAGGGTTTTTCATAAAACATTGTTTTTAATTTGAACAATTCTTCATTCTTTTTTATAAAACATTTAAAAAAAAATAATTATATAACATTTTTAGAATTTTAAAATCTTTATAGAAACTTATATTTTATAAAAGTTGTATTTATATATATTCAACCCATGTAATACATGGGTTTTAATCTAGTAAATAAGTATATAGTGGAAATTTATTCTGTTGTTTAACTGGTGTAACACGTGACTGGTCATGACTCATGAGCTTAAAAGAGAGTTGGTTTGGTCCCCACCAAAGGCAAAGCGTGTGTATAGAAAATTGAAATATAAGTTTGTAAATACTAAAATATTTCAAAATCGTTCCATATGAATTAAACAAGTATAATTAGGTAAAGGAAGATGCAAAGGTAATTGTCTACTTTAAGAATAAATCCTCCTTAAATTGGAGGAATTTTTCAAAGGTTATTGTCTTCTACTTGGTTATATTCTTTTGTCCTGCTGTTCAATAATCTTTTTTTTTCTGTAGGTTTTCTGTGTTTTATGGGTGTAAAGTATCTAGGTTGAAATTTTGACCAATTTACTAATGAATCGGTTGATTCGGTTTTTCTTTTATTTGAAACTAGTCAAACGGGTCAAATCAAAGTTTAGCTAAAAGAGAAACAGTTCGTTTGTAAATTTAATTATTTACAATGAAGTGTTTGCTGGTCATCCCTTCTGGGGGCCGTAATTAAAAATGACCCGCTTCGACCGGAACCTGTTTTGACCAGTTACCCGACCCGTCCACCCTGCCCATCTTTCTGACTCTAGTAAAATAGTATTGTTTTATATACTACAGTTACATTCAACAGGCATAATTAGTTTTGATGGGATCCGTCATGCAGGTGTTTGACAGACGAAAACAAGCTCACAATAGCATGAAATAGGATTTCTTGCAGAAGAAAACAAGCTCTCGATATCATTAATAGCGTATTCATGGCTTTAATGTAGTCCCAGGATGATTGCATAGCTTGTTGATTAAAGAATGGGACATGAGGAATTAGAGTTGGATGAGTGTAACAGTAGGTGTAATTTTGGTATAGAGACAGTTAATTCATTGTTTGATGCCTGTTTTCCAGTTTGGTCTTATCTTGTGTGCAAAACATGGTTTATAAGTTTTACATTCATCTGTTCATTCATACTCCTGATCCATAATAATTTTTGTCACCATATTCTTTACTCCAACTTGCAATCTTAAATTATATAATTTTCTTTTTATGGTTCACAAGAGAATCCAAATAATTGCTAATACTTTATAATTGCAAACACTTCCTATTTATTTTTAAAATCTTTTATAAATAATTAATATGATAATTATGGTTAGTTGGTTACAAAGACGATGCTTATGAAAATCCAGACTCCTTTTTGGTAGAGGTTTCAAGTTCGAATTCAATTTTTATTGGTTTTTATGATGCGTTTTACCTAGTCCCACTAACCAGTAAGTTTTTTTTGGGGGAAGGTGGGGATTGAGTTTTTCCTAATAGGTTCTTGTGGCAGGGGGGGAACATTTAGTGATTTTCAACATGTTTGACATCTTTGACCTAGCTAACTCGTATCTTTTTAGCTAAATTCTTTATCCGAACGGATTGAGATCAAACATCCAAGATCGACTGATTCATAAGCAAATGAGAGGAATTTGGCCCTCTATTGAAAAGACGGAATCAGAAAAGTTAAGATAATTGTTTGTTATAGAAAAAAGAGCTTATAGCTTGTGACTTTTACATACCACTTAAGCATTAAGCACTGACTCACTGGGTTTACACCCTCTCTTCCTAACCTGCAAACTAGAATAAAGGAAACTTTGAGGAATTTAAACTTTCTGCTAATCTCATCTTCTACATTTCATGTTCATGGCTGAGTTTTCCATGAAGATGATATGTCTGCCACCGCTTCATCAACTGTCAGGTAAACACCTTCCAACCCGAATGACTCCAGTATGTTCGATTGGTGTAGCTTTTCCATCACACTCCCTCCTGGATTTGCCAACACTAACTGCATTTTCATTACAAACCATCATATGTTATGCTCTATTAATCAAGTATTTAGGTCAAATCTCTTTAAAACAAAGAGTTCAGGTTACTTTTGTATTTCAATGTAAGTTGTATGCAGTCTTTCATTTAAATTTTGCAAAAGTTGTTATCTATTAGCGAGGTCAGGTTACTTTTGTATTTCTTATAATAATTTGTGTTCAATAAGATACAAAAATATGTACAGTTACAATAGTAACTTCTTATAATCAATTCTTTTATAAGTAAATGAGTTGAAACTATGTTTATAAGAACATATAAAGCTAACCTGAAGCGAACGCTTCTCTAACATCTTCTTAAGCTCTTTCATCATTGCAAGACCACTTGTGTCAATGCCAGTAACAGCTGCAAAATATGCCCAAAAAAATTAAATACTTGTATCACGTAGACTATGTGAAATACACTTTGAAAAATTCACAACTTACCAGTCATGTCGATAATTACACATTTCGAAGAACTGCCATTATTGGCTGCTAACCACTCTTCCTCTTCTCTAATCCATCTCAATATCCTGCAACACAAAACCTAAGTTTCAACGACCCGAGATGCATTTCCAACTTGTACCTACTGCATTAACAAGTTGTACACCGTACCTCTCTTGTAGATAAGTGGAGTTTGCAAAGTAGATAGGGGCCTCAATACCAAGTATTACAAAAGAAGGAACCCTTTTTGCTTCTCTATATCTATTAACATTTTGGTAAATCTGAGTCCCTGGGATGTTTCCTAAAACACCTGTGTTTGGTCTTGTGACATGTAACAGAATCTTGAAAACTGAAACCCCAACCTATGACAAACAAAGGACAATGTTAGACTAAATCAGTTGAACTAAGAGAACAGAGGAATTCTGTAAATAATAAAAGTTTAGAGGGTTGAAGTGTAATTTAGCTAGAATGATGTTGCGGTTATATTAGTTATGCAACATCTTTTATGTCAAATTTACTGGTAACCTAGTTATACATTATCCTTAATTATACAATACCTAAAAAAACAAGTTATGAATGGAAGATTACCGCGATTGCAAGACCGATTGGCACTGAAATCATGAGAACACCAAGAAATGAAGATAAACATGCTAGAAAATCAAGTTTATCAACTTTCCAAAGTCTAACTGCACTCTGGTAGTCAATTAGCCCGATTACAGCAGTTATGATAATTGCCGCCAAAATTAGGTTTGGTGTGTAGTGGAAAAGAGGCATCAAGAACAGGAGTGTTACAAGCACTGTTGATGCCATTACGACGTTTGACACCACAGTTTTAGCCCCAGCATTGGCATTCACAGCAGATCGAGAAAACTAGCCTGCATAATTGTTTATATTAAGAATAAATTCTGAGGTTGGCTTTTTATAAACATTGGTTCTAGAAGGGCTAGTAATGATATATTTTTTTAACTAATTTCCTCGCTTTAGTAACTAACTTTTCATATACGTTCCATTTAGGTCACTTAATTTAAAAAAAAAATTAACATTTATAAAGAAAACTTCACGAACATTGGAACACATATTGAAAGTTGAGTGGTAAAACACTTAGAAAACTTGATTACAAAAAGTTCGTTTATATTTCTTGCAATTTGTCCTTTTTATAAAATCCGGTTACCTGTAGTGACATAGCAAGAGGAACAAGAACCGGCCATGTTCATAACGCCAATGGCTATCATTTCTTTGTTGCCATCAACTTGGTAATCATTCAAAGCAGCAAATGTTCTTCCTACCGCAATCCCTTCCTGTTAGTTATATTGTAAACAATCAGTATCCAATGATTTACTAAGTTGTATGATACAACCTAACAATGCATAAAACTTACTGTGAGCGATAATATTCCGGTAATTATGCCGGTCTTGATAGCTACCCCTAGAAATTGGCCATGAAAATAAAGCATGTTTGATGATGGTGGATTCAAGCCCTTCTCCAAATGACCAATCTGTTGAACAAAAGTTAATTTTTTTTTCAATTTTTCATAATATTAAAACTTGAAGGGGCTAAACTGCTTAAGAGAGAAATTTCAGGGGCCTTGGTGAAACTTACAGTTGCAATGCCATGAAGCTTTGATCTGAAAAGAGTGACTAAAAGGGTTGAGAGGATGACTGATGCCAATGGAGCTGCAGCTGATACCCAGAAAAGCTTTGGTTTTTTCATACCCTGCATTGATTAGTTGTACCTTACATGCATCAGCCACTAGTACATTAAAGTTTTCCGTTATTATGGTTGGTTTATATACTTACAACATGTCTAGTAGTCAATAAAAAGGCCAAAAAGCAAAAGCCCATCACAATTGTTTGCCAAGACCACTGCACAAATACAAAATAAGCTTAGAAAACACAAGTAATTTAATAAACCAAATTAAAATTCTATATATGTTATTGGTAACTTTACGTTGCATACCTCGTTTCTGTGTTGAATGGCAGACGATAAAACGGGGATTATTTGCATTTTGGTGGTGAAATGAACAATCCCGAGTAGCCCTTTTAGTTGTTGTAATGATACAATAACTGCTGCTCCGGCCATGAAACCAACAAGGGTCGCCTTTGATAAGAAATCTATCACGAACCCTAATCTGTAAAACATGTAAAATGCAAGTTTTAAAGCATTTGCAGTTAAAAGTAATGGTGGAATCATAACTTTTCACCTCGGGTCATAATAGTCTTTTTACATTCGCTTTAACTACTTTATAACACAACTTAAGGTCCAACTGTAAGAAAACGACTACTTTTGATACCTTTTTAATAGAAAACGAGTCTCCCAGGACCCTTTAATTTCCCCAAATACAAAAGGCTATATGAATGGAATTTTTACTGTTTGAATTATTTCCCACTACTAATAAATTTTAATTTGTATAGGAAGATTGAAGTCAATAAAGCACAAGAAGAAAATATTTTTATAAGTAACACTTTGTTTGTAAACAGGTGCCACCTTTATTAGTTCTCAAGGGATATTCCCCATATTAAAGTTTTGTGCCCATTACATAAAGCTCAAATAATGTTTTTCTATCACTAAGGAGCCAACCTTTACCACTATCAATTGAAAAGACCAAAGCTTTTCTGATCATTATTTTTACATTTTCATGTAATTAACCCTAATACGATCGATCCAATGGTGTAGGATGATCTATAAGTCGGCTCATAAGTCGCGTTTTATAAGTACCCAGTGAGCAAAACGTACCTAAGTAATCCTAAAGTTGCTTGAAAGACGCCTGCAAAGAAAGTTGCAGTAAAAGCCAATTTTAAGTAAAGAACTGGATGTTGGTTGTATGGAACTGCTTCAGTTAGCATTGTTCCCATAACCAATGAGGCTATCGACACAGGCCCGACCGCTAGATGTTTTGAACTCCCGAGCACAGAATAGATAAGCGGTGGCACAAAACTCGAATCTGCCCAATTTCATACAAGGATCAGTTAAGAGTAAAATTAGTTTATAAATTAATCTCCAGGTTCATAATAATTGTTGACAAAGTAGAAGAAAAAATGGTTTAGTTAACACGATATCGAGTTTAGCTACGATACCAATTGACTTTTGAAAACTTGCGGGATCTAATGATATAACCAGGCCACATAACCGTCTTATGTATTTCAGTTAAAATAATAAGTATAAGTATCACATAATATGTACATATGTTTATTCGGTTATGATAAAAAATTATTTTGTGTTTAAGAACACTCGTATCAAATACATACATATATATATATACATACATATATATATATACATATATATATATATATACATATATATATATATATACATATATATATATATATATATATATATATATATATATATATATATAATCAAGAGATGAGGAGAAACTCACATAGACCTATTATAGGAGGCAAGTTTGCAAGTTTTGCATAGCTAATTCCCTGCAAAAATAAATGGAACATATTTAGATTAAATAATTTAGAAAAGAAGAAAAATATGTTGGCTTGCTTTGTGAGACCTTTATCGTGAATGTAACCTTACTATAGGTTTTCAATTTTTACGATGGGTTTAGTTTGGTTTCGATTTTTAAACTTGAATTTTTTTAAATAATTGTTTTTTCTAATCTAATGATTAATTGGACTACATAATTTGGGCATAAAATATTTCAGGGTACATAATTTATTAGTTTTTTATAAAATATTTAACATTAAAAAATAAACATTATAATTCATAAATTAAATAACAAATATAAATCTTAATATACTATTAATGCAAATATGCTTGACACATATATGCATTCACACAATCCCTATTATAATAAAAAAAACTAAATTTTGTGTCACTTGTCAACATCATATTCATCCTCACATTCATTTCCCTCAAAATCACATTTACATCCTCTATCTAATATTTTCATATTTAGCTTATTTTTTAAAAAAATATTACATAAATAAACATTTTATCAAATCAATTTCATCATTATAATCATTGACTCACATTTTTTAAAAAAATTATCATCAAAAGTGAATATTTAAAAAAAACAAGAATAATAAATAGGATATTTAAAAACAAAAACGAGTTTTTAAAGTTTATTATCTAAAAGCGAGTTTTTAAAATTTTATTAATAAAAAACCAAAATTTTAATTTTACATATAAAATTTGAAAATAATACTTTTGTATTTTAAATAAATATGTGTTAGGATAAAGTTTGCTAATTTTAATTAGTAGTTTTTTAATTAAGTTTGATATCAAATTTGTATAAAAAATATGTTAAGATAATTATCAATATAATCTTAACGTTTCACCCCGTGTGTTACACGAAGTTTAAAACTAGTATATTATAAAAGTTTATATGTATATTTTCAGTTCAGTTCAGTTTTTTCGGTTTTCAAAAAATAGAAAACAGATATCAAACCGTAATTTTCAGTTTTCAAAAAATACAAAACCAAACCGTCGGTTTTTTCGGTTATTCGGTTTCGGTTTATATGAGCTCTTGGACATGCTTTTTTTTTTATCATTATTTCTAATCGTTACAACCATACATTTAAATTATTTTCGATTGTAAATGTGTATATACCTGAGGGATTGCTAGACTAGCAATGGTGAGGCCAGAAACGACGTCGGATCGAAGAAGCGTAAAATTATAATTAGGCGCCCACTCGAAGATCGGAAAAAAGAACTGAAGCGCCAGTACCAATTTCCTTAACCGCGATTGGTTCTTAAATCCATGGAGTGGATCATCGGGGAAGAAAATCTCCGACAACCGGTGCCGGAGTTTCTGTAACGTGCTTTTCTGAGGCGGCAAACAAACATTGTGCACCGTCATTGTTTCGCCGGAAACTGTTATAGTTACCGGAGCAGTTGCCGTAATGTCCGCGTGTAGTTGATCTGCATGACCCGGATCCGAGTAGTGCTCCACTCGGTTCGAATTTATGCCCATGAGAGGTGTGTGTGTAATAAGGTGGTGGAGTGAGTGAGTGAGTGAGTGAGAGAGAGAGAGAGAGAAGGCGGTTGGTGGTAGTTGCAAAATGAAAGGGGGTTTGGGTTTAAATAGGAATGTAAGTAGTAAGCAAGGGGTAGAAATGGAAAATTGTTGGCCAGATCAGGGGTAATTTGGGAAATTAAAGTTGACACTCTTTTGCAAAATGGAAGGCACACCTGTTCAATTTTTGTCCCTCCAAATTATATTTGAAAAGTTACTAACATAATCACGAATGAGTTATAACTAAGCAGATATATATGAATTATACAGTTTTCGCAGTTTTAAACTTAAAATTGGTTATGTTGCTTCATTGAGATACGTAAAACTATAGTCATGTATTTTTTGTTGTGATACGTCGCTACAACTTGCGTATAAACTTTGCACTTGTGTATTGTTATTAATTAACGTGTCTTTTTTTGTGACGGAACATTGTAATACGTTACCACACTTGGGTATGTACTTCGTATTGTTATGATTTAATGTTCTTTTTATTCTTTCTGTTGTTCTTAGATAAATTAAGATATTGTAAATTATTGGTTACTTACTACTTTATTCATGTTTCTCCACCACCAACGATAAAATGAAGATAATGTCGATCAATGATTACTATGTTGACTGTGTGTATATGTTGTTGGGGAATATGGTAGTTTCTCATGGTTGTTAAGAACAACAAAGTATTGCATAAACTTCTTCGATTCCCATCATAAACCAGCATGCTTATTACACCTCCATGTTTCGCCGTTTAAATACTCTAACAATATAATACTAATACCTCATTTCTAAACATGCACTTTTAACATTTTACGTTGAAAGTCTTGTTGAAATATCATTGTCTTACATTAAGTTCAAACGTTCACATGTTGTTCTCACCTTAATAATTATCGATCAAGTTTAACAATTAATGCAACATTAGTAGCATCATATGGCTTAGAGGTGGCAATTCCTGACACCACCCAAAACAGGACCTGAACACGACATGAAAATAAACAGGTTTTGGGTTGCCTTTTTAACCCGTTTCAAAAAACGGATCGTGTTCAGGTTGATCGTTTAATAAACGGGTTGTGTTCGGGTTGAATCGTTTAATAAACGGGTTGTGTTCTGGTTGAATCATTTAAAAACGGGTTAGCCCGTTTATGTTTCAATTTTTTTTTCTTTTATAGAAACGATTGTTTAATTACTTTTGTATTTAGTGTTTATCATAAACGAATTGATATATACCAAAACTCTTCTTTTTTTTTTCTTTTCGAGAGATGATTATTTAATTATTTTTCGGTTACCATAAAAGAATTAGATTTTTGGATTTCGTACTTTATGATTTTGATTTCAATATTTATAAAGTTTGTTGTATATGTTAGTTTTTTAAACACCATATTACCATTTGTCATTATGTTTGCTTTAGAAAAAGTATACTCGTTACACACCTTTTTTTTATTTACAATAAATACTATCTAATCCTAAACTTGCATCATTTAAAATCACACTATTTTTATGAAAAGGTAATCACCAATGCTACAAGGCTACGAGACCATAGACATAGTCGTTATACACTTATATATATCATAAAACTATGTTAGAATCTCGTGTATTACACGAGATTGTATATTAAAGAAAATAAAACTTATAAATTTGTAAATAATTCATAACTTGTCAGACTATTATGAACGTCTCGAGATATATCAAGTGAAAATTTGTGTGTATATAACAAATTAATATTTTTCTTTAATTAGTTATATTCTGATTTTCTATTATATATTCTTATTTAATATAATTAGTATTCTTATTTAATAATATATTTATAATATCATTATCATTGTTATTTAATTAGATAGAGACTATGTTAATAAATACACATGTTAATAATACATATTGTCCCCCATTTTGAATGTTTTTTGTTGCGAATTCGTTTGAATCGATACTTATTTGGTTCATTATTGAATTTGTAGGTTTTGTTGGCTAATTGATGAAATTTGAAGATAAATTAAGACGATCGTGGGAAGTTAGGAAACAAAAGTCAAAATTAGAGTTTTGGACCTAAAACAGCTGTTTACCATAAACTCCAAACGACCGTTTTCTCTTAAACAACCGTTTTGACTTTGCTTGATTGTTTATACCTTATCCTAACCTTATCCTTATCGTATCTGGAAAGGCCGGATTTTTAGGGAGTAAAACAATCGTTTACCGTTGTGCAAAATGACCGTTTACACCAAAACGGTCGTTTTCCTTAATGTCAAATGGTTGTTTTCGTGACAGATTTCATTTAAAACCCTATTTCGGCTTATTTCTAAGGGGGAATGATTTTAGGAGCAAAACTCACTGTCCCAAGCAGCTTCAAGGTCGATTTTTCCGGAGACTTCATAAAGGAAGAAGATCTAACCATTTACAACTGTAAGGCCCCAAACCCGGGAGGCCTCACTTATTGGATTTACTCATTCACAAGCAGTTCTTAAACATGAATATCAGATAACGCAGCGGAAATTTCATTTAAACATAACTTAATCGTTGTTCATACATGCGGAAGCGTAAACATAGTTTAAAACATATTTACATCATAACTAAACATAACGGGATGCCAGTCTTCAAAAGCAGTCGGGTAACTCTTCATCTCTAGCCAAGCATCACCGTCCATCCTCAGAACCTACCTTAACCTGAATGTGTACACTTAAAAACGTCAGCTACGCTGGTGAGTTCTAGTTTTCGTTCGTTTTAAGAAATGGTTCATCATTCAAACATTCAATAGGGTTTAACATTCGTATAAGAAAACAGGGCCTTTCATTCGTAAACCTTCGCATATTTAAACACAATCATTTGTTTAAAATATTAACATTCATTTAAGTCATACATTATTATCTAAATCTGTATCGTTACGCGTCTCTATGTCCCCGTAGGAACTTTTAATGTTGTGGGCAACCGTTACGTATCGCCGTCATTGCCACAACCATACCACTACGTTGGGTCAACCGTTACGTATCGCCGTCATTGCCCAACCCTTCAATGCGTGGGGTCAACCGTTACGTATCGCCGTCATTGCCCAACACGCATCTTTCCTTTGGAAATCAACCGTTACGTATCGCCGTCATTGATTTCCCATTACCTCGTTCGCTTAGGATGATCGTCATCACCCGAGTAACCGTCGTTACTCCCTTACCAGTTGTACAACATCAAAACCATTGACATGCCACAGAGACATTGCCCATGTTGTTCTTGTGGCAACTATGGCTCGCTGTCCATAATCTACCACAAGGCTGGGAATCTCGTTCCCAGACTTCATTCGTCAATTCCATTCATTCGACAGATTAGATATGTAATGACTTCTTTAAAACCTTTGCCCCTTTTTGTTTTCTTTTCATAAAACCTTTCCTTCACTTTCAAAACCCTTTACCTTTTCATTAAAACCATTTCTTTATAACTTTCGTTCGTAAACATTCCGTTCATAAATTTTCTTTCCATAAACCCCTCGTTCCAAATCATTTCCTTTCGTAAACGTAGTTTCATAAACATCATTTTATAAAACAACATTTCATACGTGTACACACCAGCCCGAAAACATTATATAAAAACATTTAAAAGAGGGCTTCTAGAACTCACCTTATAAGCTAGTCTCGGTTGTCCTAATCAAGGGTCCAACCACGTCACTTCCGATCTGAATTGAGTAGTTACATACACATCAGACCATTACCGACTCTAACGGTTTAACCATTCTAGACATACTAATCTCTACTCAACAGCCTGATGTCTGCGCACTTAGCAAGTGCGCAGACCCTGCCTCCTGCGCACTTAGCAAGTGCGCAGGTCCTTCCTCCTGCGCACTTAGCAAGTGCGCAGGTTCCTCCTCCTGCGCACTTAGCAAGTGCGCAGGACCTGCTCCGTGCGCACTTAGCAAGTGCGCACGACCTGTTCTTCGCGAAAACCCTAACTTTCGCATTTCGGGTCTGATCATGTCAAGATCCCGAACATGTTGCATCCAAAACGTTCGTTTTCATTAAGGAATTCGATTCTATGATTATCTTTCAGTTTCATCCACAAAAACGTCCGATTTTCACCCAAGACCCGAAAACCCAAAAACGAACTAAAAACTCAGATTTAGCTCGAATGGTTACCTGGATGACGATTTCGCTTTGGAGGTTCTCTTCACGAGTGCAGGAGACACGAGCGGGTGCAATCTTGTGCGATTCCGACACTTTCTCTCTCTACAGTTTTCTCTCTCTAGAATGTCAAAGAGCAGAAGAATGAGTGCCTTGGACTATTTATAAGGGAAACCTCCCCAAGCCCGGTTCGCGACTGACCCGGCCCGACTTCGGCCCGCTTGAACTCGTTAACTTTATTTTTCGTCATTTTGGGATGTTACAAGTCTACCCCCCTTATAATAGGTTTCGTCCCCGAAACCTATCACAAGTCAAATAATTTAGGGTACGACTCCCTCATTTCCGCCTCCGTTTCCCATGTAGCCTCCGATCCCTTTCGGTGCCTCCATTGGACTTTAACCAATTGGATCACTTTGTTACGCAAACGTTTCTCCTTTCGGTCTAAGATAGCCACGGGTTCTTCGATGTAATTAAGGCTGTTGTCGACCTCGATGTCAGTAAGTGGTACGTGAGCTGATTCATCCGCCAAACACTTTCGCAAGTGTGATACATGGAAGGTAGGATGAATCCCACTTAACTCACCAGGCAACTCCAACCGATAAGCGACTTCACCAACCCGTGCCATTATCCTGAACGGTCCGACAAACCTCGGACTTAACTTTCCTCTCTTTCTGAATCGAATGATTCCCTTCCACGGGGACACTTTCAACATTACTCTGTCCCCAACATCAAACTCGATAGGCCTTCGTCGTCTATCCGCATAGGATTTCTGACGATCTTGTGCGGCCTTCATTCGTGCTTTGATCTGATCAAACCTTTCCGACGTCTCTCTTACGACTTCGAGACTTCCTAATTCCTTCTGTCCAATCTCACCCCAACAAACCGGGGTTCTACATCTTCTCCCATACAACATTTCGTAAGGCGGCATGCCTATCGTCGTGTGATGACTATTGTTGTAGGAGAACTCGGCTAACGGCAGATGGCTGTCCCAACTGCCACCGAAGTCAATAATACAAGCACGGAGCATATCCTCCAATGTCTGAATGGTCCTTTCGGACTGACCATCCGTTTGGGGGTGGTATGCCGTGCTGATATTCAGCCTCGTGCCCATCGACTCGTGAAATCTTTTCCAGAACCTCGATGTGAATCGTGTGTCCCGGTCAGATACGATCGTCAAGGGCATCCCATGCCGCGCTACTACTTCGTTGATAAATACCTCTGCTAACCTTTCCGACGAGAACGCCTCGCGAATAGGTAGGAAATGAGCACTCTTCGTTAAACGGTCCACAATTACCCAAATGGCGTCATGACCTTTAGCTGTGCGAGGTAGCTTAGTTATGAAGTCCATGGTAATGTGTTCCCACTTCCATTCTGGTATGTCAAGTGGTTGAATCTTTCCATACGGTTTCTGGTGTTCAGCCTTTACTTGCGAGCAAGTCAAGCACTTGCTTACATACTTCGTCACATCACGTTTCATTCCAGGCCACCAGTATTCCCTCCTCAGATCTTGGTACATTTTATTGGTACCGGGATGGATAGAGTAACGAGACTTATGAGCCTCATCCAAGATTTTGCTCCTAAGTTCGCCACCCATAGGTATCCATATCCGTCCATAACGCGTTCTAACACCGAGGGTGTTATATTCCAACTTGTCCCGTTGGCCAACCATCCTTTCTTTCTTTATATTTTCTTCCTTCAAAGCTTCATCTTGAGCTCTCTCAATTTCCTTCATCACATCCGATGTTACCACCAACTGGCAAGCTTTCACTCTAATAGGAGTAGGCACATCCTTTCGGCTTAGAGCGTCAGCCACCACGTTTGCCTTTCCAGGATGGTACATTATTTCACAGTCATAGTCCTTCAGGAGTTCCAACCATCTCCTCTGCCTCATATTAAGCTCCTTTTGTTCGAAGAAGTACTTCAAACTTTTGTGGTCGGAGTAAATAGTAAACTTTACCCCGTACAGGTAGTGTCTCCATATTTTCAATGCAAATACGACAGCAGCAAGTTCCAAATCGTGAGTCGGATAGTTGACTTCGTGAACTTTCAACTGCCGCGACGCATATGCAATCACTCTACCACGCTGCATCAACACACACCCCAATCCCTGACCCGAAGCGTCAGAGTATACCACCAAATCTTCACTGCCCTCGGGAAGGGCCAAGACTGGAGCTTGTGTTAGCTTCTCTTTCAATTCCTTAAACGCCTCATCCTGGGTCGAACCCCATTCGTACTTTACTTCTTTCCGAGTCAACTTTGTCAACGGCGAAGCTATTTTCGAGAAATCCTGGATGAATCTCCGATAGTAGCCTGCCAATCCTAAGAAACTGCGGATTTCAGTTGGCGTCTTAGGAATGTCCCATTCACTTACCGATACTATCTTTGCTGGGTCAACCATAATGTCGTTCGGGCCAATGACGTGACCTAGGAATTTGACTTCCCTTAGCCAGAACGCGCATTTGGAGAACTTAGCATACAACTTCTCCTTCTTTAGAGCTTCCAACACTTCCTTCAAATGACACGCGTGATCACCCTCATTCTTGGAGTAGATAAGGATATCATCGATGAACACGATTACCGATCGATCCAGCATCGGTCGACACACCCTATTCATTAAATCCATGAACGCTGCGGGGGCGTTCGTCAATCCGAAAGACATCACGCGGAACTCGAAATGTCCATAACGCGTGCGAAATGCAGTTTTCGGTATGTCTTCTTCCCTCACCTTCAACTGATGGTACCCGGACCGAAGGTCGATTTTCGAAAACCAACTTGCGCCTTGCAACTGGTCGAACAGGTCATCGATCCTTGGTAAAGGGTACTTGTTCTTCACCGTTCGTTTATTCAACTCGCGATAATCGATACACATTCTCATCGAACCATCTTTCTTCTTTACAAACAATACCGGAGCACCCCACGGCGAGATGCTCGGTTGGATAAATCCTTTCTCAAGTAACTCGTCTAGTTGGACCATAAGTTCCTTCATTTCCACTGGTGCTAGTCGATATGGAGCCTTAGCCACGGGCTGGGCATCTGGTACTAAGTCAATTCGGAACTCAATTTCTCTATCGCGTGGTATCCCAGGCAAATCCTCTGGAAACACCTCCGGGTACTCGCGTACCACGGGTACATCGTCTAGTTCCTTCACTTCCTTACACTTGTCAATCACATATACCAGATAAGCCTCGCATCCGCGCCTCAAGTAATTCGTTGCCTTAATCATTGAGATGACGTTTGGCATCGGGGCGTCACGATCTCCAAAGACTTCGACTTTGCTACCATCCGGAGCCTTGAGTTGGATTATCTTTCGTTTACATATAATCTGCGCTTCATTGGCAGTTAGCCAATCCATACCTAACACGACATCAAACCCTCCCAAAACCATAACAAACAATCTGACAGGGAACCTATGTCCTTCTATTTTTATTGTGGAGTAGTCAACTACATCGGTCACTCTCGCAGTTCTACCCTCTGCGGTTTCTACGCTAAAGGCCCTTTCTAACTTACTGGCAGCGTACTTCATTCTCTTACAAAAAGACGCAGATATAAAACTCTTACCGGCACCCGAATCAAATAACACAGAAACAAGAGTGTTGTCAAGGACGAATGTACCTGACGCCACATCGGGATCCGCCCTGGCTTGTTCTTGCGTCAGTGCGTACGCACGAGTCTTTGCACGAGATCCTTCTCCCTTCTTTTCCGGGCCCTTTCCTTTCCCGGTTTCCCCCATCCTGGGCTTCGGGCAGTCCCTACTCATATGACCATTTTCCCCACAATTGTAGCATTTGTAACCTTGCGGGCATTCTCGGGAGTAGTGCCCGGTCTTGCCACACTTATAGCACAAGCTAGATCCCAGTCTGCATTCACCTACATGCTCCCTTCCACACTTCTTACAAACAGTCGGCTCACCCAATCGAGCCCTCTTATCACGAGACCCAAACATCTTTCCCCCAGTTCGCTTGTTTGAGAAGCTCGGTCTCTTCTTTTGCTCTTCAACGGCAACAACATTCAGTGCCAGATCGTCAAACACCACGCCGCTTAGCTCTACTGCCAAATCATAGGTAGTAGGGGCGTTCGCCTTAACATAGGTGCGGACCTGGTCCGGCAACCCTTGAATATAACATGCAATCTTTCTCTCTTCTGTAGTGACAAGGTGTGGCACCAGACGTGCCAGTTCATTAAATCGGGTTGTGTATTGCCGGTGCGTCATGTTCCCGGCCTTCAAACCCAGAAATTCCCTCTCCACCTTTTCAATCTCGTTCCTTGGGCAGAAATTCTTGATTACCAAAGTTTTCAAGTCAGCCCACATCATCGCATCCACAATCTCGCTCCCTTTAGCTTGACGTACACCTTCCCACCAATGGGATGCTTCCTCCCTCAAGGAGTTAGCAGCAAATTTTACCACTTGATCCGTTCGGCACTCGCTCAGACGAATAGCAGCTTCCATACGGATAACCCAATCAAATGTAGCCACCGCGTCCTTCTTTCCAGTGAGTATCGGCGGGTCACATGCCTTAAAGGACTTATAATCACATCCGCGAGCAGGCGGTGCATTGTCGGTCTCATTGTTCTGAGCACCAATTGCCGCGCTAGACCCACCCGCCCCATTGACCTGCTTCAACGCTTCAGCCAACAGACCTGGCAGAGAATTCTTCATCAATTCTGTGAATTCTCGAGCTATAGCTGCTCTCACTTCTGGTTCAAAAGTGAAAGGTTGTTCTTCAACCTGTGTCTGCTCAGCTTCATGCACACTAACCGCCGGTTCAGTGTGAACATTTCCTTCTTCACTGTGTTCTTGGCGCGCAGGAATCCTGCCACGCCCACCATTTCGACCGCCGGTACGACCACCGGTACGGCCACCACGCCTTCCGTTCCCTCTCCTTGCCATTTCGTTCTATAAGACGAGAAATCCAATGTCATCACGCTAGTTACAAATAGAATTCAATAAGTACTGTAAGATGTTAATATACACTGGCCATCTGTAATTAACCATTACACTACCTTTCGATTTCTATTTGACCACCTTTGTGATTCCATCAGAACACAAGTCCTTACCTAACCCTTTCTAAGTCCTTTCTAAGGCTCGAGTTACCCGTACTGGCATCCGCTTTCGGTCCCATTCAAAGTTTAAGTTCAGGCACTGGGAGTGTCCGAATCTCTCAAACTATTGCTCTGATACCAACTTGTAAGGCCCCAAACCCGGGAGGCCTCACTTATTGGATTTACTCATTCACAAGCAGTTCTTAAACATGAATATCAGATAACGCAGCGGAAATTTCATTTAAACATAACTTAATCGTTGTTCATACATGCGGAAGCGTAAACATAGTTTAAAACATATTTACATCATAACTAAACATAACGGGATGCCAGTCTTCAAAAGCAGTCGGGTAACTCTTCATCTCTAGCCAAGCATCACCGTCCATCCTCAGAACCTACCTTAACCTGAATGTGTACACTTAAAAACGTCAGCTACGCTGGTGAGTTCTAGTTTTCGTTCGTTTTAAGAAATGGTTCATCATTCAAACATTCAATAGGGTTTAACATTCGTATAAGAAAACAGGGCCTTTCATTCGTAAACCTTCGCATATTTAAACACAATCATTTGTTTAAAATATTAACATTCATTTAAGTCATACATTATTATCTAAATCTGTATCGTTACGCGTCTCTATGTCCCCGTAGGAACTTTTAATGTTGTGGGCAACCGTTACGTATCGCCGTCATTGCCACAACCATACCACTACGTTGGGTCAACCGTTACGTATCGCCGTCATTGCCCAACCCTTCAATGCGTGGGGTCAACCGTTACGTATCGCCGTCATTGCCCAACACGCATCTTTCCTTTGGAAATCAACCGTTACGTATCGCCGTCATTGATTTCCCATTACCTCGTTCGCTTAGGATGATCGTCATCACCCGAGTAACCGTCGTTACTCCCTTACCAGTTGTACAACATCAAAACCATTGACATGCCACAGAGACATTGCCCATGTTGTTCTTGTGACAACTATGGCTCGCTGTCCATAATCTACCACAAGGCTGGGAATCTCGTTCCCAGACTTCATTCGTCAATTCCATTCATTCGACAGATTAGATATGTAATGACTTCTTTAAAACCTTTGCCCCTTTTTGTTTTCTTTTCATAAAACCTTTCCTTCACTTTCAAAACCCTTTACCTTTTCATTAAAACCATTTCTTTATAACTTTCGTTCGTAAACATTCCGTTCATAAATTTTCTTTCCATAAACCCCTCGTTCCAAATCATTTCCTTTCGTAAACGTAGTTTCATAAACATCATTTTATAAAACAACATTTCATACGTGTACACACCAGCCCGAAAACATTATATAAAAACATTTAAAAGAGGGCTTCTAGAACTCACCTTATAAGCTAGTCTCGGTTGTCCTAATCAAGGGTCCAACCACGTCACTTCCGATCTGAATTGAGTAGTTACATACACATCAGACCATTACCGACTCTAACGGTTTAACCATTCTAGACATACTAATCTCTACTCAACAGCCTGATGTCTGCGCACTTAGCAAGTGCGCAGACCCTGCCTCCTGCGCACTTAGCAAGTGCGCAGGTCCTTCCTCCTGCGCACTTAGCAAGTGCGCAGGTTCCTCCTCCTGCGCACTTAGCAAGTGCACAGGACCTGCTCCGTGCGCACTTAGCAAGTGCGCACGACCTGTTCTTCGCGAAAACCCTAACTTTCGCATTTCGGGTCTGATCATGTCAAGATCCCGAACATGTTGCATCCAAAACGTTCGTTTTCATTAAGGAATTCGATTCTATGATTATCTTTCAGTTTCATCCACAAAAACGTCCGATTTTCACCCAAGACCCGAAAACCCAAAAACGAACTAAAAACTCAGATTTAGCTCGAATGGTTACCTGGATGACGATTTCGCTTTGGAGGTTCTCTTCACGAGTGCAGGAGACACGAGCGGGTGCAATCTTGTGCGATTCCGACACTTTCTCTCTCTACGGTTTTCTCTCTCTAGAATGTCAAAGAGCAGAAGAATGAGTGCCTTGGACTATTTATAGGGGAAACCTCCCCAAGCCCGGTTCGCGACTGACCCGGCCCGACTTCGGCCCGCTTGAACTCGTTAACTTTATTTTTCGTCATTTTGGGATGTTACAACAACCCATTTTAGCTTTGATTTCGGTTTGGTACATCTTGAGTCTATTATGTTCCATCTCGTTTTTACAAGCTTGTTGGGTGTTTTTGTAAGGATTATGAGCTAGACTCTTTAGTTCACTTAGATTAGATGAATCCTAGCTAAACATTGATGATTTACATGTTATTTTTGGTGATGATTATGTTGATGACTTTAACATGTTCATGAATCTTCTTCAATGATTATGTGTGTTTGTTTGATTTGATTATATGTTTGATCTCGTGGGTACCTTGACCATATTATGTTGGAAAACGGTATGTTTTAAGATATTTATTCATGGATATGTATATTTATATATGTGTTCATGGCATTTGACTAGGAATGATGGATGGGGATTGGAACATATATGATTGTTATTCAAATGTGCATCCTTGTGTATATGCTTGGAAATGCCATTACATTCGTTGTGAATTCCTCGTGTCATTGTGTATGTGTAATTATGATTTGCTAGCGAGAATTTGTAGTTCATATATTCGTGGTATGATATTCACAAGTTGAAGAACTTTTTGATTATGTTTTCATTACGTGATTCGAGGTGGTTAATATGTATTTATCGTATTAGCTTTCCAAAGAGTTATGGAACTAAGAGTCTTTAGCGAGATATTGATTCATCTTTATATTCAACATAATGTTATCATTGGGTTTGCATAAAATGATTTTAGGTGGTTACTGTGTTAACATCGCTTTAACTCTCCGACGAGTCATAGGATTAGATAACCCTGACGGGAGTTTTTTCTATTTCTGTGTTACACGTGTATAAAATGATTTCATCATGAATCTTTGTATGTTGTCATTGTTTGGCTAGGTGGATTCGAAGTCTAAGTGAATATTCTCTCTTGTTTGATTATCTTCCTCAACTTTTATCTTTCTTTAATTAGTTAAATTGTTAGTTATTTAGTTTAAAAATACAAAATATCAAATCTTCTACTTTGATTGGTTAGACAGTGACAAAGGTTTATTATCGGGAGCTATCGTGTCCACGGATCGATACTCGGTTCTTGCCTAAAACTGTACTACTTATGCGATAGGTTCACTTGCCTATTGTGTGTGTAGCTAGTCCTATCGTGATAATCGTTTCTTTATTTAAAACCTAAGCGTGAAAAATCTTTGTTAAATTATATATACACTTTACACCATCACGCATTTATTAGGAGAGAGGTGGGAAAACCAATGCGAGAAGACACAAGAAAGTGACAAGTGTCCACCTTAAACCTTTATTTATTAGTATAGATATATTACTAATAAAAGATATATAAGTTTATAAACGAACCAAACTTTCAGTAATCTGCTCATGAACCGTTCAACTGAAAGTTTATTCGTATTCGTTTATTTAACAAACAAACATGAATAAATTTTTTGTTCATTTAATTACGCGAACGAACATGAACATACGTATGTTCCTTCATTTACGTTTGTGAATGTTCGTTCGGATATGTTCATTTATTTACATTCATTTATGATGAATCGGTAATTTGGAAATAGTGTTTTGAAGATAGTTTTAGAATTTAGTTTAGATGTGTTTGTTTATTTTTTAAGGCACTTTTGAAACGTTGGATGGAAAGTTGATGGTATATGTATGAACACGCGAACGCACACATACACGTGAGCACGCACAAGCATGCAAATACATGAATATACGTTATCACATCGCGATCAAACGCAAACATGTAGTGATATAAAGAGATACTAATAGAAAATTCACATCGCTACACACACTAACATTTTGCTCACATACTCCTGCAAATTACACCATAAGATATGACGTAATAATGTAATAAAAGTGGCAACCTACACAAAACACTCATAATGACAAGTATGAGAATGGCTACAAACGAACCGAACATTCAACGAACAAATCTTGAATCGTGCGGCTGAAACTTCATTTATGTTCGTGTGTTTAATAAATAAACGCATATGTCTTATTCGTTCATTTATGTTCGTAAACGTTTACTAATGTGTTCATTTATGTTCATTTGTGGCCATTCGGTCTTTAAATGTTTTTATATTTTATCAATTAAAAATATTTGTTTATTGTATTTATGATAATTATGTCAAGTATGTGGAGATAGTTATGTCAAATGTGAAGTACTTCATATTTATTTTTGGTGGATTTTGTGTAATGTTAATTTAAGATGAAAAATGTTGATTTTATTTTCAAATGAATTCGTGTTCGTTTATGTTGGTTACATAGAATTATTCGACAAATACAAACGAACAAGAATAGGTTCATTTTCTTAATGAACGAACACGAACAAAAAATCTTGTTCAGTTAGTATTCGTGAATAAAACATTTCCTTAATAAACAAACACGAACAAGACCTTTTTCGTGTTCGTTTGGAGCCCTAAGTACAAGAAATAACTAATAGGTGCAACATCATAATATGATATGAGGATGCATTTGAACCATGGTTGACCAAACTTATTTTCCCTAACAATTGAAAACACAAGTTTAATGTTGTTCCCAATTACTTCATCACACCCGATACCATCTAAAAAATATTAATTGGTTTTTTATTTTATTTTTTGTAACACTAAAACCGACCAACTTTTGTTGTTTTGTCAAATACATAGATTCTTTCTTACATTAAGGTTAATATCAAATGAATTTAAGAAACTTCGAAAGACAAGAAAAATGAAGAGAGGTCATAGCAAGTGGAGAAGGAATCACATATGGAAGATAGCTACATAAGCTTTTAAAAGTGTTAAAAATATAGATGATTCTTATAGTTCCCACATAATGATGAGCTATTTCTTGGTGAAAACCAAAAGAATATATTTCCTTCTTGTCGATTTGATTACAAGAAGGCAAGTAAAGGGATGCGACGATTGGTGGCCATGATGGCAATAATGATCCGACCATTCGTTTGAATTGGCGGGTATAATTAAATATTCTAAAAGAGGAAATTGTTCTCACTAGCGACATAACATACTTTTTTAAACACGCATATTAAATTCAACACGAAAAATTTACTAGTTTACGAGTTACTACTTATTGTTCATATGCCTAACATGTTCGACAAGCTTTATGTTTTGAAATGTATGCATGAAAAGACAGTGTTTGATGAGCACACCTGACCATCAATATGGCATATATATTTGTTGAAATTAATTAAAAACATCAAACACAGCCATTATTTCTATAAATACTTAACTCAATGTTTTTGTTGTAATTTCATGTTTGGATTGGGCATGTGACCTCTTGCTAAGGAAGTGCATATGGGTTTGCTAGGCTTTGTGGAATGCAGATGGCTGTAAGAAGGTTGGATCCGACAGAAGACCCAATGACCCGTTTACTCTCTAAATTACATGCGGGTCATGGGTGGATTTATTTTACTCCGTTTGATATCCGGTCACTATATATTGAAGAGTGTGTGTGTGGATTATTATCACAAATTCTCGATCCCACACAATCTCTCTAGTCTTGTTTTTAGTCTTATCGTCTTCTTAGTTGCTAGGGTTTCATCATTGTGAGAAGCCATTCCATCTTAGCATTTTTACGGTTTTGTTCAAGTGTTTAGATCATCATATTGGTGGTCTCATACTTGTTCTTGTTATTATTCTAAAATTTAGATATTATAGGCCATGTTATTTACATAATTGCAACTTGTTTCTAGATTCGTTTGTTTGTGTAGTTGGTTTATATCAAGATTATTCAACAAAGTGTAGTTTCTTGACAATACTGTCTTCAAAATGATATAAAACTAACAATATCGTTATCAGTTATTCAGTTGTTATACGTGATATGAGGTTGTGAATCTTTATTCTCTTCACGTCCAATGATGATAAACGACCAACATAACTAATGAACGACCCTACAATACCAAGAATCCAATTGCCAAATAATAATGTGTTATAACATGCTTGACATGTCTAGAGACAACCAAGACTACAAACCCTAGGGTTGGTTACTACACTACTAGTGGTTGGTATCAATTAGTCTTTTTTGTGCATGAAATTAAAATCACAAAAAATGTGTTTAAGAGAGTTGAGGTTCAATTAATGGTAAAAATAGTCGAATAAAGTTTGAGATAAAATGATTAAAGCTTCAAAATGCATTGACCAATAAACAAAAAGATAGTGGGCAACTTCGTCATGCATGTTAACAAGCTTTACATGTAGTCATATTCAAGAATGGATATGCATGAAGTCGAAGTTGAAGGTGTAGTCATATCATATCATGGCATCACTTCATGTTTGTTTTTCGATAATACCCTTCACCCACCTTCCATTTTCTACGTGATTTCAATAACGAGTTTACTATTTAGATCCCCACGTGTCACCTTTAAGTTTCTATTTCTTGAAAAGGGTTCACTTGTTTAATTAATACTAGGTTAAAACACATGTGTTACATGAGTTGAATAAATATAACTTGTTATAAAACAGTATTTTCTATGAAGATTTGTATTTTTTGTGTTATTAATCATCTGTGACATAAGAAATAATTGCAATTTTCTTATGATTTAGTAATTTTTAATAAAATATTAGAATATATGTTAGATATTTAATTATTTAACATCATCATTATTTAATAGGAGAGAAAGATGAAAAACAAAGATCTAGATTTCATCAGAAGTCGACACGTAGCAATTATAGTTATTCATTTATTATAATATAGGTTAGAAACCCTGCATATTATACAAAGTGAGAAAATACAGTGTTATATATATACTTAGTAATAAAGATCTAATATTATATATTTTTGACATATTACATAATTTTTAATACAAATTTTAGAAACGTTATATAGTTAATTTTAAAAATGTTTTATAAAAAGAATGAAAAAAATGTTCAAACTATAAAATGTTTCATGAATAAAACTATTTTTTTAATTAAAAAATGTTTTATAAAAATCATTACTATTTAATAGTGGAGAGGCGAGAAACAAAAATTATAATTTTTTTATAGAAACATGTATCATTAAATAGGAGAGAGAGACGGGCGATGAACATGGGAATCATATGTGGCACCCCAAAACCTTTATTTATTAGTATGTATAGATTGTGCTAATCAAATGACTCGTATTGACTTTTGTTTAAAACTAGAAATTAAGCATGTGCGATGCAACGAGTTAAGGTTTGTGAACTTGGTTACGCACGTTGCGGCCGTGAGCCTGTGACATTAACGTGACTAAGTACATAAAAGAAACGTATGAAATTGACACGACTAGCATCTGAAGATCGAGAAATATATAAATTGCGTCGCCAATAGATATAATAATAATAGAATTTACAATTAGAGTTTACGAAATAAATATAATAATAATAGTATAATCACGATAAAATAATAATAACTAGATTTTTCATACTCGTAAATAATTATAAAAGATTATTATTATTATTATGAATGATAATTATAAGGTGATCGATATCATGATATCATAAGACATAATCTTGTCAATATTTGATTCACCATTAACAAATGATGGTTGTGTTTATGTAACCTAAATCAAATGTAACTTTTAGTAATCAATCATATATTCATATTAGTTTTTGATTGTTAAATGAAGTGATTAGTGATAATTACAAGTATCTTCTGTTTAATTTTATAACTTGATATTTTTGATAATATGTTTTTTTATGTTTTTTTTATTTGTTTGTGTATTGGATGGTTGTGGGTTTTATGAGCTGAGCTGAAGAGGATTATAAAGTTGTAGTTGGGTCTGGTCCAGTAGAAGATTAAAGTTGGACCCAGTTCTAGTTGCAGTTTATAAAAGGCCGAAGGATCGGTGCTCTAGGGTTAACGATTCATTTTCTCTTGAGATTTCTCTGTGATCGTTCATCTCTTCTTCCCTAAAATTAGGGTTTGTCTTTGTATTGTTCTTGTATTGATTAGTCTAAGTATTCAGATTATCTTATCGATAATCTGAGAAAGATTGAGTCATTCTT
Organism: Smallanthus sonchifolius; assembly: GCA_023525975.1. Taxonomy (NCBI): domain Eukaryota; kingdom Viridiplantae; phylum Streptophyta; class Magnoliopsida; order Asterales; family Asteraceae; genus Smallanthus; species Smallanthus sonchifolius. The sequence continues at coordinate 1,850,778 of JAKNSE010000034.1, read as the reverse complement.
GTTCTGGATTGTTTTGTGTTGTTTCTTCAATATTCATGTGAGAAGTTGAAGTATTATTTTCAATAAAGTTCTGCTGTGTTCTTCGTTCTTGCTGATTATCAGAAAGATAACTTTGATCGCTGACATGGTATCAGAGCCAGGTTTTGATTTACCGACTGCTGTTGATTCTGGTGTTTCCGCGTTTGCTGTTGTCTCTGAAGATATCGGGTTCTTTCTCCTGTGCGAAGGTGCTACGTGGTATCGCTTCTTCAATCTTAGTGTTTCCGTCTCAATCTCATTCTTTGGATCTAGGGTTTCTTTGCAGATCTGAAACCCTATTATATAAAAGATAAGGAGCTGCTCGTTTTTTTCTCATCATGATTTTGTAACCCTAAGTGAAGGTTACAGATCTTGATCCATTGTTGGAGTACCCTAACTTGGGCGCTATTTGGTGAGTTCGTTCTTTTTATCTGCTCTTATTTTTGTATTGCTTGTTTCTTTGTTCCTCACAAATTTGTATACTTAGGCAGTAGGGTTAATATTTCTTTCGTACTCTTTCGTCGGGTGCTATTTGTCGGTATACTTTGTGACACCCGGGAAAACATGTCACTATCCATACTATTTATAAACGCGTTTACTTATTAATAATTCCTGAAAAAAAAATTGAAATGAAACTATATAGTTTAAAGTCTAGCAAAGGTCTCATAATGCTTAGTTATGATTTAGTAATTTTTGAGACTTACTAATATCATAACTAACGACCCGCATGACACAACCATTGATGATTATTTATAAATAACTAGAACAATACTTAGAGACTAAAAATATATGATCACATGTTGGGATAGCAAATAATGTGGAATAAAAACCCTAGCATATATGAAAACATGACAAGACTCTATTTGATATAATTACGTCATTAGTAATTATATGAATTTATATTTATGACTGCGATTGTTACAAATTTCCAACGCTCGAGTCCAACTAAAAGAAACAACTCAATATATATAAGCCTCAACATAAAATAAAGGAACACTTTAATATTTCTATGGGAGGTCGCATAAAATAATGAACTACCGATTTGAACATCCAAATCACCCTATAAAATATCAACATAACTAATTACCATCCAAGCCTTCATCATTCTATATATTTCCTTACAATGGAACTAAGAACTATCCATGAGACTAGAATAATGATGGCAAGGGATGGCACAAAGGTGAAGACTACAAGCAAAAACCCAACCCCCCATCCCTCACCCCCACCTCACGGCTCCACCATACCCACCCCATACCAATCATTTTCCCCTTCTTCTACACACTACTCCAACACCATACCTTTTTATGATGCCTAATGATTATGACCAAGCTAGCACTCCACCTAGATAATATATAAAGGAGAGTATGGAAGAAAAGCAAGAGCCTTGCTCTTGCTCTTTCTTCTTCTCGGCACACACTTACACACACACACACTTCTCAAGAGTAAAGATCAAGGAATCAAGGGGAATTCACACCCATTGGAGATCCAAGGAGCATCAAAGAGGAGGAGTAGGAGAAATCAAGCAAGGGATCAAGAATCACCACCCAATTTACCCACCAAAAATCGCAATCTACACCATCTTTTGGTATAAAATGCTACAACTCTTTTTACATCTAATCTTTGTACAAAAAGTGCAAGTTCATCTAAAAATACGAGGGTTTTCACTATAATCTTTAAACAAACAAGAAACTAAACAAAGTGTTGGACTCGTTGGAACTAAAAAAATAATAATATGTATTCTATGTATATGTATGTGATATGTTAATATGGATAGAGACTTGGTAAACAATGTTTTGGTAGATGAAAGATGTAAATAATATTGATGTAATAATTGAAAAACGATTAGTTATGTCTTGGATATTAAAACAACATGATTTGAATATACATGAAATAATATTTATTAACAACGGTTTATGAAACCATCGTTGTATGTGTTATAAATAAATATTGAAAGAAAATAGTTTATGAAAAGGAAGACGTTATGAAAAGAATCAAATTGTTTTAAATATGTTATTGTTTCAAGTCAAGCGAAATAAAAGATGTAACCTTGATTGAATTATTTTATTAACGAGACACTAAATCGGTAAATAAATATTTGATACGACAAGCACCAGAATACTATATATTAAGGATATATATATTAGGTACAATTATTCGTGGACAATGTGTGTGAACCATTAATTAGAAATAATACGTGGTAATTATTTATTTACCTTGACATACTAATGATAAGTCTTGACACCATAAGTTGTGTCTAGGAACACATATATAACAAAGTAATAATCACCAACGGGTCGCATCACGAAACGCCTTTTTCTGAACTAAACACGTCCTTATCCGGACTTACTAAAACGGATGAACAAATTGCACTTAAGACAATAGGTCTTTTAACACTTATATACCCTTTGTGTTTAGGGTTCGTATAGTCGAGTATTTCTTGAAGAAATACTGTGCTATGGTATCGTCGGACACCAGGTGAGTTTCACAGCCCCTTTTTGACTTTTAAATGTTTTAGAAACACCGGGGGGGAAACATACTTGCTTACAAGTTTGAAAACATGAGACATCATTGTTTACTACATTTGGGAACATCATTGCCTGATACATTCGGGAAAACATAAAACGTACTTACAAACATTTTCATATGGTAGCAAGAAAACAAGACCCGACCTTTATGTTTGCATGAGTTAACACATATAGAGCGCTGGAAGTCCCCTGACCATCATATTTATAACCATTAGCTATAGGTTAGCCTGGGATTCTATGGATAGTACTATTGGGATTGACACCCCCGGTCATGGTTAGTCGCGCTAACCATGGGTCCCTCTGGCCAAATGACCGCATAGTGTTCAAACATTGCTCGTGAGGTATGAGCGAGGGGCAAAACACCTGTGTCATGGTTTGGTTATGCCTCATGTATGTACATATTATTTGTATTCCTAGCTAGTCTACAAATGGGTCAACATTACTTGTTTTGTTTATCATATTCATTGAAACGTTTTCGTGCAGATGGATCTGCCAATCACTTATACACTAATGGTTTTGCCATTCGTTTACGTGGAAATGTTTTTTTTATCAATGTTTTCAAGGAAAACAGCTTCATATTATGGCCATGTACACAGTATCAATGTTTTCAGGAAAAACGACTTATTTTATGACTATGACGTTATCACATGTTTTCATTGGGAAAACTACTCGTTTTATGACTATGAAGTCATCACATGTTTTCATTGGGAAAACTACTCGTTTTATGACTATGAAGTCATCACATGTTTTCGAGGAAAACAACCTTACATTAAACCCGTTTACATATTTTCAATGTTTTCAAGGAAAACAGTTTCGTATCATGGCCATGTACACAATATCAATGTTTTCAAGGAAAATCACTTTACATTGAAACAATCAAACCTGTGAACTCACCAACCTTTGTGTTGACATTTTTAAGTATGTTTTTCAGGTATCACTTAGCTAAGGCTCGGTTAGAATAGGCTATCTAACTAGATTAAACCCTAGTGGCTGAAGAGCATAGTTTACCAAGTCTCAAGTCCATCATCGATCTAGAAGGATTTAAATCATTGTATTACTTCACATTTGTATTTGTAAAAGTACTCATTACTTTAGAAATCACTATTACAGCTTCCGCCATCGTGTAATGAACCAATTGTTGCAACCAGTATTTGTTTATTAAGTAAATAAATTTGGGGGTGTGACATACTTGTGCATCACTGTGTGATCTATCTTTGTTGCATGTCTTGCATAAAATCTCCTTGGCTAACCCTTGATCTACCACTACAAGTGGTGTGAAAAACCTGGCTCTGGCCTTGGTTGATTCTCTGTGTGTTTGCCTGAGTGTCTTGCATTCTTTTGTGTGATCCATCAATTTGTGTGAATATGGGTGATGAAGTTCTTATTCCTGGTACCTTTATTAGTAAGTTGGATGCTAGTGATCCTCTGTATCTTCATGCCAGTGACTCCAGTTGTTTTACTGTGGTCAATATTAAACTCAAAGGTACTGAAAACTATACTGTCTGGGCTAATGCAATGAAACTATTTTTACAAGCTAAGAATAAACTAGGCTTCATTGATGGAAACTGTAAAAAATCTACCGATAATGAAGTTCTTGCTCTACAGTGGGAAAGGTGCAACTCTGTTGTCCTTACCTGGATTCTCAACTCTGTAAGTGATGAGTTGTATGTGGGTCAAGTTTATTCCAAACTTGCCTCGGAAGTGTGGTCTGATCTACGGGAAACATATGATAAAGTTGATGGTTCTGTGGTGTTTAACCTCTATCAGAAAATAAATTCTGTTTCCCAGAATGGAACCTCTGTGTCTGAGTACTATCACAAACTTAATACCATGTGGAAACAATTTGATGCCATTGTGCAATTACCTTCTTGTGTATGTAATGCATCTAAAGAATTTAATGATTTTAATCAACTAATAAAACTGATGCAATTTCTTATGGGGTTAGATGACATTTACCAACCTGTGAGAACAAGTCTATTAACTCAGGAACCCCTTCCTACCATTAAAACTGCTTTCTCTATAATCTCTAGGGAAGAATCTCATAGAGGTTCAATTACTTCTTCAAAAGGTCAAAATGTGGGGTTTGTTTCAAAGACCAAACAGTTTATTGATAACAAGAAAAAAACTCTTTAGGGGTCCTAATCCTAATCTCAAATGTACCCATTGTAACAAATTAGGACACACAATTGAGAAATGTTTTGAGTTAGTTGGTTATCCACAAGGGTATAAGTTTAAGACTGGACAGGGAAGCAATCAAGTAAATAAAAATGGTGTGTCTAATAATGCATCTAGTTCTGCATCTATCCCTGCTATTCCTTCTTTGTCCTCTGATCAGATCACAAAGCTTTTGAGTCTCTTGAATGAACGAAATGTTGAAGATTATCAAGGTTCTAATGTTGGAGGTACTATTCCAAGTAGTTTCTCTGCTAATTGCTTTAGTAAATGTGTTTATGGTTTCTCTAGTGAGTCAAACAGCTTTGCCTCAATTTGGGTTATTGATTCTGGGGCAAATCAACATATGATAATGTCTGATAAAAATTTGATTAATCAAATAGATGTTTCTGATTTTAATATCACTATTAAACATCCAAATGGGACTAATGCTAAGGTTACTAAGATTGGCTGTTTAAAAACAACTGATCAGGTAATTTTTTCTGATGTTTTTGTTTTTCCTGAGTATTATGTTAATCTAATGTCTGTTTACAAGTTAGCTAGGGACAATAAACTTCGTGTTGTGTTTGATGAGCATCAATGTTTTATACAGGATTTGTACACCAAGAAAACCTTGGTGACTGGTAGTCAAATAGATGGCCTGTATTTGTGTGGTGATGTGTCGAATCCTTCGAAGGTGTGTTTTAACAGTTTTAATGTCATTGATTTGTGGCATTCTAGACTAGGGCATCCATCTGAGCATGTGTTGACTGTTCTAAAGGACAGACTAAAAATAGGAAAAAATGGTCGTGTTTTGCCCTGTGATGTGTGTCACAGAGCCAAACAACATAGGGAACCATTTTCGCTAAGTGATCATAAATCCTCTGCTGTGGGGGAATTGGTTCACCTTGATGTTTGGGGACCTTATAAAGTTCAAAGCAGAGAGGGATATAAATATTTTTTTGACTATTGTTGATGACTATACCAGGTCTGTATGGGTTTATTTGCTAAAAAACAAGGGTGAAGTATTTTCTAGCATTGAAAGTTTTTGTACTATGATTAAAACTCAGTTTAATAAACCTGTTAAGGTATTTAGGAGTGATAATGGGACAGAGTTTGTAAATAATCAAATGAGTGGTTTTGTTAAAAAAAAATGGAATTATACATCAAACCTCCTGTGCACATACCCCACAACAGAATGGCATAGTTGAAAGAAAACATAGACATCTTTTAAATGTGGCTAGGACTTTATTATTTCAAAGTGGTGTCCCTCTTGGTTTCTGGTCTGATTGTGTGCTAACTGCTGCCTACCTAATTAACAGGACTCCTTCCTCTATTCTCAATGGCAAATCCCCTTACGAATTGATGTTTAATTTTCAACCCTCTCTTAATCACCTTAGAGTCTTTGGCTGCCTTTGTTTTAGTACTATTTTAAATAATACTAATAAATTTGCTTATCATGCTGAAAAATGTGTTTTTATTGGTTATTCGTTTGTAAAAAAAGGATTTAAGTTGTGGAGTTTAGATAAAAAACAGGTTTTGTTTTCCAGAGATGTGAAGTTTTATGAAACTGTTTTTCCTTTCAAAGAAAGTAAAATTTTGAATGATTCTTTATCCACCACTGCATCCTTAATAAATAGTTTGAATTTTTTTGATATGTTTTATCAAAGTCAGTCTAAGGATTCTAATGGTGAAATACCCAATAATGAGGAGAGGAATTTGAGAGAGAAACCTGGTGATTTTTCGCAGCCAGAAAGTTATTCTCAGGCTGTTAGAGATGTGGCTGATTCTGGGCAGTCTAATATCCAGAAAAATACAAGTGAGGTTAATTTACAATCACCTCATCAGTCTACATGTATAAAGGAGACTTACTCACAGCAGTCTCATGGTTCTGAGAATAACACTGGCGAGGCAGAAAATGCCGATAGGTCATATGATGAACAAAACTCTCCTGGGGGAATTAATGATCCAGTAGTTTCTGTTAGGAGATCTAATAGAAATATCGTCTTTCCAAAAAAACTTAATGATTTTCTTGTTGAAGGTAAGGTTAAATATGGGATGGAAAAGGTAGTAAACTACTCAAACTTGTCTATTGAAAATAAATGTTTTATTGCAAGTTTAAATAAGTCTGTTGAGCTAAACTCTTTTAAAGATGCTAAAAATGATGTGAATTGGCTAACTGCCATTAATGAGGAAATGGAGGCCTTAAATAGGAACAATACCTGGTCTTTAGTTCATCTTCCGAAAGGAAGGAAACCTATAGGTTGTAGGTGGATCTATAAGATCAAATACAAGTCTAATGGTGAAATTGAAAGATATAAAGCTAGGTTAGTAGCTAAAGGTTACAGTAAAAAAGAAGGTGTTGATTTTTATGAGACTTTTTTACCTGTGGTTAAAATGACAATTGTTAGGTGTGTTATTGCTATTGCTGTTGAACATAATTGGTCTTTGTTTCAATTAGATGTTAATAATGCTTTCTTGTATGGTGATTTACAAGAAGATGTGTATATGTGTCTTCCTGAAGGATATTTTTCTGAAACTGAAACAAAAGTGTGTAAATTGAATAAGTCATTGTATGGTTTAAAACAAGCTCCACGGATGTGGAATGAGAAATTAGTTGGAGCTTTGTTGGAATTTGGATTTGTTCAAAGTAAGTGTGACTATTCTCTATTTGTTAAATCAGAGAAATCTATGTTAATTGTTTTATTAGTCTATGTTGATGATATAGTTGTGACTGGTAATGATTCTGCAGAAATAGAAAAAATAAAACAATTCTTAAAAACAAAGTTTTTGATTAAGGATTTGGGAATCTTAAAATATTTTCTAGGAATAGAAGTTATTAACTCTGAAAAAGGAATTTGCTTAAATCAAAGAAAATATTGTATGGATTTATTAACTGAGTTTGGGCTTAGTGGTTGTAAACCAGTAAATACTCTTATAGAACGACATTATGTCTTGATGGGTTTGTGTAAAAAAAATGGGTCTACTTTGCTTAATGTTTCAGAATATCAAAAATTGATTGAAAAATTAATTTACCTTTCACACACTCGTCCTGACATATCCTATGCTGTTCAGTTTTTGAGTCAGTTCATGCATAAACCCACAAATATACATTTACAAATAGCTTTAAGGTATTTGAAAGGGGCTCCAGGTAGTGGTATTATGTTTAGTAAAGGAACAAAGTTTGATATATCTGCATACGCTGACTCTGATTGGGGAAAATGTCTTGAATCCAGAAGGTCTGTAACTGGATTTGGAGTGTTTCTTGGAAATTGTTTAGTTTCTTAAAAAAGCAAGAAACAGAGTACGGTGTCTAGATCTTCTGCTGAAGCAGAATATAGATCTATGTGCGCTGCTACATGTGAGGTGATGTGGCTTATAAATGTGCTAAATGAATTGCAGGTTTCTATGAAGTTACCAATAAACTTGTTTTGTGACAATAATGCTGCAGTTTCAATAGCTGCAAATCCTGTCTTTCATGACAGAACAAAACATTTTGAGTTGGATCTGTTTTTCCTTAGGGGAAAAATCTCTTCTAGTGTAATCAAAACTGTGTCCATTAAATCTGAACATCAAGTTGTGGATGTGTTTACTAAAGGGCTATTAGCCAATCAACATGCTACCTTGTCTGCCAAGTTAGGTATGTTTAACTGTTTTGGGTTATAAAATTGTGGGGGGGTGTTAAATGAAGTGACTAGTGATAATCACAAGTATCTTCTGTTCAATTTTATAACTTGATAGTTTTGATAATATGTTTTTTATGTTTTTTTTATTTGTTTGTGTATTGGATGGTTGTGGGCTTTATGGGCTGAGCTGAAGAGGATTATAAAGTGGCAGTTGGGTCTGGTCCAGTAGAAGATTAAAGTTGGGCCCAGTTCTAGTTGTAGTTTATAAAAGGCCGAAGGATCGGTGCTCTAGGGTTAACGATTCATTTTCTCTTGAGATTTCTCTGTGATCGTTCATCTCTTCTTCCCTAAAATTAGGGTTTGTCTTTGTATTGTTCTTGTATTGATTAGTCTAAGTATTCAGATTATCTTATTGATAATCTGAGAGAGATTGAGTCATTCTTGTTCTGGATTGTTTTGTGTTGTTTCTTCAATATTCATGTGAGAAGTTGAAGTATTATTTTCAATAAAGTTCTGCTGTGTTCTTCGTTCTTGCTGATTATCAGAAAGATAACTTTGATCACTGACATTGATAAACTTGAAACCGAAAATAATTACCTTCTTATCATATTTTATTAGTCACTTAAGCAATCGCTTGCCAATGAGCTAGTTGTGGAGTGGTAAGGGAGAAACCTGGTGTTCCTAGTGACCCAGGTTCAATCCCTGCCCTTCACATTAGTTTATGCGACATGCAAATGAGGCCTAACTTAGGCTGATGCACCTAGGTTGTACCCACGCCGATACAGGGTTCGAGTCTCGGCTCTCCCTCAAGCCCGGAAGGAGACGTATTGGGTGAGATTTTTCCTTGGATGCTCTCCAACTCTGACGTCAAGTGGGTCTGGTTAAGACAGCATATTGGCCGGAGTTGGACGAGACTCTCCAATATGACGGAGTGTGCGACGTCACAACATTCAATGTTCGTCGTTCAAAAAAAAACTTAAGCAATCGCTTGTGTATAATTATTTCAATTTTTAATTCAAATTCTACTTGTACGATTAATTTTTATTTTATTTTACTCAAACAATGTTAATAGAATAAAAATGTGATCTTCATGGATTCGATACTCGTTTGTCCTATGTAACATAAGATGGTTACTTTTATTTTTATTTTTATTTTGAACTCGATATACTTGATATTACTGCTATTAATAAGTCATTATCGATTTTTTAAGTAAAGTTTTAAACCAAACTTTATAACTATCTTACAAATGAATATTGAATTCTTCATTTTGTCAAATTGAAGAATTTCAAATTATATTTTACAAATTAAACACCTATAAACCAAAATTTAAATTATATCAACAATTTCGGTAGAATTCCTCAATGTGGCCTTTTGCTCAGGGTATTGAGTGGGCCCGCGAAGTAAATGATAGATACCAATGTTTTAAAAATAGGTCTGATAATTGAAGAGATGTCTAGACGTATATGAAATTATGGTGTTTATTCACATTAAATTGATGCGATTGAGTTTAAATCTTATAAAGTGGATAATAGATGAATTTTAGAAGTAGATCTTACGGATATCGGATATACTCCGTGGTTTAGGATCGTGATTGATGAGCCGGCGTGCGTGAGCTGTGGAACACCGAGCCCCCTGTGCGTCGACCACGGTCGTGGGTTTTTGGCATGGAGAATTCCACGAGTGCGAAGGAAGAAGGCAACGACATTATAGCCGTTTGAGGCCTCACCAACGGCTCTTTTCCATAAAAAAAATAATAAATAATTTTCTAATTTATTCCTTCTCAACCTCTATAAATATTTACATTTTTAATAAAAAGTAACAAACACTCAACCAATTTAAAAAAAACCACACATTCTCAACTTTATTCAAATAAATCAAACTTAGGGAGTAAGCGAACGAACGGGAGAATCTAAAGGTGTTGACGTTGAAAACCGACTACATTTTTGGCCTTTTGGTGAAGAGCTTGAAGGCGTTCTAGCTCTACAGGCGAATATTCAGGCACGGCTTAGGTGGAAATGATATTTTTTTAATGTTATGTTTTTAAAATTTTGTGTAATGTTTTTAATTTTTAATTATTAATGAAATTGATGCTTTTAATTTATATTTTATTTATTAAAAGTGTTACGAAAAACTATTAATTTTTAATTATAAAATAAAAATGACGTGACAGTATAAAAATGCGAAATCATTTCCCTCAAATGTGTTGAAATATGGAAAGGCTGTGAGATTTGATGTGGTATTATGAAGGGGTGTGGAATGTAAGAGTATACCCCGTAACCTAAAAGGTAGCATGTGTTCCCCGATCAAAACAAGAAAAGAAACTGAAGAGAAAGCTTCATTGGTCGGACCGGTGGGTGTTAAACTTGGCAAATAAATTAAAAATTAAAAAATTGTCTCCCGACTTTTGAGGTATAGGAGTTACCTTTTTGGGCTTGGTGTTCAAGAGCCCATCTATGTGTAGTGGCCTAGTCCCATTACGAAACCGGGATGAACCACCAGGGGTTTTGAGTGGAGGTTTATCCTCTGGAATATACCCTTTCTTTCCATACTATTCCAATCACTCATCATACCTATTTTGACTTTGTTTTTCTCCCTTTTCAATTCTGGTCAACTTTTTCCGTGTTTCCATCAAAACCGTCAACCCAGGTCAAAATTACCCTGCCAACTCGCCACCTGCATACAATCATACCACACTTATGAAGCTTAACGCTAGGAACATTCATGGCTCAATTTTCATCTTCTAAAGTAACATAGGCACAACCACTGGCTTTGGTCCAGTGGTATAGGCGATGAAGATTCAACCTGCCCACGCAGGTTCGAATCCGAGCCGAACCGGGTTTTAGTCCGGAGTGCGTTACGCTAGCGGGGTTTGGCCCGTGTAGCGGCGCAACTGCTGTCAAGTGGCAGCAGGCTCCATGGTTTCCCGGTGAAAGCCTAGCCTCTCGCTCTGAACCCGCGAGCCCGGTTCAGACAACGTAGTGGTCAGGTTGAGGGGTAACGGGTCTCCGACTTGTCGGAGATGCGACTGCCACTTAAAAAATAAAAGTCGTCTTTCAAAAAAAAAGTAACATAGGCACAATCATGGCAAGATTTTCCTTTTTTCCTAACTAACAATTTTTAACTCGTAAATGCAATCTAAATGCCATTAGGGTTCTGCCCTAATAGTTAGGGGTTTTCCTAAAAGCCCGGGTAGTTAATTTAATGTATTAGTACATAAGTTTTTTTTTTGAAATACGACTTTCTTAAACTACTACTCCCTTCGGAAGCAACCCGAGTATTTCCTACGAGTCATGCATGTCTTTCCCTATGGGTTATAACGGAATCGAACCCGGGACCTCCTCTAGAAAAAACCACTGTATGTAAAACTCCTTAACCATCAGGGCAGAACCCAATAACTATTAGTATATAAGTAACTAGGTTATATACCCATGTATTACATGGTCTTGTTTAATAGAATAATGAAAGTATAATAATGTATAAAAAAATTAAAATAATGTGTAAAACAAGAAATAAAATTTTTTGTTTCATTAATTAAGTAATAATTAGAATTCAAATTTTATATTATCTTTTTTGAAAATAAAAACATTAACATAATAAATTTCAAAATTCAAACTTACCTAAAATTGGAAAAATTATAAGATTTTGATGAGAAAAAAATATGATAATGACACGTGTCATTTTTTAGAATCATTTATTATAACAAGAATATAAAATTAATACATTATATGTAGTTTTTTTATTAAAATAAACTTTTATTTTTCTGTGCGGTTGACTTTTACGCGGTGCAGTGCTGTACAGTTGACCTCCATTGTCTTAATTCTTAATCCCACTCGAAGCCTACCCACATTTGTTGTACTAAATTGAAAGTTGGCAAACGTCAATCTTATAACACTTGTAACCAACCCCACACTCAATTCCTCATCCCCTCTAAAAAATTATACTAATTAATATCTTATGTTATTAAACTATTTCACTTTACACCTTACTCGCGAATTAAAATTCAACTTTTAATTTATTTAAATTAGAACGTGCACTTATATTTTTAAAAGTAACTGTCATTGTTATTTTCATCTACGTGTTTGATCACTTTTGTCACTTTCATTAAAAAGGTTAATTTTTCTCATGCGAATCCTTGTACTTTTTAAAACTTGTCATTTTCATCCAATTGGTTAACACCATTCATTTTTAAAGTTAAACGAGGAAAATAGTTAAAGGTTTAAAAATGAATAAAATAAACTAATATATAAAAAGACAAAAAAATTATTCATTTAACTTTAAAAATGGATGAGGTTAACCAACTGGATGAAAATGACAAGTTTGGGAGAGCACGAAGATATGCATGAGAACAATAAACCATTTGGCTGAAATTAACAAAGTGAACAAACCATAGGAGGAAAATAATAGTTTACTCTATTTTCAAATAGTACATTTACAAAGTCGGGTGCTATAATAAGAAAAAGAAAGTAAAAATATAATAATATGACAAGTAAAATAGTTTAAATAGAGAACTGAACAAATTTAAAAACGAGTCCATGCAAATTAAATTCCCACCACTAAATTTTAAAAAGAAATTCCATTAAACATAATATTTTAAATGTTGAGGTCATACAATAAGTATCATAACCTTAAGAATTAAAAAAATAACTAGAATTAAACCTCGCGCGTTACGGCAGGTTTTTTCTCTCCCAAAATATTATGTCACAGTCGATCAAATTTGACTAATTGATTCTTACAAATTTCAAGATTCGCGCGTTGCGGCGATGTTGGTGTTAAACAGTTAAAAAAATTAGCACCGAAACGTTAATAAAAATAAGTACGTCAATTCCCCACACATTATAACAGATGAGTAGATAATATTCAAAACTTTAGATTAAAAATATCTTTAAAAAATAACTTCTAAACATAGATAAAAAAAAACACGTCATAAAAATACGTGAAAAATAACTTTAAAACCTTGTAAAATAATGTATTTTTTTTACTAAGAATGATAAAAAAATATAAGAAAAAAGTCAAGAAAGCACACACAAAAAAAAACATTGTTGTTCCCCTTGATTCGAACACGGGTTGTGGGCTTCAACACCACCAGTGACGGATCTAGAATAAAAGTTCAAGGTTAACGAATTTTTTTTACCGTACTTTCATGTATATGAAACAAAAAAATGTAGACCGTACTTTCATGTAAATAAATTTTTTTTGACGGTAACATCAGTGGCGGAGCTTGAAAAAAAACGTAGGGGGAGGGGGCGAGATTTTTTTTCCTAATTGGGGGACGGAACTATAAAATTTTCTGTCGAATTCATATATATGTTACCGTAACATGCGACTGGCGAGACGAACTGCAGAGGTGGACGACTGGGGTTTGGCGGAGGTGGAGGCGGCGCCGGGCGGTGGTCTCAACTCAGGTCGAGCGGTTGGTCGAGTGGTCGGTCTCTAACTCTCACAGTTTCACAGTTCACGCTCTCTGTCTTTCTTCTTGGCCGACCGCTTGGTTAACTTGGGTTTGAGAATTGAGACTTTGAGGTAAGTTGGACTTTTTATAAAATATTAGGTTTTTTTTATAAAATTTGGATTTTTTATGAAGTATTGAGCTTTTAAAAAAATTTGAGGGGTAACATAAATTTTGCTCAGGGGTAACGTAAGGGGTAACCGAATACACAAAACGTAAAAAAAAAATTTACACTGCGCGTAAAAGTTGAGGGGTAACGAGGGCTACCCCTACCTTTAAGGTAGGTCCGCCCATGAACACCACACACTACTTACCACCAAACCAAGGGTCACACTTCATTAAAAATCCAAACCTATTAATATATAACAAAAAAAGAAAGGTTAAAAATCTAAAAAAAGGAGAAATTAATGCTTCATCAACTTGTAACCAAAGCTTAAAATATGGTATCAAATCTACAGTAACTTTTATGAGTGATCCACCATTTGCCTTTTAATATTTATTTAATTAGTCATTTATGTAATGAAAAAAAAGATTTATCTTTTGATTTACTTAAGTTTCCGGCTAGTGTTTTATAAGAAATAAAAGATTAAACTCTTAAAAACCTGACGTCGTAAATACCAAAAGAAGTATGCGTGTTGTGTTTGATATTCGGTTTAAAACCAATTAAACCGAATCAAAACCGATCCGAATTATACATCTGGTTTTAAAGTGAAACCGAATTGAGCTTTCGGTTCCAAAAATCGGAATTTGGTTCAAACCGAATTGGCGTATACTTGTTTTGCCCGTATTTTAGTTGGTCCAGCACGTATTTTAGCAACCAAAATTCGATTCAAATCACTCAATCGGTTTACGGTACCGACTGAAAAAATCCAAACCGACTGAACTGAACAAACCGAATTGGTTAACACCTGTACCAAAAATCCTAACATTAGATGGAAGAAACTTTACTTTATGATTTAATTATTCACCACAAATTCACAATCAAAAAAGAAATCTTTATCAATGTAGGTGTGATATACAAGACCACCCCACCCACAAAGCATAAATAATTGAACGGTCTTTGTATTTTAAGAGTTCAAAAGATGGATATCGCTTTATTCCCCACATTGAAAATCAAATTTTATACATATTTTGATGTGTCGTGTTCAAATATCACAGGCTATTATGTCCGACATTTTATGCCAACAACTCAAAAGTCTCGACTACTAATTTGGTCAAATAAATTTTTTATGGTTTAAACTTTAAATTAAAATATATAAATCTTCACTTTGGTTTATAAATAATTAAATATGAAACTCGTCCCTACAATACATTTGTTACAAAATGGTCACGGTTTCTTCCTTGCTTCAAACGTAATTACATTTTTAACAAGAAAAGTAAGCATGTGTCCTTTACATGATGTCATTTATGTTATTAAAAATTTCTTGACATAGAAATCCTGATGTATGTTCAATTGTTCATGTGGTTTACTATAGTAATTTAAATTTCTTAGAAATCAACATATTCATGCCATCAAATTTATATCGATGCTAACAATGGAATTTTATGACTTCAAACTTATTGCATGATTTGAACTAAACAAATAAGCATACACAACAAAATCACGCCTATTACAATAGGGGTTTGAGAAGGATGAGATGAAGGCCAACCTTACTCATAATTAGGTTCATATTTGTTGGGTATAGAATTGAGACTGATGCTGTCAATCGAAACTACTAGTTTCAGTTGAACATTTGTTCAATCGAAACTAGGTAGTTTCGATACCTGTTTGGCAGGTGGCTTGAAAAACAAGGCATTTGTGTTTGGCCTCATATATATAGCAGAATATGTCTTAGGAGTAAGTGTGTGTCTGTAGAGGGAATCACCACCCCAGGGGGAGCTCACCCTAAGGTGAGACTAATTGTTAGTGTATGATGAGCTTTTATTTTCATTTCAATCAAAACATCATACGTTTTATGCTTTCAATTATCTGTTATTTTTCACTTTTATATATATATATGTTCGTGTATGTGATTCCCGCACCCGTCTCTACCATTTCTGATTAGAGTGATACCGGATCCAGAGATTCCGCCTCTCGATCCGGACTGTTTGAAGATTTCTCCGCAGATCTGTGTGATTACAAGTTTTCTCAGGACCTACAAGTGGTATCAGAGTCATGGTGGCTCTTATTTCTCTCGAATCTGCTCGAAAATCAGAGAAAACCCGTCATTGAGATGTTAAACAAGAAGAAATCAATGTGTAGCAGGTTCATGACTGTTGTTCTACATTCTCACTGTCAAAATCTGAAGATGTTAGGCTTGTGAAGCATTTTCAGACCTGGATTAGGGGTACCGAAGTAGCTGAAGGTTGAAGATGCTCAATCGAAACTAGGTGACGGCTGAACATTTTCTATCGAAACTAGTTGTCGAAACTAGGCTATCGAAAATAGAGGGTATCGAAACTACTAGTTTCGGTTGAAGAATCTCCTATCGAAACTACTAGTTTCGATTGAAGAATCTATCTATCGAAACTTCTTGTTTCGATATTGTCTCTACCGAAACAGGCCTTTTTTCGACTGAAGTGGAGCCTATTGAAACTACAGGCAAAACTGTCCAAGTATTCTCCAGGATAAGTATTTTGGAAAATTTCTTGGATAAATTTTTTTACAGGATATTGCATAGAAGGAGGGGAGTTTTGGAAGCAAACTTGGAGACAACCTTTTCGGGTTTTTGAAAAATTTCGTTTCTTCGGTAATATACATGATGTTCTGCCTGATTCAGCCGTAATTCCTTTGATTAAAGTTCAAGTTTGGGCAGCGGGTAGCAGAGTCAAGCATATTTGTAACAAACCGGATCATTGGTTGTTGATTACATGGTGATTCGATCCCTTATCTTTTGCCTAGAAATAGGAGGTTCTACACTTCAGGGGGAGAATTACCACGAAAGACTTCAAATTATTAGCAGAGTTATGAAGATGCAAGACAAAGTGAGCCTTCGCTTGAAATTGGCCTTTTTTTAGAGGGAGAGAAGGCAAAAGTTGATCAAGTGTTCGTGAATGTCAATAATCTTTGTAGAAAGATGGTTATTTACTGCTAAATACTTGGGATTCAAACCTTTATCATTTGCCTACCATCACACCCCAACCGACGACGGAATACGTCGGGGCGGGACATGTATACTGTTCATAAGGTCATGGTTTACTAAAGTTGAAATAATTAAAGAACCAATTTCATTTCATAGTTTAAGTAATCAATTACAACATTTACAAGAATCAGAATACATGAATATCATTATTAAGCTTAAAACTAGGTTCTCAATCCTAAATGAGAGCAACTTGATCAACTCACACATTCGTACATGAAACATGATAAAAACGAGGTCAACTAAAAAGTTGGTAAACATACATAGGTTTTGACACCACAAATAAAGTTCAAATGTTTTGTGTACAATTAATATGATACATGGATTAATAAAGCAATTATGGAGAACAACTATAGTTAAACCGGGGCGTACAATCAAACCTTGTGACTTGCACACAATGTTATCCCAAATGTAATATCGAAAACAATCACCCTACCTGGATGGGTTTGTCAGACACAATAGATCTATCATTGTTACCGTTGGCTTGTACAGAGTTAATGATTGCACTTGCATAATTGCACACAAAAATGTAAATGTAGTTTGCACTCATAGTGTTCAAGCATAAGGCACAAATTGAACACATGATCATAATGTTTGAATTGTAATAATTGTAAATAGTTTGAATGTAATCATGTTCCACCCCAAAAGTATAAAAATGTAAAAGGGGCTATGTAAACTCACATTTGTTGAGAGGTGATTGACTCGTAAAGCTCTAGAGTTCTAGGATTTAGATTAACGCCCTAAAAGATCATGATATAGTTAATTAGGGTTTTGGATGGCTTTTATCGAAAGTTATAACGTTAACGGATGCGAGAAATAGAGGATTGAATATATAATTGTTAATGTTGTAAATTTTTAGATTTGGATAGCATAAGAGCTGAACAGATACGTGCACGTTAAAAATATCAAACAATGTCCAAAAATTATGAAATTTTATATGTGACTAGTTTAGAACGTTCCGAAGAAGTTTCGTTTAGAAAGTTTTTCTGTTTGAGACTCGGATCATAGCCAAAAAAGTCAAACAATACAGAAGGTACTGAAAAAGGTTTCTGTCCCGTCCTGGCTACTACGGAGTCATACTTTTGAATTAGAAAATGAGCCAATTATTGTTGGAAATAAAATTCGACTAACTACGTCGTGTAATTTGATTTTGCTTAGTTTCGTTTAATTATGATCAAATTATGCTTAGTTAAAGTTAGCACATTTTATGTCCACAATCAACGGTTGCACTTAAGTGGATCGTTTAGGATTTTAAGATTACCAAACGCGTAAATAAAAATAGATGATTGTTATAATATCATTATAATACATAATATAATCATATTAGGTTAGCCAAAACGTCCCGTGTCACCGGTCTAGCCATGATATTCACAGAAGCGTTTTGGAGAATCACAGGATGCAATCGGCATAGCCGACACGAGCAAGCGGATTCTTTTTTAGATTACTGTGTGGTTAATTCAAGTTAGATTAAAGTTAGGATCAGTGGTTTAGAATGAATAAAAACAAGTTAGTATAAGAGTTAGGATCAGTGGTTTAGAAAGAAATAAAAAAAGAAGTAGAAAGAACGGTTAAACTTGATTCCATAAGCTATTATTTTATTATAATATTTAGGGTTGTGCTAAAATAAAGGAGATGCCATGTTCGTATTATTAGGAAGTAGTGAACTACGTGGGTTATGTTTATCTTTTGTATCTCCTTTTAAGGAGAACAACTTTGGTTGGGAATATCCTTCAGAAAATTGCTCCATTGTCTTTCTCTCTCGCTTCTTTCTAACTTCTGGCTATTGATTTACCCGATCGAACCACAACAAAATCTTCTATCTTTTATAGATAATAAATAAGTATCTTGTATTATCAGGTGTCACGTACATGTAACATCAATTTCCTTTTTCCCGCTTAAAAATACTAAAAAATAAATAAAATTGAATCTTGAATTTTGATAATCAATAAATGTTCGATAATTGATTGAATCACCGGAAATTATGGGGTAATAATAATGTTAAATTAGGGAGGGATTTATGGTAAGTTGACTTTTTTTTTAACCATAAGAGCTTCTAGCAAGGTGCTAGAGAACCATTACAATCACCTGGTGAATTCACCCTAACATAATCACCAAAAAAACATAAAAAAAGCACCAAAAAGAGAATACACCAATTTAAAATTTTACATGGCATAAGATACCCAGTTAGACGAGTCAGTTTCCAGTTTCCACCCTTTTTGCTCGATATTTGACCCACATGTACGGCCAAGATTTAGCATCTTCTTTGGGATACATCGATTTGTTATCATGAAACTTCTTATTTCTTGCCTTTCATACGAACCAGAGAGCCGCCAAAATGATTGTTTGAATTGCCTTCTTATCTTTGACATTGCTTGCAATGTGATTATGGAGATCCAGAATGTGATCGAGCGAGAAGACAAAAATAGGGGGTAACTTCAACCATCCCCCTATTTCTGACATACTCAACCGTAGAAGCTAACGAGAGGGTAGTATCCGGGATAGGAATTTTCAGCCAAACCCAAAACTGCCACCACACCGACTTAGCCACGGTGCACCAAACCAGCACGTGATCGACATTTTCTGGGGCTATGCAACAACAGGGACACCAATCGTTAACTTCAGACACTCCCCGACTTGCAAGCGCGTCTAGAATCGGGATCCTCCCTTAAATTGCCCGCCACAAATAAATTGACTTTAGGAGTAGCCCAATTGTTCCACACAAAATCTAAATATTTATTTTAGTACAAAAGATAAACTAAATATTTATTTATTATAATATTTAGTTATATAAACAATTACTTATTGTAATTAGAATTTCATTATAATTATTTACTGGTATAAAGTTATGGCTTATTAAGCTATTATTATTATGTTATAATTATTGATTATTATTGTTCCAATTCCAAAACCATATTATTTGTATTATTGCCAATTCCATTCATTTCCACCAACCAGATGCGTGAAGGATTTTAGTTCCTTCAAGTTGATCTTGGTAATTGTATTATATTATTGTAAATGATAACAAAGGATTACAAGGATATAAATAGGAAACATATTTACATATTAATCCCTCTAATATAATAAAGTATATATATTTGTCTAATATTCCCCCTCAAGCTAAGGCCGGGAAACGAGCTGTAACTTGTCCCGTAGAGTCACAAATCTTTCTGAAGGTAGAGGCTTGGTAAAGATATCAGCTATCTGATCATGTGTAGATATGAATTGGACGGAGAGTTTCTTTTGAGCAACCTTTTCTCTAACAAAATGAAAATCAACCTCTACATGCTTTGTACGAGCATTGAAGATAGGATTTGCTGATAAGTATGTAGCTCCTAAGTTCTCACACCATAAGATAGGAGCAGATTTGACAGGAACGTGAAGTTCACTTAAGAGGGCTTCAAGCCAGGTGAGTTCAGCAACAGTATCTGCTAGTGCTTTGTATTCATATTCAGTTGATGACTGAGAGACAGTTCTTTGTTTCTTAGCTGACCAAGAGACAAGATTGGAGCCAAGATAGATTGCAAAGCCCCCGGTGGATCGACGGTCATCAGGACAACCGGCTCAATCTGCATCAGAGAAACCTGTAAGAGACCGATGATAAGCATCTGTATAGGCATGTAAAGTGGATCTAGATGCCTGTTGAATTAGAAGTCCATGAGTCAAGGTTCCCTGTAGATATCTAAGGATTCTTTTCGCTGCAGCCCAGTGATTTTCGGTAGGTGATTGCATAAACTGACAGACTTTGTTGATTGCAAAAGTTATGTCAGACCGTGTAAGAGTAAGATACTGCAAAGCCCCCACAACCTGCCGATATTTTACTGGATTGTCAAAAGGCGGACTGTCACCAAGGGACAGGTTTGCTGAAGTGGAGGAAGGTGAGTGAACCGGTTTGGATTGAGATAAACAAGCCTTGTTTAACAGTTCCAGAATGTACTTTTTCTGCGATAGAATCAAATTGGATCCTGCGGAAATGATTTCAATACCCAAAAAATAAGACAAGGTACCCATATCTTGTCCTGCAAATGTGTTACTCAGATTCTTGACTATGCTATCAATGGCTATTGAACTGTTCCCTGTCAAAATTATGTCATCAACATATACAAGCATGTATAGAAGAGTGCCTGCAGACAAGTAAATAAAGAGGGAAGGATCGGTTTTTGATCCTTTAAAGCCCAACTTGTGAAGAGCTCCAGACAAGCGTTGGAACCAAGCCCTCGGTGCCTGTTTCAGGCCATACAGAGATTTGTGCAAGCGACATAAATGATTCGGCTTAGTTGGATCAACAAATCCAGGAGGCTGGCGCAAATAAACTGTCTCATGTAGGTCACCATGCAAGAAAGCATTTTGAACATCAAGTTGTCGTAAAGACCAATTTCTTGCAACTGCTAAAGAGAGAACCACACGAATCGTTGTGGCTTTGACAACTGGACTGAAGGTTTCATGATAATCAACAACAGCTTGTTGTTTAAAACCTTTGGCCACGAGACGGGCCTTGTACCGAGTGATAGCACCATGTTGATCCGGTTTAAGCCTGTATACCCATTTACAATCAACCACATTAGCATTAGAGACATGTGGTACGAATGTCCATGTACCGTTTCTCATTAAGGCTTGATATTCATCAACCATGGCTTTTTGCCACTGAGGACTCTGATTGGCAACAGCAAAGGTAGTGGGTTCATTTTGGGTGGTGGCAATGTAGGAGGAGTGAGTGTAGGCTTGATATTCTTATGTTTATCCTATCGGACTATTGATGACTATGTTTTGCATGTTGCAGTTGGACATGGCTGAGGATTGTTTGAAGCATGCAAATGATTTGAGTGGTTTGTTGCTACTTTATTCTTCTTTAGGAGATGCTGAAGAAATTGCAAAACTTGCATCTCTTGCAAAAGAGAATGGAAAAAACAATGTTGCATTTGCTTGTTTTTTTATGTTGGGTAAATTGGAAGACTGCCTGCAGTTATTGGTTGACAGGTTAGTCCTTGCATTTCATACTTTGATCCAACAGCCATATAAATTTGGCTATGATGGAATTTCTGAAATTACTCTCTGTTACAGCAATAGGATTCCTGAGGCTGCTTTGATGGCACGATCTTACCTTACAAGTAAGGTTTCAGAAATAGTGGCCCTTTGGAGAAAAGAGCTTAGCAAGGTTAATGAATTTCCTAGTCTATTATTTTCTCATGTTTGCTTAATTAGAGGTGGCAAAATGGGTGAGTTGGCAAGTTTTGTAATGGGTCAAAATTGTTCAGATAACGGTATGTGTATCAAAATGGGTCAGGTCGTGTTTGCTTGACTTGGAACACTTTTTTTCCCAAAAAGTAATATTTTAACAATTAGCGTGTCATATGTTTACAACCCATTTAACCTGTTTCCTATTTAGCTAAAAAAATTATTTTACTCGTTATAACCGTAGATAAAATATTGACCCATCAAAAGTAAATGGATCGAAAGTGCCACCTCTATGCTTAGTTTTTGGTTTAAACATGAAAATACTGTGGTTTTCTAGGAACTTTCTTTCAACCGTTCTTCCTTTTTAGGCCCATTTTACTATAATTATGTGAAATGCTAAAGACTGAGATTATATTCTAATATGTTTGATCTTTTTTATGAGTCTACTGGAGACTTTGTTTTTCATCTTTGAAGTATTACATTCATGATGCTTTGGAGTACGCGCCAATCTGCATTTGTAGTTACATCATGCGAGATTTACATAGCTTTTTTTTCCACCTTGTGTATTGTTATCAGTTAAAGTTTCTTTAGTTTTATTTTTCATTTCCAAGTAAATATTTACAAATTCTACACTATGTGAAAATATATAATTTTGGGCCGTTTGTGTGACATGATTTAACTGCAGGTTAACCAGAAGGCTGCAGAATCTTTAGCAGAGGCTGCAGAATCTTTAGCAGATCCTGATGAGTACTCGAATATGTTTGAAGACTTGAATCACGAGCTGCAGAAACAAGGTTACAATGCACATCTTTGTTTCTACTAAAAGTGGTAATTTCAACCCATTTACGTATGACCGAGTCGACCCGGGTTGGGTTTTATTTCAAAGGGTCAAATAAAAAAACATATCTAAAAGGGGAAAATGTCAAGTCAGTCAAACGGTTTGAAAGTCATCCAACTTCTATTTTTAATGCATGCAATCTCCTAACTCATCTTCATTCAAAGATTTGTTTTCATGAGCGTTGTTAGCATTAACTATTTATATCTTTTTGAAGAAAGAACAAAAGAGTGTTTTGAGGGGCCAACCCTACCCACTTTGGCCCACACTAAAATATACCCGTTTTGACACTCTAACCAACCCGCCTGACACACCCATCTTGCCACCTCTAGTTTCAACTTTCAGTTCCTTTTACCTTTCTTTAGTACAACGCACTACTTCATGTTGTCTTTATCTGGGCTGAATGAAAAATATAGGGGTATAGCCTGAAACTGGACAAGAATCTAATATATAACACTCCTTTTAATTGTTATGTACTGTTATTTAACTATTTATCCTTTGACTAGTATGTGAACCATGATATTTCGATGTTTTTCATGCTTTAGTAGGGTTGATGAATACATGAGGTTTTAAATGAATTCCTGAAAGTGATTGTGACATTAATAAATAAATTTCCCTCAATTTTTCTTTAGAGGTCATTACCCTCCAGCAGTAGAGTATGTGAACCATGTTGATAGATCACATGTTACCCTAGTGGAAGCTTTCAAACACATGCAATTGGATTGGATGTTGAGGAACCACATGAAAATGGAGAATTGGATCATGAGGTACATTTTTGTCTTGATATTTGTGTTTCTCCTATACTAAGGGATTTATAGTAACGAGGTCTTGCTAAGATTAGTTTTATACATACCCTTCTGAAGTTCTAAACCGCGGGATTTTTTTTATGATTTTATATTGCTGAATGTTATGCTGTCATTCTCTTATTGATGTGTGATTACAGTTTTGGTAAGATTTTCACATCATATTTTTTACCGAAAATGTGGTTTACCCTCTCCATTGCCTCATTCATATTCATCAGTTATGCCTCATAAATTAGGAATTCCCCCAATATCTATACTATATAATAAACTAGGTTAAAGCCCATGTTTTACATGGGTTAAATAAATATAACTTGTTATAAAACAGTATTTTTTATGAAAATTTGTATGTTGATGTTATTAGTCATCTGTGAAATAAGAAATAATTGAAAATTTCTTATGATTAGGAATTCCCCCAATATCTATACTATATAATAAACTAGGTTAAAGCCCATGTTTTACATGGGTTGAATAAATGCAACTTGTTATAAAACAGTATTTTTTATGAAAATTTGTATGTTGATGTTATTAGTCATCTGTGAAATAAAAAATAATTGAAAATTTCTTATGATTTAATAAATTTTAATAAAATATTAGAATATATATCAGATTTTTATTTATTTAACATCATCAATATTTAATAGGAGATAAAGTCTAAAACAAAAGGCTATATTTAATCAGAAGTCGACACGTAGCAAGTATAGTAATTCATTTATTATAATATAGGTTGGAAACCATGTATATTATACATGGTGAATAAATGTAGTGTTATAATACTTAGTAATAAAGATCTAATATTACATATTTTTGACATATTACATAATTTTTTAATACAAATTTTGGAAACGTTATATAGTTATTTTAAAAAAATGTTTTTATAAAAAGAATGAAAGAAATGTTCAATTTCTAAAAATGTTTTATGAACAAATCTATTTTTTAATTAAAAAATATTTTATAAAAATAGTTATAAAAATCAGTATTATTTAATAGGAGAAAATTATAATTTTTTTATTGAAACTTCTAACATTAAATAGGAGAGAGAGGCGGGAAAAAAATATTAAGGATGAATATGGGAATGACATGTGGCACCCAAAACCTTTATTTATTAGTATGTATAGATAAAGGTTTACCAATGCCACGTGTCGCCTCCATATTCATCCTCATAAAAATTTTCTCGCCTCTCTCTCATAATAAATACATTTCCATATTTTTAATAATAATATATTTTTAAACAAATTATTATTTATACTAATAAAACACATTTGTCTTAAATTATCTCATATTATAAGAAACTTTGAAATGTAATTATTTAGCTAATGTTTTCAATCAAATTGTAAATGAAAGTCAAATTACATTGAATAATATTTAATGTATTTTTAAACTCAATTATATATTAATTTTTACATATTTTTTTATTTTATTTTATATTGTTAGTATATGTAATACATTTTCCAACTATAAGATACATATATAAAGATTTAAGAAGTTTATGTATTGATATTTTTCACCCTGTGTAGTACACAGGTTCTAAGCTAATATATATATATAAGTAACAAGACATCACTCTAGACAAGAAATAAACGAAAGGTGGAAATGAAAGGGTTCGCTTTTCTTGTGCAAAGATTTCAGGGTGCAATTTCGACCCATGATTAAAGGTGCTTTTGGGTCAGATAGGAACAAAACAGTCAAGCATATTTTATATCTGATATTTTTAGGGTGCAATTTCGACCCATGTACTTTTAAATGGGTCGATATCTCAAACTGGTAAAGTCAAAAAGTTTAGTTTAAAGGAGAATGGGTCAAGCGGGTTGAAAGTCTACTTTTTAATTCATATAACCTTCTAAATCTTTTTTATTGTTAAGATTTTGATTATTATTGTAACAATATTATACTTAATCAATTAACATATTGGTTATTTGAAAAAAAGTTAACGAAATGGACAAAATTGCTCGAGGGTCAACCCAACCTTAGCCCATTTTGACTCCTAAAATGACCAGTTTCAATCCGTGACCCACCCAATCATTTTTCCCTCAATTGAAGGTGGTTTTCAAATCCAAATTTTGTAAATTCAGAGATTCATCATATATATATCCTTTTTGCTGCTAATGTCAATAAGCATACAAATAAATGATCTGCCTCTCTGTTTTAGGTGCCTTTGAACGACAAACGGAGAAAGGCCGAATGTGGAATCAACGATCGAAGTTCAGGGTGGTGTAATTTTGTAGCTGGTCGAATAGCGTAATTTGGGGAATATAAAATATAAACTTGAGCTTCAGTTTGAGTTTGGGTTTCATAGTCTTGAGTTTTTATTTATTTTGCAGGTAGTTGTTGATGTCTCACGTGTAACAAATAAAAAGGTTTGTATTTGAAGTTTGATATATATTGATCAAAATTGTACTACAGCATGAACAAAGTTTTAAGAAAAGATATTAGTGAGTCAAAAGCAAACAAATGTCGACCTATCAATTTTTTTTAATAAAGGTATTCAGGATCGTAACTTTTTTATAGTTTAATACCTCAATATCGTTGGTAGCGTAGAGGGATAAAATGTATGAAAATATATTGTGACCCCCGAGTTAAAAAGTTTGCTACAAAAATTCTTTAAGATTTAAAATAAAAAGATGTTCCCTTTATCAAGAGAAAATGTTTATAACTTTATGAGAAGATAAATATTTATAAAAAAAAACTTTAGATATTTCATTGACAATACTAATAACAACATGCCATCAACGTCAAGAAACAACCTCCACCAAAGTGGTTGAGTTGTTTACAGTGATAAAGACTCATAGGGATCATCCAAATTCAAGAAAACTAAAAAAAGTAATCATAAAAGTAATAAAATAAAGTGTTGAGAGTAAAATTTATTTAATTTATAATCATAGAAAAGTTTTATAATTAATATAGGTAGAAGAATTTATAAAGGTATAAAATTTGTAAATCGCCTTTTAATTCCATCATCAATATATTTAACAGAGATCATATAAATAAAGAAAGAAGTGTGTTACATTCTACAATTTTTTTATTAACAGTAAAAATATACGTCTGATGTTGACTATTTTATTAGTCTTTTGACGAAAATTACATAAAGGGATGTAAGCTTTGACAAAACTTTATTATTCCTTTAAAAATTTACAACAATCTAATGTGTGACTTCTATTAACATGTCTTGTAACAACCATACATTTCTATCTTTTTAACTACATCATCATTATATTTATCGGAGATTAAATAAAGAAGGGTGTTACCTCTAACAAATTTTATTAATCATAAAAAAAGAGTTACATTATAATGTTGACGACAGACCAACAAGGAGCGTTGCATGTGTATTATTCAAAACAAAGTTAAACGAATACAATGATATCAACTCGTTTTTTTTCTAAAGTCTAGACTACACCATTACCTAACCTAATCATCTTCTATTTAATAAAAATACATATTTAATTGCGTAAATAATAACCCGTGATTTCTGTATGAAAGTAGAAGGGTTTATTGGTATTAGATTATAAATACATGAATAATATATACAATTGAAAAACTGAAAGGGCGTTTGACTGTAAATTACCCTTGCAATTTCCACCAGTTTCAGACATCTCTCCATCACTCTCACAATCAAAAACTCCATTGAAGACTAGTGTTCTTCAGCTACAGAAATCGCACACAGACACACTTCTTCCTGTGAAGCTGCGAAAAGTTCGAAAATCTGACGTTTTCACCATTTCCTGCTTCTAATTCGTCAGATGATTGAATTGACATTGTTCATCCGTCGATCTGTAGAAGAAAACAAAATTACGAGGATTAAGCTGTCATCCGTGGTGAAATTCAACTTGCGCAGCTTCAGAGATCGTCTCTTCGATCTGTATGAACTTTTCAACGGAACCGGTACTCCGTTACAACTTGTAATTGAATCAAATTGATGTTTACTTTATTGAATTGTTTGATTTCAAATTTCAAATGCGAGTTGATTATAGTCAAATCTAATTTGTGCGAAACATGATATATTGTGTTCATAAAACTAGTATTTTGAAATTATTGCAAATTTGAACTGAGATAGTGAGATGCTGCGGTAATTGATTCTTAAGTTGTATTTTCAAAACGTTTAGGTCTGAAATGTGTACTCAATTGTGTAGGTCTGTAGGATGCAACTATAGGATCTGTATAAGAGTGATTTCCCCATATTATATTGGATAAATACTGTCATAATCTAAGGACTGATGTGCTATGAGCATATGTTGCTTGAAGTTGATTGAAAGAGGATATGGATGAACATAATCGAATAGATGTGCAAAGAAACTCAGGAAGACAATCATCGCGACCGGTGTTAAAATCTGTATTATCTGGTAAATCAACACCTAGAGGTAGAAGTTCTCCTTCATTTAGAAGATTAAATTCTAGTCCAAACCCTAGAAGGGATGGGAGAGTCAATGGATTCAATACTAACTGTTTTAGAAGCAATAGGATAGTACTTTGGTTGCTTTTGATCACTCTTTGGGCTTATGCTGGATTTTGTATCCAATCAAGGTGGGCCCATGGTGATAACAAGGATGGTATTTTTGGGGGAAATGATGAGATTGAAAAGAGTTTTGACTTGAGTGTGAGTAAGATCAATATCAGCAATGTGTTGACAGATGATGTTAAGATCAATGTCAATCAGTCTGATGTGAAGGAGATGGATATGGCCATGGAGACGAATGGCAGTCGTGGTGTGTCACACAACATTTTATCTGTGAAGAAAAGGAAAAAAAGATCTAGACGTGGTTCTAGTTCTCGTGCCAAACGTGGTAATAAGAAAAAGGTTTTGGAAACTGAAAACAGTAAAGAAGTTGAAGTTCTAGAAGAGGAAATTCCCCAAACGAATGCTACTTATGGGATGCTAGTCGGCCCGTTTGGTTCAATTGAAGGCAGAGTTGTGGAATGGAGTCCTGTGAAGAGATCAGGAACATGTGATAGAAAAAGTCAATTTGCTCGGCTTGTTTGGTCAAGAAAATTTGTTTTGATATTCCATGAGCTTTCAATGACTGGAGCTCCACTTTCAATGATGGAGCTAGCTTCAGAGCTTTTGAGTTGTGGAGGCACTGTTTCTGTAGTTGCTCTTAGCAGAAAGGGTGGATTGCTTCCAGAACTTTCTAGAAAAAAGATCAAAGTTCTTGAGGATA
Organism: Smallanthus sonchifolius; assembly: GCA_023525975.1. NCBI lineage: Eukaryota > Viridiplantae > Streptophyta > Magnoliopsida > Asterales > Asteraceae > Smallanthus > Smallanthus sonchifolius. Next base: position 1,821,933 of record JAKNSE010000034.1, on the reverse strand, counting down.
AAGATAAGCTCAGTTATAAGGCTGCCATGAAAGCAGATCTTGTTATAGCAGGTTCAGCTGTCTGTGCATCATGGATTGGTGAGAGCTTTTTCTCATTTTCTTTTTTTAGTCTCTTAGTGCATTAAATCATTTTTTAGTTTTTTTTTATAAAAACATTTTTTCGCTTTTTCGTAAAATGTTTTTTTAACTATTTTAGCCCAAAAAAAGTTTTTAAAATAGTTAAGAAAACATTTTACAAAAAAGCTAAAAAAACGTTTTTATAAAAAAAAACTTAAAAAATGTTTTTAAAAGCGTTTTATGAAAATATATTTTTAGAAAATTTGTAAACGTTTTTAAAAAGGTTCAAAAAAGACGTTTTTACTGGAAAAAAAACTAAAAAAATGATTTTAAAAAAGTAAAAAAAAACGTTTTTAAAAAAGTAGAAATTTTTTTTTATGAAAAAGCCTAAAAAAAGTTTTTATTGGACTGAAAAGGTTAAACTAGTTCACTTAGAAATAAAATGACTAAAATGTCCCCATACTTAACAGAAAAAGTTAACAGGATTAGTGTCATGGACTGAAATGGTTACAAAAAACAAACCTCAGGGGTTGATATGTTAAAAGATTCTTTTTTGGACTAAAAGGGTTAAATAGGCCAAACCACAGGGGCCAAAAACGAAATTTACTCAAGAATTTATTTGCAAATAGATCTTCATAAGAATCTCCAAATCCATACATAAGAAAATTTATACTTCAAGATGAAAAAGGTTAAATACATTTCTTTTGTATGCATTTTTGTGACCTTTTATGACAATTAGTTAAATGATTACAGAACAATATCTTGATCACTCAGTGGCGGGAACACGTCAACTTGTTTGGTGGATAATGGAAAACAGGCGGGAGTATTTTGATCGATCTAAGCTTGTTCTTAATCGTGTAAAACAATTGGTATTTCTTTCTGAATCACAATCTAAACAATGGATGGCTTGGTGTGACGAAGAAAATATTAAATTTAAATCTGCACCCTCTCTTGTTCCACTTTCAGTCAATGATGAGTTAGCTTTTGTAGCTGGCATTTCTTGTTCCCTAAATACCCCTGCATTCACCACTGAAAAAATGCTTGAAAAGAGACTTTTGTTAAGAAAATCAGTTAGAGAAGAAATGGGAATAAAAGATAGTGATATGCTTGTTATGGCATTAAGCAGTATAAACCCTGGAAAGGGTCATTCATTGCTTCTTGAATCCGTACACCTGGCAACTAATAAAAAACCAGGTGGAATGATTGGTGATGGTCAAAACTTCAAAAAAATGTTGAGAGGGAGTGATGAAAAGAAGGAGAATGATATTAAGCTCCTGATTGGTTCAGTTGGGTCCAAGAGTAATAAGGTTATTTATGTCAAATCACTTCTCGGTTTCTTATCAAATCATTCAGATTTGCAAAATTCAGTGATGTGGACTCCTGCAACAACACGGGTCGCCTCACTTTATTCTGCAGCAGATGTGTATGTTATAAATTCCCAGGTATTATACTTCTTAATAATACCTCAAGTAGTTAACTACAGATTCTGTTTGCTTATAACTTATAAGTTGTGCAGCTTTGTGTTATATCTCAAACGGTTGAATAAAAATTTAGCTAAAAGCAGGAACAGGTCAAATGGGTTGAAAGTTGCCCAAAATCTATTTTTAAGCATGCTTTAATCATTTTATTCAAAGATTTAGATTGTTGCTGTAATAATATTGTTTTTATAATCATATAAATGTAACATTTATTTACACAAAAAGTTTAAAAGTTTTTCGATCCTTTGCTATTAATGGCCCATTTTGATTTGAACACTTTGACCCATTACCTAACCTGCTCGACCACACATTTTGCGGCCTCTAATTTGTAGTCAGGACATTCATTTGATTGTATCTATGTGATTGTTTATGAAAAATGCGGTCACGAGATGTTGCATAGTGTCATATGTTCTGACATGTTTCTTTTAAACAAAAGAAGCAAATAATTAGCTTATTAAATAAGGGTAAACTTGTAAAATCGAAACTACAAAAGAATAATCCGTTTGAAATTAGCCATTTCAAACCGCTTATTGAAAACAACTTATGTTACTCTAAAATGAACATATAAGCATAAACATTTTTCTGCATCCAAAAACTCAAAACTGTTAACTGCTTTTAATCTAACACGATACGCAGGTAAATTCTTTAAATAAGAAATCCCGAAACACCCAAATTTGAAAAGGAAAATTTGACTGATTAAATGAACACAGGGGATCGGAGAAACATTTGGAAGAGTGACAATCGAAGCGATGGCATTTGGTATTCCGGTAAAATATATCCATATTATGCTTCTTTATATTTTATTCAGTTTTTTCAGTTAATATAATGCATCTTTTTAGATTCTCGTTATACCCTTGTGTTTGTTGATTAGGTGCTAGGAACAGATGCAGGAGGTACCAAAGAGCTTGTTGAACATAATGTGAGTGGTCTTCTACATCCCACTGGGCGTCCAGGAACCACTGTTCTTTCCAAACACCTTCAGTATTTGCTTAAAAACCCATCAGAACGACGACGTTTGGGACTTGAAGGGAGAGAAAAAGTGAAGAAAATGTACTTGAAAAAGCACATGTACAGGATCTTTTGGCAGGTTCTTTATAACACCATGAAAGTAAAGTAAAATATCTATAACAGCTTTTATTTAAATTCTGTCATGATAAAGAATTAATTTAAAATGGTTTTGAATTCAGGTTTTGAAATTGTTTATATGATTTTGAATAAATAACCCATGCGGGTGGCGCACTGCAGTTTAGCGCATCTAGCACAGGTTTCAGGTTCGAATCCGGTTTCCACTGGTTTATGTCTTTAACTTACCTCTCTGACGCAAACTGCATTTTACAGTCCTGTGAGTTTTTGTAAAGTTTCTTATGCCGCAAACACCATTGTTGAAAATCCTTATTTGCATATCGAATGTTTTCATAACCGGACCGGATAGTGAACCGGCCGTCTTTGAGGTCCACTGGTCGGACCGGCTGGATCGGGTTTAAGAAACCGTATTACATCATGAATAATATAAAAATTAAAACTATTTATATACATACAAGATATAAAAACGTGTTTTGTTTATGTAAATTTTCAATTTTAATGACATATAAAGGTTTAAATAAATAAAATATGCAACTTGAAATAATAAATTAATCTGAAAATTAGATTTTGAAAGAAAAAATAAAAAACTTTGAAATCCGGTCCGATCACCCACTCTGCTTCACCGATCCGACCGGTAACCCCGTCCGACTGGTACGGTTCGGTTCTGAAAACATTAACTGTATCAACTAACAAATATTTCAAATTACATTAAGACGTAATCGTTCAATTTCAAAAATCTAAGTTGCGTTTAAAAACTATCACATTGTTTCTAAACTTCCAAACAGCAACCGGACTGTATATGGCCGGAATATTCCTCTGGCATCTCCACCTTTACCCACGTGGACCTCTCCACATCCAACACGTACACCCCATGGCTCCCACCAAATCCATCAGATCCAACGGCCAACAACTGCCCTCCACACTCGATCATACAAGTCACACTGATCATATCGCTTGGTATCCTCGTCCCAGAGGAATGATCCAGTGCGACCACCGCACCATCGTGATACACATAAATCACCCCGTTACCACCATCCACACATGTTCTCGGACACGTGTCAGCTAATAAAAAATCTTCACTAGGGTCCCACCGCCACGTCAACAAGTCAAAAGCCTCTGCGCTTTTCCCAAACTGCCCTTGCTGTAACGTCTTGTACCCACCAATGACGTAAAATCTGCCAAGGTGGAACACACCTTTGCACTCGTCACGCTCATCTGCCATGTCAGGTAGTACGGTCCAATTATCTTCCGCCACGTCATACATCATACCTGACCGGAGCGCATTCTTCTCAGTATCATGCCCGCCGGCGACAAATATTCTCCGATCAGTATCCGACGCACATCCAAAAAACGACCTTCTACACCCTGGCATATCGGGCCCACGCTGCCACGTAGCAGACGCAAAGCTGTACACGTATACAAAACGCGAAGCATCCCAATTCTCCGGGTTTAACCCGCCCATAACCACAAGATTAAACCCGACCGGAACAATCTGGCAAAAAAGCGGCAGGCCGTCGGAAAAACGGGGAACCGGCGGCAACTTGCTCCAGTTACCGGTTTCCGGCTCGTAAACCGTGAGAGAGTAAGCCGGTGCAGCCGAATACTTCCGTAAGCCGTGCTTCCGGTTCGAATCAGCCGGAGACTGCACCATGACGGCGAGGCGACGGCTGAGTCCAGCGGACTTGCGGTGGTGACGAAATGAAGGAAGGTCGATCTCATGCTTCCATCTCCGGCAGACGGAAGCGGCGGAGGAGAAGTGGTTGTAGGGAAGACGAATGAGACAGTCTAAAGCGATATCATTGGGAAGACCGGGAATGAGGTCCATAATTCAGATTTGAAAGAATTGCAGATAAAAGGTGAGATGAGGAGTTAAAGAAGAGAGACGGGGGAATCAATGAATGCGTGACGATGAAGCATTGGAGGTTAAATAGTGAGGAAAGGTGTATAAATTTAAAAAAAAAATGTTTCTTTTCATGATAAGAATATTTATGTATAAAAACTATAATTATAAAGATAAACATAAATAAATTCTAAATATTTAATAATAAACGAGCCGAGCTCTGGGTTTAGAAAGAACCTATGAGCCGAACTTGAATTTAGGCGGGCTCAGACACGACTTGACTCCGTTATCATGATAATGTCTATCTTGAGTTTAGGCGGGCTCATACACGAGTCGGATAACTAGTTTTTACCCCTCGGGCTTCGCGGCGGTTGGTTTGACTTGTTTGCGTGAATAAAACTTACATCGAATCTCAAACTAGTTATAGCATACGATACCAAAAAAACTCGAATTTGAATTGAACTTATTTTCAATAAAAATTAAACTAGAACGTTGACCAAAAAAATTTCAGAAAACAACGCATTCCGTTATTTAAAAAAACTTTACGAACGATAGTTATCATAGAAAACGGTGTCGGGTCCGTCGTTAAAAAAATTTAAACAAAAACATAGTTGCAATGGTAAAAATAATGTTAATAGAAACGAAACATGAAGCTAAATAATAAAATAAACGAATTAAAAAAATACCGCTTAAGGTCGTCAAAAACCATAAGGCAAATACCGATACGGATTTCGATAATACCAATATCAACAATGATGTTGCTCGCCCATAATATCAACAATGATGTTGCTCGCCCATAATAGGTTCGGCTAGTAACGGTACCAAAAACGAATTAAGAAAATACCGCTAAAATATTCATTTTGTCCTTATTACTACTATTAATAGATGAAGGTCGGTTCCGTGACTTTTATGACTTTCAAAATGAGCCACCAAAGTATGGTTATTTGTAAAATGCCATGTTATACTTTTCTGTCTTTAAAGTTTTTATTTCCTTTTTTTTTGTTTTCTTTTTCTTTTATTAATCTTTAAATTTTTTATTTTCTTTTTGGTTTGTTTTCTTTTTCTTTTATTAATCGACTTAAATTTAACAAAACATTATTTAATTAAATTTGATATGGTTTTTCCCTTCTATTATCTAAGTAAAATTCTGTAAAAAAACTAACGAACCGAAGACGTTTTTTGGGTATGTTACGACTATAGTTTTTGGGTATTCTCTTTCGTTTGTTATGACGAGTGAATCGAAACCAATCGCGTTCCCGTCCGCCGCAGCGCGAGGAATTAAAATCTAGTTTCTTTAAAAGACAAAATGTGTAGTTTTACTATTCTTTTCTTCTTTCTTTTTGTTTTTATTTTTTTAATTTACTTTCCTTTTTTTTCTTTTAGTTTTCTATTAGTTTTATTTTATAAACTTATTTAAATATTATTAATGATTATTTTAGCTCTTTTCTATAAAATATGGTTTTCGATGTGATTTAAGGCCTAATGGAATAAAGTGGGATACGCAAGCCAAAGTGGACAAGTTACCATGATATCATGTACGATTGGCTATAGACGTGACTAATCTCTGACACGGCTATAATTCTACAAAAGTATATCGTATCCGAAAAAATTAACTAGTTTCATGATATTGTATTTAATCATTTATAAACTCTTTTTTTTTTTTTTTTTTGAACGGCAAAAAAAAAATAATAATAATATATAAACGTGACTATAGACGTGAAATTTAAATTCTATTCATTGACATGCTTGGTTGGCTAAGAAATAAAATTGGAATTAGAACTAATTCCAACAAAATCTTTCAACTAATGAAATTCAAAATCATTCAACATTTTTAATGAAAATTAGAATCTCTCACCATTTTAAGAAGTAATTTTGTATTATAGGTATTTTTATATTCCAATTCCATTAATAAATATGCTAACAAAAAATAATAAGTGATAACATGTTATCACTTATATTTTGGTTCAAGGTCACGACCCATCATGTAGCGCGAGGAACAATCACTAGTTTATTACAATTGACATCTCATTGTTCTCAAACGTTCCCTCAAAACCAAACTGTTTGGTGCCATGCGTTTTAAATGTTAGAACCTAAAATAAGGTTTTCCGTTCTTTGTATTTGTTAACCACTTATCCAAATATATGATAAATTCGATATAACGAATCCTTTGTTGATTAAAAATAATAACTAGCTGGTTATACCCGTGTTCCGTGACGAGTGTTAATAGTTGAAAACCATAAAATCGAATAATGATACCGGTTCCAATAATGTCAATATCAGCAGAGATTATGTTCATTCATAATAGGTTCGGTTTATCACAATAACACTACGGTAATGGGACACACTATAGGCTACGAGAAAAAAAAAAGTCGATTTTGAATGCAACTCCGTTCTAAAAAAGATATCGGAATGTTAACAAAAAAACTAAAAACAGTTGCGCACTCCGTTTTTCGAAAAAAAGTTAACGAACGAAAGTTATTAATGATATCCACAACCGACTCGTCGTAATTTCATACGTTTCTTTTATGTATTTAGCTACGATTCTTTTTTGTAATTAGTCACGTTAAGATTCGCATCCCGTCGCGGAAGGCGAGGCAAAACTTATTCAACCACGTTTACTTTTGTACTTAATTATGTTAATAACACCATCTAAACTGTCTAAGGTTTCTTGCCACGGAGCGGTTGGTAAATTTTCTAATTGTACTCCTTGTGAATTTTCCCAACATATGATATTTACCAATTTAACCCTTCAAGTGTAAATTGAAATTTCACAAGTATAAAAGTGAAATTTTCCAAATAATTCACTTTTTATTCATTCTCATATAATAACAAAAAAATGTTACATTGGATTTTCAAGGTAAGTACTTAGTTATACAGCATCTCCCTAATTTTATAGTAATCAATATTTTTCTCTCGAATAAATATACAGATTTATAATTCCATCATAGTATATTGGTAAAAATGTTTTAAAGAACATTACCCTTCTACCCTTTCTAGTCTATCGGCCACCATTTCATCATTTAAATTTTTAATTGAATAATATGGTTTAAAAGAAGCTACTAAAATGGAATCTTGTATTCTTGTGGATGATAAGACATGGAATTTCTAACTCGGCTTTCATATTATATGATAAACTTTATTTCATAAATTATTTTTCAATAAAAAAGATTGTTCAAAACAAAAAAACAATCAAAGTATCAATTATTAATATTTAGGTATTAATATAACTTGACGTGGAGTAACATTTATGAATCAAATGATGTGAGATTTACTTATTAATCCAATAAAAAAATAAACGAATCAATTTATGTTCACATCATAAACTTTTTAATATGTTTAGTATTTGTTTAAAAGGTTTTTTTATCCATTAAATGATTGTTTAATATAAGATAATAATTTAAAGATTTATATAACATAAAAAAATATAACATACTTTCTTATTTCTTATGATAAAAGTTTCTTACCCCAATTTTGGAATACCAGAACTTTTATACTTCTCTACAATACACGTGCATTTGAAAAAGATTAAAATAATGGCTAGTAACCTTTAAACGGATCAGAACTTGATGAATTGACATTCCAAATAAGCAAAAATGATGACACTGATAATTTTCTAATCATATGAGATGATATGGATTCACATGTAGAACGACAAAACTAATGAGGTATGTTTCACGTCAACAAAAGAGTCTATGTCAACAAATAAGAACATCAACGTAACCTCCATATTTGTAATAAGTATGCTAGTAACTGACGTTTATCGCTAATTTCATATAAATGTACGTTTTAAACAAGTTCAGAGAGTTTAATGTACCAGATATAGGTTGACGAACTTTTTCACGCATAATGAATAAATACGTTGATTTTTTTCGCATTAAGTCTTTAATATTATCCTAAATCAACTCTAAATGACATAAAGTTGCAATATTTCCTAAGTATGATTTAAAAGTGAACAATGTTACTCTAAATGTTTTTAATTGATAGAATTTAACTTGTAATATGGAAATGTTTAATTAAACACGGCAATAACAATCAATAACTTGAATTACACATTAACACTGACATTATAATTCAACATAATAATTTATAGGATTGTTTACATGTCGAAAACCAGATCACACAAAACCCAAGATTGAAGGATTTTGTGGACCAAAAATTTGATCAGAAAATACATAGATCGGTCTTGATTTGATCCAGTTACCTGATCAAATCAAGACCAACCAGAAAAACCAATTTTGATCGGTTATTGCACACACATGATCATTTACGTACAATTCTTAATATTAAGGCCTTCTGTTTGATCATCAGGAGCATATGATGTCATTCTTATAAGTTAAAATGTTGTAGAGGCATTAGTATGATACAATCTTTACATTTATGAACTGGTCAAGTCAAAGTCAAAGTCAATTCTCATTATCTAAGTCAAACGACTGTCGTCTCCTTAAACTCTCAAACACAGCCGATGACCTCCCCTTATGCCGAGCCACACCACCTGTTGACGGTTTAAGCCTAGGTGCGTTCATGGCACTAAGTGACGGGGTCCCTGCACCCTGGTTCACATCCCTCAAGACCGACTTAGCAGTGGCTTCGGCCAAAGCACCAGCAGCTGTTGATCTGGCCTTTTGTAACTCGTATTTTTGCATGTCGTAAACAAGCTCTTTTTGTAACTGTTTGTCGGCGACAAGCATCTCTTCGATCTCGTTTTTGTAATCTTTAAGGAGGATTCTAAGACAGTCCATTAAAGATCCTGTGAGTGGGCTGTTTTTGCTCTCCAGTAGACGTTTTAGTTCTATGAAGATGGGGATTGTGTTTTGAATTAAGCTTTTCTTGACGACTTGGGTTATAACTCGTCCTTTGATGGCGTTTTCTGGAACGTCTTCCTCGATTTCTGATGATTCGGTTGATGATGAACCTTTGTTTGTTGGGATTTTGATCTCTTTACAAGAAAGAATCTGAAATGCATCCTGTTATTTGAAACAAAACGCTGTTTGTTATTATCAAAACCAGTGATTGAAAATTGTATAATGGCGTTAAAGTGAACAGATAAATAACTAAAATTTGAAAATCTGACAAGAAACAGTTGAATAAACTTTATTATTGTTGCAATTTTCAGGAATAAGGCTGTTCTAATATCCAAAAACTACTATGGTTTTCACACAAATGTTTGGATTAAATGGTTATGTATCCTTTTAAATTTAATAGTAAAAGTAAATAAAATAAAATCAGTTATCAGTTACTAATAATATCATGTTTTACTAGTAACTGATATTATTTTATTTTAGATGCGTATATATGATATTTATTTCAAACTTTTTGAAAGAATATGTACTGTATTATAAAATTTTGAACTTTTTAAAGGATATATATGAAAATGACCTTAAAACTTTATTCTAGTTTAATTGGTTGAAATTTGAAAAGGAAACAAATAAAAGCATGAGATAATTTCAGTCAATCATTTTACCAAATTTGCAGCTTGTTCAAGAAATGAAAACAAAATAAACAAATTATATCAATATACTACAGAAAAAAGAAAGTTATTTGAAGATTACCTGTAGAACAGACTGGCTGGTAACATCCTCAATTTTGAGCATACCATCTGATGCAGAAGCTAATATCTCTGCACATACTTTTGCAAAGGTAGCCAAAAGATGTTCCGGAGCCATTTGTTTCAATAAAGAAACATATATATGCATTCTTTGACTTCTTGACCTTTCATCATTGCCTCTAAAAGGTAAGCAAAAACAATAACATGTGAAAATATTTCACAGGAAACAAAAAAGAAGTTATTCGAATATTGACCCGACAAATTGTTACCGGATGGAAAAAAGCTGGCTTTCTTTTTGAGAACTCAAAGGATTGCTTTGTCCGGTATGGGCATTACAGTCATTTAGCACAAAGATTGCTTCAACAAAGCTGTTATAAGCTAAAAGTGGTGCCTTGACTGTAAGAAGATGCATACACAAGGCAAATGAGCATTTGCAAATTGCAAGGGTAATATAGTCAACTAAGTGTTAAAGAACTTTCACCTTTTAATATATTCCCAAAAAGAAAATCAGCAAGTTGTCTTATTTTCTCTGATTCATCAACAAGTGATAACAGAAATCTAAGAAATAGCACACCTCTCCACTTCACATAGTCCCTCTAAACATATGATAAATTCCGAAGTGTTAATCGAATAATCACCATGTCATTGACCTTAAAAGATGAAATACATAACCCAAAAATGTTGATTTAAGATTACCTGTAATAATCTGCAGAGAAGTGTAAAAGTTTGTCTTCTAACCAGTTCACAGGGATCACGAAGACATTTGGTAATGTTTGGTATATAACTATGAGATTTAAAAGAACACGTGTGAGTATTTCATAATATGTATTATATAAATGAAAACCACTCAATAAATATGAACAAATTTAATATATAAAAACTATCTTATAGGCATCCCATCGCTTTGATCATGGAGCGGACGAGAAGAATGGGAAGAGCTGATTCATAGAGCAGAAGAGATGAACATAATTGTCTCAAATACAGTTATCCATTGAAATATGATATAAGTGCCAAAAAGTGGTTCATTTGTTTCTAATATATACATATACACACACACACACAATGAACTAGTTTTTAAGAGAAGATAATGTACATGAGCCTTACCAATCGACCAAAGCAGTATAGCGGACACAAAAATCAGTCATCATTACCACAATGTTGTTACGAAGTGATGCAATGTTGCTCTTTTCCATCTCCTGTATCAAGAATGTTTATATTACATTGAAGAAAATGGGGGAAAATATTGAAAATTATCAAACCACATTTCTTAAAGAAATAAAAAAACAAGACAAGAAATCAACAAGTGAGACTTTTGAAGTTTGAACCAAGTGGTTATGGGTCCAACAATTAACAGTTACATGGGTGTATATTTCTTGTTTCTTTTCTAATTGTTTTTGAGCATTTTCAACTGCATGGTTTATCTGTTCTTGCTGCAAATTTTTGAGACTTGCGTATTTTCAACTGCATGTATTTTTCTTGTTTCTTGTTTCTTCAACTAAGTTGTTTTAGCATTTCTCATGAAATAACACCTAATATAAGACAGCTGCCATGACATCATATTTACCTTTACAAAACACTAAAAGTGTCATATTTACTCACTTCATAGTAAATAAACTAAAATTGATTACTTATAAGTTATAATTTATTTCACTGAATAAAGGAAAAGAACATTATGCATTCAAATGGTTCACAATGATAACATTTTCTTTCATATTCATTTATTTAGTGAAACATATTGTTATAAGTAACTAATTTGAATTATTTACAAAATAACAGATAAATGTGATATTTTGTGTTTTCAAAGGGTAAATTAGTAAATATGACATCATGAAATTTTGAAATTTGAGAAGGATGTACATGGAATAAATACTTAACCACAAGTCAAATTCTTCCCATATTTTGGTGAAAGAAAGTAATGAAGCAAGACTAACCTGCACAAACAGCGGAATATAACGCTTTGCAAGTTTGCCATCAGCGAGACAAATTTTGCCCATTGCTACCCAAGCTTGAATGTATAACGAAGGGTCTGTCTGCTTAAAAGACACTAATACCCCTGGTAACTTCTTGTTTTTTGGGTCAGAAATTCCTGATGTGATAATATTATGCAGATCAGGAATGATTGTTTTCAAATCAGCCGAAGGGCAAACAATAACAAGTGATCCAATGGTGTAAACGGCAGTAGAAGCTTGAGCTAATAATTTTGACATTGTTGTTGATGATCTATTACCCTTTCGGGTCCCACTTGGAGGTGTAAACAAGCTATTATTTTTGTTAATTTCTGAGTCTTTCGTCATGTATGTTTGAAGAGCTTTAGAAGCTTTAGAAAGTAGCTGGTGGACCCACTTGTTCACAAGTATATCAGCTTCCTCTGGGTCTTTAGCCTTTCTTTTGCACAATGTTTTCAGTGCTTTCACATGAGCATCAACCTGCCATCATGTAACATCATTTTTCACATTGTAAATGCATTACAATTGAGCAGTTGACTATCCAAACTATTGTATTTGGTTTTTCTTTGTAAACAAACCATTGTTCTTGATATGCCAAAAAAAAACTTGGCAAGAATGAGTATCTAGAGTGTTTTTTTATTTAAAGTTCCACAGCTTGTCTGCTTTTGGAAAAAAAAAATTAATAAAAAAACCCCTAAATAACCAGATTAACTGTTTAAACAAGCAATCCTAATACCCCTTACAAAATTCAAAAGATGGACAAAGGAAGTTTTGACCAGTCAGCCCAACCCAACCTGTAGGGATCCACTCATTTTGCCAACCATGGACAGACCCATTTTGCCACTTGTAAATTGCTACAAAAATTTAATCTTTCATCTAAGCAACAAGTACCTCCATAGAATGCATGCTGAAATCCTCGATTCTTTTGAGCAAATTATGAGCTAGATCTGCTGCAGCTTCAGCAGGCAGTTCAAAAGACACATTAGAAATCGTCTGTAATAAAAATACACGATCACCAGCCCAATCAACAGAATTAGATTCTATGTCTTCCTCTTCAAGTGGTGTGTTTGATGATTCATGTTTATCAAGAAGCTGCCAATGGTGATACAAAAACTCCCAATCAACTGCTTTCAAGAGGAACCCTGAAACTTCCGATAACAGGAACCATGCACCAGGTGGTGCTAACCACTTTTCTATCGGTTTAGAATCAGTTAACCACATAGACTCAGACTTCTTGATTATGTTTTGAAGAGAAACTGCAACTTTGGGCTTAAGTTTTTTCTTTTTTCCAAGATTAGTACAGATCTTTTTGACCCATGGGCTCACTTCCCCATTGCAGGTTTCTTTTAGTAGACCCAAGACTCCATCAGATAGTGACAGGTCATCAACATTAGATCCAGCTCGTGAAATACCATCCAATACTAGTTCTAGAAACAAATTTTCACATTCTTCTTGGATGCTTGTTTCATTGTCAGTTATTAAACGTGGAACCGACTGTAACCACTCCTTAGTTACATTTTCATCATCAAACTTCCTGAAGGTCTATCAAAAAGATACAAAGAAAAAAAAATCATGTTCTTGTTAAAGTAAACTTTAAGCAATATAACAGTAGAAAGAATTTTACAGAGTGTTTAGCATTGCTTTCCGAAAATGATTATCTGAATTTAGCCTTTATGGTCACGAATAATCAGTTAATCAGTTTCTACTGTTTGAGTATAGCAAAATTGATTCTAACCACTTTGGGTCAATTAATCGTTCTTCGATAATCAATTTAAAAGTAGCTGCAACAAAACTGACTCTGGTTTTCTGATTAAATCAAGACCAAGTTATACAAAAATCTATAAATAATCACTCAAACAACTAATGATCTGATTATCACAACTTCAAAGAGCATAAGCACAACCAAACACTATATCACGCTGTCTTTTTTGTTACAGTTGATTCTCTAATTCTGCTATGATCACTTTCAAAACGCAATGTCAAACACCCTTTAAAGATAACTTTTTTGTTATGATTACATAAAATATCCACAAAAAGTAAAAAAGGAAAAGAAAATTAGGACTAAACCTCAGATAGTGCAGAAATTGCAGCCTTCCTTATGCTAACAAGTTGATCAGAACAAGCAACACCCATGATCTTTAACAACATATCATCAAATCCGCCACCTTCACCTTGAAGAGCTGTCAGTTTGGATATCAAAACAAGTGCCGATTTCCTAACAGCCGCCTTCTCATCAACACACCGTTTTCTCAACAAATCATTAATCCCACCTTCTTCACCAAATCCCATTATTTTCATCAACCCTACTTTATTCTCATTATTCCCTGATAAAAACCCTACAACTTGTGACAAATTAGTCATAGCACGCGCTCTGATTCCTGCAGTTGAATCCGAACATCTTTCCAACAGTGCTTGCATACATTTAATTCCCCAAGAACTTTCATGCCCCAACGGATCGTCTAATGACATTATCAAATTAAGAATAAGATCAACAGCTAGTAGTCTAAATTGAGGTTTCCCTCGGGTCATTTTCACTACATAATCTGAAAACTCAATTTGATCTTCATATTCTAAAGATCCAACCACTTCAAGTATTGATTCAACAGCCAAAGCTCTAAGCTCAGCCCTTTCAGGAGCTTTCCCAATCAAATACTTCGGAAAATTAACCAACGCTTTTCGAATCTCATCCGAATCTTTCGCCATTACACTCATTTTACCAACAACATACGACAACCCAAACGTTCTCGCCTGCGATTTCGACAAAATAATCAAAGAACAGAGAGACTTTAACACCTCAGCTGCAGTAACCCCCTTATCCCCATGCTCAGACTTCAACAATTCACTCAAAATCTCTGAACACAAGCTGCATAACTTGCTGAAATACAATGAACCCCCACATGATTCAAGCGCGGTCACCGGTATTGCACCCATGGTTTGAACCAAACCTTTCAAACAATCAGGAAACCTATCCAAATGAATTAAACCTAAAACAAGATGTAATCTCTCAAGCACAGGAAACAAAACCCTAACATCAAATTCTCTAGGTACTTCTCTATTATCATCATCATCACCCAAATTGGCAGTTCTACCCTTGCTCTTCAACTTCCCCCCACCTCCCCTCTTCTTTCTACCGGCATTTCCACCCGATGCGGCCGAATTAGGGTTTTTGAACGAGCAACGAATGGTACGGAGCAGCGAGTGGAATGCCACGGGGTTAAATAGGGATATAACAGGTAAGTTTTTAGTAAGAAGGAGGGAGAGGTATACCTTGGAGGCGAGGAGAGAGTGGTGGGGACCGCCGGAGTCCATGGCGGCAGTGAGAGGGTGGAGGAGGGCGGTGGATAGGGAGAGGTTTTTGGCGGAGAGTTCATCGGAGAGATTTTCCAGTTCGATTGGATCGTCCTTGTTGATAGTGTAGTCTAGTAGGGTTTGAAGGGCTAGTAATGTTGATTCTGTGATCGGTCTCTGTGAATGTGGATTGCTGTGGTGGTCTTCGAGCTCTGTGACTATCTGGTGGATGGCTTCTTCCATGGCCGCCGGCGGGGGAGGTCTGTTCCTCTGCGAATCGGTCAGGCTGTGAAAACTGAAAGCTTAGTGACAATGGAGATTCAACAGGAGGGAATCAAAATTTTGAAAACCTAACATCTTGGTGGGAACGGAGAAGCCCCAAATTGTTATAATATCTTTTTTTTAACAACGATAGGTAACTAAGAGGATCGTTTCATCACTTAATCTAGGTCACAACTTCGTGTAATACACGTTATGAAAAATATTAATACATATAATTTTTAAATTTTTATATATATTTTACAGGTGTAAAAATGTATTACATATACTAGGGATAGAAACAAAATTCAAAAAATAATTTAATATTTAATTTGGTTTTAAAAATACATACGTTAATAATTATTTAACATAATTTGACTTTTATTTAATATTTAATTAAAAATAAAAGTTACATAATTAGAGTTTAAAGTTTCTTATAATAACATATACTTTAAAATAAATGTGTTTTATTAGTATAATTATTATTTTTTTAAAATATATTATTATTAAAAGATACAATTGTATTTAATAAGAGAAAGATGCGGACATAATTTACTTAAGAATCGTAAATCACTAGTCCGACACCAATTTTATCCTAGTTTTATATTAAGTAAATTTTCTTTATAACATCACTAGTATAAATCCTTTTTAAATATTCACAACAAACTATTTCTATATTATTTTGGTTATGGCTTGAAACAAAACCATAATGTCATGTGCACACCATGCAACAACTATTATTGCCATCCGCCAACATATGAAATATGTCTTGTTGTGTAGTAACAACATAGGGACGAACAAATGTCGTGTTACATTTTTTTTGGCTGCGACGGTTTTTGTAACAAGGACAATGTTTCAACCATCAACTAATAATAATAAAGAATAAAAAAAAACATTTATCGATATGTAAAGAGTTACAAATATCTTTAAAAACTACCTCGAATAGTATTTTTATATTTTATGGTTAATGATGTTATTGCATTTGTCTGAAGATGTACATATCATTGATGAGTTGTCATTGACATTGTTATAAACAGTATATTCTAACTTGTTACAACCGTAGAGTTTGATGAATTGTTAGACTTATAATGAGTTTTAACATAAACATGTATCTAAAAGTTCCTATGATAACATATCAAACTTGAAATCTCTCACATACCGTTGTAATTAATTTTTACGCACCATTATAGAAAGCGTATAAAAAACCTGCCTATAACATTGTATCAAGTTTGTAAAGTTTAACTTAACATTTGTAACGGGTCTATATTATTTCAAACTGAAAACATAAAAATTCGTATTTTTTAATCTAATTTGTTTGATAAAGGATAAATTATACTAAATATATTTCATATTAGTAAATATTGGTTAAAACTAGAAACAAAAAGTTCAAAGAAAAAAAAAGTAAATGTGAAAATCTAGTAAATTAACCTATCACAAAACACAATCTCTAATATATATTATTGTTCCTTCATTCAGATTAAAGAGCCAATCAAATACAAGTCCATTAGGTGCATTATTTTAAGAGCCGAATAAATAAATAAATAGAAACCATGGTTAGATTTAATCATGGTTAATTAAACGCAATTCAAACATCTTAGCATAAACCTTGAATTGAGTTCGAGTAATTAAACGCAATTCAAACATCTTAGCATAAAGCTTGAATTGAGTTCGAGCAACAACTTAACAAAGACACGACTCGTTTGCAGGCTTAACGTCATGTTCATATTGAAACAAACTCAAGTCATATTTATACCTAGATAATCATTTGAAGCTCTATATAGGATCATACTTTAAACTTTTGTTATATACAACTTCTAACATACATTTGACTTTAAATTTTTGCTATATACAACTTCTAACATACATTTTATATTGTTCAAAATTCAAATAATCAAACAGCAACCGGATTGAACATGACCATAGTACTCAACCGGTACATGAACTTTCGTCCATACATGCTCTTTCAAATCCATCTTATAAGCTTTATTAGGCTCGTCGTATTTTGATGCACCAATCAACAAGAGATGTCCAAAAAACGAAATTATATACGGTTTGTTAGTCACCTCAGCAGGCAGTCGTGAAACAAACCGCCATGTGTCATCTTCTAGCACAACCAAGTCATTAGCATGACACGTGTATAGTTTCTTATTGGTACCTTCAACACAAAATTTGGGAGTGTGCGGGGTTTCCCAAAACATGTCTTTACTTTCTGACCATTTTCTAGATGACGTGTCAAATACTTCGATGCTTTGGTGGAGGTGACCTTGCATGTCGGTTGGATATCCATTGATGACGTGGAACTTGCCACCGTGGAACAAACCTTTACACTCGTCACGCTCTTTTGCCATGTCAGGCAGTTGCTTCCAATTGTCTTTCGTCACATCATACGTCCATGCAGATTTAAGTGCGTTCTTTTCGAGATCATGCCCACCAGCAACAAACACTGTCCGATCACCGTCACCCGCACAGCTGAAAAACGATATGGGCCCACCGGGCATGTCAGCACCACGACGCCATGTGGAGGAGAGAAAATCAAAAATAAAAACCGAATTACAACAGTCCCAAGTCCGCGGGTCGTACCCGCCCATAACAACCAGATCCGACCCTACACCAACCATCCCGCAAAACAACGGCAATCCGTTTGAGAACTCCGGCAAACACGGCATCTCCGACCAGCTACCTGTCTCCGGCTCCAAAACAACTAGACGGTACACCGGAATATCTAAACACTTCCTTTTTCCGGCCGGATTCACCTGCGCCTGAGAGAGAACTACGAGAGATTGAGCCTTGCCGGTGGAATTCCGGAGTCGGAGAAGCTCCGGCAAATCAACCTGAGCTTTCCAAGCCTTACATACTGATCGGATACTGTGAAACTGATTGAAAGGAACTCGAATAAAGCACTGAAGAGCGATATCATGAGGAAGATCTTGAAATAGATCCATGAAACAAATTGAGTTGCAGGTTAGGTTTAAACTGGAGAAGATGAATTAATTGAACCTGAAATTGGACTATTTATAGTAAATGGATTCGTGATTCCATCAAATGTGTATCTGTTGGCCATGAATTAATTTGATAAAATATTTTTAAAAGTTTTCTGTTGGCGACTAGCATTTATTAAATTACATTCAACTCAAAGAAGAAGATATATATGGATGGCATCTTTATCAGATACTCTATAGAACTTATCCGTGACCTCTGCTAAAACTAACAAATCTGCCGTTAGATTTTATAGCCAATCCGACGATAATAAAAAATTCATTATTTTTAAAAATGAAATGTATCATTCATTCATTTTAACACGCTACACCCTTCGATGCACTGATTAATTTTTATTGATTATTTTATTTTTCACTTTTACCCCTGAATTTTAATCATTTTTTTTTTATCAATTTACACTATTACCTCTAAACTTACCATATAACCCTTAAACTTTAATAAAATTATTTTTAAGGATACAAACTCGAAAAATATCATATATACTCAACCAAAACTAAAAATATATACCGCTACAAATATTTAACAACATCATATATACTCATTTTATTAAAAACAACTTAAATGATGACCATTTTACTTTTATTTCTCTAAAACCTTAAATTTTCATATTTACCATTTTTTTATGTTGAAACTTCATATTTACCAATTTTTAATATTGAAATTTTATATTTATGTATTTTTAACTTTAGAATTCTATATTTAAATACACTTAAAGAAGTAAATGTCATATTTAAAAAAATTATATTTCTGCTTTAAAATAGTATCTGAAATTTATAATATTTGCTATAATATTTTATCACAATTAAAGAGAAGTAAATGTTACCGACCACTTCTACCCCTCAACTTTATTAAAATGGCAAAACTCATCTCAACTTTATAATATATTACTTTGATCTCTTTAAGTTTCGAGTTTACCGCATGTAATATATATAATCTGATTTTTCCTCAATAACTCGTGTTCCTTAATTATTTATTTGTATTGACGTCCCGATATAAATTTCGTTAAAAAACAGGATTGTATTCAAAACAAAGTATTTTTTTAGGTGTCGTATGTTATATCGACTGGCGATAACGTACTGGTATCATAAAGAACGAGACTGATACCGACTGAAAAACATTGACACCATTATATAACCGTCTTTTGTCTATGTTTCAATCTACACAATCGAGTCGCGTTAATGCCACATCCTTCAGACGCGGGGCTAGTTTTCTCGTTACATCTCAATTTAACCATAGTCATCACTCATCAGATTCGACACGCGGATGTGCAACTGAGTTTTGGACTTTTGGGTTCAGTATACAATAAGTCTAGAGGAGCAAACCCACCGCCCACCGGCCAAGTATTGCTATCACCGATCGTTACCGGAGCTACCGGTAAGTATGCGATTCGCTGCAACTTTTCAGTTTTCAGGGATACATTGTTCTATTGCGTATAATCAGTCGTTAACCACCGGTTGAAACTCCAATTGTCGGTGAATCCTGTAGTATGCCCTAGGTTTTGATCTTTATTTCAGCACTTGTTTAATATCGATGTAAAATATTAAGCAGATCGTGTTTACTGCACATCGATATCGTATGTGGATAATCAGATAGAAATTTGTGCATGTTTAGTCACAGGCAAAACCTGATTGTCAAATCAAAATTACCTGTTGTTCATTCTCAATATCAATTACTGATTGTTTTGGTTTTAGTTTTCATTTATTATGTCATCACTGAACCGTTTTTAGGCATTTTGAATAAATAGCCCAAAACTTGTATTCAGCTGCATGTAGAGTTGATTGCTGCAAACTTTTAGGCGATGGTTGGATCATAATCAGGTCAAAGTTGCTTCAAGCAGGTGTCCTGACAGTTGAAATGCCTGATTCTGGAGGTCATAAGGCTGCAGGCCGGGCCCTCCCTTCATGGATGAGCTCAAGGGATGCTGATAACAAATCTGACCGTAAGGAACCGGCTAATGATAAAGATAAACGGCCTGCCAGCCAAACCACAACATCTACTGAATCAAGCATAGGCACTAATAAATTTTCCAAACTCATGGTACAAGTTTGGTCTATAACTCTATATCCTATTATTTTTGTACATTTCTTGACAGTAACTTTGATGATTGTAGGAAGGGGTTGTATTTGTACTCTCAGGGTTTGTTAACCCTGAACGCAGCACATTACGGTCTCAAGCATTGGAAATGGGGGCGGAGTATCAAGGTGATTGGAACGCCAATTGCACCCTGCTAGTTTGTGCATTTGTTAATACCCCAAAGTTTCGACAAGTTGAGGCTGACAATGGAACTGTTGTCTCCAAGGTTTAACTTATCATATTTTTATTTAAGAATGTTTGTTCATTTTTGTGATGTCTTTTGTGTATAAACTTGTAAATTCTTTTTCAAATTTCAAACCTAAAAGGTTTATTATTAAGGGCCAGATACAGTTTTGTACTTTGACTTTCAGTCCCACAACTATGTGATATTCTGTATATTTTTTTAATATGACTGTCAGTCTGTTACAAAGGATCTTACAAAGTTGATAATGTTATTTTAGGGTTGGATAACCGAGTGTTACAACCAGAAACAGCTTGTTGCTATTGAACCTTTTCTTTTGCATGCTGGTAAACCATGGAGGCGTCAAAGTAGCTCTAGTGGACCTAGCCAAGGTTTCCCTCTCTCTCTCTGTATATATATTTATATGTGTGTGTGTGTGTGGTTAGCCGTTGATAATTGTACTTGATTTCTACCATCCCAGCATTTCTATCATGTACTTGTTCATGCAATAAAACTGAAGTACTGTAGTATAGATTCGGATCAAATGCATCAATTGACATCTGCTACAAGCCCATAAGTTTCTTCAATGCTAAAGCTTGTGTCTTTATTTACTGTTAATCATATGTTTAGCGGTTCACGATGTATAAATGTGGTACCGAATTCAACTGTCTTAAGTTGGTATGTAACTAAAACTTGCATTTTGTGATTTTTTCTTCTTTTTATCGTGTCTGTTAGGTTTAAGGGTTTGCAAACTGTTTGTGTTTTAAATTTTCTAATGAGTATATTATTGACACCATATTTAATTGGTGTTTTGCAGATCCAAAACAATCTTCGTCAAAGATCTCTTATAAGCAACCAGATAAGTCTGTGGATTCAAAATCACGAGCTTCTTCCTCGAGCAAGGTTTATTTAGATTTTTTCAGCCTAATTAATGAGCAAGGCGCAAAGTTATTTGTTTGCATGATTTAGCTTATAACTCTTAAGTCTACTTCTCATGTATTTCTAATAACCGTTGTAATGACATTTTTACATGTGACATCTGAACCAGACAGCCCATAAGCCTTCTAAAAAGGAATTTTTAACTTCTGAAGTGAAGAAATGGGCAATAGATGACATGAGAAAAACGATATCATGGTTGAACAGTCAAGAGGAAAAGGTAAGGCAGATTGGTTTCTCTAAGTTGTGTTATTAGAGAAAATAAAAGTACGAAAAGAAAACAATAAAGCCAACTCACTCATGTGCACTATTCAGCCTGATTCAAGTGAGATAAAGAAGATAGCAGCCGAAGGAATCTTGACGTGTTTGCAGGATGCGATAGATTCTCTTAAGGAGGGATGGGTATGCAATTTCTTCTTATATTTGCTAGTAAATTTATAAAGAACTGCTGCACCTTGCTCAATTTTTTTTCCAATCTACACATCACATATACACATTTCAAAATGGGCGGAAAAAAATAAAACTTGCATGCAACCATTCTAATTTTGACGTGTTTACTTATAAAGTTCATTTGGATTATGTTTGATTTCGTACTAGTCAAACAGGTAAAATAAAAAAGGGTTAGTGGTGTGCTACGAACTATACGCAAAAACCTACAAGTTCTAATATTTATAATAAAACGGACAAACCTAAACTAACGCGCACAATACGGCAAGTGTACCGATCGTTTGCAGAATAGATAGATAAGACCGAGTATCGAACCTACGGACACTGTATGTACAGTGAAATACTGACTCAGATGCAGGATAACTAATTACAAAAAGGGGGGTTTCTTTTATTTAAGAGAGAAATAAACTATAGAAAATAAAGGAAAAGACGAGGACAAACAAACTAGCGTGAGAATAACTACGGAACGAAAACAGATAGGGTGAAAGCACTACCTAGGCCCGAATCCTACACGTGTCTGACGAAGGTTCTATCGGTAATGGAACTGATGTGATACCGGGATCTTAAAATACTAAACTCAAAGGGAACCTAGAGCACCCTCGACCCTTCTCAAGGATTGTCAACTAAGAGACCTAAAAGCCGTTAAACCACCGGCTGGACGGGTTCCCTTCACAGGTCATCCAGTCTACTCAAGAAGTATCCGCTAGACAATCTACCTCACAGCGCGAAAGTCTCAATACACCTAAGTGCAAGGGATAACTAAGAATTTCCTATTGGACTCGGTAAACAAGATGCGAACGACGAACTAGACAGACCTTCTCACAAAGATTCTAAACTAGCGATCAGACACACGAGATAAACCGACAATCTCTCACCTCACAGCTATTAAGATTGGTTGAATATTTAGATTTACCAATTCACGAATTTCATTCCTATGGAATACTACGTCTAGCAAACCATCCAATAATCAAAAACACACGGCAATTGATCTAGCATGCACCTATTATATGAAAGACATTCATCAAAGCACACGAGGACTGAAAAATCATTCAATTGATAATACTAAATACGCATACACATCCAATGATCAAAACCAAGTCCTTACATCCTAAGTTCTTCACATGCAAATCATCCAAAACCGAATAAAACCTAATGTCAAACATATGTATTCATCTAAACCTAGGTAGACCAAGTTTCTAGCCAATAATCATAATCAAATCAGTAGCTATTATCATATTCAAAGACATTGATTATCAAAGTTCAAGATACAAAGAAAGAAACGAAAAACCGATGAGCTAACACCCGAAGAACTCGATCCTAAGCTTTAATTATTTGATTTCTTGACTCCAAGTGCTCTCCAATGCTCTGGAAATCGTCTGCTAATCGCCCTCTGCCGTCTCCAATTGATTCCCCCCTAAAACTAGGGTTTAAAACGATTAAATATGTTTTTTTCTTCGAAAGCCTACCCGTCGCGTATCGCGACGGGTCTTCATACTCCCTCGCGCTACGCGGGTAATAAACTGGTTTAATGAAGGGCATTTTTTATCTTTTCGCACACTTTTCCATCCCTCGCGTATCGCTAGGGGTCTTCTTAATTCGTCGCGATACGCGACGATACCAAAATTTCTATTTTTTATTGTTTCCAATACCCGACTCTCTCGTCTCGATCCCGGAAGCTCATTCTTCTTAATTCCTGCTCGTTTTAGCTTCCTTTTTACCCAAATCACTGTAGACAACACAAATAATCAATAGTATACGAAAACCAGAAATAAACGATACAAAACGACTCGAAAACTATACAAAATATACACGAGAAACAGATGTATTTTGCAACACATCAAATATCCCCACACTTATCTTTTTTTCGTCCCTGAAAAATTCATGCAAAACAGGATCATAATCAAGCACAAGGTCTTCAACATATTATGGGTTATCTTATTAGACACGAAAACACAAAAAACCGCGATTGTCGGTATGTTTGTCCTTCTAAACCCAACCACCAACGGATTTTCCCCAATCATATTTCGTTATCTTCAAGTGAACACTAGGTCTAGGGTCTCACACTAAGGTATCCACAGTTCTACCTAATCCCATCTCAAGTTTTCGAAGCACAGATTAAATCATTTGTTTCATGATTTTTTTTCCACTGTAACCCAATACCCAGATGTATTTAAATTAACTAATGATGGATGGATACATAAATATATATTTATTTTTTCTTTTTTTGCAATATATTTTTTTCTTTGCATCTCTTTTCTTTCTTTTTTTTTCTCTTTTTTTTTTAATCATGTTGAGCTTTATATAACATAATTGTAACCTTAACTCAGAGGTATTGCCAACCAAGTCGCCATCCCAGCGGGCAACACATAAGCTTTAGGTTATAATATTTAAAGCACTTAGCCCATGGGTGTATCCACCAAGTCACCATCCCAGTGGGAAACACATAGGCTTCGTTCTTAAGTTATTTTTAAGCTCACGCAATGATACAATGGAATTTCCTAAAGCGCCACCAGTCCCGGATTTATTCTCATAAAAAGGTAAGGTGTGCTAACTAATCTGCTAATCTTAAATACATACGGGTTTTAACCTACAGTGGTACCTCTTATACTATTCGACAGTTTCGGCTTCACCGCTTCTCCTAAGATGAGAACCCACGGATGTTGTGATTTAAGGTGCAGTGTATTATAAATACTCTTAGGGCTTTTTACCGTCAGTTGGGCCTACCAGACATATCCCGAGTTAAGTGTGTAATCTGATTTTTAATGTCTTATAAATATTAAATGAAAACCAGGGCCCAATTTCCTATCATCTCCTGCTTTTAAATGCAATCATCAAGTTTCTTAGACATTTTTTTTTTTTTTCAAATAAAAACAAAACACACTCTAAACGAAAAAAAACAAAACTAAACGACAGTGTCCCATCCCCACACTTAAACTTTGCATTGTCCTCAATGCAGGAATGGAAACACGACTCAAAAACAAAATCAGGGAAAAGTAAAAAAAAATGGAAAAGACTTAGCTGGTATTTTGGCTGGTCAATATGCTCCAAGCATGCAGCAGCTCCCAAAGCCTTGTTGAGGATTCAGCATCCCTACACTTCGCTCTCGTTGTGTTCTCGCTGCTAATTTTTTTTTTTTTTTCGCGTAGCGCGACGGGGGACGAGCAAAGCGTTGCGTAGCGCGAGGGGTGGAATTTGACAGAAAGTTTCGAAATTTTTCAACACTTAGTCAAATTTCTCACCCCTTATTTCTCAAACCTTCCAACCACCATTTACAAAAACAAACATGCCTGGGGACCCGCATTCTGCTGCTAAAAGCTCTTCCAAAAATCAATTATAATCCCTGCATGCAAACATCAAAACACAAAACCTGCAAACCGGGTACTCCAATGATATGTAACTGGTTTTCCACAACCCGAATGGAGATTGAGTACGGGTTATGAAAAACCAAACCTGCAAAACAAAAACAAGCAAAACCCGAGCAGCATAACACTGACACAAATAATAGAATAAAAATAAAACTAAACTAAACAGATAATGTACAAAATACAAGCAGCCATAATAATGAGGTCGAATCACAGAACAGGAGAAGCAACAAACACAATGACAGCTAAAATAAAGCAAATAAATAACTAAAGCGAAAATCTGGGTTGCCTCCCAGTAGCGCTAAGTTTACAGAAGAGTCTTCAGCCAGACTCGTGCCTCGCAAGTAAACTCAATCAGGAGGCCTCTCCTTAATCCTCTTCCCATCATTTTTACTCAATCTCATTCTCTTGTCGATGGACGGGAAGAATCCAACAACCAGGCCCCAGAAGACTCGAAGCAGACTCGAGTCGGGCCACCAAGACTTGAATTTTCCTGGACCGAACTGTATGCCATGCATGTAATGAGGAGCATGGTCGTCTCTGCAGTCTGGAACAACTGCAGGGCCTCTAATCGACCAGGTTTGTGTCCTCGAAATGCGCCGGTCCAGGCGCTCTCTCGCCCTATCCCGTGGCACGTTGGATCTGGATGGCGATCCATAATCATCGTCGTCATCCACGGGCCGGCTATCATCATCAGCAATCCCCACACTTGGGGTTTGCTCATCCTCAACAAGAAGTGGTCGCTCCATCTCCATCACTTCTTCTTCATCCTCTCGGTTTGGTGACTGCTCGATAACCGCTGCTGGCTCTCCATAAAGTAATATCTCGAGAGTAGTAATGTCACCAACAGGGTCAAACACCTCATCAGCCTCTTGAGTTGTAAAACCAACCAACTCGTCGCCAAACTCAAACTCATAGGATAGTACATGCTATTCCTCCTTCGTCATGTCATCCTCTATCTTGGCTCTCTCACTTTCCTCATCAATCTGATCATCAGGATGCTCTGTGGTCACGGGATCAGATGAAAACTCCAACTCATCATCAGAATCGGCCCACAATGCGGAAATCGGCTGAATTGGGACATCCTGCTGAACCAGAGGTGGGACTGACTCGTCCATTAACGTCTCTGGTCCTGGTGTGTCGAATACTTCACCTTCCTCTGCCCACGGGGCCTCCATCTCAGCAAACCGGGCACTCCAATCAATATGCCTGACTTCTTCTGCTGATGGGATGTGAAGACTCTCCTCCTGCGCTCGGAAATGAGCAACTACAGCCTCATCTACACTCGAAACAAGTGTATCCTCTACAGCAAAAATGACGACTCTCTCCACATCAGCTGGTCTGTCCGCCTGCAGATCGTGCCTCAAATAAGCTTGGATGTGTTCTTCTACATTCGGATCCTCAAAATCAAATATATGCCGAGCCGGAGGTGGGACTTGGGAAGAACTATCGGAAATAGCAAAAACTCCGCTGTCCGTTCTCGTCTCCGGCTCTAATGAATCATCAATCAAAGGATCCTCTATCTGCTTCATAGATGTAGCCATTGCAAGTTTAAGAGCTTCAATCTGACTTGTCAGAAGATCCATCTCAGCTCTCCATTTGATGTCTTTGGCTCTCGCTTCCTTCTCCATCAGCTCCATCAAATGGTACGATCTCGCCAACGCATCATCCTCCTGATATCTCTCATCGTACCGGTGCGCAGAATACCCATATGAATAAAAATGCTGACATTGCTACGTCCAATGGGGTCCACCACATCTTCCTCTTCTTTCAAAATAAATAAAAATAAAAATAAAGAGAAAAATAAATAAATACAACCTAATCTAAAACACCCAAATAAAAGAAAATATACACAAATCCTAAAATCAAAGTAAATTTCGCTATTGCCAAGTGTCCCCGGCAACGGCGCCAAAAACTTGGTGTGCTACGAACTATACGCAAAAACCTACAAGTTCTAATATTTATAATAAAACGGACAAACCTAAACTAACGCGCACAATACGGCAAGTGTACCGATCGTTTGCAGAATAGATAGATAAGACCGAGTATCGAACCTACGGACACTGTATGTACAGCGAAATACTGACTCAGATGCAGGATAACTAATTACAAAAAGGGGGGTTTCTTTTATTTAAGAGAGAAATAAACTATAGAAAATAAAGGAAAAGACGAGGACAAACAAACTAGCGTGAGAATAACTACGGAACGAAAACTGATAGGGTGAAAGCACTACCTAGGCCCGAATCCTACACGTGTCTGACGAAGGTTCTATCGGTAATGGAACTGATGTGATACCGGGATCTTAAAATACTAAACTCAAAGGGAACCTAGAGCACCCTCGACCCTTCTCAAGGATTGTCAACTAAGAGACCTAAAAGCCGTTAAACCACCGGCTGGACGGGTTCCCCTCACAGGTCATCCAGTCTACTCAAGAAGTATCCGCTAGACAATCTACCTCACAGCGCGAAAGTCTCAATACACCTAAGTGCAAGGGATAACTAAGAATTTCCTATTGGACTCGGTAAACAAGATGCGAACGACGAACTAGACAGACCTTCTCACAAAGATTCTAAACTAGCGATCAGACACACGAGATAAACCGATAATCTCTCACCTCACAGCTATTAAGATTGGTTGAATATTTAGATTTACCAATTCACGAATTTCATTCCTATGGAATACTACGTCTAGCAAACCATCCAATAATCAAAAACACACGGCAATTGATCTAGCATGCACCTATTATATGAAAGACATTCATCAAAGCACACGAGGACTGAAAAATCATTCAATTGATAATACTAAATACGCATACACATCCAATGATCAAAACCAAGTCCTTACATCCTAAGTTCTTCACATGCAAATCATCCAAAACCGAATAAAACCTAATGTCAAACATATGTATTCATCTAAACCTAGGTAGACCAAGTTTCTAGCCAATAATCATAATCAAATCAGTAGCTATTATCATATTCAAAGACATTGATTATCAAAAGTTCAAGATACAAAGAAAGAAACGAAAAACCGATGACACCCGAAGAACTCGATCCTAAGCTTCAATTATTTGATTTCTTGACTCCAAGTGCTCTCCAATGCTCTGGAAATCGTCTGCTAATCGCCCTCTGCCGTCTCCAATTGATTCCCCCCTAAAACTAGGGTTTAAAACGATTAAATATGTTTTTTTCTTCGAAAGCCTACCCGTCGCGTATCGCGACGGGTCTTCATACTCCCTCGCGCAACGCGGGTAATAAACTGGTTTAATGAAGGGCATTTTTTATCTTTTCGCACACTTTTCCATCCCTCGCGTATCGCTAGGGGTCTTCTTAATTCGTCGCGATACGCGACGATACCAAAATCTCTATTTTTTATTGTTTCCAATACCCGACTCTCTCGTCTCGATCCCGGAAGCTCATTCTTCTTAATTCCTGCTCGTTTTAGCTTCCTTTTTACCCAGATCACTGTAGACAACACAAATAATCAATAGTATACGAAAACCAGAAATAAACGATACAAAACGACTCGAAAACTATACAAAATATACACGAGAAACAGATGTATTTTGCAACACATCAGTTAGTTAAACAGGGTATGGGTCAAAGGGGTCAAAGTTTGCCCAAATAGTAAGTGTAGTTCTTACATCCTCCTAAAATGGTTTCTTTAAAAAAATATATTTTTGTTGAAATAATTGATCTTTTATTCATCATATAACACACTAATTGTAAATTAAAAAATTAGAACTTTCTGGATTGGGTTAATCCAAAGCCATCCCATAAAACCTTTACCGAAAATTATCCTTCTTGACCCGAAGCCAACCTAACAGTCCGATCCATTTATTTATAAATAAGTTGATTCGGGTTATGTTCTACACTGCCTTTATAAACACTATATGCACCATTTTACCACATATCTCCATAAAATTTCTCCATTTTATATATTTAAATCTTTAAAAATTTATGTCTACAGGGCATGGGAAAAATACTTGAGGAGTGGAGTTTTGTCCCACGGGTCGTTGAAGAGCTGAACAAGCTTGACATAGCAGGAGATAATACGGTAAAAAAAGACATTTACCACCAAGCTATCGTGTGCAAACGCATTTATGAATTCGAGCTTGGAAATTCAGAAGATGAAAAACCAACTGATAAAAATAAACGGGCAAAGATCGAAAAAAGTGGAAAAACAGAAAATTATGACAGTGATGATACAATTGAGATGACAGAAGATGAAGTAAAGGAAGCATTTAATAGTGTTGCCTCAAGCATTCATAAATGATAACCTCTTTGATCATAGTTGACTGTTCTAAGTTTTTGCCTGCTCTTCTCATGGTTTTATGAACACAGTCACTTTGTATTATCTAAAAAGAAGAAAGTTGACTTTGGCCCTTTTATGTTTTATCTTTTTTGTCAAGTGGTCCGGTTCTTTTGGAGTTTACACGTTTCTTTAGTTGCGCGGACTACTATATGCTAATTTGTTTTGAGACACGTTTTGTAGCGCTATTTAGTTGTTTCAGTTATAAACAAACATATCTAATATAACTCCGCTTGTATCAGAGCTATAAGCTATTTATAGGGTGTGAGAAAATACTCTCGTTAGACCCTGGCTCTAGTAACTTTATTTGTTGTGTATAGTAAAACTAGGTTAAAATGTTGTGTATTACACGGGTTAAATAAATAAAATGTTATATATGTAGTAATAAAAATTTTATATTTTTAAAAACCCGTGTAATACACGGGTTAAATAAACCAGTATATTACATTGGTTGAATAAAATATAATGTAATTTGTCAACAAACACATTTGCCAAAATATGTTTTTAAAAAATGTAATTTGTCGTGACAGTTGTATGTTAAGTTAGTTTTTAAAACATTTTTTCAACTGATACTAATTTTTTAATTTAATTGATAAATGTTAGTTCATATTAAGTTCATTTGATTGATAATATAATAACTATTTATAATTAAATAATAAGTATTCGTAATTAGATTTATTAATATAAAGATTATTATTTAATAGAAGAGAGAAATAGAAAATCTAATATTTAATAGGAGAGAGAGACGGTAAAATAAAGATGAGGAGTAACCAGAGAGTGGCATGTGTCATGAAGAGATTTTCATTTATTAGAGTAGTAAGGTATAGATTCTATTATTACTTTTTAATACTATTTTTATTATTTTCTATTATTATTACTAGGTTAGAAACCCGTGTATTACACGGGGTGGAATCAATAAAATATTAAACAATTATTAATAAGCGGAAAAAATAAAGGAAATAGTTGAGAAAAGAAATATTAAATAAATAAAATATTCATAAAGTAATATTTTGGACGAAGATAATAAACAATTGGGAAACAATAAGTGAAAAAAAAATTCAATCAATTACTTATTTATTAGCCTTTTTTAAAAAATATTACTTATTTATTAGGTATATCTTCGGCTCACATAAAAATAAGCGAGAAATTTTCAAACGGTTACAAGAATCTTGGGTTCACATAATTGTGACACGTGACGCAACCAATTACTTATTTAGTAAGTATGTTTTAGTGTCAAATATAACTAAAAAATTATATTATTTAGATTATAATATAACAATCTAAATATATTTATTTAAATGAAATTTAAACTTAAGGTGACTTTCAACCGATATGCCTTCTCATTTAATACTTTTGTTTGATTTTTAACCAATCGACCCGCTAGAGATAAATCATAACCCAAATCGACCCGTTAATAAGAAAGTGGGTCGAAGTTGCCACATCTACAAAACATATATAAACATATACAAATAACTAAAATCAATATCATATAATAAATAAAAGTTTTTCAATGTCACGTGTTGCCTCCATATTCATTCTCATCATTTTTTCTCGCATTTCTGTCTTATCAAATGCACCCCCATCTTTAAATAATAATATATATTAAAAGAAAATATTAAGTATACTAATAAAACACATTTATTTTGAATTATCCCTTATTATAAAAAACTTGAAAATCTAATTATGTAACTTTTATTTTCAATCAAATAATAAATAAAAATCAAATTACATTAAATAGTACTTAACGTATATTTTTATGTGAGCCAAATCTATACCTAATAAAAATCAAAAATAAAATTTTGAATTCAAAATTTTGTAGATAAAAATTGAAACAAATAATTAATCTATTTGTTTAAAATAGTTGAGTTTATTAAAATGTACAAACAGTCTCATAATATAATAACTATTCATAATACAATTTATTTTTTAAATATAATAAGTCGGGAATTATAACTATGCATGATTAATTCTATATTAAGTTTGTTTAGTTATAATATAATAACTATCCATAATTAAATTTATTTTGTTTCTTAATATAATCATTATTTAATAGGAGACAAATATAAAAATTAGTATTAAGTATGAGAGAGGGACGGGAAAATAAAGCTGAGAATGAACCAGAGAGTGACACGTGTCATCTCATATTTTCATTTATTAGATACTAGTGTTAGAACCCGTGTATTACACGTAGTTATAAATAAAATAATTTTAAAAGAAAATACAATTTGAGACTAAAAAAATAATGAATACAATTCATAATTCATAAATCAGTAAATATTTCTTTATATATAACTGTAACATCCCGGTTTTTCGTTTAGAAAACGGGTGTGTACATTTTTGTAAATAAAGGCTCTCGGATACAGGAAAATTGGCGGGGACAGTACGTTAACGTGAAACAAATAATTAGGCGGGGTCATTTTATTACTATCGAGTCTTGAAGGGGCATT
The DNA here is from genome assembly GCA_023525975.1 of Smallanthus sonchifolius. Classification (NCBI taxonomy): domain Eukaryota; kingdom Viridiplantae; phylum Streptophyta; class Magnoliopsida; order Asterales; family Asteraceae; genus Smallanthus; species Smallanthus sonchifolius. The sequence goes on along the minus strand of JAKNSE010000034.1, from coordinate 1,789,687 downwards.
TTTATAAAAATAAAATGGGACGGGCCAAGCTGAGAGAAGGGTCGTGGGACGCAAGGGCCGCGCCCGGTCCAGCACAAACACCCCTATAGGGTTACGGCAAGGGGGGGTTCCCCATTGTGTTTGTCGCTGCCGAGAGAGAGAAAGGGGAAGAAGAGAGAGCGGTTGCTACAATTCCAAGTCGGATTAAGGTACTTTATCGATCCATGATCGTTCGTTTTACGTCTTGATTAGTTAGCCGAGTGGTTTGACACGTTTGTAATGGTAAGGTTTGCACAACAGGAGATCCTCGCGAGAAACGGATTCAATCGGAGATTCGACTAGCACGAATCTTCCGGTTTAAAGGTATAATCATCTACTCCCTACGTGAATTCAATTACGTTGATTCGTGTTCGCATGGTGGTCGGGTTTCGCTATGGCCGAGAACCCGAAAATATCTGAGAGAGAAGCCGCGAAGCCGAGAAGGAAAGGAGGGAGACTCGGCGCCACCCGGTGATGGCCGGACACGGTTGTGACGAAACGGGGAGGACCACGACGACAGTAGGGAGGTCCGGAAATAGGTCTGCAGAACCGGACGAAGGCGGGGCAGGGCTGCGGCGGCTCGGTGACGGTAGCGACAGACGGTGGTGGTTCCGGAAGGCCACGGGAGTAGTTCTAGAGGCCGGACAGCAGTGGTGCGGTGGATGTGGAGGCTTCCGGAAGCCGAAAGGGAAGGAGTGAGGTCGTCGGAGAAGTCGGCTGGGCGCGGGGGAAGTGTGTATGCGTGCATGCAAGCCATGCATGGCGACGTGCGTGCGTGGGTGTTAAGCCCATGGTCGGGTCAAGTGAGTGAGCAAGAGGACGAACGTCGAGAAGTGATTATTGACTCGTGAATTGTGTGTAATATAGGTACGAGATCGAAGAGCGAGAACGAGACGTTAGCGGGTTCTAGAGATCGAGGCGTATCAAGCAAATGTGAGTTTCTATCGCCCACGTTTAAATGTTTTGTAGTTTTGGGCTCTAATACAAGCAACGTGTCATACAGTAAGGGCACGAAATGATAAGGGTTTTGACGTTGATATTTGTGTATGAAAGGATAGTATAATTGTATGCGTAAGATTTAGTGTCGAGTTATTTAATGAAGTGCTTTGAAATTATGAGATTAATTGTTATCGGGTCGACTCTAGTCGACGGGAATTGAGTCTGACCTTAGTCGGATGAAAATGGTTGCTTAAGCGTGATAGTAAGTCGGTGAGGGTAATGACTGACGATGATCGGTCAACGATTCATGATCGTACGAGTCTTTAGACCAGTCGACGTGATTTCGTGTATGTCGATAAAATATATAATTGATTAATCGGTAAATAAATGAGAAAACCTTTGTGACGTAAATCATTTTAATAAAGGTTCGGGATTTAATATCCTTGAACGAATTACTATAGAACTCACTCAGCGTAGCTGACTTTTAGCATGTATTTCAGGTAAGGAGAAAGTGTGAGCTGACGGCTTCTGGATGGCGTTTGATTACCGTGATCGTTGTGATGACATTTAGTTTCCGTTATGATGTTGAATGATTTGGGATATTATTACTTGTTTGGATTATGTTTGAGAATTGGGTCGTTGACCACAGTTGATTGTTTAATTTTCGCTGCATTTATTGAGACAATTTGATGTCATTTACTATTGTGCTTATGTGTATGCCAACGTGTCGGTTTCCCGGGTTTTGGGGCCTTACAATAACGTTGGATGTTTTGTTTGAAAATTTTCTATCCTTGTCTACATCTAAAATTTTTAACCCGTTTCTGTTTTTAACTCTTGAAGTAAATGATTAGTGTTTTGGTTCAATGAATGGGTGTTCATACTTATAGAGTATTGAAATGTATGTGTTATTAAAATAATTTGTTAATGATATTTTTTCAAATTTAAAACGATTTCAAACATTAAATTTGAAATCTTTACCAAATTAATTTAATTTCTAAAATTTGAGATTTTATTATGTCTGTTACACAAATAGTGTAAATTTAATTTTTGAAATCGTTCACAAATTTTGAATAATTAACCAAGGTTGCCTTTTTACATGATATTTTGTTAAATTGTAATTAAATTTGAAATGTTTACCAAATTAACGTAATTAAGGCAAATTTGAGATTTTAATGTCTGTTACACCAATAGTGAAAATTTAATTTTTGAAATCGTTCACAAATTTTGAATAATTAATCAAGGTTGTCTTTTTTACATGGTGTTTTGTTAAATTGTAATTTAAATTTGAAATCTTTACCAAATTAATGTAATTTTTAAAATTTGAGATTTTAATGTCTGTTACACCAATAGTGAAAATTTATTTTTTGAAATCGTTCCCAAATTTTGAATAATTAACCAACGAATACTTTTTTACATGGTCTTTTGTTAAATTAAATTTTTTTAAATTTTGGTAATAGGTAACTGACATTTTAAATTTGATGTAAATATGGAAAATGATTTTAATTGACAACCAGATGGATGTTTTTCTAAATGATAGTAATCAATATTTAAATTTTTGTAATAAAATAAATAAATCTCAAACATGAGACCTATTTTTAGTAATTTCTAATAAAAAAAAATATTAAATATTGATTGATAAAATTCAAAGGACTAATATTTTCTAATATAAATAGACTAGGTTAGAATCCCGTGTATTATACGGGTTAAATAAATATAATGTTATAAAGTTATTAATAAAAAATTACGTTTTTAAAAACCCGTGTTTTACACGGGTTGAATAAAATATAATGTAATTTCTTAACACATACATTCGTAAAAATATGTCTATTTTAACGTGACAATTATAAATTATATTAAGTTAGTTTTTAAAACATTTTCTTTAGTTGGTATTATTTTTGTATATAATTGATAAATGATAATCCATATTAAATTCATTTGTTTAATGATGTAATAACAATCCATAATTAAATCAAAAGTATCCATAATTATATTGATATTAAATATCTAAAAAATATTATTTTAGTATAGTATTTAATAGGAGGGAGATGGAAAAATAACGCTAAGAATAAACCAGAAGATGACACGTGTCCCATAATTTTACTTCTTTATTAAGTAGTATAGATTAGAAAAATATTCACTTTAACAAATAAATTAGTCATTTAATAGTTAAAGTTTTCCTTTTTTACATTATAATCTTCAATTCTTTTTAAAAAAACGAAAATGATTAATTTTGAATCAAAGATTGGTTCATTCATAAAAATAAAAATATTATTTCAAAATTTTGTCTGTTTTAGCAAAATTAAGTTACCAAAATAATTTAAAACTGTGTGATTTTCACATTCCTCACATATATAATCACTACACTTTACCCTTTTTATTATTAAATATATTTTACTATTTTAAATGTTAATTCATTACATTACATTATATAATGAGGATGAAATTTATTGTTTATTTTTTGAATTGTTAAGTAAATACATGGTATAGAATACATGAAAAAAACAATTGTTCCTAACAAATTTATTTTAGTTTATATTTTTTTTGGTAATAGATTTTAGATTTAAGAAAAAAAAATAGTTTTGTGAATGTAATTGTAATTTTATTTTTTTTCTATGTAAAGTAACTTATTGTTTTACTTATAAAATTGTTTTGGACACTTATGAATGATATATGTTTTTTTTGACAACCGTGTAGTACACGGGGTACTAACCTAGTACAAATAATATAAACATACAAGTAACCGGATGAGGCATGTGATACGATTTTGATGAATTCTTCACCACATATGAAGTTGTTGAAAACGAATATTATAAAGGTTGAAACATCAACAGCCTTGAACATTATAAAACAAAAATAATCAATCTTCATGTTTTGAACAATGCTAAGCCATCCATCCGTGAAAGAAAGTCTATCTTCAACATATCCTAATTTTACCCTCCAGGTGCTAGTACCGGATGACTTTATATATACGGGGTCATTTGGAATGTCATCCCGATAAAACCTTTTCATAAAAACTTGAGGCAATGACTTTCAAAATAAAATAAAAAAATCTGTGTCAACACAATTTTTTAGAAAATGATAAATAAACAGATTTGAATGAGAACATTACCAAACATGGGGTTGCCGGGTCCTTTACAAATTTGAAGAATGACGGATGCATCTTTAGTAGAACCCTGATACAATGAAATAAAAACTGATTCATAAAAGATTGATAATACACATATATCAACTTTAACATAAATTAATCTATAACTGTAACTTTAAAAGGTGTAGGGTAGTCAAAAAACAATAATTTCAGGGGATGCAAGTTCAAAATACAATAAGAATGTAAGATCGATTCAACATGATTATCATCAAAAACTTAAATTTTATAAAGATTCACAACCTAACAAATTTGAAAATAGATTCAAAATAATCTCCAGATTTAATGAGATTAGACATAATAATTAGAAAAAAAACAGATCGATGCGTAAAGGTATCTGTTGGACGGAGCGTAAAAAGTGATCGATGACTCCAATCGATTGTCCTATGTTTGCTTTAAAGAATAAGTTGAAAAGAGATTCATAAAATATCTAGATTCAATGAGATTAGACATAATAATTTCATAAAAAGTGATCGATGCGTAAAGGTAAGATCGATGAAGAGTAACGATAACATACTGATTCTTGATTTGATTTTGAAGTTCGGTTGTTGAAGATGAAAGAGAGAGACTTGGATCAGGAAGGCGATTAGAGTTTTGTTTTAAAAGGGAATGTTGTGATAAAGGTCTCACCGGGTTTAAAAGGTTTTTATAGGGTATTAATTCAGGTTGTTTTTAACCCGCTTCTCGACCCGCGTGTAAACCCATTTTATGTCCATATGGTTTTTGGTGGATCCAAAAGGTGAGGTGAAACGTGGTGCTGACAAGTGACACCATGTTTTACTTGTTTGTTATATAGGATAGACTAGGTTAAAATCCCGTGTATTACATGGGTTAAATAAATAAAATGTTATATATTTAGTAATAAAAATTTATATTTTAAAAAACCCGTGTAATACACGGGTTGAATAAACCAGTATATTATATCGGTTGAATAAAATATAATGTAATTTGTTAACAAAAACATTTGTCAAAATATGTTTTTAAAAAATGTAACTTGTCGTGACAGTTATAAGGTCTGTTAAGTTAGTTTTTAAAACATTTTTTCTAACCGAGTATTAATTTTTTTAATTTAATTGATAATATAATAACTATTTATAATTAAATAATAAGTATTCGTAATTATATTTATTAATATAAAGATTATTATTTAATAGGAGATAGAAATAGAAAATATAATATTTAATAGGAGAGAGAGACGAGAAAATAAAGATGATGATTAACCAGAGAGTGACACATGTCCAGAAGAGATTTTCATTTATATTAGAGTAGTAAGATAAGATAAGATTATTATGTTATTTGTATTAATATTTTTACCCTTGTATTATTATCATAACTAGGTTAGAAACCTCGTGTATTACACGGGTTGAATAAATACAATGTTATACACTTACTAATAAAAATTTACATATTATATAGTTTTTTAATACAAATTTTAGAAACGTTATATATTTATTTTTTAAAATTTTTTATAAAAAGAATGAAAGAAATGTTCAATTTCTAAAAAGGTTTTATGAACAAACCTATTTTTTTTAAATGAAAAAGTTTTATAAAAATAATTATAGAAATTATTTTTATTTAATAAGAGAGAGAGGCGGGAAACAAAAAGTAAAAAAAAATAATTAAAGAAAATTTGTATAATTAATAGGAGAAAGAGGCGGGAAAAAATGATAAGAATGCATGGGAGAGTGACAAATATCTCTCTAAAACCTTTATTTATTATATAATATAGATATTTGTATTATTTATAATTTTTCCGTACTCTTTTTTGAGACACGAAAGTATTTACAATATTGCTATTAATTTTGTATGATCATAATATTTTTTTATTATTTATAATTTTTCCATACTCTTTTTGAGACACGAAAGTATTTACAATATTGCTATTAATTTTTTTGTTACCACAAATCAATTTTAGAGAATGGTTAGGTCTTGAGTTCGATTTTGTTGGTTAGTTCGGTTACGGTTTGATTTGGTTATAACCGTGAATGTACACATACAGAATCCCCGTTGCATCGCGTGGCTAACCCATAGTTAATATTACATTACGTGTTAGTGATTGAAGGATTAGACATTCGTGACCTTGTTCGAACTAAGTATGCACGTCATAGATCATGACCAAAATAAGCCATAAGCAACCTAGATTTTTTAATCGTGAACACATACCCCTTAAAATCTACTTATAAAATCCATCTATTCTTCACTTTGCAGCCTATATGACCAATTAATAACCAATACTGACAATTTTAACAAAATATACTATAACTTTCATCTTTGTCGATAAGGATAATCACACTCTACTTGATCTCTGTCAATTTCACTAAGAATAATGTTTATTAACGAAACTGGGAATTATACATTCTTCGTAAGTAAAACCAAGCATAACTCGAGTGTAAATCTATGATGTTTATGTAAGTCAGATCATCGTTGCTAAAAAAAGAAGAAGTTAAAGTTACAAGTGTTATTTGTTAAATTGTCAATTTAATATATTATCTGACAATGCGTCATAATTCGATTTAGTATATATCTAGTCGTTATAATAGATGATTTAGATTGAAACTCGTAATTTAGGAGGCATTAGAGCTAAATACGTGACAAACTATTAAACATAGATTTACACTATTTTTGATAAGTTTTGTGGCCAAATTTCAATATTTTGTAGTTTGGTTACTAAATTTGAAATACGACACTAGTTAGGCAGCTAGCATTATGGTGTTCATCGGTTCGGTTAACGGTTTATTTGATTCGGTTTGTTCAGTTTTGATTTTTTTTAACCCTTATCTGTTAACCGAACCGAACTGGAAACTTTTCTAACCGAACCGAATAAACCGATTTAAAAAGGAAAGTATATCCGAATAAACCAAATAAATCGAATTCAACCGAATAAATCGAATAAACCGAACCGAATTAGAAATATGTCTAACCAAACAAACCGAATTAAAAAAAAGTATATCCGTTAACCAAAACGAAAACCGAATTCGTAATTCGGATACGGTTAATAACCGAACCGAAAACCGAATTCACAATTCGGTTTGGTTTTTTCAGTTATGGGTACGATTCGGATTTCGGTTTTCTTCGGTTTTTTTTTTTTTGCACACCGCATATAGACTCAACCCAAGTATGAGGAAATTACAAACACACCCCTCGTAGTTTTTAAACACTAAAATGCTCTTGTCTTCGACTCTTGGCCGAGTAGGGTTGTAGCAGATAGACGCCACCACTCACCTCTTTCAATCATCCTTCTCCATCTCTCTACAGCGCCATTAACGCCCTAATTGAACTGTCAAACCTCTCTCTGTGTGTGTTCTCTACATCTACTTTTCTCTCTCTACAGCCGTTCAATTTACAACACAAACAATGGGCGCTTCGCTTCCTCCAAAAGAGGCCAACCTGTTTAAGCTAATCGTCGTAAGTTCTTCAATCGTTATGGATTTAATTCGAACATCGATTTGTTGTTTCTGCTGAAACCCTAGTTTTCGTGTAGTATTTAACTTACTGTTAATAGATGGATTTGGATCGTTAATTTTGATTACGAAGACTTTGTTATTGCCGTGCAATGAAATGAAGTAGATATGTAATTTTCATGTAAAGAAGTTTATGCTATGGAGTCTAGCAGCATGATGCAATTGTTACTGTTCATGCAATTTGATATTGACATTGAATTTTCATTGTATTGGTAACTCTTAAAATGTTTAGGTTGATGCTACATGCCTCACCATACAGGACATTGTCTGATTGTTGTTTTTCTAGCAAGCTAGCAAATAGCATTTATGGATACGAGTAGGTTTTACATCTCATTTGTGGTGTAAATTGTAATAGATATTTAAACTGATACCACATGGTGGTTAAGCATTGAAACTCACATTCTAATTAACTTACAAGCATGCCTACTTCAAATACGTGTTTTCTAAATAATTTCATTTTGTTGTATTTGGGCGCTGCCATTATCGTTATAGAACTAGCATCATTGCCTGATTGTTGAGTGGTTTGCTAATGTAATGATGAAATGTTCTCTTGATTGTATGTATGGCAGAAATCTTATGAAACAAAACAGTACAAGAAGGGGCTGAAGGCTGCGGATGCTATATTGAAGAAGTTTCCAGATCATGGAGGTTTGTTAGAAGTTATTACCTAATGCAACTTTAGTTTTTAGCATGCTTTCCAGCCATCAGGGTAATTAGGATATGCTACTTGCTTTAGTCTGTCTGGTAAAAGTTGCATTCTGCTGTTCTTAAACAATGCTGCACTTTTGTTTCACGGTTTTTTTACATGCTGCAAACTAGATTAGAGATCCTTATGTAGAGTGAAAACATGCATCTGTTGCTTATAGAATTAGTCATGTTTGTAAGAATTTAAATCAGGTTAGATAAAGCTTTTGGGTTTAGATGTAATATGTACTTTCTTAAACAGAGTGAACTATGCTAAGATGAATTGGTGTCTAGCTGACGTTTGTCATAGGCCACTCTAGTACACAATGAGCGACGTGCCTTTGTTATGTCAATTAAAAACTACATGCGACCTTTCTAGTTATTATCGAGACTAAAAATCATGCACATTTTCATCCAATTCATTTCATCTGAAGTATTTTTCAATTTGGTTATCTTGAACCGTTGCATCATTGCTCTTCGATAGAATATGTGCAAACACATCACTTTCACAAAATAGAATTACGAGTCTATAGGTAGAATGGTTATGAATTTATGATTGTATTATCATGATTAATATTTTTGTTTTTTTTTTTTCGTTTTTTAAAATTCTTTCATTTGTGATACTTTGGGTTCTAGAAACTCTTTCGATGAAAGGATTAACGCTGAACTGTATTGATCGTAAGCCAGAAGCATACGAGCTAGTATGGTTGGGATTAAAGGTCAGAAATGTTTTCCTCTTATTTTTCAGTAAACATTTCTGTAAGTGCAATATTTGTGGTATAGTATGGATTTTAAAATCTCTTATTTCATTGTAGAATGATTTGAAAAGCCATGTTTGTTGGCAAGTGTATGGTCTTCTCTATCGTTCAGATAGAGAGTATAGGGAGGCAATAAAATGTTATCGGAATGCTCTGCGGATAGATCCAGATAACATCGAAATACTGAGGGACCTATCGTTATTGCAGGTAGATATTTTTACCTTTCATAACACTCATTTCAACACTTATTTTTCTTTTCACAAGTTTTATTTTCATATGGAGCAGCATGGGTCTTCATGCTGATATGGTGACTGTTGGGTGAACATCTTAAAATATGGCCAAAGTGGGTCTTTAGCATTGGATTCACACCATTGACACTACAATTTGTCTTTGATGTTGATTTTTTCTGTATCTGTTTTGTTTTGGACCTGTCGGTTTATGCATTAATTGCTACTTCATCAATTGTTTTGATAAGCGCGTTTGCCTTCGGACATACTGCTTAGTGTTGTACTACTGTTTTTTTCAGTTTTAAATGTTTTGTAGGAATTAATGATTATTATTTTATCTTTGGACGTTACAGTTGCATTAGTAATTAATCTGAGATTTCGGTGCTCACTAAGATCTAAGCTTTAGGGGGTTAAATTGGAAGTTGTATAATTATAGTTACGACGTGTTACTTAGATCAAGGCCCTAAAACTTAAAATCATATATTTGGGGAGGGGACCATGATACACCTTATATAGACACAAAATGGTTGGGCAAAGTGGTTTGAGTGTAAATCCTACCAGGCAAAGTTAGAGATGATGTTTTGGGGTTTATACTATAGTTGCATTACTTGTTATTTGACCGTTGGTTGTTCTAAAAGTAATGTAGAGGGTTAAGTCAAACGTGTAAAGTTCTGAACATGATCTAAAACCCTACAACCTAAAATCATACAGTGCTTGAGAGTGAATCCAACTGGGTAGAGTTAGAGTTGATATTTGATCGTTTATAAAGTGATTAGGGTGAATTTGTTTTCTGATTATAATTAGTATTTAATAGGACTTCCATAGTTAATACCATTTAAATCTTAAGAGAAAATGCTACATTTTGATTGATCGATTTACATATTCTCCACTTGCAGGCACAAATGCGAGACTTGGCTGGTTTTGTTGAAACTAGACAACAGTTGCTGACGTTGAAACCAAGTCATCGAATGAATTGGATCGGTTTTGCAGTTTCTCTGCATTTGAACTCAAAGTAAATTGTGATATTTTGTTATGTTCCTGAGTTTTCTATTATCATGATAAGTGTTAATCTGTGTAGGTTCCATTTGTTTATACTGTTTTCCTCCATCTCAAGTTCTCCATCTTGTGGTTCCCATAATCATTAGGACTTATTTCATCTTTGCCCATATAAAAGTTCAAAATTTCATATTTATGCCACCTAATTTCATAACATGACATTTATCTTATCATATGACTAAAAGTCTCATATTTACCTTTCAAAAGACTAAAATTCTTATATTTACTGTTTCATAATAAATAAAATATAATCTATTACTTATAAACATGCTTAACTGAATAAATGAATTGGGAAACAACATTATTACTGTGATTCATCCCATTGCATAATGTTCTTTTCGTTTATCATATGAAACAAGTTTGTTATAACTTATGAGTAACTGATTTTTTATTTTCTGCGGAATGAGTAAATATGAGAACTTTAGTGTCTTGAACGGGATAAATTATGAAATTAAGAGGAGTAAATACGAAATCTTAAACTTTAGATGATTATATATATGAACTTGACATATTAATTATTAATCCCATCAAGTGAATAGGATCCACAATCCCAATTTTGTTTTTTCCTCGCAGTTATATTTATGACATCCAAATTTCATATTGACTCGTCATTTTTTTTTGCCAGTGCATCCAAAGCCATTGACATTCTAGAAGCATATGAAGGGACTCTTGAAGATGATTATCCTCCTGATAATGAACGGTGTGAGCATGGTGAAATGCTGTTATACAAGGTAATTTTTATAATATCCTTATAGCCAACACCATAATAACTTACATCACATAGAACTAGTAGTCTAGTTTTTTATTGTTGTTGATACTAATATACATGTTAAAACAATAGGTGATGTATGTCTTCAGGCAATAGAGTAGTTAAACATGAAATATATGTTTATAACTTTATATGCATAATACATCTTTTGTTTGCATGTTTTGTCCTCTAGATATCTTTATTTGAGGAATGTGGATTGCTTGAGAAAGCTATTTTGGAGTTGCACAAGAAAGAATTAAAAATAGTATATTCTTCACTTCATTGTCTTTTTTCTTTTAAATCGTACAAATGAAAAAAAAATTGGCCTTATTTATTATCTTCTGCAAATTTATCATAGGTGGATAAATTATCCTACAAGGAAGTGGAGGCTTCTCTTCTTGTCAAGCTTAATCGTCTTCAAGGAGGTGAAAAATTATATAGAGTTCTGTTATCAATGAACCCTGACAACTACAGGTAGAAAGTTTTATTTATTTATTTATTTGTAGTTTCATTATTTGGAGCCTCATTGTGAGGAATGATATTAATTGGGCTCTTGTTTTGTTAGATACCATGAAGGATTGCAAAAATGTGTTGGACTGTATTCGGAAAATGGTCAATATTCCTCTGATGAAATTGACCAATTGGACTCGTTGTACAAATCACTTGCGGAGCAATACACCTGGTCTTCTGCTGTTAAGGTGATATACAGTGCTAAATTCTTAACCTTTTGTTATTATTGTATCTCTTTCCAATATCTAAAGCATGACACACTGTTTTCAGAGAATCCCATTAGATTTTCTGGAGGATGTAAAGTTTCGAGATGCAGCAGATAACTATATTAGGCCACTCCTAACAAAGGTACTTCTGATTTTGTTTTATTTTTCACTTTTTTTCCTTCTTTTTAACAAATAACAACTCATAATTTTACTAATTGGAAAACGTAGGGAGTCCCTTCTCTTTTCTCTGATCTTTCTCCTCTGTATGGTCATCCTGGCAAGGTTTGTGCAAGCCACCATCTAGAAAATTCTAGAACATTTCACTTTAGGATTTCTTTTATTAATATGATAAGTCTACCTTTTTTTATAGGCTGACATTCTTGAAAAGTTACTCCTTGATTTGGAGGAGTCAATTAAAACCACTGGTGGATACCCTGGAAGGTAATTAAGGTTTATGTATAATGTATAACTACCGATCTTTTACAATTTTGTATACCACTAAGTTATTGCGTTGGATTTAATATGCAGGTCGGAGAAAGAGCCACCTTCAACACTCATGTGGATCTTGTTTTATTTGGCTCAAGTTTGTTCTCACTTCATGAATATTTCTGATTAAATAATTTTTTTATTCATTTTCATAAAGTTTTGCTTGTGCAGCATTATGACAGACGTGGCCTGTATGATGTTGCTCTTGCTAAAATCGATGAGGCGTTGCAACACACCCCGACTGTCATTGATTTATACTCTGTTAAGGTTTGTTTATGCTATCCTTTTTTCATTTTGTTTATAGCTTGCATGAAGGTTAATTTACGAGGCTTATAATTTGCAAGAAACACTTATCTTAATGCATAGTATTGAATCCTAATGGAGTTTCTTTTATTCACAGAGCAAAATATTAAAACATGGTGGGGACTTTGCTGCTGCTGCTGAGCTGGCAGATGAAGCTAGGTGCATGGATCTTGCAGATCGATATGTAAACAGCCAATGTGTCAAAAGAATGTTGCAAGCTGATCAGGTTGATAGCACGGAATATTTTTCTCTTTAACCTGATATGTTTTTTTATGATGATTGATTTACCAATTTTACTATCTTTTATAGGTTCCACTTGCAGAAAAGACTGCTGTATTATTCACAAAAGATGGAGACCAGCACAATAATCTTCATGACATGCAATGCATGTGGTTGGTGTTTGTTACAATTCTAACTGTTACACATAAAACATTTAAATAATATCTTTAAAATATCTTCATTTATAGGTATGAACTTGCTTGTGGAGAAAGTTACTTCCGGCAGGGTGACCTTGGGCGTGCTTTAAAAAAATTCTTAGCTGTAGAGAAACATTATGCTGACATCACAGAAGACCAATTTGACTTCCATTCTTATTGTTTAAGAAAAATGACCCTGCGTTCCTATATCGAAATGTTAAGGTTTCAAGATCGGCTTCATGCACATGATTACTTTAGGAAAGCAGCAGTTGGAGCTATAAAGTAATTCAGACTGCCTTCTCAATTATTATTTTATCTTTTTTATCCCTCTTTACATGATGGTTTTCTTACTCTTAACTACTAATATAGATGTTACATCAAGCTGTATGATTGTCCTCCAAAGTCATCAACGGAAGAAGAAGATGAACTTGCAAAATTACCTGCTGCTCAAAAGAAAAAATTGAGGCAAAAACAGAGGAAGGCTGAAGCACGAGCTAAAAAAGTACCAAGATATTTTTACATCTAAGGGTTACAAATAATCAAATACAACCTTTTGCTTTTGTCATCTCTGTGAACTTTATTTATCCTTTTCTTTAATGTTTTTCTAGGAGGCAGAAGTGAAGAGCGAGGAAGCAAATGTTGGTGGTGTTTCTAAATCTGGGAAACGACCGGTCAAACCAGTTGACCCAGATCCACATGGAGAGAAGCTATTGCAGGTGCCGCTTCCGTATGCAATCATTTAAATGTTTTTTCTTTTGTTTTTTGAACCCGTTTTTCATTTATTGAGAGTTGTTGCTTGTATTAGAATACTACGACTTCTTTAAATTTTTTGATGTCAGACTGAAGATCCTTTAATGGAAGCTGGAAAGTGTCTGAAGTTACTGCAGAAACATTCATCTGATTTCTTGGAGACACATTTGCTTTCTTTTGAAGTAAATATGAGAAAGAAAAAGATTTTGCTTGCATTGCAGGTAATTTTGTTTCTATCCATTATGTTCTCATGGAAGCTTTTATGGCAAACACATGGTTTTGGTAGTATTTTTATATATACTACATTCCATATTAAGTAAAATAAAATCAGTTACTTATGACAACCTGTTTCACTTAATAAAGAATAGGAAAACATTATTAGTATTTATGTGAACCATCTCAACACATAACTCTCTTTTTTAATTAAGTGATACAGGCTGTTATAAGTAACTTGTTTTATTTTTTTATTTATTATGAAATTGGTAAGTATGATAGTTTGGTTTTGATATGGTAAATATAATACTATCAAATTTTGAATTTATATGAGATTGCCCCAGCTATACTTAATGCATAATATAATAAAAAAACAAAATCTGATTTACAAAAATAAAAAATATAACAAAGTGATGAAGAATAAATATTTATTTATTTTTGGAAGCTTTCTTTCTGTCTATCTCAGAGGTAAGTTACTGTTAGAAGTTTACATTTATTTGATTTGACTTGGATGATAACTTGACTGCATTTCTCTTTAATCAGGCTCTGAAGCAGCTACACCGATTGGATCCGGGAAACCCAGATGCTCATCGATGTTTGGTATGCAATTTTTTTTAATCTTTTGTACTTGATAAGCAGACTAAGTTGATACTTCGCATATGCATCGTGTCATTTTTGCCAATTTCATTTTTAAATCGTACTTTATTCTCGTCATTTCTCAATAAGAAAGTAAATGGCCTTCTTTGTTCAAGATCAATGTTTTTTTTTATTCTATATTTTATTTTTATTTTTACAGTTAAGATTCTTCCATGAAGTTGCATCGATGCCAGCTCCTACCACTGATGGTGAAAAACTTATTTCGGGCGTCTTGGAAGCAGAGCAACCGATTTTCAGGTTATTTTCTACAGTGTCCTAAAAATATATGAAAATCATTTAAAAGATTTAAATATATGAAATTCTATTTTTAGATTTCATAAACATATGATTATATTAAACTTCTGTACTATGCTAATTTGATTTAAATTGTTTTCTGCAGATTACAACATAGATGAGAAAAACTGGTTCAATTAGTTTTTCAATAACGTTTAATTAAAAATTTAGCTTCTAACCAAACCAATGGCAAATGCTTAACACCTAAGATGTTGCTTAAGTGGCCTTAAGTATTGGAATGTATGTCAGATTAAGGTTTCTAGTATTGAGCCTACGGGCCCATTAGGTTTATTAGGGTTTCCTTGTAATGTCAATGTTTAAAACATTTATATTTCATGTTACTTTTTGAGTTTGAAACACATGCTGGCTTGCTTTTTCAATTTTTGTTAATCAAGTTTTTCTCTTCTCTTTTCTAGTCAGTTGCATGGTAAATCTCTGATGGAGGCAAACACTGTTTTCCTCGAGCAACATAAAGGTAATCTTTTATTTTTATTTTTTATATTATACTAGTTATTTTCTTAATAATATGGGTCCCATATTTATGGTCATTGTTCTATCTTTAAGATGTGTTGGTGGCAATGCAGATTCCTTGTTACACAGAGCAGCAGTAGCTGAGATGATTTATCGTTTGGAACATAACAAGGGTGATGCCGTTAAATTGATAGAAGAATTGACCAATAACCTTGTATCTAGGTAAGTGTGTGTCTGACTGTTTGTTACTCTGATTTCTTTATTTGTTTGTTCCAACAAGTTTTACCGTTGTCTGTTTCACTACAATTTGATTTTGGACAAAATCTCTATTTCACTATTTCCATAAACGGATTGTTTTTTGAATCAGTAATGGATCACTTGGATTGGCTAGAGAATGGAAGCTGAAAGACTGTGTTGCAGTTCACAAATTATTGAGGACTGTTTTCAGTGATAACGATGCTGCAACAAGTAAGTTTGCCATTTTTTTCCTCAATATTTCTTATTGAGTGTCTGCACATAAAATTTCAAATGACGAAAACGATTTGGACTTTAGTTCACACTAGAGGTGGGAAGATGGGCGAGTCGGATGGGTTGGGTAACATGTCAAACTAGGGTTTTGCTGAAACATGTCAAATCAGTCTGGTTGGGTTCTTTGGTCTCCAAAAAAAATGTCAATTTTTTTAGTGATGATTATGCTTTAAAAATAGACTTCGGGCGACTATTAGCCCATTTGACATGTTCTCTTTTTATCTAATTTTTTTATTGACCCGTTTGAGATAAATCACAACACGATTTGTTAATTTAGAAACTTAGAGACAAAAATGAACTTTGTAATGCACTTACTGAACATTTACAGGATGATATGGTAATTTGGAAAACTGTAATAAAATGTATTATTTTTTGTAAGTTATTAATTTTTGCTGTATTAGTACTTAGTGATATATGTTAAATATCATATAATATTTTGTAATTTGTAGGATGGAAAATCCGATGTTCAGAATATTTTCCATACTCGAGCTACTTTGAAGGCCGACACAGCTCTGCTCATGCTGCAAACCAAGATTCCAAACAAACGCACCCCGAAAATGGTTCAGTTGAATTCCTTCCATCAAATTCAAAGATAGAAGAGCATACTAAGGCATTGAATAATCTTGCAATCTAGATAAAAACAAAAGAATGCAAATTATTTCATGGGTGTTACTCAAATTTGACAACTTTCTATCAACTAATGGGGCAAAACCATTTTGCGGGTTTGGTGCAATGATGAAATAACACTAGAGTTAAAACAAAAACGACACCAAAAACATATGTACCCTTTAGTAGTAGCGTTCATTAGAGGATCGGTTTTTGAATTGTGTATACTGTTAGTTTGTGCTCTCCACGAGTTCACCCAAAATGTCTTTGTTTAAGTGTTCGATTTCTGAGGTTTTTTATTTTATAGATGAAGAGAAAGTTGAGAAGACCTCAAAAGTATGTTGTACAAGTGCTATGAAAATTTTGGCGTTGACTCTTTTTACTGCTATAAACACGTTGATTCAACATTAATGCTTGTGTGGGGATGTAGTATAATGTTTGTGTGCTAAGCATGGTGGATATCACATGGGGGGGGGGGGGGGGGGGTGGAGGTCACATGGGGGTGGCAAGTATCATGTTGGGACCAATGTTTTTGAAAACCGAATCGTGTTGAACCGACAGCTTTAGCGGTTCATTAGTCATACCGCCATAAATATCGGTTGGTCGGGAAAGCGACAGCTTTAGCGGTTCATCAGTTGCTGCCATAAACATCGGTTGGTCGGGAAAGCGAGGAGGCAAGATGGGTTGTTTTCCATCGGTTTTATCTGATTCTGGTTCACTTTGTTTGTGTTCGATCAATTAGCAATTGATGGATCCTATTATACTACTATCTAACAATCATAAAGGTGTACAAGTGTAACATTATTTTTTTATATAAAGGCTTTATGTAACCCTATTTAACACAATTAATACACAATTATTTTTCTTTGTTCAACTTGGTATCAGAAAAGTTCCTTTCAAAACCCTAGCTGTCACCGCAAGTCACGTCTCACTTAACGAGACACTACCTACACTTCTAAAATCTAGCCGTCGCCGCTCACAACGGCCCTGGCCACCACCAAAGGCCACTCACACAACCGTTTATAATAGCCACTCACAGCAACCGTTTAAAATAGCCGTAGGAAATCCAAAAAGAAACAAACCTGCTCTCTTCATATTTTAGTAGCAACAACATGATTTTCAAAACCGTAGACATTGGGAACTCTAGCAGAAACAACATGCTCTTAAAAAACGTAATCTCCACCACATGCTGTTGGAAACTCTAGCAGAAACAACCCGCTCTTCGAAACCGTAGCTTCCACTACATGAGTACAGGGCACTAAGAATAGTCGCAAGAAATTTTAGCAGATTTCTCTCCGAAACCCGAATTGCCACCATTGTTCCAGCCAAGATCCACCGTTTTCACCGCCAACTGTCGCAAGAGGTCACCTAAAACAAATACAAAAAAATCTCTTTATGTTCCATGCTACAACTCGTTTTTCGTACTTAGCTTGCGATAGAATATTAGACTAGTTATATAATTATCATATGTAAAAGGTATTCAAGTGTAACACTGTTCTTTAAACATAGAGCCTGTATGTAACCTTATTAAACACACAAACAATATACAATTAATTTTCTTGGATCAACAGGTGGTACCAACCGTTTTCAGGGTTTTAATATAATAATTATTTTTTAAGAAATTTATCTATATATTTATGAGTAGTTTAAGTTTTATATATCAAAATATATGATTTGTAATCTATTTTAACAAGCAATTAATAGAGAATCAGTTTTAACTAAACACAACTATGTCCAAGTGTAAAAAGTAGAATATGAAGTCATTAATTTTGTTTCATGTAGTTTGCTATTTATGAATTTTTTTGAAAAATATGAAAAAGAGTATAGTCAAGGCCCAATAGCAGATCCACGTGGCATCCATTTTCTCCATGTACTAAATATCTGTATCCATGGCACACGTTTTTTAGGTAACATCCATACATTATACATATACCAACCATGGGCCCACTTAGACCAAAAATAGGGCCCATATCTTTCAGGCCCATAGTTTTGTTAGGGGTCACACGGAACATAAACTTGGTTTTAGTGCATTACGTATCTCCGTAGGCCCACTCATCGGCCCATGGCCCACCAAATGTGTCCATGACTACATCATGGTCGTTTAATCATAATACATGTTGGGAATGGAAAGTAACTTGCATGAAGTGGGTTAGGAGATGTGACCCTAAGATTTTATTGACTTCATGGGATTGTAAAAGTATATATAACATAAGTTCTTCTATTTTGTTTTTTATTCTTATAACATTATACTTTGTATTTGGATTTAATATCGAACTTGGGGGACAAATAGTTTTAAAGAACGGATTGTTAGCCGGTCAAGAAGAATGAAGCGAGAAAGTTGGAAGTAGAATAGACGATGATGTTGAGGTGGATATGTGGATACACAATGTTGGACGTGTTAAGGCATGAGGTTTTTAGGAGGAGATTAGGGTTTGCATGCATCTAAGATAAGATTGTGGGGGGTGGGGTGGGGGGGGGGGGAGGGGCTAAGGTGGTTTGGCCATGTGAGGAGACCTGGATACACTCACGGTAGACGGGTAGAAGGGAAGAGTAACAGAGGAAGGCCAAAGCTAACATGAGAGAATCTGACTAGACGAGATTTGTTACACTTGCACCTCTTTGTAAAATTATTCGAACTCAAGCTTTGTTGAACTAAACGAGTCAAGCTCGAGCATAAACGTACCCGGGCTCAGTTCGACTAGTCTACGCTCATCGGCACAAATGCTGTGTAGGGGTTACTAAAATGGTTTTATCATAACCCCACGCATGCAACTTATTAAAGCAATAAATTGGCATTGTAACTTGTGGTGTATTAATTAATTAAGTAAAATGGTAACAAGATTTGGTCATGTTTGAGAAGACGGAGACCACATGGTTTGTCTCCACATTGATCCAACGGCCACAAATCAAACCCACAAAAGATCAAGAAAATCAACAACAAACCCTATGTTCCAATGTTCCATCTTGCCTAATATCCCAACTCTATATAAACAAAAAAATATCCCGGTTTCATGTGACCAACCATTAACATGAATGGCCCCCTTTCCTCTTAATTTTCAATCATTTCATATCCTTCTTTATTAATTATTTCATTTGTGTGTGTATAAATATTAGCACTACCCACAAACAACAATTACCTCATCCTCTAATTGTTTCTCTAAAAAAAGAAAGAAAAAATGAAACGTCAAGGGCTTGAGAGTACCGAACTTAGGCTAGGGCTACCAGGCTGCAGCGACGGTGGTGGTGGTGAGAGAAGTGCGAAGAAGAGGGTGTTTTCTGGTGTTTGTGGTGGAGGGAAGAACATGAATATGGATTTGGTGGTAGGGTGGCCACCAGTGTGTTTGCATAGGAAGAAGAGTATATGTAATGTGACAAATTTGTATGTGAAAGTGAGTTTGGATGGTGCACCAATTCTTCGAAAAGTTGATTTGAGTTGTTTTAAAGGGTATTGGGAACTTGGCATGGGTCTTGAGGAGCTTTTTGATTGTTATGGAATTGGTATGTAATGTGCTTTTTTGTTACTCATAAACAAATGGTTGCATGCAAAAATAGGAAATAATCTTTCAACATTATTACAATTTACACACACTATTAGACGAAGAGTATCACCAACCCATAATTCCTATGTTGATACTCATTTGTTTAGTATTGATAATATGCATTGGTGACTGAAGAAAGTCGCAAATTTAATCGCTGATTTGTCACTGAAATCATAAATTTGTGACCAGGTAAATTTGGTCACAAACCGATAACAAATTTACGAGCATTTTATCTTTATCGCTAAACGGTTGCGGGAACATAAAGTATAATTAGTTAGAATAACTTTTCTTTTGTCTCATGTGGTTTGACGTGTTTAACCATTTCGGTCCAAAAAGATGTTTTTTTAACATATCAGCCTCTGAGTTTGCATTTTTTTTAACCATTTCAGTCTCTCACACTAACTTTGTTAACGTTTTTCTGTTAAGTATAGATGTATTTTTAGTTATTTTATTTCTGGGGTACTAGTTTAACTATTTTAGTCTAATATTTTTTTTTTAATTTATTGATGATTTTTTACTTATTTAAAAACACCTTTTTAACGTTTTTTTAACTTTTTTAAAAATACTTTTTAAATTTTTTCTTAAAAATGTTTATAAAAACAATCTTTTAGTTTTTTTTATAAAAACGTTTTTTAGTTTTTTTTATAAAATGTTCTTTTAACTATTAATATTTTTTTACTTTTTTAAGAATGTATATATTTTTTTAAAATTTATTTTAGAAAGGTTTCTCTTATATTTTTTTTAGAGAAAGTGCTTTTCAATCATTTTGAAATTTAGTTTCAAAACGTTCTTTTTAACCGCACATTTTATGAAAACCCAAAAAACGTTTTTATAAAAAACTAAAAAAAATCTTTTTAAAAACGTTTTTATGAATTTTTTTTAAAAAGTTAAAAAAACGTTTCAAAAAACTAAACAAAGTTTTTATTGGACTGAAATGGTTAAACTATTTCTTTAGAAATAAAATGACTTAAATGCTCCTATATTTAATATAAAGTTAACAGTGTTAGTAACAGAGACTGAAATAGTTACAAAAATGCTACACCAGGGGCTAATATGTTAAAATATTTTTTTTTAACTGAAAAGGTTAAAAATAAAAATAAATTGATCGTTGATTCCTTTGTAAAAATAAGTTTAAAATAAAAATAAATTTAGTGGCAAATTTGTGACGTTTAAATACGGTTGGAGAAAGGTTAAGAAAAAGTAATCTAAAAATTAAAATTTAAAAGTCGGACGCAAATTGATCGTAGAACAATCAGTAAGAATAAAATAAAAAGTAAAAAACGGTTATATACATAGTTTTCTAGTAATGTAAAAAATTAAAAAGTAAATAAATAATGCAAGGTTTTTTTAACAAGTCATTAAGCTTTTCTTTTCTGTTAATAACATATAATATTAACTGATTTATTCATTAATTTTTTCTTTGAATAATGTAGTTGAAGCAATGAAAGAAGAAAACATGAGTTGTGAATACACAGCAATATATGAAGACAAAGATGGGGATTGGATTGGATGCTGGTTGGAGACGTCCCTTGGCTGTAAGTTTCATCTCAAATACAAAATATATATTTTTCATAAATAGTTAAAGAATTAGTTATGATTACAATAATATATATTATATTTGGAAAATACAATTTAAAATGTTTTGGTTAATATATAGTTTTACCTTAATAATAGAAAATGAAATTTACTTTTTTACAACTAAATTAAGAACAATAAAGGTAGAAGATAGATTAAATGTGGTTTTATCTAATATTATATACGTCATCAAGGAGACATCATGATAAATGATGTACTCTAGAACCAAAAGATTAAAAGTTCAAATTACATAGAATGATAGTTATGATCTATTTATCCCAGAAATTCTAGAAGTTACATTAAAAAAAAACCTAACATTGTATACCAACTAATTGTTCGTATTTTATGGAAAAAATGTGGAATTATGAACAATTTTCTCGTATTAAAGTTTTGAAAAATGAATGTAAACAAACACAAACATGTATTCTAGAACACGAGTCGAGAGAGCTAGGGCTTCAATTGTTTTGCTTGAATAAGTCGTTTGTTATAGTGAACCTAGTCCGACAAGATTTTTGTTAAAACTGAGGAACATGTTTACATTTTCTTTCTTTTACACTTTTTGTGCTTATTGTATGCATCTTTATGTGCATAGCCGGTTTGGTTATGCCTTTTTAAACAGTCCCCATTTAAACCAGACTGGGTAGTTAGACCGATTTTTCCCCCCACCAAATCTCATCACTAACTCATATAGTGTTTGAGCATCCATATTTTACTTATTTAAGTTTTTAAAATTATAAATTCACACTGAAACATAAAATCTTTTTTTATTTTATTTTAAATTAGATATAAATTTTATTTTATATATTATTTATGACTTCATACTTGAATGAACAACACAGACATGATTATTTTACTTCCATTTCCAAAAACATAACTTTGATGTCAAATCACAATTTATTCTTGCTTTCAAGTATTAAAGAGTAACGCTTGTTGCCGACAAATATGCCAAATGTATAATGTTCTCGAATTGAATACTCAATTCACCTAATGAATTTTTCTTACAATTTAAGTTGATGTGAAATTCAATTTTATTCTTTCTATTAAAAATAACAAATATCGATAGATTTTTTATAGACTGCACTCAGTGAGAGGACATAAGTGACGGATCGGTATCCGTCACTTAAGTCCGTCATATACATCTTAAGTGATCTTACGGTGTTATATCCGTCACTAATATCAGTTGTTGGTCCAGCGACGAAGTCATTGCCCACAACTAGTTTTCCCTCGACCTTCACCGATGAATCCTGATGGTTCCTACATTCACCGACAAATATGCAATAGATTTATTCGTCGATAAAAGTTCTCTGATTTGTAGCGAATATATATATATATATATATATATATATATATATATATATATATATATATATATTTATATTGTTGCAGGATGTTTACCGAGACATGCAAGAGATTAAGGATTAAGAGAAGATCATATGTCGATGGAATTGGACTTCATGAAGATGAAAAGATTGAAACTTAACGATGCATTCAATGGATTTATTTAAATTTATGATTCACTTATATTATCATTATTGCTTGATAGAAATACAATTAGCATGTTGAGTGATGTTTTTTGTGGTTTAAGCGACGGACTTGTGAACCCTAATCTTAAGGTAAAGTATAGCCTATGCATATTACATTTGAGCTAATTAATGAATAAAGATTAAGGAATTCTTCATCACCCAAATCTATATTTTTTTATATTAAACCTATTCTCTTTATCATATATATGTATTTAGTGTCATTTATACTAAATATGATAAAAAGAACATGATAGACATAATATATATCAAGTTTTTGGAAAAGAAAAAATATAAATGGTTATTTGTTTTGTTTTATAATCAAAATGTTGAACGAAATATATTTTTTCCCACTTAAATGTTTCGCATGTGAGCATGTTAATATTAAAATCATATATCACGCTCTATATAAATATAAATAAATCTAGAAGAATATAGGAATAATAAGAATCTTAACTTTAATTTCACTATAATATTCATTTACACGAGATAAACAGAATGTCACAGGCTATCATGGGGATATGATACTGCAGATGCGCTGCCGCTAGCGCTGTTCACAACCTGAATTGAATCGAGCGAAGGTCTGATCTAAGGCTTACATTCGGTTCGAAATTACAAAATCGAGCGAAAATTTAATGCTCGTAATCGGTTCGAATTATAACCGAGCGGGTCGATTTCACTCGGTTTCAAATTAAAATGACACAAAAACCCAAATTGTCAAAAAAACATAAAAAAGAACAAACAATGTCCAAATTCATTCAAGAAGATGTTGTGCGAGTTCGTAAATTGTGAGTACTCGCCACCTACTGAGCTTTGTCGCCTCATACTGAGTCGTCCTACCTTCTTCCAAGTTGCAGAGTTCCAGAATCCAGTCTTCGTCCAGTCGATTTAGGGATTCAGGGTAAGAACTAAGACTAAGGGCGTAATGTCGTAATTTGGTAGCTTTTATTTGTTTACTAGTTTAGATCCCGTGTCTACACACGGGTTGAACAATATCAATATTTAAAATTTTTAAATCTTTATGTATATATTTTACAGGTGTAAAAATATATTACATATACTACGGATATAAACAAACTCAAAATATGTAAAAATTAATATATAATTGGGTTTCGAAAATACATTAATTACTATTTAATGTAATTTGACTTTCAATTACTATTTGATTGAAATAAAAGTTACATAATTAAATTTTAAAGTTTCTTATAAAAAGGGATAATTTAAAATAAATGTTTTTATTAGTGTAATTAATATTTTCTTTAAATATATATTATTATTTAAAGATAGAAGTGTATTAAATAAGAGAGAGAGGTGAAAAAAAAATGATGAGAATGAATATGGAGGTGACAAGTGGCACTAAAAACCTTTATTTATTATATAGTATAGATTGAGCGTGTTTTTTATCAGGCTTTTCAATACTTTTTTTTGTATTGGGTTGGGCCATGTTCATAGGGAAAAAGGGTAATAAATAGTAATATGTATAATTGTATAATGATTAATAACTAATTTATTAACTATATTTATATAGTTATGTAATAATAATACTTAATTCGAGTGAGCAACCCTTTGCTCGTGCTCAGATCGTTTACAAACCGAACCGAGACGCTCGGCTTGTTTACAACCGAGCCGAAATCGAACGAGTTTATTTTCGATCGTGCTTCGAGCGACGAGCGATTTGGAGAGCCCTACACGCCGCTACATTTATCTGAAACCCAAGACCTCTTCAATCTAGATTAGTAAACTATGAACCAGAGAGAGAAGATAGAAAAACATAAAGTAACTTACGTGAACTCCTTATATCTCATTAAATAAAGAATTAATTGCATGGATGACCCAAGTGATATGTTTAGTTTTCACTTTTGACCTCTAACTTTAAGAAATTAAATGGTTAAATTATAACTTTATAGTTTGTAACACCACTTGTCTCAAAAATAGATGGACATTAACAACCATCGACAAATATACATAGTTTAATTTTTTAGAATTTATCGTATATTATAGAAGTATAAAAACAAGAGCCTCAAGGTTGTGATTAAGGGTGCAACTTTCAACAGCTTAGTTCATAAATAATTGTCAAATAAAATAAATTAGATAATTACTAATCATTTTAATTTCATCTTATTACTATGGTCATGAAACGAACAAGTGGGAAAAATCGTGTTTTTGAACCGAATTATTGAGTTTTATTTATTAATTTTCTCATTTATACCCTCTCTATACACACACAGGCACACTTTTGTATGTGTGTGTGATAGACCATATATGTATATTAGCACCAAAGAGGCTTTGTTCCGGCGGTACCCGGCGACTTTCAAATGAGAGGTCATCGGTTCGAATCCTAGCCACAGTAAAAAAAGAGTTTATGGTCAGATCAAAGAGTTTACTCAGTTGAGAGGTTTTTTGGGATGGACTACCATAGATGTTTTAGGTGTTGCTCCGGAGAAACCCAATTCTATATCAACGACTATAGGTGTTGATGTTAAAAAAATATGCATATCATCATATATGTCATATGACGTCATTAAGGATATTCGATTACATAAGATACAATGAACTAATGTTGTAGAAATCCAAGAGCTTATCGATAATTGATTAATTGTATTAAATTAATTAATAATATTGAATTAATCAGGACTGAAGGAGATGAACCTATACAAGTGGGAAAATCCATGTACACCACCCTTTGCATGCATTTGCCATTTAGTTTCAAAATGGTCAAACATAATCTTTAATATCATAAACTGGGAATATGCTAATCTTTACGGTTAATTGTGAGTTTAACAG
Source organism: Smallanthus sonchifolius (assembly GCA_023525975.1). NCBI lineage: Eukaryota > Viridiplantae > Streptophyta > Magnoliopsida > Asterales > Asteraceae > Smallanthus > Smallanthus sonchifolius. The sequence goes on along the minus strand of JAKNSE010000034.1, from coordinate 1,763,817 downwards.
TTAAAATAAAATACTTTACGCTCTCTCCCTTTCATTGCTTTCGGGCTAAATTAAATTGTTACTTAACTTAAATTAAATTAAATTAAATTGTGTTGATTTACTTAAATTACCATTTTACATTAAATTTAAATGGTTTTAACATCTAGATAATTACATATTTGCCACGAAAGTATATCAATCATTGATTAACCTCAATCGATGATTGAGATGTGATTTTCACATAAAAACTACTTATAATTTGAACCACACCCTTTACATATATAACTTGAACGAAGACGTGTACAACCTTCACATTAAAAGAAAAACAATAATGAGTTATATATATTGATATAAAATGTTCGAAAGACTAAAATCTTAGTATACAAATGTCACAGGATATCATACAACATAAGGTTCAATTACTTTACGTTAATATACGGGATTAAAATCATATAGAATGAACATAATATAACTTAATTAATTGAATCGATTTCTCTTATATTTAAAAAAAACTAAACGATTTTTAATTGAACTAATTGGTTATGAAGATTTTAAACCTAAACATCAATTATACTTAATAATACAAATTATAGTTAGATTGATTGTAGTGTTAACAAATGAACATGACAGAGAAAAGATGAAGTCTCTATATTACACAAATGAAGATTAGTTTACAAATGAAGATTAGCTTACAAATGAAGAAGAAAGCAATATTAAATAGAAAGATAACCGAGCCTGGGCTAAAGCCCATAACAACTTATTATGCTAACGTCCCCCTTCAAACTCACAATGCAATAGAAATAAACATTGAGAGTTTGCCACACAAAAAACGAAACCGAGATGCCGATTGAGCCTTGGTGAAAATATCTGCAATCTGCAAGGCTGATGGAACAAAAGGAAGTGAGATGGTCCCGAGCTGAAGATGATGACGAGTAAAATGACAATCTATCTCAATATGTTTTGTTCGTTCATGAAAGACAAAGTTCTTGGCGATTTGCATAGCACTCTGATTATCACAATGTAATGGGGTAGGCGAGGAAACAACAACTGTCACACCCCGACCGATGGCGGAATCATCGAGGCGGACAATGTGATGATTGTTCAAAAGCACATGATAGCTAATGGTTGCATAATTCATTAATTAAGTTTAAAGACAACAAGATCCAAATACAATACATTCCAAATAACCTAGTCTAGTTAAAAATATTGATTTATTTAACTAGGTCCATAGTTCTTAAGTGGAGAATCTTCGGCAAGTAGTCACATATTCAAACCTGAAACAATATTTAAATCAAGTGTCAACTAAAAAGTTGGTGAGTACATAGGTTTAGTATTGTAAATAGTAGTTGTAAATCGTTTTGCAACTCATTGTTTATATTGTTAATCATAGTATGTAGGATGTAACATTTATTTAATCACAATTCAAACCGAGTTTGACACGCTTGAACAGAGCACAACAGCTAAGTCCGGTATGTTTGAATATAGTTACCCACTATATCCGATATGTTTGAATATAACACGCGGCTATATCCGAGTATGCAGTAATAAACACCCTAACCGGGTGAGCTGGTCAGGCACAATAGATCTATCAATATTACAGTTGGTTGTCTTGTGTTTAAATGTATGTACATCCAAATAATAAGCATATAGTCTCATGTATAACACGTATAAACAATTTGATTGAGTAGCATGAAATAATGTTTCACCCCAAAGTATGTAAAGATGTAAAATAGGGGCTATGTAACTCACCTGGCTAGCGGATATGATAATCCACGAATGCGGGTGATAAGGATGTTGAAACCTAAGCGTGTTGGGACCCTATGTGGATAAATAGGTATTATTGTATGTTTATATATGTGCGTATTCGTATTTAAATGTGTATAGGCTTTATAATAATATTCCTTAATATTTATTTGTATAAAATATGGTAGAAAAATGATAATGATTTTGTAAAACTTTAACTTATAAAAATATTTATATTGTTAAAATATTACATTTTTAAATAAGTAGTTATTATGTATTTATAAAAGTTTCTATTTATTTATTTATATTATCATTATTATATATATATATATATATATATATTTTTTTTTTTTGCAAATTGGTTATTAGTGCATTACAAATCTTTTTATACTAAATTATAATAAAATCTTTATTGTTTTCTTATGTTATTAATAGACCAAAATGACCTACTAATATGTTTATAAAAAGTAATGACTAATACTTAACCATTATAACCATAATAACATTTAGGATTTTATATCCTATGATTTCTAATCTTTACGTTATATCCGTCTTTTATACGTCATTTAAAATACGAACCGGGTATAACCGTGTTATAAATATATCACCAACTAAGTTAATGATGATAAAAATAGGTTAGGGTGCTCACGTAAATAGTCGAGAAAGAAGGTGACGGAGTAACCGCGACACCCGAAATCAACGGTCGATGACCCGTATCACCCGATTAGCACTCGGGAACACTTAGTAAACTCGTATGCTTGAGACCTGAAGTTGATAAAGAGGTGTTTTGGAGTTCGAACCGTGAACCCGCAAGGATAGAAACAAGTGATCGCATGAACCGGTGAAGCGGGATGGTGGGGGTGCGGTGGCTGCCTTGACCGAACAGGAGGAGAGGGTGGTGTTCGGCGGAGGTCGGTGGTGCGTAATGTTGCTGCTGTCGTTGAGGGCTGAATTGGGAAGGAGGAGGGTGGTGGTGTTGGGGCTGTGGTGTTGCCGAGAGAAGAGAGGGAGAGAGTGTTGGTTGTGTTGTAGCAAGATGAAGGGGTGGTGGATTGCATGGGTCTCCTTCCATTTATAACTCCTCAATGGTGTAATGCCTAAAGGTTTGTGTGTCTCATGGAGACAAAGTTTTCTTCATAAGACAAAGTGTTGGGGAGCATGTTGGTGTCTTGGGGAACAAAAGGAGAAACACCACTTGTTTGGTTCTTTCGGCCGTGAGGGAGTAGACGGGGGGGGGGGGGGGTAGGAAGGGTAGGGTAGTGGCTTGAGGTGTTTAATGTTAGGTGTTTTACTCGGTAGAATACCCGCCAAGTGTAACCCGGTTTTTAATAGTCGTTACGTGGTCGTTAGAGTACGATTCGGATATATACAAAAAAAAGTATACGTTTAATAGTTTTGACATTATATGTGCTCGTGTAAAACATTTAAGATTTTATTTTTATCAGGGTAGGCATTCCCTACTAATAAAAATAAAGAGAATGTTTCGAGATGTTTACATTTTTATTTTTAGTTTATCACCAACGCGATGTTGGGTTCGATGTGTCTTGGAAATTTCTAATATTGCCATCATAAGTTGCATATTGGGTGGACTCTGCTAAACCCGGTAAGACCTAATTAATTAATATTAAGTAAAAACACTTGCATTTCATTCAATAGAAGATGTTTACATGACATATAATATAAACGCGTGAATAAAAATCCGAAATGTCACAGTCTCCCCATGTTAAAGGAATTTCGCCCCGAAATTCAACCAGTGGAGGCTATGAAAAGAGATGCGGATATTTGGTCTTCATTTGGTCTTCACGTTCCCAAGTGAACTCGGGTCCACGTTTAGACTCCCAACGAACCTTGACAATGGGGATGCGGCTACACTTGAGTTTCTTGACTTCTCGGTCCATGATTTCCACGGGTTTCTCAATAAAGTGCATTTTTTCGTCAATGCGCACTTCGTCAAGAGGGATGTGGAGATTCTCTTCGGCTAGACACTTTTTCAAATTAGACACATGAAAAGTCGGATGAACGTTGCTGAGTTCTGAAGGAAGGTCGAGTTTGTAGGCCACTTTTCCTATCCTCTCGAGTATCTTGAATGGGCCCACATATCGAGGTGCAAGTTTTCCTTTCTTTCCAAATCGGACTACGCCTTTCCAAGGTGATACCTTTAGAAGAACCATATCTCCAATTTGAAATTCCAAGGGTTTTCGTCGTCTATCGGCATAGCTCTTTTGTCGACTCCTTGCTACTCGAATGTTGTCACGGATAAGAGAGATTTTATCGGTGGTTTCTTGGATAAGCTCGGGACCGGTGATTTGTGCTTCACCAATTTCGTTCCAACAAATCGGTGAACGACATTTCCGTCCATAAAGAGCTTCAAACGGTGCCATGTTAATGCTTGTGTGGTAGCTGTTGTTGTAGGAAAATTCAATCAGTGGTAGGTCAGAATCCCAATTGCCACCAAAGTCAATGACACAAGCTCTAAGCATATCCTCAAGAGTTTGGATTGTTCGTTCGGTTTGTCCATCAGTTTGAGGATGGTAAGCCGTACTTAAATCCAAACGAGTACCAAGTGCTGATTGTAATGATTGCCAAAATCGGGAAGTAAAACGCGAATCACGATCGGAGATGATGTTCAAAGGGATTCCGTGACGACTTACAATCTCATCAATGTAAATCCGAGCCAATTTCTCGACTCGATAGTCCTCACGAATGGGTAAGAAATGAGCAGACTTTGTAAGTCGGTCGATAATAACCCAGATACTATCGTGCCCACTAGAAGTGCGTGGGAGTTTGGTGATGAAATCCATGGCAAGGTTCTCCCACTTCCATACGGGTATTTCAGGTTGTTCGAGGAGTCCGGAAGGCTTTTGGTGTTCGGCCTTCACTTTAGAACAAGTTAGGCATTTTGCTACAAAGAGGGCAATATCCTTTTTCATGCCGGGCCACCAATATTGCTGACGAAGACCCATGTACATCTTATCAGCTCCGGGATGTACCGAATATCGAGTTGTGTGGGACTCGTTCATCAAAATATACGAAGGTCGTCGCGATCGGGAATCCAGATACGATCCAGGTAATACAATAGGCCGTTGTCTTTGGTTTCTAGCAAGAGTTCTACACCACATGCCATTTCTTGATACATGTTTCCCTCGGTAACCGAGGTGTGTTGTGCTTGGAGAATGCAAGCTTGGATATTGTTATGAATACGAACACTATGAAGCATGATACGCTCTTTACGACTCAAAGCGTCGGCTACAACATTTGCTTTGCCAGGGTGGTAGCGAATCTCGCAGTCGTAGTCGTTAAGAAGTTCGACCCATCGCCGTTGCCTCATATTAAGCTCTTTTTGATTGAAAATATGTTGGAGACTTTTGTGGTCGGTGAAAACCACGCATTTGGTGCCATAAAGATAGTGTCTCCAAATTTTCAAGGCGAAAACGACAGCACCAAGCTCGAGATCATGGGTCGTATAGTTCTTCTCATGGATTTTGAGCTGACGTGATGCGTATGCAATTACTTGGCCACGTTGCATTAGAACACAACCAAGACCTTGGTTGGATGCATCACAATAAACGACAAAGTCGTCATTACCACTAGGAAGAGTTAGAATAGGAGCATTGCAGAGCTTGTGCTTGAGAGTTTGAAAAGCTTCCTCTTGCTTGGGCCCCCACTCGTAAGATTTACCTTTATGAGTCAAGGCAGTGAGCGGAACCGCAATCTTGGAGAAATTTGAGATGAAGCGACGATAGTAACCCGCTAGTCCAAGGAAGGAACGAATCTCGGTAGGAGTCTTAGGAGTACTCCAATTATTTACCGCTTCGATTTTTGCCGGGTCCACATGAATTCCTTTATCGTTGACTATGTGTCCCAAAAATTGAACTTCCTTTAGCCAGAATTCACACTTGGAGAACTTGGCGTATAGTTGTTCTTTCTTCAAGAGTTCTAAAATCAAACGAAGATGTTGTTCATGCTCTGCTTTCGTCTTAGAATAGATAAGAATGTCGTCAATGAAAACGATCACGAACTTGTCCAAATAAGGTTTGCATACACGGTTCATGAGGTCCATGAAGACCGTATGTGCATTAGTCAAACCGAAGGGCATGACCATGAACTCGTAGTGACCATATCTAGTCCTAAAGGCAGTCTTCGGAATGTCTTCATCGAGAACACGAAGTTGATGGTATCCGGAACGAAGGTCAATCTTGGAGAAACATGTTGATCCTTGAAGCTGATCGAAAAGATCGTCGATACGGGGTAAAGGATAACGGTTCTTAATTGTAAGCTTGTTGAGTACACGATAATCGATGCACATTCGAAACGATCCATCCTTTTTCTTTACGAACAGCACGGGAGCACCCCAAGGTGAATGGCTCGGGCGGATGAATCCTTTAGATGAGAGTTCTTGTAATTGACTTGCGAGCTCTTGCATCTCGGAAGGTGCAAGACGATAGGGAGCTCTTGCCACGGGAGTTGCTCCGGGCACAAGGTCAATATGAAACTCTACTTGTCTAGGGGGAGGAAGACCGGGTAAATCCTCGGGGAATATCTCGGGAAAGTCTCGAATGATCGGAATATCTTGCAATTTCTTACCCTTGTCTTTCGTGTCAACTACGTGGGCTAAGAAGGCAACGTACTTTTTTCGCAAGTACTTTTGTGCCAATGTGCAAGACATGAGTTGAAGACCACGACACGGTTTTTCACCGAAAATAACTAACGTGTCACCCGAAGGGAGAGGTATACGAATGCACTTTTCGTAGCAAATAACCTCGGCATGATGCTTGGATAACCAGTCCATGCCAATTATAATATCGAAGCTTCCCAATTGCATTGGAAGGAGATCAACAGAGAATTCATGATTATTAAGCTCGAGATTGCAGTTGCGGATAACAGAGTTTATAGCAATAGATTTCCCGTTTGCTATCTCCACGGAATAAGGATTGTCAAGTTTCGTTCTTTGTTTAGCAAGTCGAGATTCAAAGGTAAGAGACACGAAACTCCTATCGGCACCGGTATTAAATAAAATGGATGCATAATGATTGTTTACGAGAAACGTACCGTTTATCACGTCGTTGTTTGCTTGTGCCTCATTAGCGTTTATATTAAACGCTCGTCCTTGGGGACCACCTTGATGATGAAGTTTTGGGCATCGGTCACGGAAATGGTTTGGGTCTCCACACTCGTAACATGCCCGACCATTGAGAAGTGCCGGATAGTTCGGACGGTTAGCTGGAGCAGCTTGATGGACGGGAGGACGGGTACGGCAAGTAGTGACCACGCGTCCATATCGTCCGCAGCTTGAACACAATCGGCATGGTAGGTTAGCAGGATGATGGTACTTGCAGGTCTGGCATTGGGGATTCGGGCCCTGATAAGTTTTCGGGTTTTGACCCAAAGGGCCGCTTGGATAGCAGGCACAGCGGGAGTTACGGCTGCGAAGTTTCGACCCTTTCATTTCTTGTTGCGGTTAGAAGACTCGGGTTTCACATCTTTGACGGCCGCAAGAGTAGACACAACCTTCTTGGAACCCTTTCTTGTTAAGGTTCCGGCTTTGACATGGTTGTCGGATAGTGTAGCAGATAGACGGATGGCAGCTTCAAGAGTAGGAGGATTGCTTCCTAGCACAGCATCTTGAATTTGCATAGGCAGGCCGCCTATGTATTTTTCAATTCCCCGAGCAAGGGGAGTGATCATATGAGGCACCAGTAGGCTCAGCTCTTGAAATCGGGTGGTGTAAGCCAGATTATCCCCGCTGTCTTGGGCAAGATCCCAAAACTCAGTCTCGAGCTTCCTCATTTCATTCCGAGGACAGAATTCATCAGTCATGGCTTTCTTCAGATCATCCCATGATAAAGATGTAGCAACCTCAACACCACGAGTGCGTTTCTCACCGTTCCACCAGGTGAGGGCTCTCTTTTGAAGTACACTTGTGGCATAGCGAACCCGAAGATTATCGGGACAGTCACTGTTTAGGAACGTGCTTTCCATGCTTTCAAACCATTGCAGTAGGCCTGTAGCACCTTCAGTCCCGAAGAATTTTATAGGATTGCACGAGTTAAAGTGCTTAAACGTGTAGTGAGGCGGGTTGGTACCACCGTTTCCTTGGATGTTGTGAGACCCATCACTGTTGTTATTGGCTTGGGTCATTTGCCCTACTAGCTGGGCAAGGAGAGTAGCAAGATCCAGGTTGGAAGTGCTAGAGTTTGCACGTCGAGGAGGCATTCTAACACCATAAGAAAAGACAATGATATTTTAGATAAGACGGATAAATATGAGTTATAGCGGGAAATAATGTAAGCAGAAATACGAGATTTATCATGACGCGTGCCAGTGCATGTGTATTTATTCTAAGTTGATAGGGGAAACTAAGTCATCTTTTCCGGGTAGGACATGATGTTATAGATCATTATTTACGTAATAGGAATTGCCAGGACTTGCATGCACTACTAATCGTTATTACGTGTGCACCCGTAATAATGATTCGCTTTGCATGTTCGTCTAGTTCTTCCTATCTTGCTATAATGTCCCCAAATTTTAAGTTTAAGTTCAGATCGTATCCTTGCGAATACATCGACGTATCAACGTTAAATAATTCCTCAAAACTTTCAAAGAGACATGCTTTAGCCTATAGGTAAACACTCACTTCAGGAATTCCCAGGAAAGCATACGGGTCCGTTTATTTGGATTTATACGAAATGCTTTCTTAGCCAGAAAACCCAATGTACAGGTGTCACCCTTCCAGATTGCACGTGTCCTTTACTGGTTTTAATAAATTAAGTCGTTGACGAGATTTTCAAGATTTTAATAGAATTGAGAGTTTATGTGTATAAAATATGTAGGAATGTTGCAATTAATACGGATTAGGAAAGAGTATGGATAAAGATGGGTAGTGTATTTGTTTGCATAAGTTTGTTTGTCAAATATGTATGTAAAGTATGTATCATGTATCAAAGTCTTGTATGTATGTGTATAAGTCTCATGTACCAAACTCGGGAAAATTCAAATAATACCTAACTACAAATAATTCACGTAGCAATTAATCATTTAGCACATAACACATAAAGGGAGTCCTAGGGTTATAGTCTAGGTCATCGTGTCTAATAACCTAATTCCCTATAACCATGGCTCTGATACCAATCTGTCACACCCCGACCGATGGCGGAATCATCGAGGCGGACAATGTGATGATTGTTCAAAAGCACATGATAGCTAATGGTTGCATAATTCATTAATTAAGTTTAAAGACAACAAGATCCAAATACAATACATTCCAAATAACCTAGTCTAGTTCAAAACATTGATTTATTTAACTAGGTCCATAGTTCTTAAGTGGAGAATCTTCGCCAAGTAGTCACATATTCAAACCTGAAACATTATTTAAATCAAGTGTCAACTAAAAAGTTGGTGAGTACATAGGTTTAGTATTGTAAATAGTAGTTGTAAATCGTTTTGCAACTCATTGTTTATATTGTTAATCATAGTATGTAGGATGTAACATTTATTTAATCACAATTCAAACCGAGTTTGACACGCTTGAACAGAGCACAACAGCTAAGTCCGGTATGTTTGAATATAGTTACCCACTATATCCGATATGTTTGAATATAACACGCGGCTATATCCGAGTATGCAGTAATGAACACCCTAACTGGGTGAGCTGGTCAGGCACAATAGATCTATTAATATTACAGTTGGTTGTCTTGTGTTTAAATGTATGTACATCCAAATAATAAGCATATAGTCTCATGTATAATACGTATAAACAATTTGATTGAGTAGCATGAAATAATGTTTCACCCCAAAGTATGTAAAGATGTAAAATAGGGGCTATGTAACTCACCTGGCTAGCGGATATGATAATCCACGAATGCGGGTGATAAGGATGTTGAAACCTAAGCGTGTTGGGACCCTATGTGGATAAATAGGTATTATTGTATGTTTATATATGTGCGTATTCGTATTTAAATGTGTATAGGCTTTATAATAATATTCCTTAATATTTATTTGTATAAAATATGGTAGAAAAATGATAATGATTTTGTAAAACTTTAACGTATAAAAATATTTATATTGTTAAAATATTACATTTTTAAATAAGTAGTTATTATGTATTTATAAAAGTTTCTATTTATTTATTTATATTATCATTATTATATATATATATATATATATATATATATATATTTTTTTTGCAAATTGGTTATTAGTGCATTACAAATCTTTTTATACTAAATTATAATAAAATCTTTATTGTTTTCTTATGTTATTAATAGACCAAAATGACCTACTAATATGTTTATAAAAAGTAATGACTAATACTTAACCATTATAACCATAATAACATTTAGGATTTTATATCCTATGATTTCTAATCTTTACGTTATACTCGTCTTTTATACGTCATTTAAAATACGAACCGGGTATAACCGTGTTATAAATATATCACCAACTAAGTTAATGATGATAAAAATAGGTTAGGGTGCTCACGTAAATAGTCGAGAAAGAAGGTGACGGAGTAACCGCGACACCCGAAATCAACGGTCGATGACCCGTATCACCCGATTAGCACCCGGGAACACTTAGTAAACTCGTATGCTTGAGACCCGAAGTTGATAAAGAGGTGTTTTGGAGTTCGAACCGTGAACCCGCAAGGATAGAAACAAGTGATCGCATGAACCGGTGAAGCGGGATGGTGGGGTGCGGTGGCTGCCTTGACCGAACAGGAGGAGAGGGTGGTGTTCGGCGGAGGTCGGTGGTGTGTAATGTTGCTGCTGTCGTTGAGGGCTGAATTGGGAAGGAGGAGGGTGGTGGTGTTGCCGAGAGAAGAGAGGGAGAGAGTGTTGGTTGTGTTGTAGCAAGATGAAGGGGTGGTGGATTGCATGGGTCTCCTTCTATTTATAACTCCTCAATGGTGTAATGCCCAAAGGTTTGTGTGTCTCATGGAGACAAAGTTGTCTTCATAAGACAAAGTGTTGGGGAGCATGTTGGTGTCTTGGGGAACAAAAGGAGAAACACCACTTGTTTGGTTCTTTCGGCCGTGAGGGAGTAGACGGGGGGGGGGGGGGGGAGGGGGGTAGGAAGGGTAGGGTAGTGGCTTGAGGTGTTTAATGTTAGGTGTTTTACCCGGTAGAATACCCGCCAAGTGTAACCCGGTTTTTAATAGTCGTTACGTGGTCGTTAGAGTACGATTCGGATATATATAAAAAAAAAGTATACGTTTAATAGTTTTGACATTATATGTGCTCGTGTAAAACATTTAAGATTTTATTTTTATCATGGTAGGCATTCCCTACTAATAAAAATAAAGAGAATGTTTCGAGATGTTTACATTTTTATTTTTAGTTTATCACCAACGCGATGTTGGGTTCGATGTGTCTTGGAAATTTCTAATATTGCCATCATAAGTTGCATATTGGGTGGACTCTGCTAAACCCGGTAAGACCTAATTAATTAATATTAAGTAAAAACACTTGCATTTCATTCAATAGAAGATGTTTACATGACATATAATATAAACGCGTGAATAAAAATCCGAAATGTCACAACAACTCCCCATATCTGCCAGAAGCCATCGTAACCAAACAATTTCACATGTAGTCACAGCCATAGCACGGTATTCAGCCTCAGTGGAGGACCTAGAGACAACGTCTTGTTTCTTGCTTTTCCATGAGATTAAGGAATCACCAAGGAAAATACAGAAACCAATAGTGGATTTACGATCATTGGGATCACCATCCCAATCAACATCACTATAGGCACGTAATTCCAGAGAAGACATAGAAGGGAATAAAAGACTTTGAAACTGAGTGCCACGAAGATATCTCAAAATACGAAGAATAGCTCCCCAGTGAACAGAAGTATGAGCGGTAACAAACTGGCTAACCACATGAACAACATGAGCGACATCAGGGCGAGTAACTGTAAGATAAACCAAACTGCCTACAATGGTACGATATAGGCTCAGATCAGATAGAGGAACTCCATCAGTGGGAGAGTAACGTGCATTGGTTTCAAGAGGAGTGTCTGCAATTATGTTATCAGAAAGTCTTTCACGTTGAAACAAATCAGAAATATACTTCGTCTGAGTGAGAAGATATCCTTTTTTATATTGAGCTACCTCAATCCCCAAAAAATACCGTAATAATCCCAAATCTTTCATAGCGAAACGATGGGCCAAGTCACGTTTCAAGGATTCAATGCCATCATAATCATCACCTGTAATAATCATGTCATCCACATATAAAGACAAGAGAATGCGTCCAGCATTTGTACATCGAACAAATAATGTCGAATCATGATTGCTAGGAAGAAAACCAAGGGAAGTGATGATTGTAGAGAACTTTTCAAACCAGGCACAAGGGGCCTATTTGAGCCCATATAGAGCTTTTCGAAGCCAATAGACTTCACCGGGCTGATGAGCTATTCCCGGGAGGGGGGGGGGAGTCATGTAAACCTCCTCATGAAGATCACCTTTCAGAAAAGCATTTTTGATATCCATTTGACAGATCTTCCATTGTCGAACGGACATAACAACAATTAAAGAACGAACTGTTGTCATTTTTTCCACAGGGGAAAAGGTCTCCTCATAATCCATACCATACGTTTACGAATATCCTTTTTCCACAAGTCTGGCCTTGTACCGTTCAACAGAGCCATCAGACTTTGTCTTAATCTTATACACCCAACGACAACCAACCTTATGTTTACCTGGTGGTAGTGGAACCAAATCCCAGGTGTGTGTCTAATGAAGAGCAGTGAGCTCTTCAGCCATAGCATTCTGCCATAGAGGGTCAGAGACAGCCTCTTTATATGATTTTGGTTCAGACAGATGATGAATGCCCGCAATAAAGGAACTAAACGAAGCATAATATGCAGAGTATGCAAAATATGGTACTTGAGTAGACTTACATGCACGAGTAGACTTTCTCGGAGGTGGAGGAGAATCAACATTGGTTCCAGATGATGTGGAAGGTTCATGAACTGGCACATCATGTGCAACAGAAGTATCTGGAGCAGGTATATTATGATCAACAGACGAATCGGGAACATTAGAGGTTGGGATATCAGTGTCGCTAGCAAAAGGATCAATGTTCTGAAGATCTGACTTTGTTACATCATGTGACTTAGCTGGAATCGAATAGAAGTGGACATGTTCAAGAAATGTAACATGTCTTGATACATATAAATGTTTTGGGTAAAAATTATGTAAACTAACTTTGTAACCAAATTTCGATGGTGAGGTAGCGTGCTTTGTGAAATCTACGAATATAAAACAGTAAAATCAACACGAGTGTTTACGAGGAAAGACCTTGATCCTTGATGATCTCCGGCATAAAACCTCGGAGCCGACGAAAGTCGGGCTGCCTTGATGTCTTGTATAAAACTGAAATTATCGAGTACAAAAGAGAGCCAAAGAGATCGTGAGCTAAGTGTTACAATTGTTTCTGAGTGCGGGTGTTGTGTGTTTCTAAACGATCTCATCGGTAATTAAATACAAATCATCTATAACTAACTATCCGAGAAATATGGTCTTGACCCTATCTTCTCCTTGTGACCGTTGTAAGCTGATTCACACGTTTTCCACACGTAGTCCACGTCCCTTGAGCGAGTCTTCAGGTGAGTATTGCGTTACAAATGTTTTACCTGTCATTAATGAAGAAAATAATAGATAAGTACACGTTAGCAACAATATTCAGGATACCGAAAATACAAGGATACCGGATTCTGGATTATGCATCATTCAGGATCCTGTCTTGAAATTCAGGCCATAAAAATTGTCCCCAAAAATTGACAGTTGTCCGAAGAATTTATAGCTGTTAATTTTTCAAAATTTGAATTTTAAATAAAACCGACTACTTGATAGGACTTGGTGCGGGAAACGAGGGAATGAAACATCGTGGACCGAGGCGGTTATTATTAGGGCTCTATTCATTCTTCTTTTTTCATTAATTCGAAGTCACCCTCTCTGAGATTTCTCTGCTATCTCCGGGTAAGAAGCTTATCCCTTTTTCATCTTTTCTGATTTTTTGCTCCAAAAAGCATACGCGTTCTTCTACTCCTTCTGACGATCTCCATAGCCAGAACTTGATAGTTAATCCAGATTATGAAAGATGCACATTTACGGATCTTGATATCCAATCCCTCAAATCTGGAGGTTTTTTCCCTGAAAATACCATATTTCGGCCCTTTGATCCCAAAACCAGAGCGGACTTCACCTCGGAGAGTTGGGTTGGCTTTCTGTTCTTCCCTTTTCTCTAGGGTTTACTTATCCTTTTCCTCCTCTCACTACTGACTTCTTTAGAAAGAGCGGTCTTAGCTTCGCTCAAACCATGTCGATGGTTTGGAGAACCCTATATGCCTTGGAATTCTTGATCAAACATCATGTTGTTGAGTTTTCTGTCTCAGAAATAGCCCATGTTTACAATCTTAGGGGCCATGGTTCTTCTCGGTTCCTTTTCCAAATTAAACCTGGCATGATCCACTTGATCCTGAAAACCACCCAAAATGATTCTAAATGGAAAAAAATAGTTTCTTTTTCGTGAGAAGGGATTCTATCCCAGATGGGGATAAACTGCCGATCAAGTGGATCGTAAAGGGTAGGATTCTGTCTTGTAGGATTTTCTTTTAGAAACTTGATATTCAGGATACTGACTGTTTATTTTTTGTTTCATCGCCTAAGTTCGATATCCTCGCTCCTCCGGCTCCTAACACGGCTAAGAAGGTTGCCGTTTTCTTTGGTTTTGAACCCATTGAGCGGACATTTCGATTCAAAGCTCCACTGTTGGAAGTTGAACCAAAGGTCTCTTTCTCCGAATCGACTATTTCTGGTAAGAAAAATAGCAAGATTCCCTTTTATTAGTTATAAACAATAAGAATAAACTAACCTGTCCTTTTGAAATAGGCCTTCACAAATCAAGCTCCAAGTTTGCCCTTGACGACATTGATAGCATGGTATCTAAGGGTAAGGTCGTCAAGAAGGAGGTTAAAGCTGTTCCTGCTCCAGTTGCCAAGTCAAGTGCTCCCAAACCTGAAGCTTCCATTGTTAAGCCATCCTCCAATAAGAAGAGTAAGATCTCGGATCCTGTCGAATTGTCCATCCAAGATTGCACAGACTTTGCCGATGCTCATAGGATCCTGCACAATCTTAGTCATCTGGTGAGTAAAGTTCAATGTTCTAAATAATAGGGCCAGCCCTACAAATCAACTAATTTGTTAAGTGAAACAGGCTCTAAACAAGATGGCTGCTTTCCACAACCAACTCCTGAAAGAATCTGATGCGAGCAAACTAAGGATCCAGGAATTACAGAAGAGTGGGGCTGCTAAAGATAAGGAGCTTTCAGATATCTCCAAGGAACTCGCTCAAGTTAAAGCCGAAACGCAAGAGATGCTCCTTCAGCATGCTCGCAACATTGACGAGTCCAACGAGCAAGCTCAAACTTCTGCTGCCATTTCTATCTTCCAGTCTAGAATCAAGATGGCCAAAGAATCTGAGGATAAGGACTTTGACAGGAGCGCCTAGGATGTTGAGGAGTGGAAAAGGCTGGTGATTGAGTTGGGAGGAGAGCTGATTTCGGAGAAGGATGCTGGGAAAGTGGCGACTGAGGATCATGTTCAAGGGTCTACAATGGTGGCTGAGGAGCATGATGCTGAGGGTGCAGGGAAGCAGGTGGATCAGGGTGATGAAGGTATTGATGCTTAGGCCCGAGCCCTGATATTTGTGGTTTTCGAAGTGGTTGTCTTTAACTTGTTGATTTCGAACAATTTAATTTTCTTGCCGACGGGATCCCAAAATGGGATAGACAATTTCTTGACTTAAGTCTCGGGTGGATGGGTCCTGTCTTGGATGAAGCCCGAGACATATTTTGGTTTCCTGCACTTATAATGTTAGTAGCTTTTGACTATCTTGCCATGAATGCTCTTGAGATTGAATGTGTTTGTAGAAACTTAAGGTTTGTTTTTAGGAAAAATAGATCTAAGTATTAATACGGGATTCAGGATCCTTAAGGATAATATATTAAACTTTGTTTAATAGAAGCATAGTTTAGTTTTGATGAATAGAGTAAATCATGACTTAGTCAAACAAGTTTTGATTCTACCTTTAATGGTGAATCAAGAAATAATCTTAAGTTTAAAAATTGAAATAGATAAATATACATACCAGAACTCTGACGAATGTTATAAGAAGTGTTGTAACCTCGAGTTGTCCCCTGTGTACATTTTCCAATCATATTGTGCGATCAGTAGTGGAATTTTAGAATTGATATAAGTATTTGATTTGATAGCGACTTTTGAACTAGTACACCAATGATAAGCATTTGCTAAGTAAACAAATAAAATTTATCAAGTCAAAATAATGTGGGCAAAGCCAAATTGTCGTGGGCCAAGCCAGATCATCGTGGGCCAATCCAGAATAACGTGGGCCAAGCCAGAATAATATGGGCCAAGCCAGACTTGAGTTAGCATGGAAATGCTAAAAACCTTAGGAGTAACACGTCTGTTACTATCGTAGAGAACAAGCTATAGCCAACAACGATGAAATTGTCAGCCACTTTTACATGGTCTGGTCGCACCATCTTGAACTATACTCAAACATCGTGCGCAACTGGCGCAGTGTTTAAACTCAATTCGTAGAAAGGTGAAAACCTTTAAACCTTAGAAGGTATGCATGATACCTTAACGTAGGAGAGATGGCCAATCTCTGTCTTGTGTCGGGATCCCTGGAGATACTTCCTGCAAGACAGGAACTCTTGGTGAAGGTGGGTGTTAGCTAGGCTAACACCCCTCCGACGCTCAAATCAATATATTGATATGAAATGATAAATAAATTAATTGAAATGGAAAGAATACGTACCGTTTTAAGTTAGAATAAAAATTCTAACTTACATGAAGTAGGTTTTTAGATGAATAGCGTTCCAGTATCTCGGTAATATATCTCCTTCTAGAGTTGCTAACCAGTAAGCACCCTTGCCTGCCTCTGAGACAATCAAATATGGGCCTTCCCATTTTGGTGCAAGCTTTCCGTCGCTAGGATTGGTAGTATTCTGGAATGCTTTTCTCAATACGAGATCACCCACTTGAAACCTTTTGATTCTTATGTTTTTGTTATATGATCTTGCTATCATTTGCTTATAGGCTGCCATACGAACTTTGGCAAGATCTCTGATTTCATTAATAGTATCAAGATCATTTGAGAGAGCTTCACTATTATTTTTCTGAGTTTGAAGACTGGTTCTGGCTGTAGGGATGACCATCTCAGTGGGGATCATGGCTTCAGTGCCAAACACCAAAGAAAATGGGGTTTGACCTGTCGCATTTTTTGAAGTTGTTCTATCTGCCCATAGTGCAAATGGCAGTTTTTCGGCCCATTTCCCTTTCTTTGCTCCCAATCTTTTCTTGAGGTTATTGATAATGATCTTGTTGCTGGATTCTGCTTGTCCATTGGCTTGAGGATGCATAAGGGTAGAAGTTATCATCTTAATTCCCCAGCTAGCATAGAAGTTGGTTGTTCTTTAGCCAATGAATTGAGATCCGTTATCGCATGTTATTTATGCTGGGATGCCGAATCTCGTCAGGATTTTGCGCTTAATGAAGGATATAACTTCCTTTTCCCTGACTTGAACGAATGCTTTGGCTTCGATCCATTTGGAGAAGTAGTCTGTCATTGTTAACATAAACACTTTTCCTCCTGGTGCCTTTGGGAGCTTGCCAACTATATCCATTCCCCACTTCATAAATGGTCAGGAAGAAATAACTGGGTACAAGGGCTCTGCTGGCTGGTGAAGGATGTTGCTATGTCTCTGGCATGCATCACACTTTTGGGAATACTCCATGGCATCTTTCCTCATGGTTGGCCAATAGTATCCAGTCCTTAGGATCTTTGAGAAGAATGCTCTGCCCCCGGTGTGATTTCCATAGTCGCCTTCGTGTATATCTCTGAGGACTTCAAGTGCTTCAGGATCTTCTAAACATTTCAAATAAGGACCTGTAATAGATTTTCTGTACAAAACACTATCTAACATTATAAAACGAGATATTCTCATACGAAAAGCCCTGTGATTCTTTTCATCCTTCGGGAATTCTCCATCCTGCAAATATTTTATAATAGGCGTGATCTAGGATCTTTGGCTTAGTTCCAGATCCCGAGTGTCCGACTCTTCCGCTTTCGTATTGGATACTTCATTTTTCTTTTCAACTGTTGGACTTAGGATATGTATAATCGGTATTGTGGTTCCTTCTGGGATCTTGAGTGCTGAGGCAAGATTTGCTAAGACATCAGCTTCAGCATTGTCTTCCCTTGGTACCTGTATTATACTAAAAATTTCGAATTTCACAGATAATTGTTTGACTATCTCGAGGTACTTGATTAATCTTTCACCCTTTGCTGCATAGGAGCCATTGAAATGGCTAGTAATCAATAGTGAATCCACATATACCTGGAGATACCTGATATTCATATCACAAGCTAGTTGTAATCCTGCTATTAGCGCCTCGTACTCTGCCTCGTTGTTAGTTGCTTGGAACTCACAGCTTATTGACTAGGGTAGTATGTCCCCTTGTGGCGATTTTAGTATGATTCCAAGACCAGTACCTCTTATATTAGATGCACCGTCTGTGAATAGAATCCATTTGTCCTTTGATTCCTCTAGTTATTGAACTTCGAGATCTGCTTCTTGTTGGATATCACTGTCGAAATCAGCCATAAAGTCTGCGAGTGCTTGAGATTTTATTGCTGTCCTAGGCTCATACTTGAGATCATATTCGCTGAGTTTGACTGACCATTTAGCCATTCTTCCAGACATTTCTGGCTTTCTCAAAACACACTTAATTGGATAATTAGTTTTAACATGTATAGCATGGGTCTCAAAATAATGTCTAAGTTTAGTAGATGTCATTATTAAAGCTAATATCAATTTTTCTAAATGAGAATACCTGGTTTCCGCTGGAAGTAGACTTTTACTTACATAGTATACCGGATGTTGCTGGCCTTCATTGTAACATTCCTGATTTGCCGACCCTATTTTAATTTATTTTAATTAATAAAATAACAATACGACATTTAAAACCTTCAAGGACTAGTTGTGTAATTAGTCAAATCTAATTATAATTAAGTTTGAAAGTCAAAAATTGAAGAATTATGTTCCCGTTGACTTTTAATAAATTAAACTAACAAATCTTTAACCAACTTAACTCAACTCAAACCCGAGGGACCAGTTCCGCCAGATTCAAAACTTTTAAACATGAAAATGTAGGGAATAATCTGTAATTAACCCATTTTTGATTTAGTTTGACTTTGGAAAGTCAAACTACCGTTTTTGACTTGAATCAGAACCCCACTCCTGAAATCCGTTGCAATTCGTAACCGTTTTACACGTTGGTGTCATTATCGATCATTATGGAGCAATTATCAGCTTCATCAGTACACGATTAAACTCCATTTATAGCTAATTAAAACCGTGACCGTCGACCTCATTCTTATTACGCACCAATTCACAACTATCGATCGTTTACACAGAAATCGACCACTTGGAAATCTCTAACGAATCCCCTTGAACCTTTTACACCATCCAATTGCATCGAAGAAGGACGCAGAGTCGCCGGAAAACCGATCTCGTCACAGTTGGCATTCGTTTAGTCGATCGTGGTCAATTCGAACATCATTCTGGTAATTGAACCTATCATTAGCTTCGTTTTTATCTATAGATTAAAAGCCCTATGCTTATTAGGGCTTACATTATGGAATCAAACATGATCCGATTCTAGGGTTCTTGACAATTTCGGATTTAATCGAAACCTACCCCCGACTCTGTCTAAATCAAATTAATTCATACCGGTAGATTCAAAATCCATTTTTAATTGATAACCCTATGCCAATTCAGCCTCATATCATCGACTTAATCAAGACCCCGTAACTAGGGTTCGTTCATAAAACGATTTGGGGGTTTCGACCCTAGACTTAATCATAATCCAATTAAACCATACTGACAGATTCGCAAGACCCTAATTAGTAAAAGCCCCATGTTTCTATCGCATTCCACTATCAGAATCATTCAAAACAATTTTGGGTTCAAACTTAGGGTTTCGGCTTTTGATTCCGTAATTAAACGATCCCAAACCCGTGGTTTTTGCAATTAAAACCCACCTCAGAATCGTTTGATGACAGCGAACAAAACCCCTATGATCTTATATACAGTCGTTACCGGATTTGGTGGAATTGGGGCTGGGTTCGATCGATCTAGAGTAAAGGAGAAGAACTCACTGGCTTTCTGTGTTAAAATCATTTCTGCCCGGTCTTGTGTGCGATACCCTAGCGGGCGGAGTTGGTTAGGTGAGTGTGCTGGTGTGGGAGAGACCCGGGTTTGAGTCTCTCCACACCCTTTTAAATTTTAAAACTTTTTTGACTATTATTTTAATATAAAAACAATACCTTATATTATTATATTAATGTGTTCTAGCCTCGTAAAACCACCCGTAGGCTCGGGTTTGATTTGTAACCCTTCTTCACTTAAAAATACCAACTTTTAAAATAATATAGTTCTTTGAATAAATAAAATATTTATATTATTTTTAACCCGTGACTCCAATTAAAAATAATATATATATTTAGATATTTCTTCGCCTCATTTACAAACTCGTGTAACGTTTTCAAACTTATAAATAATATAATTATTTATATTAGTTACCCACGTTTATATCCCCGAATAAAAATAGATATGCTTATTATTCATATAAGTTACAATTTCAACTCACTTAGTGTTAAATGGTATGTAACACTAGTTTTTATAAACTAATATATATTCACCCAAATTCAACGCATTTTCATGACTAAATAACTACATAAGGATAGACTTATTTATTTTGTTTATATCTAAAACCATATAATTTCATTCTACATTTTAAATAAATAAATCTAATTTACTTAGTTAATTAACCCCAAACTCTAAATCATTATTTTAGGGACACTATATCCCGACTTTAATAGTTATAAAACAATTATCTAAGAATAAAACGCAAACACCTACGCAATCCTTTTACATAATCCGACACGAACTCATTACACAATTCCCTATACTCACATCCTTTGAAGCCCTAGAATTAGATTTAGATATTTTATTAATTCATCTTCATACGCAATACACTCTAGGTTAACATTGTGCGTTACAAGGATCACTTTGCTACTTAGAGTCTCGTGTTAGCTACACATTTGATTCAGGTGAGTTTACATAGCCCCTTTTTACTGTTTTTGCTTTTGGGGTGAAACATGTTATCAACTTTATCTATTTAAACAATTCAATATCTATGTTCTTGTGCTTGATCTTTATGCTTTATATTTGAACTACTTGGTGACCACTGCATGTGTTTCATGCCAGTACATTCATTAACTTGCACCCTAAGCCTAAGGTAGTACCTAACATGATCATTTATATGGGAAAATGAACCTATAACTTACCACAAGACCTTGGCGGGTTTTGTTGGGTATCAACTATAACTTGGAGTATCCGCTTGCTCCCTTTTTCAAAATGGCAATCAGTGGGATTGCGTATCTAGTTTTCTATTATCAGGCTTGAATTGTACGCTTGAAACCTTGTATGTTTTCACATATATGCTTTAGACATGCTTTGAACATATTGAGTTGTAAACCCATACTTAACTTTTGTTTGGTGTCAAAACCTATGTTACTCACCAACTACTTGTAGTTGACATTTACTCACAT
Organism: Smallanthus sonchifolius; assembly: GCA_023525975.1. Taxonomy (NCBI): domain Eukaryota; kingdom Viridiplantae; phylum Streptophyta; class Magnoliopsida; order Asterales; family Asteraceae; genus Smallanthus; species Smallanthus sonchifolius. Next base: position 1,742,393 of record JAKNSE010000034.1, on the reverse strand, counting down.
GTTTCAGGTGCACCAGTTTGAGGACACTACTTGATCACTTAGGACATTGGACCTAGCTCTATTAAAGATTAAATTCAACTTATGTCATGTTTGAACGCTTTATTATCCATTTCTACTTGTAACAGATGCGTTTAATTTTGATGAATAAATATTGTCACATTTAATAGATGATCGTGTGCTTATGAACAACCGCGTCAGCCCCGGCGTATAATCCGCCGCCGGCCGGGGTGTGACAGATTGGTATCAGAGCCATGGTTATAGAGAATTAGGTTATTAGACACACATGACCTAGACTATAACCTAGGAGTCCCCAAACATGAGTTTAACTCATGTCTTTTATTAGGAACTCCACTTTATACTCATTTACACACATACTTACCTACATCTATCTATTTCTGTTTACATGATACAATTACATGAACTACAATATTCCAAGGACTACATGGAATTATTTAAAACTATATGGATTACTTGAAACATATTTCTAGACTATAGCCTATAACCTTAGGATACCCTTATGTAAATATCCTACATATTATCTGGTGTATTACATTGCATGATACAATACAAATTTTCTTATGTACTATATTACTTGATAACCTACATGTTCACAAAAACCGCTACTCTTGTAATACCTCATTTGTTACACTATTCGAACTGTTTGCACAATATCTATTTGATATCACTAAATGATATCTTAAGTTTTGACATACATTAAAATTTTCAAATCCCGTCAAAGTTTTGGGTTCTGAAAATTAGTAGAGAACATGTGTAATCCGGAAGGGTGAATGCCTGTACTTTGGGTCTTCTGTCTAGGAAAGCATTTCATATAAATCCAAATTAACCGAAGGATCCGTATGCTTTCTTGGGAATTCACGAAGTGAGTGTTCACCTATAGGCTAAAGCATGTCTTCCTGAAAGTATAAGGACTTGAATCACTTTGATTTGTCATAGCATCCATTTGGTTATATGCCGGATGAATGCAATCTAAATATCATTCGCTTAATTATTATAATTTGGTACACAAGTCTAAACCTTCTATTTTATCCTTACACTTAATCATATTTAAGTCAACTATACCTCTTCATCCTTATGCATTGGAAATTTTATCACCCTTATTATCATTTGCAAAGGATTTAAACCCTTAGCCTGTACCATCCGAGGAAAAGAAGCTGCTTCAATAGGTGAAGCACACCCTTGAGCCACAAGACACAACCCTTAACGATCCTCACCATAACCATGAGTTCAAATAATAATGTCACTTGTACATGATGACTGGAAGAGTGGGTGTAAGTCCATGAAAGATTCTGACTAAGGAAAGAATGAGTACTTCAGTGTGTCCCTTGTGACCCACCTCTCTTTCCTGGGAATTCTCCTCAGGGATACATTGCTTATAGGTCAAGTGTATTTCTAAAATACTATCGTGAATGTTCGGTGTTATGACTAGTCAAACTCTAAAACCTATAAGTACTCCTATGTTCAACCCGCAATATTTCATTATCACTTACAACTTTTTCATTGTTTTCTGCTAGACATGGACTCCTACCCTCCTCCTTCCCCGGTATACCATCCCGGAACCGAATCTGATTGGGAAGAAGACACGGAGACACCTGTGTATCGGCCACCAACACCCCCAACTGCTAGGCCAAGGTTTGATGTAAGGACGGACTTGATTAGGAACACCGGCCCGAGACTTCGAACGCCTGGATCACCCGCACCCAGAAACCCGTATCAGACACCTCACCCCCACAATCAATTACCACCCCCACTAAGAGACCCATATCTAATGCCCGACCCGTACCTTCCTAACCCTTGGGTAAGGAATACCATGGCACCCACGGTTGTTATGGGGATTCCAACCAATGACTTCCATCAATATGTAAGAACTACAGAATTTGAGAGGCAAAGGATAGAGCAGGGAGTGATACACGACTTACAAAGACAAAGAATGGATAACTTAGCAAACCAATTAGGGTTCCAAAAGGAGTTAATCTCCATCCTCGAAAAGGAAGTACAAGAACATCGCACGGAGACCGCCAGGGCTGAAGCCAAATCTGCTACTTGAGTGACCATAGCGGTGCTCATCTTGGCGATTATCTTCTTTCTAGTGGAAAGCTACCAGAGATGTTAGAAGAAGCTTCTACTGATTACCTCTAAATTTTCGATTTGAGAACCATTTCCTTATGTTTTGAGTAATGTTTAACATTTCAGCATTTCATCAATTCCATATATTTCAACTTTACAGTTATTGTTCATTGATTTGACCCGTGGAGCGTAAACTACACCCGCTATATTTCCATCAAAATTTCTCAAATATCACCTTCTTCATTCAAATACGATTTAGTACACTACCAATAATCTCCTTCATAAACAAATCATACTATTATGTGACTCAAGCAAAACCCCGTTATCTTGTTTAAACAAAACGTTTACCAAACTTTTAGATAGTATCAAAAATATAAATTTTCTACAAAAACTTTTCATCCGATAAGGAAAGTACAACCAATTTTATAAAAATATTATTTCAAATTGATAAATAATTATGATGTTTCTTCATTAAAGTAAATATTTCTAAACTTTGGCTAAGTTATATGCGACTACTTGTTTAGCCAATGGTTCCACTTAAAAATATTCTATTATTAATAATTGAAAGTTTAAATTAAAAATTTTTTTTTTCTTTTTTTTTTCCCATAAATTGCATATTCATTTAAAATATGCGATTCAATGATTTCACTACTTTATATATCTACAATCAAGAACGAATTACCACTTTCTATGTTCAAGCAAAGACTCGTATTTGTAAATGCAATTCCCGAATGTTTTCAAAACCCCCTCGTTACCTTTCACTTGACGCTTCAGGAGACGATCCATTCCGCGTAGATGTTAACCCTCCCCACAAACCTCAATGAGACCTAAAGAACTAGAACCTAACTACCACATTCTACATGAACGCCAAACAACGCGCTTCTCCGCGACACTTGATCACCTACAAAACTCGTTAGTATATGTCACACACGAAATTCAATAAATTACGATCACATAATACATGAAACTAGTTTATTTACAAATCACAAGTTACTGGATTGATCACATAACCCATGAAACCTGTTTATTTGCAATACACATACTACTTGCTTGAACACATAGTACATGAAACTTAGTTGTTTACAACATACATGGTACATGACAATTGATTGTTTTATATACAATACTTGATTGATTATATTGAACACAAAACTTATTTGGTTACAAAGTACATGATACTACATTACTTACATTACACATGAAAGATTATTGGTTTACAAAATACATGATACTAGGTTTAACACCATATGAAATCCCTTCCTACAATACACAAGATACTATTTTGTTTACACTACACGTGAGAGCTTAGTGATTTACAAAATACAAATGTTAGATGTCCACACTACACAAAAGACCTGTATGTTTACTATATACACGAAACAAAATTTGCTTACAATTAGTGCAATTGGTTGATTACATTCTACACAAGACATGGTCATACACCTTGTTCACCAAGGTTGAAGACCATAATACATTGAAATGACTCGGGGTTTGACGTATTCTTGTTCAGACACGAGTAAACTAAGAAACTTTAAGCTATACTACTTTACTACCCTTTAGTTGCGAACTGACGTGATTAGGGACATAATTACTTGCTAGCGACCTTTATGTGAAAGAAATAGACGTGATTAGAGTGAAATTTGTGCCCCCCTTACCCACACACAACGGAATGAGCTATACGGACCATGCGATGATTTGAGTGATTACGGGTGCACACGGAATTATAAAAATCAGCGCATGGAAAATATAGTGAAATTTTGTCGTGTGTTGTGACCTAAAACTTATCATGATATGTAACGACGGAACTGATGTCATGTGACAAGGGCATGGTGGATACGCCGATGGTACTTCCTATACATAAGTGTCCTAACATATTATCATGAGTAGCGTTGCTCGTGTCACGTGAGGTTTTGACCCGGACCAATGCTTACGAAATCTCTTACCCACTAACAATTTTGAGCATATTAGACTATATCGTACACGAACTCTATATTTCAAAAGCCCATCAAACTCATTCCAAATAATACAACTTACATCTAGAATTCAAAATCTCTATTCGGCAATCTCCCTCCTAAATCCATTTCAAATAAAATTCATTATCACCTTTCATATTCAACTTTAAGTATCAGGCCTAAGCCATAGCAACAGTTACACTCCCCCAAAAATCCAACAGTCAAAACTCGCTGAGAACCCAAAACCCTCACCTTCTTCTTGATTTTACAGCCTCCATTAGTTAAATTTCGGGACGAAATTCCCTTAACATGGGGAGACTGTAACATTCCTGATTAGCCGACCCTATTTTAATTAATAAAATAACAATACGACATTTAAAACCTTCAAGGACTAGTTGTGTAATTAGTCAAATCTAATTATAATTAAGTTTGAAAGTCAAAAATTGAAGAATTATGTTCCCGTTGACTTTTACTAAATTAAACTAACAAATCTTTAACCAACTTAACTCAACTCAAACCCGAGGGACCAGTTCCGCCAGATTCAAAACTTTTAAACATGAAACTGCAGGGATTAATCTGTAATTAACCCATTTTTGATTTAGTTTGACTTTGGAAAGTCAAACTACTGTTTTTGACTTGAATCAGAACCCCACTCCCGAAATCCGTTGCAATTCGTAACCGTTTTACACGTTGGTGTCATTATCGATCATTATGGAGCAATTATCAGCGTCATCAGTACACGATTAAACTCCATTTACAGCTAATTAAAACCGTGACCGTCGACCTCATTCTTATTACTCACCAATTCACAACTATCGATCGTTTACACAGAAATCGACCACCTGCAAATCTCTAATGAATCCCCTTGAACCTGTTACACCATCCAATTGCATCGAAGAAGGACGCAGAGTCACCGGAAAACCGATCCCGTCACAGTCGGCATTCGTTTAGTCGATCGTGGTCAATTCGAACATCATTCTGGTAATTGAACCTATCATTAGCTTCGTTTTTATCTATAGATTAAAATTCCTATGCTTATTAGGGCTTACATTATGGAATCAAACATGATCCGATTCTAGGGTTCTTGACAATTTCGGATTTAATCGAAACCTACCCCCGACTCTGTCTAAATCAAATTAATTCATACCGGTAGATTCAAAATCCATTTTTAATTGATAACCCTATGCCAATTCAGCCTCATATCATCGACTTAATCAAGACCCCGTACCTAGGGTTCGTTCATAAAACGATTTGGGGGTTTCGACCCTAGACTTAATCATAATCCAATTAAACCATACTGACAGATTCGCAAGACCCTAATTAGTAAAAGCCCCATGTTTCTATCGCATTCCACTATCAGAATCATTCAAAACAATTTTGGGTTCAAACTTAGGGTTTCGGCTTTTGATTCCGTAATTAAACGATCCCAAACCCGTTGTTTTTGCAATTAAAACCCACCTCAGAATCGTTTGATGACAGCGAACAAAACCCCTATGATCTTATATACAGTCGTTACCGGATTTGGTGGAATTGGGGCTGGGTTCGATCGATCTAGAGTAAAGGAGAAGAACTCACTGGCTTTCTGTGTTAAAATCATTTCTGCCCGGTCTTGTGTGCGATACCCTAGCGGGCGGAGTTGGTTAGGTGAGTGTGCTGGTGTGGGAGAGACCCGGGTTCGAGTCTCTCCACACCCTTTTAAATTTTAAAACTTTTTTGACTATTATTTTAATATAAAAACAATACCTTATATTATTATATTAATGTGTTCTAGCCTCGTAAAACCACCCGTAGGCTCGGGTTTGATTTGTAACCCTTCTTCACTTAAAAATACCAACTTTTAAAATAATATAGTTATATTATTTCCAAATCCCGACTTTGAATAAATAAAATATTTATATTATTTTCAACCCGTGACTCTAATTAAAAATAATATATATTTAGATATTTCTTCGCCTCGTTTACAAACTCGTGTAACGTTTTCAAACTTATAAATAATATAATTATTTATATTAGTTACCCACGTTTATATCCCCGAATAAAAATAGATATGTTTATTATTCATATAAGTTACAATTTCAACTCACTTAGTGTTAAATGGTATGTAACACTAGTTTTTATAAACTAATATATATTCACCCAAATTCAACGCATTTTCATGACTAAATAACTACATAAGGATAGACTTATTTATTTTGTTTATATCCAAAACCATATAATTTCATGCTACGTTTTAAATAAATAAATCTAATTTACTTAGTTAATTAACCCCAAACTCTAAATCATTATTTTAGGGACACTATATCCCGACTTTAATAGTTATAAAACAATTATCCTAGAATAAAACGCAAACACCTACGCAATCCTTTTACATAATCCGACACGAACTCATTACACAATTCCTTATACTCACATCCTTTGAAGCCCTAGAATTAGATTTAGATATTTTATTAATTCATCTTCATACGCAATACACTCTAGGTTAACGTTGTGCGTTACAAGGATCACTTTGCTACCTAGAGTCTCGTGTTAGCTACACATTTGATTCAGGTGAGTTTACATAGCCCCTTTTTACTGTTTTTGCTTTTGGGGTGAAACATGTTATCAACTTTATCTATTTAAACAATTCAATATCTATGTTCTTGTGCTTGATCTTTATGCTTTATATTTGAACTACTTGGTGACCATTGCATGTGTTTCATGCCAGTACATTCATTAACTTGCACCCCAAGCCTAAGGTAGTACCTAACATGATCATTTATATGGGAAACTGAACTTATAACTTACCACAAGACCTTGGCGGGTTTTGTTGGGTATCAACTATAACTTGGAGTATCCGCTTGCTCCCTTTTTTAAAATGGCAATCAGTGGGATTGCGTATCTAGTTTTCTATTTTCAGGCTTGAATTGTACGCTTGGAACCTTGTATGTTTTCACATATATGCTTTCGACATGCTTTGAACATATTGAATTGTAAACCTATACTTAACTTTTGTTTGGTGTCAAAACCTATGTTACTCACCAACTACTTGTAGTTGACATTTACTCACATGTTTCAGGTGCACCAGTTTGAGGACACTACTTGATCACTTAGGACATTGGAACTAGCTCTATTAAAGATTAAATTCAACTTATGTCATGTTTGAATGCTTTATTATCCATTTCTACTTGTAACAGATGCGTTTAATTTTGACGAACAAATATTGTCACATTTAATAGATGATCGTGTGCTTATGAACAACCGCGTCCGCCCCGGCGTATAATCCGCCGTCGGCCGGGGTGTGACATTCATGATCCTTAACTAAGACATCACTTACAGAATGTCCAGATACTGCTAAGTACAATGATAATGGTCCGCCATCTTCAGGTTTCATTAGTAGAGGAGCTGTGGATAAATACTCCTTTAGCGCTTGGAGTGCTTGCTCATGTTTTTCTTCCCATTCGAATCTTTTGTTTTTCTTTAGGATATCATAAAATTCTTTACATCTTTTTGAGAATCTTGAGATAAATCTATTGAGCGCTGCTACTCTACCAGTTAGCCTCTAGCCATCTTTAGTATTGGCTGGGGATTTCAGGTTGATTATTGCCTTGATCTGCTCAGGGCTAGCTTCTATCCCTCTTTTAGTCACCATGTATCCTAGAAATTTTCCTGCCCCGACTCGAAAGTGGCATTTGAAGGGTTGAGCTTCATGTTACAATGATGTAGGATGTCCAATGCTTCTTCAAGATCCCTGGGATGATCTTCAGCTTTTTTTGACTTCACCACCATGTCATCAATATAGACTTCCATGGTGTCCCCAAGTTTGTCTTTAAACATCATGTTTACTAGCCTCTGGTATGTAGCACCTGCATTTTTTAGACCAAAAGGCATGGCAATATAATAATAGATACCTGCCGGAGTCATGAAGGCAATATCCTCTTGATCAAAGGGTTCCATCTGGATTTGCTGAAATCCTGATGAGGCATCCATGAAGGTTAACCTTTCATGGCCTGCTGTAGCATCCACCATTGAGTCTATATGTGGTAAAGGGAAGGGATATTTCGGACATGCTTTGTTTAAGTCTGTGAAGTCTACACAAACTCTCCATTTCCCATTCTTCTTCTGGACCACTACTACATTGGCTAGCCATCTTGGAAATTTTACTTCCCTAATCATTCATGCTTTTAAAAGTCTTTCAACTTCCTCTTGAATGATTGTATTTCTTTCTGGAGCGAATTTCCTTCTTTTTGGTGTATAGGCCTGAAACTATTATCAAGTCCTAATTTATGTGAAATAATATCTTTAGAAATACCTGTCATGTCTTCATGCTTCCAAGCAAAAGTTGAAATTATGCTCTTTAATAATCTTATGAGGCTTTGCTCAATATCCTCGGGGATACTGGTTCCAATAAGCACCTTGACGTCAGGATCCTCTGGACTTAGGGATAATTCCTTGACATCCTGCTCCTTGGCTTCTAGGATATCTCTAGCATGTTTCTTTAATTGCTATGCTTGTCTAGTCTTTGTTGACGCTTTCATTGAAGAAGTATAACAATCTTTTGCATCTTGCTGATCGCTGTTGATCTTTACTACTCCCCAAGGAGTTGGCATCTTGACACATTGATGATATGTCGAGGGTACCACTTTCATATCATGTATCCATGGTCTCCTTAGTATAACATTGTAACAAGATAATGAATCAACTATGCAAAATTTTTGTATAGTGTTTACCCATTCGATATATATCGGAAGCTTTATCTCTCTGACTGAGTTTTTTACTTCTCCGCTGAATCCCACTAGCACTGCAGATTTGGAGATAATCTCGGAATCCGAGATCCCCATTCTTTTCAAGACATCATGCTGGATTATGTTCACCGAGCTTCCTCCATCGATCAGTATTCTTCGAATGAAGTGATTTGCAACATATAGGGTGATCACCAGACCGTCATGATGAGGATCTTGTACATTATCAATGTCTTCTTCATTGAAGGAGATTATCTTTTCTTTTGTTAGATTGGAAGTTCTGAGGGGTCTATCACCTTTCTCTGTTTTGGCTTTCTTGGCATTCCTCTTAGCTGTAGAGTAAGATGTACCACAAATGTCAGAATCACTAGAAATAAATCCTATTACCTTAGCATCGGGTGGCGGAGATTTGGCTCTTTGCGGTATTTTGTCATGATCCCTGACTTGCTTCTTTCCTTTGCCCAGAAATTCCTTAAGATATCCCATGGTCAAGAGATAGCTTATCTCTTTACGCAGGGCAATGCAATCTTCAGTGATATGTCTGAAATCTTCATGTAAGGCACACCATTTGGACTTGTCTTTGCCCCCGGTATTCTTTTCGAATTTACGGGGCAATCTGGCTTTGTCTCCAAGATCCTGCATAGCATATAACAAACCAGTTGTGTCAAGTGAAAAACAGTATTCAGATAACTTAGGATTTTTTCACGCTAGTTAACAAATAAAATTCAATAAGTACTGTAAGATGTTAATATACACTGGCCATCTGCAATTAACCACTACACTACCTTTCGATTTCTATTTGACCACCTTTGTGATTCCATCAGAACACAAGCCTTTTCCTACCCCTTTCTAAGGCATACTACATACACATACTCTACTTTTCATACCTGATGCTGTGGCTCGAGTTACCCGTACTGGCATCCGCTTTCGGTCCCATTCAAAGTTTAAGTTCAGACACTGGGAGTGTCCGAATCTCTCAAACTATTGCTCTGATACCAATTTGTAAGACCCCAAACCCGGGAGGCCTCACTTGTTGGATTTACTCATTCACAAACAGTTCTTAAACATGAATATCAAATAACGCAGCGGAAAATTTCATTCAAACATAACGTCATCATTGTTCATACATGCGGAAGCGTAAACATTGTTTAAAACATAAATACATCATAACTAAACATAACGGGATGCCAGTCTTCATAGTCAGTCGGGTAACTCCTCTCGCTAGCCAAGCATCACCGTCCATCCTCTTAACCTGCCTTAACCTGAATGTGCACACTAAAAAGTCAGCTATGCTGGTGAGTTCTAGTTTTCATTCGATTTAAGAAATGGTTCATCATTCAAAACATTCAATAGGGTTTAACATCACGTATAAGAAAACAGGGCCTTTCATTCATAAACCTTCACACATTTAAACACATTGAACGGATCATTTGTTTAAAACATTTAACATTCATTTAAGTCATACATTACTATCTAAAATCTGTATCGTTACGCGTCTCTGTGTCCCCGAAGGAACCCTACATGTCGTGGACAACCGTTACGTATCGCCGTCATTGCCACAACATTCCGTCAATTCCATTTTTGGTATTTCCCCCAAGGCTAACTGCACGAGGACCGACAATACCCATTCAGTTGCCCCCTATGGCTCTCAGCCATAGATCGACAACCTCCATTGAAGGCTATGGCTCTCAGCCATTGACCGATAACTTCCATCGACGGTTATGACTCTCAGCCATAACATCGTCGGATCATAATTTAACCTCACGTGGGGTCACGTTAACCCCTGAGTAACCGTCGTTACTCCATACCAATTGTACAACATCAAACCATTGGCAGGCCACTAAGACACTGCCGCTGTTGTTCTTATGGTAACTATGGCTCGCTGTCCATAATCTATCACAAGGCTGGGAATCTCATTCCCAGACTTCATTCGTCAATTCCATTCATTCGACAGATTAGATTAGTAATGACTTCTTTAAAACCTTTGCCCTTTTTCTTTTCTTTTCATAAAACCTTTCCTTCACTTTCGAAACCCTTTACCTTTACTTTAAACCATTTCTTATTAAACATTCGTTCGTAAACATTATATGCATAAAACTTTCTTTCCATAAACCGTTCATTCCAAATCATTTCATTTCATAATCATAGTTTCATAAAATATCATTTCATAAAACATCATTTCATATGTATGCACACCAGCCCGAAAACATTATATAAAACATTTAAAAGAGGGCTTCTAGAACTCACCTGATACGCTAATATGGGTTGTCCTAAACGAAGGTCCAACAACGTCACTTCCGATCTGAATTGATTAGTTAAATACACATCAGACCAATCCCGACTCTAACGGTTTAACCATTCTAACATACTGACTTCACTTAACCAGTTCTAATGTCTGCGCACTTAGCAAGTGTGCAGACCCTGCTGCCTGCGCACATATCAAGTGTGCAGGTCCCTCCTCCTACGCACTTATCAAGTGCGCAGGTCCCTCCTCCTGCGCACTTAGCAAGTGCGCAGGTCCTTCCTCATGCGCACTTAGCAAGTGCGCAGGACCTGCTCCGTGCGCACTTAGCAAATGCGCACGACCTGTTCTTCGCGAAAAACCCTAACTTTCGCATTCGGGTCCGATCATGTCAAGATCCCGAACCTGTTGCATTCAAAACGCTCGTTTTCCATTAAGGAACTCAAATCCATGATTATCTTTCAGTTTCATCCGTTCAAACCTTACCTTTTCACCCAAAACCCGAAAAACCCAAAAACGAACTAAAACTCAGATTTAGGTCGGATCGTTATCTGGATCGAGTTTCTGATCCGGAGGTTCTTCTCACGAGTTATGGAGTAACACTTTGCTGAAGTCTCGGGTCGATCCGCCAACTTTCGCTCTCTACGGTTTCTCTCTCTAAAAGTTGCAAATGAGAGAAAAAGGGTGGCATAGGCTATTTATAGCCAGCTGACCCATCCGACCCGACCCGCCATGCCTCGTTCGTTTATTCCGTTATTATAACTGTCGTTTTATTTTTGGGATGTTACAAGTCTACCCCCCTTACAATAGGTTTCGTCCCCGAAAACTATCATAAGTCAAATAGATGAGGGTACGACTCCCTCATTTCCTTCTCCGTTTCCCAAGTGGCTTCCGATCCCTTTCGATGCTTCTATTGGACTTTAACCAATTGGATAACTTTATTACGTAAACGTTTCTCCTTCCGATCAAGGATGGCCACGGGTTCTTCGATGTAATTAAGGCTGTTGTCTACCTCGATGTCAGTAAGTGGTACGTGAGCCGATTCATCCGCCAAACACTTTCGCAAGTGTGATATATGGAAAGTAGGCTGAATCCCACTTAACTCATCAGGAAACTCCAACCGATAAGCGACTTCCCCAACCCGTGCCATTATCTTGAATGGTCCGAGAAACCTCGGACTTAACTTTCCACTCTTTCTGAATCGTATGATTCCCTTCCATGGTGACACTTTCAGCATTACTCTGTCACCAATATCAAACTCAATAGGCCTTCGTCGTTTATCCGCATAGGATTTCTGACGATCTTGTGTGGCCTTCATTCGCGCTTTGATCTGATCAAACCTTTCCGACGTCTCTCTTACGACTTCGAGACTTCCTAATTCCTTCTGTCCAATCTCACCCCAACAAACCGGGGTCCTACATCTTCTCCCATACAACATTTCGTAAGGCGGCATGCCTATCGTCGTGTGATGACTATTGTTGTAGGAGAATTCAGCTAACGGCAGATGGCTGTCCCAACTGCCACCGAAGTCGATAATACAAGCACGGAGCATATCCTCCAATGTCTGAATGGTCCTTTCGGACTGACCATCCGTTTGCGGGTGGTATGCTGTGCTGATGTTAAGCCTCGTGCCCATCGCCTCGTGAAATCTTTTCCAGAACCTCGATGTGAATCGTGTGTCCCGGTCAGATACAATCATCAATGGCATCCCATGCCGTGTTACTACTTCGTTAATAAATAATTTCGCTAACCTTTCCGACGAGAACGTCTCGCGAATAGGTAGGAAATGAGCACTCTTCGTTAAACGGTCCACAATTACCCAAATGGTGTCATGACCTTTAGCTGTGCGAGGTAGCTTAGTTATGAAGTCCATGGTAATGTGTTCCCACTTCCATTCCGGTATATCAAGTGGTTGAATCTTTCCATACGGTTTCTGGTGCTCGGCCTTTACTTGCGAGCAATCAAGCACTTGCTTACATACTTCGTCACATCACGTTTCATTCCAGGCCACCGGTTTTCCTTTCTCAGATCTTGGTACATTTTATTGGTACCGGGATGGATAGAGTAACGAGACTTATGAGCCTCATCCAAGATTTTGGTCCTAAGTTCGCCACCCATAGGTATCCATATCCGTCCAAAACGTGTCCTAACATCAAGGGTGTTATATTCCAACTTGTCCTGTTGGCCAACCATCCTTTCCTTCTTTATGTTTTCTTCCTTAAGTGCCTCATCTTGAGCCTTTTCGATTTCTCTCATCACATCTGCTGTTACCACTAACTGGCAAGCTTTCACTCTAATAGGAGCAGGCACATCCTTTCGGCTTAGAGCGTCAGCCACCATGTTTGCCTTTCCAGGATGGTATATTATTTCACAATCATAGTCTTTCAACAGTTCCAACCATCGCCTCTGCCTTATATTAAGTTCCTTTTGTTCGAAGAAGTACTTCAAACTTTTGTGGTCGGAGTAAATAGTAAACTTCACCACGTACAGGTAGTGCCTCCAGATTTTTAATGCGAATACGACAGCAGCAAGTTCCAAATCGTGGGTTGGATAATTAGCTTCGTGAATCTTCAACTGTCGTGACGCATACGCGATCACTCTCCCGCGTTGCATCAACACGCATCCCAATCCCTGACCTGAAGCGTCAGAGTACACCACTAGGTCTTCATTGCCCTCGGGGAGGGCCAAGACTGGAGCTTGAGTTAACTTTTCCTTCAATTTCTTAAACGCCTCATCCTGGGTCGAACCCCATTCGTACTTCACCTCTTTCCGAGTCAACTTTGTCAATGGCGAAGCTATTTTTGAGAAATCCTGGATGAATCTCCGATAGTAGCCTGCCAATCCCAAGAAACTGCGGATTTCAGTTGGCGTCTTAGGAATATCCCATTCCCTTACCGTTACTATCTTTGCTGGGTCAACCATAATGCCGTTCGGGTTAATGACGTGACCTAGGAATTGGACTTCCCTAAGCCAGAACGCGCATTTGGAGAACTTAGCATACAACTTTTCCTTCTTCAAAGCTTCCAATACTTCCTTTAAGTGACATGCATGATCACCCTCATTCTTGGAGTAGATGAGGATATCATCGATGAACACGATTACCGATCGATCCAGCATCGGTCGACACACCCTATTCATTAAATCCATGAACGCTGCGGGGGCGTTCGTCAATCCAAAAGACATCACACGGAACTCGAAATGTCCATAACGCGTGCGAAATGCAGTTTTCGATATGTCTTCTTCCCTCACCTTCAACTGATGATACCTGGACCGAAGGTCGATTTTCGAGAACCAACTTGCGCCTTGCAATTGATCGAACAGGTCGTCGATCCTTGGTAACGGGTACTTGTTATTCACGGTACGTTTGTTCAACTCGCGATAATCAATACACATTCTCATCGAACCGTCTTTCTTCTTCACAAACAACACCGGAGCACCCCACGGCGAGATGCTCGGTTGGATAAATCCTTTCTCAAGTAACTCGTCTAGTTGGACCATAAGTTCCTTCATTTCCACTGGTGCTAGTCGATATGGAGCCTTAGCCACTGGTTGGGCATCTGGTACTAAGTCGATCCGAAATTCGATCTCTCTGTCGGGTGGTATCCCAGGCAAGTCCTCTGGAAACACCTCCGGGTACTCGCGTACCACGGGTACATCATTTAGCTCCTTCACTTCCTTACACTCGTCAATTACGTACACCAGATAAGCCTCGCATCCACGCCTCAAGTAATCTGCTGCCTTAATCATCGAGATGACGTTCGGCATCGGGGCGTCACGATCTCCAAGAACCTCGACTTTGCTACCGTCCGGAGCCTTGAGTCGGATTATCTTTCGTTTGCATATAATTTGTGCTTCATTGGCAGTTAGCCAATCCATACCTAACACGACATCGAATCCACCCAAAACCATAACAAACAATCTGACAGGGAACCTATGTCCTTCTATTTTTATTGTGGAATTGTCAACTACATCGGTTACTCTTGCAGTTCTACCCTCATCGGTTTCTACGCTAAAGTCCTTTTCTAACTTACTGACAGTGTACTTCACGCGTTTACAAAAAGTCGCAGATATAAAACTCTTACTGGCACCCGAATCAAATAACACAGAAACAAAAGTGTTGTCAAGGATGAACGTACCTGACACCACATCGGGATCCTTCCTAGCCTGATCCTGCATCAGTGCGTACGCCCGCGTCTTCGCACGAGATCCCTCTCCCTTCTTTTCCGGGCCCTTTCCCTTCCCGGTTTCCCCCATCCTTGGCTTCGGGCAGTCCCTACTCAGATGACCGAAATCCCCACAGTTGTAGCACTTGTAGTGTTGTGTGCACTCACGGGCGTAGTGCCCGGTCTTGCCACATTTGAAACACAAGTTAGAACCCAGTCTACATTCACCTACATGTCTTACCCCACATTTCTTACAAACGGTAGGCTCATCCACCCGAGCCCTCTTATCACGAGCCCCAAACATCTTTCCCCCAGTTCGCTTGTTTGAGAAGCTCGGTCTCTTCTTTTGCTCTTCAACGGCAACAATATTCAGTGCCAGATCGTCAAATACCACGCCACTTAGCTCTACTGCCGAATCATAGGTAGTAGGGGCGTTTGCCTTAACATAGGTGCGGACCTGGTCCGGCAACCCTTGAATATAGCAGACAATCTTTCTCTCTTCAGTAGTGACAAGGTGCGGCACCAGACGTGCCAGTTCATTGAATCGGGTTGTATATTGTCGGTGCGTCATGTTCCCGGCCTTCAAACCCAGAAATTCTCTCTCTACCTTCTAAATCTCGTTCCTTGGGCAGAAATTCTTGATCACCAAAGTTTTCAAGTCAGCCCACATCATCGCATCCACAATCTCGCTCCCTTTTGCCTGACGTACACCTTCCCACCAATGGGATGCCTCCTCCCTCAAGGAGTTAGCAGCAAATTTCACAACTTGATCCGCTCGACATTTGCTGAGACGGATGGCAGCCTCCATACGGATTATCCAGTCAAACGTAGCTACCGCGTCTTTCTTTCCTGTCAGGACTGGCGGGTCACATGCCTTGAAGGACTTATAGTCGCATCCGCGAGCAGGCGGTGCGTTGTCGGTCTCATTGTTCTGAGCACCATTTGCCGCACTAGATCCACCCACCCCATTAACCTGCTTCAATGCATCTGCCAACAGACCTGGCAGAGAAGTCTTCATCAATTCTGTGAACTCTCGAGCTATAGCTGCTCTCACTTCTGGTTCAAAAGTGAAAGGTTGTTCTTCAACCAACGTCTGTTCAGTTCCATGCACACTAACCGCCGGTTCAGTGTGAACACTTCCTTCTTCACTATTCTCTTGGCGCGCAGGGATCCTGCCACGCCCACCATTTCGACCGCCGGTACGACCACCGGTACGGCCCCCACCACGTCTTCCGTTTCCTCTCCTTGCCATTCGTTCTAAAAGACAAGGAATCCAATGTCATCACGCTAGTTAACAAATAAAATTCAATAAGTACTGTAAGATGTTAATATACACTGGCCATCTGCAATTAACCATTACACTACCTTTCGATTTTTATTTGACCACCTTTGTGATTCCATCAGAACACAAGCCTTTTCCTACCCCTTTCTAAGGCATACTACATACACATACTCTACTTTTCATACCTGATGCTGTGGCTCGAGTTACCCGTACTGGCATCCGCTTTCGGTCCCATTCAAAGTTTAAGTTCAGACACTGGGAGTGTCCGAATCTCTCAAACTATTGCTCTGATACCAATTTGTAAGACCCCAAACCCGGGAGGCCTCACTTGTTGGATTTACTCATTCACAAACAGTTCTTAAACATGAATATCAAATAACGCAGCGGAAAATTTCATTCAAACATAACGTCATCATTGTTCATACATGCGGAAGCGTAAACATTGTTTAAAACATAAATACATCATAACTAAACATAACGGGATGCCAGTCTTCATAGTCAGTCGGGTAACTCCTCTCGCTAGCCAAGCATCACCGTCCATCCTCTTAACCTGCCTTAACCTGAATGTGCACACTAAAAAGTCAGCTATGCTGGTGAGTTCTAGTTTTCATTCGATTTAAGAAATGGTTCATCATTCAAAACATTCAATAGGGTTTAACATCACGTATAAGAAAACAGGGCCTTTCATTCATAAACCTTCACACATTTAAACACATTGAACGGATCATTTGTTTAAAACATTTAACATTCATTTAAGTCATACATTACTATCTAAAATCTGTATCGTTACGCGTCTCTGTGTCCCCGAAGGAACCCTACATGTCGTGGACAACCGTTACGAATCGCCGTCATTGCCACAACATTCCGTCAATTCCCTTTTTGGTATTGCCCCCAAGGCTAACTGCACGAGGACCGACAATACCCATTCAGTTGCCCCCTATGGCTCTCAGCCATAGATCGACAACCTCCATTGAAGGCTATGGCTCTCAGCCATTGACCGATAACTTCCATCGACGGTTATGACTCTCAGCCATAACATCGTCGGATCATAATTTAACCTCACGTGGGGTCACGTTAACCCCTGAGTAACCGTCGTTACTCCATACCAGTTGTACAACATCAAACCATTGACAGGCCACTAAGACACTGCCCCTGTTGTTCTTATGGTAACTATGGCTCGCTGTCCATAATCTACCACAAGGCTGGGAATCTCATTCCCAGACTTCATTCGTCAATTCCATTCATTCGACAGATTAGATTAGTAATGACTTCTTTAAAACCTTTGCCCTTTTTCTTTTTTTTTCATAAAACCTTTCCTTCACTTTCGAAACCCTTTACCTTTACTTTAAACCATTTCTTATTAAACATTCGTTCGTAAACATTACATGCATAAAACTTTCTTTCTATAAACCGTTTATTCCAAATCATTTCATTTCATAATCATAGTTTCATAAAATATCATTTCATAAAACATCATTTCATATGTATGCACACCAGCCCGAAAACATTATATAAAACATTTAAAAGAGGGCTTCAAGAACTCACCTGATACGCTAATATGGGTTGTCCTAAACGAAGGTCCAACAACGTCACTTCCGATCTGAATTGATTAGTTAAATACACATTAGACCAATCCCGACTCTAACGGTTTAACCATTCTAACATACTGACTTCACTTAACCAGTTCTGATGTCTGCGCACTTAGCAAGTGCGCAGACCCTGCTGCCTGCGCACTTATCAAATGCGCAGGTCCCTCCTCCTGCGCACTTATCAAGTGCGCAGGTCCCTCCTCCTGCGCACTTATCAAGTGCGCAGGTCCCTCCTCCTGCGCACTTAGCAAGTGCGCAGGTCCCTCCTCCTGCGCACTTAGCAAGTGCGCAGGACCTGCTCCGTGCGCACTTAGCAAGTGCGCACGACCTGTTCTTCGCGAAAAACCCTAACTTTCGCATTCGGGTCTGATCATGTCAAGATCCCGAACCTGTTGCATTCAAAACGTTCGTTTTCCATTAAGGAACTCAAATCCATGATTATCTTTCAGTTTCATCCGTTCAAACCTTACCTTTTCACCCAAAACCCGAAAAACCCAAAAACGAACTAAAACTCAGATTTAGGTCGGATCGTTACCTGAATCGAGTTTCTGATCCGGAGGTTCTTCTCACGAGTTATGGAGTAACACTTTGCTGAAGTCTCGGGTCGATCCGCCAACTTTCTCTCTCTACGGTTTCTCTCTCTAAAAGTTGCAAATGATAGAAAAAGGGTGGCATAGGCTATTTATAGCCAGCTGACCCATCCGACCCGACCCGCCTCGTTCGTTTATTCTGTTATTATAACTGTCGTTTTATTTTTGGGATGTTACATTGCAACCACTACAATCAGAAATATCACAAGTTTGCAACTGACCCAAAGCACCTGAAGAAACCAAAAAATTTAAACGAGATGCGGACACATGTCCTAAACGAGAATGCCAAATATAGAATTCAGACGACAAAGGACTTAAACGAAAAGAAGATAAATCAACACTGGAGGCAGCAACACCATGTGCGGGCACTTTGAGTTCTTCTAAGACATATAAATCTCCCACCATACGACCGATCCCAATCACCTTCTGAGTGTGTTGATCCTGCACAACACAAACAGTGTCACAAAAGAAAACCCAAATTCCAGACTTACACAACTAACTGACTGAAGCAAGGTTTAAGGCAAGCTTCGGAATATAATAGACAACATTGAGAGACACATGAGTGGTAGACACAGATCCAACACCCTCTACCAACATGGATGTAGCACTAGTAGACATGACAGAAACAGGCGAAACAAGAGACAAAGAAAGAAAAGACGACAGATAGGGAGACATATGATGTGAGGCACCAGAATCCAAAATCCATAATAATGCCGAAATACCTGAGGTACCAGATGAAGACAGTCTCGCATCAGACATAGCAGTAGGGTTGGCGGCAAGGAACTGTATGAATTGTTCAAATACTTGCGGATCCAGAGCAGATGGTGGTTTGTTCATTTCTACAGATGGTGGTGTAGCAGCAGCAGTAAACAGAGGTGGTTTAAATGTCCATGAAGATGGACCAGATGAACCAGCAGAGGTGGACGTGCGAGACGAAAATTGTCCACCTGATATGTTCTGTTGTGGGGGCTTCTGCAAGGTAGAATTCCTTCTGCTAAGTAATAATGAACATTGAGACTTCCAATGATTTTTCCCTTTACAGAATGCACATTCATCAAATGCAATTTTAGCACCTTGTTTAGGCTGATTAGGGGGAACGGCAAACACAACTGGAGTAGTAGTTACTTTAGGACCTTTATCAACATGATGTTTTAACTGAGTTTCCTCTGCAATTAACTCGTGAACAACCGAATCAACTGTTGGAAATCGTTCCACGCAGTCCTTCAAAATCTGAACGTAATGCCATCAAAAATTGTACCAAACGTTGTTCCACCCTTCAAACAATATAAGGTTTAAACCCCTTCAATGCTGCAGATTCGGTAAGTGTCAATTGATCCCATAAATCTGACATAGCTCCATAGAAATCTTGAATGCTCATCTCATTCTGTTGAAGAGCACGGATATCAAACTCCAACTGGTACTGTTTATTTAGCCAACTGAATACCAATGCAAAGTTAGACTGAGTATACAGCTTTTCCAAATGATCCCAAACTTCCTTAGCTGTGTCATATTTAGCCAACTGAATACCAATGGATTGACCTACAGAGTTGTTGATCCAAGTTATAACTTTAAAGTTATCCGTTTCCCATGTATCGAGAGCTAAGGCATATTCAGTAGCCTTAGACTTATCAGTAGGCTTTCCCTTAGTACCTGTTACATAACCCCACATATTTTTCCCTCGAAGAAAGTTTTTCATTACATAACTCCAGTAAGTGTAGTTTTTACCATCCAGACGAGTACTATTAGACTAAAGAGAGTCATCTTTCCCAGCCATATTATCAAAACAGAATAACCGCAAAGTTGAATTACCGCAAAATTCAAATTACCGCAAACTTCAAACACTGCAAACTTCGTAATACCGCAAACTTGGTAACTGCAAACTTGGTAAAACCGCAAACTTGGTAAAACCACAAACTTGGTAAAACCGCAAACTTGGTAAAACCGCAAACTTCGTGAAACCATAAACTTCGTGAACAAACCGCAAACTTAGTAAAACAGGACAGAAACGAGGTCCAAACCTGTCAATCTGTCCAGAAGCTCTTCCAAATACACAAGTCAGTTCAAATAAGACAGAATCCGTAACTTTGATACCTCACGAGTTAACGAAAACCATTGTAAGACGCGAAAACGAACGAAACAACCATTCAACAATGAACAAACCAAACAACGAATCAACAACGGAGTGGAAGCGACATCAAAAATCTTCAATCAAGCATGAATCGAATAGACTCTGATACCATGTTAACAAATGAACATGTAGTTCATAATCTTTCAACTTTTGTTTTATTAAAATGATTTGTGTTTTCTTTATATCAAGGGTTTGAGCCCCGTCTATGACGAATTGGTATAAATTATTAAAAGTAATCTATGTGGCTTAAAATAAGGTATTGATGTTAAAAATGATTTTTTTTAATTAAGCCAACGTTTATTTGTTTAAAGAATTAAATAACGTTTATTTGATTCTTTTAATTAAGCCAACGTTCATCATTGAGATTTGTAATATTTAAGGCCATTTTTTTTTCATTGTTGCATTCTAAAAGTAAACAAGATTTAAATGCAAATGCATGCATAGTTTAGCGAAAACTAGGGCTGTAAACGAAATTAAACGAGCCAGCTTGGCTCGGCTCGATTTTTTTTCCGAGCTGAAAAATTGAGCTCGAGCTCGGCTCGTAAAAAGCTCGAGCCAACTCGTGGCTCGTCGAGCTAACTCGTTTTTTTTTACATATTAATATATATATAAACAACAAAAAAAATATTTTATCCTTGGTTTGAAGTTGATTGTCTTCAAAAAACTAAATAGATGGAAGGGACAATATATAAAATACAAAAAAAAAACATAGATAACCCAAAACTTACAAAGTAGAGAGTAAATACAATTGTAGATAAAGTAAAATTTTACTCTAAAACTCAGAGTTCTTGAAAATAAATTAACTTAAAAAATCAAAACATCATATTTCAAATATAACACATATATAACATATATATATATATATATATATTAGTTATTTATACGAGCCGAGCCACGAGCCGAGCCCACGAGCCGAGCCACGAGCCGAGCCCGAGCCGAGCCAACCCTAGCTCGAGCTCGGCTCGTTTAGAATTCGAGCCAGCTCGGCTCGGCTCGTTTAAAACCGAGCTTTTCCCGAGCCGAGCTTTTTTCGAGCGAACTTCGAGCGAGCCACGAGCCGCGGGCTTTTTGAACAGCCCTAGCGAAAACTAGAAAGTGTTTAAAGAACATAAATAAAATCACCTGCATTGTGACTGACAATTCAAAAAACATCACGTGTAATATCTCGTCAAACCTTTTAAAATATGAACATGTCAATTGTCAAAATAACGGAGATTGTCTAATGTTCTTAGCAACAAATATTAGTGACACGATTAAAGTTACTACATTACACTTTTTAGTGATACTTTTTTAAATACATTAATTAAAAATCGAGTAAACTTCGTTTTTGCTCCTCATGGTTTGACCATTTTAACCCTTTTGTTCCAGTAGTTTAAAAATGATCATTTTGCTCCCTGTAATTACAATTTTTACCCTAATATGTTCCCCGCCCCTAACTCCATCCATAATTCCTGTTAAATGTTATCCACGTGCTCCTCACATAAAGGGCATTTCTGTCTTGTCTATGCCCCTCACATGGGTAACATTTAACCGGAATTATGGATGAAGTTAGGGCGGGGAGCATATTAGAGTAAAAACTGTAACCACATGGAGCAAAATGATCATTTTCAAACTATTAGAGCAAAAATGTTAAAATGGTCAAACAACAGTGAGCATAAACACACTTTACTCTTAAAAATCTTTCTATATCAACACTTTTTAAATGGAGTCATCTAATACGCGTCAGATTCCATGATTCGTCACAAGAGACGTGCTAGCATAGCAAGGGTTCCTTAGGTGGTTCGTAAACCCTTGCGGTGGTTCGTAACGGATTGTCATCATTTGATGACGGTCCATTACTTTCTGATTTTTCCAAGTTTTCACTTTTGGTCCTTAGGGTTTGGTTTAACTGCACTTCTAGTCCTTCAGGTTTACTTTTGTACAAATTGGGATCAAGATTTTATGGGCGTTACACAAGTGCTCAATGCATGGTGCTTATCTCAGTTATTTTGTCTTTTAGGAGATCTTACACTTATGTCTTTGAATTATAACATATTTAATTTTAAACCCCTGGGTTTTAACAAGTTTTATTTTTTTTAACAAATTTATATTACAGCCACTGAACATTAATAAAATTATCGTTTAAACATCGGATATATTTTTTTCTCTTTTTTTACCAACCAGGTTACGAGACGTTGTACACACACAATAGTAAAGGAGTTGCGCGTGATGTTGTACAAGCTATATAAGCACTTGCGTACAACGTGGTTATGAACTTTTTTAACTCTTGATTTTTCTTAAACGGTGTTGCTTTATTTTTCTAATTTTTTACCGGTTAACTTTTTTTAACGGTTTCGTTTTTTTGTATAAGTTTTTTAAAATATTATGCACGATTGTAACGGAGTTGCGCGTGATAGTCTAGTTTTTAAACGGTTTTGCTTTCTTTTTCTAGTTTTTACCGGTGAACTTTTTTAACGGCTTTGTTACGGTTTCGTTTTTTTATATAATGTTTTTGGAATATTAATACTAGCTATTTCCCTACAATGCATGAGTTTGCGTAAAGGTTTAATTTTTTTATATAAAGTTCCGAGTACGTTTGCTTATATCGTAAACTATAACTTTTTAACGGATTTGTTTTTCTAACACTTTACTTTATACGCTTTCGAGGATGTTATTTTTTTCACGGTTTAACGCGTCGCAACACGAATGGACACGATTCTAATTTTATATACAGTGAAACACTTTGAAAATCCTAATGATTGTTTTCCAACATTTTGTGTCACAAAAAAACACTCTTTCTTGTATGGATCGTTTTCATATCATTTTCAATTCTTTATAACATTGCTCTGTTCACATAATTTTAATTCCAAAATAAAAAATTATTTATAGAAACAAAAATCCTTGAATTTTGTAACAGGTGTCATCGTATATTAATTAGTGGTTTTTTTTCTTTATGTTTCTGTAATTTGACGAGTCCATTTTGGGTGCTGTTGTGTACTTGAAAAAGTATTATTAGTTATAACGCCTTACCTTTAAAAAGTAATAAAAATTAAAGTTACAGATTTGTTTTGAAAATCGTATTAAAGGTTCAAAAAAAATATATTTGACGGTTTAATAGCTTAGTTTATGCAATTAGACAATGCAATCTGAAAAACTGGCTGATCGTGAAATCTGATTTTCATTGATTTTGTCTGGTTTATCTAAAGTTGATCGGTTAGTTTATGCTCGATCTAATAGCTCATAACCGAATCCTTAGTACCATAGGTTTTCAATTTAACCCGTCAAACTGAAATACATTGAAAATAAAATTATAAAATTTGATGAATGTAATTATACATTTTATAGTCTTAAACAAAGTGAAATTATTTAATTTCACAAATATCATAGTATAGAATAAAGAAAACTCAACTTGAAAAGTAACTATTCCGTTCAAAATGTGACACGTCGATTTTTTTTTCTTTTTATATTTTCATTTTCACTCTTATACTATGTATAAATTTTCACCCTTATACTATGTATAGTATACGTTTTAACACATTTCATTTTGTAATAATTTTATTTTTTTTAATAATTTTCGTTCGTTAACTTTTTTAACAAAACGGAGTGCATGTCTGGTTTTTGTTAACGGGCCAATAATTATTTTTTTAAAAACGGAGTTGTATTCAAAATGAAGGTTTTTTTTTGTTTCGTTGTCTATAACAAGTTCCATTAACGTTGTTGACTTGTTGTACCATGACGAGCCGAACCTACTATAAGAGAACATCATAATCGCCGATATTAGTATTACCAAAACTGGTCTCGGTATTCACTTATATGGTTTTTGACTACTCGAACCATTAATAACTTGTTTTTTTTTCTTATTATTTAGTTTTATGATTCTTTTCTATTAATACTATTTTACCCTTATTTTCATAATTTCTTTTAAATTTTATTAACAATTGATCCGTACACATTAAACCAGCTGGTTTAACTTGAAAAAGTGAAAATGGTGTTGAGTTTTAGACTTGGTTTTACCTTGTCAGCTTATCTAGAACATGCACGTGTCACAAACAAGGACCCCTTTACATCCGACAATAAAACATGATCACATGCTGGTCTTCGGGTCGCTGTTCAACATACTATTAATCAACCCACTTTTATATCTTTTTTAATTTATTTTTTATTAAACACCCAAAGTATGTGGTCATCTATATATATTTTTTCTTCCGAATTCGTATGAAACTGAATCTGATAACATCTGGAAACCAAACGTATAATTTTATAAAGTTAAGATTCCAACTAACTTTTTGAAAAATGGATGATGTTAATCTGTTTGATCAGTTAAATCAGAAACTTTCAGTATACTTATTTAGTTATAAATTAACAGACCGGACACAAATAAACCGTTGGTTTTAAAATAAAACCAGTGACAAATAAATAGAAACCCACCGTAGTGACGTTGTTTGACTCCTTATTTTTTTTAGCTGACTGGAATTTAAAATTAGACCGACTTGTTAAACTGAACAACTATTGACAATTAATATGTGGTAGTGGTTTTGGCTTTCGAAATATTAGTACTGAAAATAACATTTTAGATCAACTTATCGTATTTATTACACCTTTTCAATTGTTACGTTAAATGTGGGTTTTGATTGGGTCAAACAGGAGCGGATCTAAGCATAGGGCAAAGGTACCTGTCGCTCCCTCTCAACTTTCGACGCGTAGTGGGTTTTTTTTACCGTTTTATGTTTTCCGAAACCCCTGAACGAAATTTTATATACCCCTAAATTTTTCTTACAAACAAATCCCAGCACTAAACTTTAAATTTTATAAAAAATCATAACACTTTATAAAAACCCAAGAAACTTTAATAAAAACATTCTTTTACTAATTAAACTTGACATTTGTGCTTTCAATTAAACAAATGTTAAAATGAAAATCATAACACTTTATAAAGCTCAAATTAAACATTTGTTGATCCAAAGCCCAAATTGTTGATCCATCTATAATCACCATCGACTTAAAAAAAATTGAAATAAAGGAAGTCCAGACAGACCATACGCACGACGCAGACTTTAGGGGGCAGGGGCCATCGACCGGCCATCGCTCACACACCAGTCACCACCGTCAATCCGCCATAATCGCACACAAGTCACCATCGCCAATCCGCCATCATCCTTATTCTACTAATTTTGATTTAGGGTTTATATGCAATTTTTTATTTAGGGTTTATATATGCAATTGGGTGAAATTGGACTTTAAAATAGAGTTTAGTTGCTTTTTTTAGTTGTTATAGCAACTTGTTATCGTGTATTTGATATTTTGATTATAGGAAAGATGAAGTCAACTATTGTAAATATCACCCTAATCAAGTAGATGAAGTATGAGAATTTTTTTTTGTTTCATTTACTTGAATGTAAGGAATTTTTTTTGTTTCATTTACTTCAATACCAAAAAAAAATTGTTTCATTTACTTGAATGTACGAGAATTTTTTTTTCCGATACCTCTACATTTTTTTCCTAGATCCGCCACTGGGGTCAAATGGGTCCCATACAAGGTGACCTGCTTTGGATGGAGATCGGTATTAAATAGAATCACATCCAAAGATGAATTGACAAAACGTGAGGCACCTATCGGATCTGAGGTCTGCGGGCTGTGCGGGGTGGAACCAGTGACGTGCAATCACCTTCTCCTAAACTGTTCTTTCGCGAGAAGAGTTTAGGCAGGTGTGTACATGGTCATGGTGTAACATTCCAATGCTCTTGGGTGATACGGCGGGTCGGGCAGTTGAGATGCCTAAACAATTTCAAGAGTCGTAGGTTAGTAAGAAAATACTATAATCGGTGTTTTTGGCTATGTTTTTGTCAACCATATGAAAAGTTAGGAATGCCATTATTCAGATGAATACATTTTTTTGAATTAAAATCAGAGCGATAAATATTTCATGAGACTGGAACCCTAATACAAATTCATAATGTAATATGTATCTGCTTTTTTTTCCTGAACGGTGTGGGCTCAACTAGCACGCCTCATCAGGGGAGGCTCGTACATCAGTCTACCCATACAACCCCCAATGAATTTGAATCTGCAGAGGATGTTCCTAGTTTTTATAAAATACACCTTACAAGATTTAAACTCATGAGCTCGACAGAAGGGAAACCCTTTGAAAAAACTTTCTCTTACCATCAAAAAAGTACCTTGATGGCATGTGCTTTACTCAATATACTGGTTATTTCAATTCCTACTCTAGTAACTTTCTAGATGCATGCATATTCATACTAATGATTTGTTGTTCCAAAAGAAAACAAATAAATTATGATCTTAAACGATAATTATAGCAAAATTTGAATATCCTCAAGAGACCCGACGTGTGGGTCCTACTCTCTTTTTCTATATGGTTTTACATTAATATTTGGTAGTACTCTATTTTATTTGGTTGATGAATATTCTTTTATTCATAAATTACATAGAAATATATATATTTATTATTTTATTAGTTGACACAACACACACATATATAATTTAATTTCACAAACTAATATACTTTTTTTTCTGTTAAAACAACAGCCTTTTTGGAAGATATTTGGAGAAAAATTATCAAAATAGTCATGTTCACTAGATTTTTTTTCTAACATAGATATGAAATTTTAGCCTACAAGTTTATAATCATTTCCTATTTAACCTAATTATAGTGCGTCACATCAGTCAAGTCAGCTAAGTCTAAGCTTACGCTAATGAGTGACACATTTTTTAGCCTACAAGTTCATAAATTACATAATATACAAATTTTAGCCTATAAATTCATAATCATTCCCTTTGTAGGTTTAGCCGACACATTTTTTAGCTTACATTGAATATTGTGATAAAACGGTGGTTACTTTTCATGTGTTTTAGCTCCATAAAATATCGGCTAAAATTAGGATTGGAACGTGACAATCTTATTAGGCTAAAGAGGGAATGACTGTAAAACACATGCTAATATTCCATATCTATTTTCAAATAAAATCCGGTAAAAATGACTATTTTGGTAATTTATATAAAGAAACTAAAAATCAATGAGGTGGTCGCAATCAATGGTTTTAAAACCGGACTGGATAACGAACCGGACCTCTTAGAGGTTCACCGGTCGAACCGAATAGTATTATTATAAATTTAAATAAATATTAAAGCACCATATAAAAATAATAAAAACTATAAAAAAAACATACACGTACATGAGAGTAAAAATATTAGGGAAATTCACCAAAATGGCCATTTGACCAAATGAAAATTCAAAAATGGCCATTGACTTTTCTTTTTACCAAAGTGGCCAACCAATCAGATGATGTCATTTGTTAAAATGGCGAAATTTTGGGGCAAATTTTCGTCAAAAATAAAAAAAATCACCAAATAATGTCTGAATTTTCGCTAAAAAAAAGAAATTTGCCATTTTTTAAGCAAGCAAAAAAATATGGAATATTTTCGCCATATTGTTTTTAAATTATAATTTAATTTTTAATATTAAAATGTTATTATTTTTTCCGAATTGTATTAAAATATTATTATTTTTTTTAATTTTTAAATTTTCGCCATTTCATATTATATAAATTTTAAATTTTTAAAATTTTTTCATTTAATTTTTTAAATATGAAGTTATCATATTATTTTTAAATTTTAATAAAATAATAAAATATAATTTTTATTTAAAAAACGAATAAAATATTAAAATAATAAAATATAATTTTAATAAAAATTATATAATTTTTAAAATTTTAAAATTTTTTCATTTAATTTTTTTAAAGGAATTTTGACACCTTCACGGTTATTTTGACACTTGAATTAATATTAAATTAATTTCCGATGAAAACTTGAGGAATTTTGGGGAATTAATATTAAATCAAATTTTCCAGCGAAAGTGTTAAAAAAATTAATATTAAATTCCTTGAATTTTCACGAAAACACTGAATTTATGCCGGAATTTAAAAAAATGAAAGGAATTAATATCTTTTAATTGTGAAAACGATAGGAATTAAAAAAAAACACAGAATTTTGGGGAATTAATATTAATTCCTTTTAAAAAACACTGAATTTTCGTTGGAAGTATTAAAAAAAATTAATATTAAATTCCGACAAAAATTTGAGGCAAAAAATTATGGGATTTTAATAAAAAAAAAAGTCAATAGCCATTTTTGATTTTACATTTAGTAAATGACCATTTTAATGAATTTTCCAAAATATTAATAGATGTTTACATTTCTCACACATCACACATCACACATCACTGTATCTCATTTTTCAAAGTTTACTTTACTCCATTTCAATTTTTTTCAAGGCTTTATGTTACTCTTTCGTCTCCATCTCGTAAGTTCAACATGTGTAACATGACATGTGTCAAAGTTTTAACGGTTCGATGATTTATCATCTCTGTCTATAACTTCCTAACGCATTGCTCACATCTGATTATTTCCCATCCCTTCCCCTCTCAAACAACTAACTTTTTCACAACAGTCATACCACTGGAACATTCAATTTCACCAAGCAAAATGTCATCGGAAACATCTAACATCACGTCGGAGCCACCAGCCACCGCCTTAGTCGCCGTTCGTAGCTTTAATATCAATGATACAGAACTCACCTTAGGATTGCCAGGCGAACTTCGAAAAATAGGCGCGAAGCGAAGGTTTTCTGTTATAACTGACCTAAATCTGGGCGGAACTGATCGATCCGACTCAGAATGCTCCGTCGTAACGAAATCTCCTCCGTCAAAGTATGTTAGAGCATAATTCATATTACGCACTTACAAAAAGTGAGTTTAGGTCATTAATTGCAATTTATCACTTGAATTGACTGACGGATGATGTATTTACAGGGAGCAATTGGTAGGATGGCCGCCGGTTAGATCTTACCAGAAAAACATGACGAAGAGCG
Organism: Smallanthus sonchifolius; assembly: GCA_023525975.1. Classification (NCBI taxonomy): domain Eukaryota; kingdom Viridiplantae; phylum Streptophyta; class Magnoliopsida; order Asterales; family Asteraceae; genus Smallanthus; species Smallanthus sonchifolius. The sequence goes on along the minus strand of JAKNSE010000034.1, from coordinate 1,712,778 downwards.
ATTGCAAATACGTGAAGGTGGCGGTAGACGGAGCACCGTATTTGAGAAAGCTAGATCTAGAATTATACTCCGGCTATCAGCAATTTTTGTCCGCTTTTGAAGACCTGTTCTCCTGTTTCGCCATCAGTAAGTACATAAATCGATTATATGAATTTTTCGTTAATCATATAACAATAATATCAAAATTAACTTGATAATTACTTAAAGTGTTGAACGATTGTTACAGAAAATGTTGTGAACGAGATGAAGCTGGTGGATCCTGTGAATGGAATGGAATACGTTCCAACTTATGAAGATAAAGATGGAGATTGGATGTTAGTTGGTGACGTTCCATGGAAGTGAGTCTACATAAACTATTATTTTTCTATAGAACACATTATTTTCATGCCAAAATAAACTAACCGTTTTCTGTTTGATTTGCAGGATGTTTGTTGAATCGTGCAAACGAATAAGATTGATGAAGAACTCATAAGCGATTAACGGATCAGGTATATATAAATCACAACTGACTTAACTTCCTTCAACACAATTATAGTCTTCAATCATAATTTTTCAAGATTATTTTGTTTATGATAAAATCCGAGTTTATTTAATTTCTGATTGATTATATTGTTTTTTTAACGATGTAGAGTTGTTGAAACCTTGAGGATGGTGGGAGTACGAACTTTTGGAGGCAACTATGTTTCTCACTTTTTGCGTCTCGATGATGTGTAGTATTATATTCTACAGTATAATATACGACACACGCCGTATAAATACGAGACGCAAATTAAATTTTAAGGAGTTATAGAGGAAAAATGTTGTTTTTGCGGATAGGAAACTAGTAAATCATCAATTAGGAATATTATAGGAGTACATAAAGTTTACATGATTTGGGAGTACAAATGTTTGTTGATGTTTTAGATGTGCACAAAACTGAAGGCCTGAAGGGCAGCTGGGCCAGCCTTTTTTAGGGTTTTGTAATTTGGAAAAGCTTTATTATGTACTACTACTAGCATAGTACAATAGATTGAATCTATTTGTTTTTTTTTAATAATTTTTAAATTTTAATTTTAAATATAAAAGTTTTTATTTCTCAAACTTCGTATATAATAGTTACAAGAGTATAATATGCTGGAAATCAGAGAACAAAACAAGTGATAATGATTAAAAAAGGATTCAAGATAAGCACAAACTTAATTACTTCATTTCATTATTTCATCTTATTCGTTTTTCATATATATACTCTATGAACCGGTGTGTTTCAAACAAACCAATATAAACTAACCTTACTTAAGGCCGAGCGAGGTAGGCTTAGATTAGAGGGAGGGGACTACGAACGTCCACCCCATGAAGCGCCAGGGAACCATGCATTCCTATCGGGCTGGGCTCTCGCGTGTTTCATCCTTATACATAAATATAATGACATAAAGCTGTAAGAGTTTAGTTCAATACTTCTAAAACTTCCCCTAAACTAAACTTTAGTTTAGGAATATCTTCATTATTTAAGCTTCACGGGTCGTAAGCCACTTGCTACTGAACACCAATCGGAAAACAAGCCACCCACTTTTCCGTCTTCTGAGCCCAAACGAAAGCTAACATATTGATTCATTTTTACCCTTGATTTGATCAGTCTTGTTGTTCGATCCATACCCCTAAAGGTTGACTTCTTATGATAGATATGATTGATTGATGCATGCCTGTTGATCGACCGATCCAAAACCTGTTGCTGATCTAAACCTCCTTATGTAGTCTCATGACCAGAGCTAAATTTATATATATATGCAATAATTCAAGTTATTATTTAATGAGAAAAATATCTTACAAATCGAATCACATACACTTGCGAGAACAACCTGGTTTTTCAGTTGCCTTTGGATTTGATCAAACCTACTAAAATGTTGTTGATCAGTTTCTTCCTCGATCGAATTTTCTAACCTTCCATTCTTTGTTCGGATTTCCTTCTCGGTTTGCAATTGTTCCTTGAATGCTCTAGCACTGATAAAATATCCACAGTACTCCTGCATTCCTTTTGATAAATAAAAATCTCCCAAAATTCTTGAATTTAATTGATTGTATAGTTCCTGTTTTTTCGGTTGAACAATTGCATTCCGAAATTGATTGAGTTATCCAATTTGTGTTCAAACATAAGTCTGATAATGAACCTAGTCGACCCCTTTTTGCCGCTAATCACCCTCTAATCGCTAATCTTCTAATATTTCTTTTCGTTTCCGATTGACGATATTGGTGTTCCTTCATGATTATAGTTCAAATATTAGGTAATCAATCTTCAAACTAATTTTAATCAAATCATCAGCGTCTTTCTTCTATCTTTTTTTGATGATCGCATCTGCAACTTTCCCTTGGTAATCGCTTTCTGCATTTTCTTTTGACCCTCGTGGTCTTTACTCGTTCTTGGATTCCTTATTCAAACTAATCGTTGCTTCTAGAAGAACCTTTGCCGATCGCTTTGATACCAATTGTTGGAAATCATAGATCAAAACAATTGATAATGCAAACTTAATTACCTGATTGCACTATTTCATCTTATTCGTTCTTCATGCGTTGACATACACAGCCCGACCCAAAGGGAGGGGCAAGGTGGGCCATGGCTTTAGGCCTGGTCTTTCGAGAGGCCCGAAGTTTTTGAAAATTTTGTATATGTTTTAAATATTATATTTTGTTTATACATCCATTTTGTGTACATCAAAGTTTTCCTTAGTGCAATTAGAAAAATCATTGCAAGAAAATGTAAAGCTCATAGGCTCAAGTCTTGGTAACAACACTATTTACTTTTCATGTGTCATATTTCTTATTTTCTCTTTTTTTTGGTCTCTCTTTAAAAGGTTGTCCACAAAAAACCCATAATTATTTAAACTATTAAACCCAAACCCAAAAAAAGACACAAAAATGTATATATTTAAACCCATTACATATAAAAAATTATCGAATCCCTTTTTTTATTACTTGTACTGAGCCCAAAACGTTTCGAGAATTCCCGGGGACGACCCTTGACATACATATATACCCTGTGAACCAGTGTGTACCAAAGAACGCAACGTTTGGATACGATCGATATAAACTATATGCCTATTGAACCTTACATGTTTACAATATTACATGTTGACCCTTATACATAATATAATGACATAAAGCTATAAGTTTAGTTTAATACTTCCAATATAATATTATTCCTAACTACATTTAAACAAGAAAATAAGAAATCAAGTAGGACTTTGTCAATATCAAATAGGTTTAGTCTTTTATCTTGTCATGATCAACCAACTATAATTAATATTGACAACTTGTTTGGTTATGACTCACTTGTGTTACTTACTACTTGTGGACGAAGGTCATGTAATTTGCACATGCCTTTCTACCAAGATAAAAAAGAAATTACAGAAGGCTAGTACAGGATGTTAGGGCGGCCTAATCTTTTTACGGTTTTAAGAATCTTCAAAACCAAACTAGCAAATATATGTTGTATAGAATTACCAATTATGTATGTGACCATTTTTTGTCATTTGGAAAGTGAATCCACATTAAATGACAAATGAAAAAAATAGAAGATAAAAGAGCTAATATATATTTCGTTTTTTGCTTTATGTGTTTTGACCATTTTAACTCTTTTGCTACAATAGTTTGAAAATGCCCAAAACACTCCTTGAGGTTACCATTTGTTGTCATTTTGCTCCCTGGCACTAACTCTGTTAAATATTTCAGTTAAAATTAAGGGCATTTTGGTAATTTTCAGACAAGTATTTAACTATTGGAGTGTTTTGGCCATTCTCAATAATAAATAGTTAAATAGTTATCTGAAAATTTACCAAAATGCCTTTAATTTTAGCTGAAATATTTAACGCAGTTAGCATCAGAGAGCAAAATGGGAACAAAACTAACGGAGTTTACTCAATATTTTTTTCTAAACGATGCTATATGAAAGCAAGATATTTTAATTTATCTTGTTAAAAAACGATTTCTTAGTTATAAAGATGAATTAGAAAAAAAAAGAATAAATTAAACTGAATAGTAACGATGTTTTGGAATTTTAAAATAGCTTCTCTATATGATTTTGTAATCTTTATTATAATAAATAAGTAGGAGGGCACGTGTCACTGTCTAGTAGTGTTTCATCACCCTTATTTTTTAAACTCTCTCTTATTAAATAAGGGGACACGTTTCACTCTCTCTGTTATCTGCTCACCCTTATCTTTTCGCTTTTCACTCCTACTCAATAATAATGTTAAAATAATAACAATATTAAAAGAAATATATGTTTGGTTTTTATATCATTAAACCTAGTCCATTTGAAACCTATCTTATGGAATTGGTTGGTCAATTTGGATCAGATATATTTGGGCTTCGGCTAGCCCGATATAATAGTTGGGCTTTATGTAATCCTTTACGACGTTACTAGTTTATAACTGAGATAATTTCAGAAATTATAGCCCACTTTGTTGCACTCTTTAATTTGATTACCGCATCAACAAAATGGGCTTGAACTTTGTTTGTATTATGTAACTAGAGGTGCACAAAAAAACCGTTTTTTTTTTTACCCGGTCCAAACCGGTAAATAAACCGGTTTGGAGCAAACCGGTTCGGGTTAGGCTAAAACCGCCGGGTTGAAACCGGTTTGAAGCATTTAGGAGTATACCGGGTTGGGGACCGGTTTGTGTGAACCGGTTTAAACCGGTTTTTGCGCTGGCAAAAAACTAGCCGTTGGGGAACGGATTTATAGCCGTTGGGGTCGATTTTGGCCTTTTTTTGGCCCCATTTGCACTCTTAAAACACTATAAATAGATGGGGGGTGTTTAGGATTGATCACACCTCTCTTTACACTCTCTAATCTCTAAAGCCGCTCTTTAACCGCTCAAAAACGCTCTCTAAACTCTCTCTAAACTCTAAAAAAAAAAGCATGGCAAGTTTTGGTGTTGGTGGTTCCTCAAACGAAGTTACCGTTGTGGTAATTCGAGCAACAACGAGAAATCCGACAATTTGGTGCAATTACGATCTATGTTTGTTGTCAAACGGGAAGGAACGTGCTCGGTGCAAGATGTGTGGTGCGTTTTTGGGGAAAGATTCAAACACTAGTTTGAAAACGCTAATGAAAAAATTTTGCCCGTCCTTGAAGGGAATTCAAAGTGAAGGTCAAGCTTCGATGACAAGCGAAGGAGGAATTTGGAACTTTGATCCAAATATTTTACAATTTTATAATTTTATCTTTTCATGTTTTTTAATTTCCGAACTTTACAAATATTAATAAACGTTGAACTTTATGTTTTATATTTGTTATTTTTTTATATTAAAAATATAAAATTTATTTGAATATATATATATTTTTTTAATAAAAACCGGTTTAATCGGTTTACCACACAAACCGGTTTATAACCAACCCTAACCGGTTTGACCAGTTAGTCATTCTCCAATATATATATATTTTCTTCGTATTTTCTTTTCGATGTTTTTCTAATATATGTTCTAGCTTCTTGATAGCTAGTTTTGGGGGAATAAAATCACTTGTGACCGCTCCTTTTAAGTTTTATCTTGTGGTTTTATTGTCGGTGGAGTCACGGGTATTTTAACATTTTTTTGTACAAAGAGATGGAAGGTTGTTTGACCAATCGTCTACATCTTTGAATTTGTATAACAAGTCGGATGAAAAGTTAAAAAAGATAAATACAATTTTTAAAAATCTAAACTATATTGCTAATAATAATTTATACTGAGGATATAAGTAATGACACTTGTATCTTTCACTTTTGTTGTTAATGACAATCTTACTCCTATAATTATCATACATTTATATTTGATTCTCACTCGATTTCGTTTATAAATAAGGCATGTTTCCCTATTTCGCTCATAATCATCATTATAAGCAAAAATTGAGTGAAAATTTATTGTAAATCTATATTGGCTATGTGAGTGAGATTTCCTTTCATAATGAAAATAAAAATTAGGAATTGTGAGTATAAATATAAAAAAAAAAGTAATTTAATAGAAAAAAATTATCATGTCCCAAACGTTGTGGTATAAGAATTAAAAAAAAAGTAATTTAATAGAAAAAAATTATTAGAAAAGTCAAAGAAAAAAACAAAATAAAAATATAGTTGCAAGGGACGGGGATCGAAATGTTGACCACAAAGCTTAAACCCATTTCCCTCACTAACTCATCTAACCCCATCTATAGGTTTAATAAAAGAAATAAACAAAATTAACCACTAAAAAAAACTTGACCAGACCAATAGCAAGGCGTCACTTGGCATGCGGTGGGAAACCCATCGACATTGCAAATCGTGTTAGAGTAAATTTATAATTTATAATGGTTGAGTCTCATAGAGAGCCATTTTTTACTAAAGAACTATGATAAACATATAAATAATATGCATCTAGTTGTAGTGAGACGGTTATATCATAGTTAAAACAAATATTAGAATGTTTTTAAGGCTTTTAAAATTATCTCCTTAAAATTTGATTTGGATTAAACGTGTATCCTGTATAAATTACGCATTTGGTCTCCAAGTTTTAAAAATTAAAAACTTAACCCAAACGTTTGTGATATGGTCGTGCTTTTAGCCTATGACATTAATACCGGTTAGTTTTGAATGGAAAATTAGCTAATGTGTAATCCATATGACTTACAATTGCAAAGTTAACCCTAAAATGAATTAAAATCAGTAAATAAAATATAAAAATCACTAAATTTTTTACATTATAAAATTTATTTTTATTATAAGTTTTATCATAACTAAGTAGTATTTAATATAGAAACATAAATACATACTTTTGATTAGTTTAGTTTTATATCTAGTAACTTTTTTTAACGCCCAACAAAAATAGAATTAATAAGCTGTCATAAGGCACACTGAAATAATTACAAACCTCAAGTAAATGAAATCACCTAACCATTACATCAAAGATTCAATATTAAAGTAGCACCAATCTTCCAACGTTATAGCGGTCCTTTTTGCCGATTTCTATTCTATAAAAACCCCAAGATTTTAATTTCCTCCAATGTTCTTCCAACATGAGCGTGCTTGTGGTCAATAATCATTTCATTACGATCTTTCCATATACTTCATATTGTGATTAAAATAATAGATTGAATTACCTTACTTCTTCCCTTTAGTCCCTGAATGAATCTATGTATTTGTATAACATCTTGAATACTAAATATGAAGAAAGAGTGTAGCTGTGTAGGTTGCACCATTTAGATTTGAACTCCCAAACTGTTTGGTCAAAACTATACGAAGATGTGTTCCGTTGTCTCGAGATATCTCCAAAGAAAATGCACATGAACGGACCGTTGTAAAAAATAAATAAAGAATGAAAAAGGAAAAAAAAAACAAATCTTTATAGGTGTAAAGAAAAGTGGCCACCCAGTAGCTTTGACGCGTTTCTTGATACTTCAGTTTCCTTCCGTCAATCTAGATCTACGATCTCTGTTTTCTTCTTCTTCACAGGACTCGCATTCAAACCCCAATGTCGGTGGAGTCCATACAAACCACCACCGTCAATGGCGACACCAATGGCAACACCAACAAACCCTACCGGATCTACGTAGGTTACGATCCGAGAGAAGACGTGGCGTTCGAGGTTTGCCGGTACTCCATCCTCAAACGATCTTCGATCCCCGTGGATATCATCCCGATCAAACAATCCGAATTGCGACAAAAAAACTATTACTCCCGCGAGCGCGGGAAGCTGGAGAGCACCGAGTTCTCGTTCACGAGATTCCTGACGCCGTTTTTAGCCGGATACGAAGGTTGGGCGATGTTTGTGGACTGTGATTTCCTCTACCTCGGAGACATTAAGGAACTGTTCGATCTGGTTGATGAAAAGTACGCTGTGATGTGCGTCCAACACGATTACACGCCAAAGGAAACCACCAAGATGGACGGAGCGGTTCAGACGGTTTACCCTCGGAAGAATTGGTCATCAATGGTGTTGTATAACTGCGGTCACCGGAAAAACAAGGTGTTGACGCCGGAGGTTGTTAATAAGGAGTCAGGTGCGTTTTTGCACCGGTTTCAGTGGCTGGAGGATCATGAAATCGGGTCGGTTCCGTTTGTTTGGAACTTTCTTGTGGGGCATAACCGGGTTGTGGAGGGTGACCCGAATACGTACCCGAAAGCTATACATTATACTCTGGGTGGACCTTGGTTTGAAGCTTGGAAAGATTGTGAGTTTGGGGATTTGTGGTTGGATGAATTGGAGGAGTGTAAGAAGGTTGGTAAAGATAAGATTTGATTATTATTGTTTTATTATTATTTGGCTTGATGGTGCACATCAAGTGTTTGATGAAATGCCAGACTGTTATAAAATTTGTTTTGTGTAATTTTATTATTTATTATGTATGATGATGATGATTACTTTGTAATAGCAGTTTTTATTTCTGTTATATGGGATTTGGGCAAGAATGCAAGACGCAATTTAGTGCTTTATTTGATAATGAAATAGAGGTTTTCTTGCCATGTTTTGAGCTCAAGAAGTAGTTTGCAATCTTTGATTTAAATGTTTGTTTCTCAATCGGGTTCGGTTTGATTATTCTGGACTGTTAGAATTGTGTTTCGGGTAGTTCACGATAAGGCAATCTTGCAACATGTTTGAACTGTAAACACAAAAACAGGATAATTTTTAGTGCATATAACCTACCAAGTTCTTTTGTTCAATACACCTTTTATAATCATATTCCCCATGCACACTAGTTATAGAAACTAGGACCAGAAAAAAAGTCTCTCAAACCTACCCGTTTTGACCCGTTACCCATCCGAGCCATTTTGGCATTGGTATTAAGAAATTAAAGAGAACTTCCCAAGGATGGGAGGACTGATTCTGCATCCATCTGGCAAGAAAAACAGCCAATGCAGCAATAGTTGAAGGAACAAGTACCATGAAGTTAAAAGTCAACTCAGCTAGATTATTATTTATTTGCCAAACACTCCAATTCAAGACTCAGGCTCTAACAAATGCAGAAAAAAAGATTCACCTTGTCACATCCGACCTCTCGTACCAACAATTTTGTCCGCTTTGCCTACTAGGAGCTTACGGGTTTGTTTTTTGTTGCTCGGGTGAAAACTTCCCAGGGGTCACCAATTCCTGGATTACTCCCACCTGAGACGCGTTGTTGGTATTTGAGCCAGATCATTGCTTATGAACCCAGCATCTCATTCTCTCATGTCCACGGCCGATGTGGGATTTGCTTAGGGTGCTACACACCTGGTGGGAGCTTGTGCTTATAAATCTCCTGTAAACAATAAAGATTCATAAAAGTACTATCTTTACGGAAAAAATGTAAGCAAAATATAATTCTTGTGTTTACGTGAGAAATGTGTTTGCTGTTGGTGCAGATAGTTCAAAACTTAATTTGTTCACAAATTGACCTTCCATTTTCAAAACCTGAAAAACTTAATTGAATGTATGTCCATGTGATTGTATGTGATTAGCTTTAAAAATGCAAATTATTATAGAATCAAACATTTTGATTTAACCCAAATTGACCCATTTGGTGAAATTATGCACTTCTTGCAACTCTTGTATGGACTATCACAACAAATGATTATATCTTTAAGCACAACTTTCCTTTTATCTTGAGCAGTGACGGAGCTTGAAAAACTAAGAAGCGGGGGCCGAAAGTCACGAGACCAAGTTTTTTTTCTTATCGCTATGTTTCGGGTTATATGTTCGGGTCGGCCCAAACAAATCAATAATAAATAACTTTAAATATAAAATAATCTATTATAATGCGATAGAAAAATGGTAAGTACCTGGAAGAAAATTACAACTCAGCCCGACGACCCTTAATATTTTTCATGCTTTTCTTGTTGATTTTCATACTCTTGCGGCTCACTTATTGAAGCTTTGTGACGTTTGCTTACTTGCTCATCGTCATTTCTTTTCTCTTGTTCATCATCAATTCTTTTGAAAAAAGAACTAATAGTTAAAGTTTTTAACTTTTCCATAATATGCCTAACAAAAAACACAATAATCATAACCGATTCATCGGTTCATCATCAATCAATCAGTTGCTCATCAATAATCCTTAAGAATGCAAGAAATCAATAATCATTCCTAATCATAATCCTAATACTTAACAAGAATACAGCAAGAATACAACTAAAGAATGCAAGAAATTAGGGCTTGATTCAAGAATGCAAGAAATTAGGGCTTGATTCAAGAATGCAAGAAATCAAAAAATTAGGGCTAGGCTATTATTCAACACCTTAGCAGTGGAGCAGCAAGCAGCGACTGGTGGTGGAGAGTAGCGGCGGAGCGACGGCGACGACTCGGAGAGCAGCGATTTGGGGCAGGGGCAGGCAGTAGCAGAACGACATGGAGGAGAGGGATATGGTCGATTGTTTTTTTTAGGGAAAATTAAGTTAGGTTAAAAATAATTTTGAATTTTTCATTCCCTCCTAAACTTACACTTTTATTTTTAAAATGAACAATCTATTTTTTTATTTTTTTATTTCGTACCAATAACTTATAGAATCAATCTTAACAGAGCAAGAATTCTTTAGGGAAAAAAATAAGCGGGGGCCGGCTCTATACGTAAAAAATATTTAGGATGAAAACGGAAAAATTAACACTACTAACGGAAAAACCGGCAGGGGCCGGGGCCCTCCCTGGCCCCTTCATAGATTCGCCCCTGATCTTGAGCACCACCCATGGCATTGTTATTCTCATCTTGCATCAATCTTTTACGCTGTGTTCCGAGTTTACTAGAGGAAAGAAAAGAAAAGAAAGTGTTATTTTCCTTTCTTTTCTTTTCCTCTCTTTTATTTTCCTTTCCTTTCTCTTCAAATATCTCTAATTTGGGAGGATGGAGATAAGCTTAGTTTTCTCTTCAAATCCCTCCATTTCTCTCCTAAAAAAAACTATGGAACACCCTTCCTCCAATTTCCTTTCTTTTCCCCCTTAAAAAAAATTTGGAACAAAGGTTTCATTCCCCCCTCCTTTCTTTCCTTCCTTAAATGAGTCTCGGGAACACAGCGTTAGCGCATATTTGAAGACTCACTATCCACCTATATTTTTGTGAATGATTGTATATGAAAGAACGATAAAAAAAGGAATATATAAGTATTATGTAATTGAATTAAGATAGATATGAGGAATAAGATGTAATGAGTTTATAAAAAGTAAGCAAAATTTAGAGATAAATGTGTTTTTTTAACTAAGTTATAGGAATGAGAAACTAATGTAAATACTTTTTCTTTTTTCTCAATATCCTCTTCATCTGGAGGTTGAAGAGAGGGTTGGAAGAATTGGTCAAAGATGGAATGATTTGACTTTGATCTCTAGTGTTGTTCTACATGTTGTGGTTCAATATGAATTTCAAGATTTACAAAGACGTTTAAAAGGTTGAATTTTTACAATAAATTGAAAGTGATGCGGGAAACGGAAGCAATCAAATGGCTCACAAGTCTAATGATTATTCATATGTCTCAAAGAACCAAATGGTTCAAGAACAAAGTTCTTTTTTTCTATTCAATTCCAAAAACTTCATAAACATCAACTCTAAATCCCCTATATATAATTCAACTAGACCACTAAAATAGGAAACACAATATTTAAATAAATAGAAAGATAATACCGAATATTTAAATAACTTGAAAAGATACTATATTGATTCTCCTGCATCATACTCTCCGTCTTCGAAAAATCTCGTCCTCGAGTTTTGTCTCTAGAACAAAGCCACCTGGGTCGTAAGGAACATCGGGTCATGATTTTTGGACATCCTCGTAAACAATATTTGCATGTGCCCCCTCTAATTTCACTCCACCTTCACCTTTATGTGTTGTTTGTATGGACACATATCCATGTACAAAAGCTATTGATATATTATTATCAAAAACTTGATCCTTATCATTAGAAACCAATATCTTTACTTCGATTCTTTGTCGAACCTCCACTAAATTAGGAGATTTACTCAATTCACTATCCTTTTGAAATCCCATAATCATTGGATCAACAGGCCCTCTCAAGTTTAGCATGGAAGCCACTCGATCGTTAGTCACCACCGCAAGGCCACTGGTAAGTACGGAATCATCACCCTTATCCATATTTTGACTCTTATCCTCACATTTAAAATTCAAAATATTAATTAGAAACCACTTTCTCTAATTGGATTCTCGTATTCATCGGGCCAATGATTTGACCGCCATCTCTACCGGTCACGCATCTACCAACACCCGAACCACCATTCATGGCTACTGTTTCATCACCCTCCACCACCGTATGAGATTCAAGAAATTCATCAAAAATACCAGCTGACGCTTTGACATACTCCGGCATCTCGTGGTTCAACAATTTTCCATTTAAACCCATTATTTCATCCATCTTGCGACGATCCTACACATTATTAATTTTATGAAACAAATCAAACATACCAGAAGAAACTGATGAATTTCCATGTTCATTCATGACCTTATCCTCTTCATCTGCTCGATCCGTAACTCCATTAATAGCCCGTTGCACCAAAAAATATTCATCTTCATCGTGGTGCATCACATCTTCATCAAACTTGGGTTCGTCTTTCGACACACCCTCGGGATAGATTGGTTCAAAGAACCGGGGTGGGTGACAGCCGAGCGGATGCTACTCTACGCGCCACCTTCGTCCCAGACGACGGTGCTCGACTCGGTTTCCGCCTTGCGCATCTCCCGTTGCAACTCCATATCTCGGACTTGTTGTCGGAGCCGTTTGATATATTGTTGCGTTTCAAGATCTCGGACTCTTTGTCGGAGCCGTTTGATCTTAAGATCTCGTGGGTCGGGATAGACCTCATCGCTGACTCGGTCGGCGGTTCTGCGAGTAGGACGTCGATCTTCTCCACGAGCACGTGAATCACCAATGTTTTTGTTGATGCCTCGGTCGGCGACTCTTCGAATAAGAAAACACTCGCCTTCATGTAGAGCCATTTGACAAACCAAGAGCTCTGATACCAAATGATGCGGATACGGAAGCAATCAAATGGCTCAAGAACGATTAGTTAATCAAAGTCTCAAAAGAAACCAAAAGGTTCAAGAACAAAGTTCTTTAAAATTCAAATCCAACGCATCCTCATGCATGAAATTCGGGCTTTCCAAACAAACCGGAAGACCACCGACTGTAACATGATCGCCATGAACCATCGATGTACCACTAGTTTCCAGGACCAGATCATCACTTCCAGCAAAAGCTACGCTACCATTAGCCACCGTGTAACCACCCTTAGCCTCCGCATCGCAACTAGTAGCTACGAAATCATCACCGACAATAGTTTTTTCACCCAAACTATCGCTTACCCATATAATCTCTTTCTCATCCCCGTATACATCATACACGGGTGGAGAATCATAATTAAAATCACCACGTGAAGGATACTCCTCCTCCCCAAAGTACTCGCACCAGGCGGGTTGCGCTAGTTCAGTTTCCTTCAGTTTCGTTGATGCCATAAGATCTCGAATCCTTTGCTTGAGTCGCCTGATCTCGTGTTGTAACTCGAGGTCTTGGACTCGTCGCCGGAGTCGTTTGATCTTAAGATCCCGTGGGTCGGGATCAACTCCGTCGTTGCCTCTGTCGGCGGTTCTACGAACAGTGCGTCCATCTTCTCCACGAGCCATTTGAAACAACCAAAGCTCTGATACCAAATGATGCGGGAAACGGAAGCAATCAAATGGCTCACAAGTCTAATGACTATTCATATGTCTCAAAGAACCAAATGGTTCAAGAACAAAGTTCTTTTTTTCTATTCAAATCCAAAAACTCCATAAACATCAACCCTAAATCTCCTATATATAATTCAACTAGACCACTAAAATAGGAAACACAATATTTAAATAAATAAAAAAGATAATACTGAATATTTAAATAACTTGAAAAGATACTATATTGATTCTCCTGCATCAGAAAGTTTCTGCTCAAACTGAGTTTTTTGAACTTCTTTTTACTCTGTATTGATGTTTGACTAATAATTCTCAAGAAGTCAACACAAATTTTATGCATTCATAAAGTGATCAACACTTGACCAAAGGGAAACAAGAAACAACAAGAAGCATACATAGACATAGATATTTCAAATCCCACAATAGGTTTTGATGGGGCACTCTGAGTTTAACCCTTCAGGAGTGTAATAGAACTGCATATACTTGTAATTATCAAATGCCTGAAACTGCCGCGGGTGATCTTCGTCAACAAGTTCTTGAGGTATCTGTATGATGTGATCCTTGATGGTTGTAAATAGCCCCAATACATATCTATCTTTGTCCCCTCTCAACATCACCCTATGAGTTGGTGCTTCAATCCTTCCATTTGTCCATGCCTAAAAAAAAACATTTCACTTAAAACAGTTGTCACCGGTTCAACCCCCCCTTTTTTTTTGAAGATCCACTATGATTATGAGAAAGATTTCTGTATATACAGCCAAAACGCTCAATAATATCAGAATCTGATAAATCGGCCCAACGTATATAAATTATAAATTACCATTAAAGCATCTGCTGCCATGACTACAAAAGATGAGGGTGAATATTCAACTTCAATCCATTCCCCATCTTTTGCCAGTATCTCTAGACCATTTACTTCATCTTGATGAAGATAAGTCATGAAACATTTGTCTGTATGTGGCATAATTCCTAACACTTTTTCGTCCCCTTTAGCGTGTAGGTACTTCGTCGGTTTAAGAAGATAAGTGGTCGACCCACGGATCGATTCGTAGTGTTCTTCTATTTCATAACTTTTTGCTACCATTTTCATCACTGTCTTATCTAGGTCTGCTACAGCCTTTGAATACATCAATGCATTTTCACTGAAACATGAAAATCAAACAAATCATAGTTAGATGTTGAATGTCAGTTTTAAATAAATTTCTTTTACAAAAATATGTTGTTTTGGGAAACCCATTATGACAAAATGAGTCCTTTTTTTAAAACATGGTTTATGGGTTAATTAGTTGTTATTCAAGACTAACGACTTCAAAAGTTTGAAAATGATAAACGTGCAAACAGAGGTGAGGGTTCAAGTTCCATGATGGATAAAAAGGTGTACATTTAGAAGTATGATTAGGCGAGTTAGCTTGTTAGAAAAAAAAAACTATTTGCGAGAGCGACCTCACTTCTGAAATTTTTATTTAACGTATAATATAGTTTTTCTGTATGTAATATCCAACATTTAAAACAAATCTAAATACACAATTTTGGATATATGTTGGTATATCGAATCAAGTTCTAGAATCGATATATGAAAAACACGTTTAATTTGGCTAACTCCTAAGCTTTTATTATATTAAGAAATTTCACTCTAAAACTTATTTACAATGAGAACCCTAACTCAGTTTATCTTGCTAACCTATACTCGGCAGTTACTGCTAACATCGAACCGTACAAAAAAATTCAACTATGCATTTACTTTTTTAGAATATTAGATATTAGTATATATTACATATTATTAAAGAAAAATGGATTGTATTTAAAAGAAAAATTAAAAAGGATTTACTAAAAAGATTGTCATAAAACATGCCACAATTTGTGAAAAATCATACCAGAAACTTTGATTTCCTGAGGGCCACATGAGTTTTGTGAAACTTTCAACTCCTTGTGTAGTAATTGCATTTTCAATGCCTAAGCTTTCATATAGAGGATTAAAGTGTTGATTCCCAATATAACCATTATATGGTGTATCTAGCACGTTTAAAACTTTAACCTCAGTTGGAAGATCGAATAACTCGTGTGATGCAAGTAAAATCGCATCACGAAGTTCACGAGACACTCCATCATAGATGGCTATGAAAGTCCCATATTCTTCAAGCGCGCGTCTAACTTCACCGCACTTTGTCACCCATGAACTTGAATTCAAGTTCAAGGTTTTTGAGGATAAATCAATAACAGGAAGCTTAGGCTTTGCTGAGGAACCCATTGTTTCACTAGATTTCTATTTTCTGTGTGTAACCAATATGACAAGATTATTGGAGTGTGTGTGTATATATTTACACTTCATAGTGCATAACTACAAACAGAAAACGTTAATAGTATATTCTTGGTTCTTATCACACGTATTTTTTTATGACTCCAAATTTTGGACAGTATTGTTGTTAATGATGAGTTTAACCGGCCATAATGTTAAATGATCTTGTTGTTTAGTTAAGCGAATAAGTATTGATGTGTTCGACTGCCGGCCCCAACACATAAAGTTTGTCGACTTTTCGAGTTAATATTGTTTTTTTAAATAAACAACTTAATTAAAACTTTTTTTTAACGGTAATGGAATTACTATATTAATCACCACGGCTAACAAGGAGCTAGACTATACAGTGTACGATAACAATGTTTTCAGAACCGGACCGTACAGCGAACCGGTTGTATTACCGGTCCACTGGTCGGACCTGTCGAATTGGATTTAAAAACCTGTAAAATAAAAAATAATATTAATATAAAAAAACACAACTCCATATTAAGTGGGCCAAATTTGTTGTCTAATTTATTATTTAGTACATATTAGTCATCCCATTTATAACCCATTAGCCCTGTTTAAAAGCCCATCTTGAGTTTAACCTAAATAATATTAGAACTTTTCTAAAACCTACCACCATCCTCACATCACGTATTCACAGCCGTCAGTCGCAAAATCTTTGCTAACCACTTCTTTTGGTTCTCCCTTCATCTCTTTATTCATATAACTTTTTACTTTGATAAAAAAAAGTTCATATGGTTCTCTCCTTTCAACAGTCAATTGCAGTAGCTAGCATTCCCCATCAAACCTTTTGGGTTTCAGCAGGTGAATCAGGGCAACAGATAGAAAAACCTGTGGTGAATCACAAACGATGGAGATGGGAGAGACCTCAGATCGAACAAATATGGGCTTCACTCGACGACTAGGGTTCAGTTGATGGAGATGGTTCAACCTGATTCAACCTCTTATTCCCAGCAGACAAAAAAATAATTTTTTGCTGGCCGGTTCAACCTCTTATTCCCGGTCCGACCACCGGTTCATGGTCTGGCCGGCCGGGTCTTTGCAGGATCGGTTCAACATGCTAAACCGGACCGTTCAGACCAACGGGTCCCGGTCCGACCGGCCGGTCCGGGTTTGAAAACATTGTACGATAATAATCTTTAAATTGCAAAGTTAAAGTTAGGTCAAGAACTTCAATCTATGTTGAATGGTTTCCCACGATTGATAATCCAAAGAAAGCCCATGGTTTTGATTTCATCAAGATTTTGATAGGAGAGATGGGGTTGCCATTAAAGATAAAGGCGCTTCTCGATTTCTAAATACACTATAAAGCAACAAGACGTAGGGCGTAGAGGAGCTTACCCGTTGACTGATTATATGATGCGAGAGAAATCGGATTTAAAGCCGTGGTGATAGATGAGGGTGAAGTAAATGATAGCTTACACCAATAGGATAGTTGAGGCCAAATTATGGAAATAAAGTCACATTGCACGAGAAGAGTTTAAAATGATAGCTCTTTTTACCAAGGAATCTCTTGTGGGAATCTTATCAAGAATGGCTCGCCATACAAAAAATTAACTTTGATGGGACAAAGTTATTCCAAGCGAAAATAGACAAATTAACGAAAGTAGAGTCGTTTCTTGGAATGGAGACTACTTCTATTGCGACTCGCAATGTGGAGGTAGAGAAAATGGTTGCGCCAACGAAGTTATCAATGTTGAGAGACATCCTTTCTAATTCTAAATCAATTTGACAAATGTTTTTATAAGTCAAATCAATCAATAATGATACGATAAGAAGTGCAGCCGACACAACCATTCCTAGGACGTTTAAGAGAAGGGCGACGTACAAAATAGACAAGGGCAGAAAGTGTAGGTGTATACAGACAAAACTCCTTTTTTTTCCATTCTTATCATTGAAGCAAGTCAAAACCTAGGAGTAGAAGCGCATGTAGTATGAACGCTAAAAAGCTTAGGGTTCGTGACCTTCAACTTATTACACTAATATGGGGTCCCTTAAGAAATCAAGGCACACTTCATTTAGCAACCAAGGGCCAAAGGAGATCTCACGGCTATTCAAAAAATCATAGCTATAAATAAGAGCATATCGTCACCCAGGTTTGACATTCACTCTCCACTACTCACTTCATACCTATTCATAACTCTCCTAGAAACTCGTATCTGATTCTCACGCTAGAGGTGGATGGCAGAGGACTCTCCCCTACGATGAACAATGATAAAATTCATGTGAATTTTGTATGTCATGATATGTGCAAGTATTCTTAAGATGTCCACACAAATTTATGCACTCATAAAGTAACACTTGTACACAAGGATTTAAGAAACAACCATTGGTGATTGTGTTGTCATCAATGTCATTTTATATAATTGGATTTACTGAAGACCAAATGAGAAATTGGAATATACATTAACTTGAGTTAGGAGGTGTAGAGTGCACACCCAATCAAAACTATTCATACATTTGGAACCATGGAACCTCTAAAATTATTAGGGGCAAAACTGCTAGACCATGGGGGAGTGTTCCAAGGGGGAACTACCCTAACAGGGGCAACACATCTAGTTGGGATTGCGCTAGAAATGGATTATCGTCAGTAGAAATGAATATCAACAACTGGCTATCGATAGCAACCGAGCAAAGTTACTATCGTTGGGTGATAGTAACTTTGTTAATCCTGTTTGAGAGGTAGCAACTTTGTTACTACTTTTGGGCGGTAGTATTTTTGTTATTATTGTTGGTTGGTAGTAACTTTGTTAACCAACAACTGAAATGTCGTGAAAGAATCTTTTGGTCTGTTTTTATTAGCAATTACAACTTCGTTTTCATTGAAAATCCACACTCGTTTTTGGAAATTACTTTCTTTCTTATCCGATTATTGATTTCGTATGCCACCGAAATACTTTAATCTGAAAATGATTTCTATACATGATTTAGAAAGCTATCCATGGCACTTACAAAATCCAGAAAACCTACTAGAACAAGCATATTGCATACATATATATGATCAAACAATAGTGTCACCTTATTTTGAACAATACACACTTGAATAATAACACACGCACACATATACATGTAGTGTAGAGGCCTTCATTTCAAAGCTAACAATATGTAACTGCATCAAATCCCACAGTAGGTTTTGATGGCACACTTTGACTTCATCCCTTCAGGAGTGTAATAGAATTGCAAATACTTATAATTATCAAATTCCCGAAATTGCAGCGGGTGGTCATCATCAACGAGTTCTTGAGGTATCTGTATAGTGTGATCCTTGATAAATGCAAATAGCGCTAGTGAATATCTGTCTTTGTTCCCCGTCATTGTCACCTGGTGATTTGGAGCTTCAATTCTTCCATTTGTCCATGCCTAATAAAGAAATAAAAACACCATAAATCTCACATGCACATTCCACATCCATGATTTCATGCACACACAATATCGATATTTTGAAAATCAAACCGGTTATCCAACCGTCTATACTAGTGAACTAGTCAAACCGGTTGAAATAAAAAGTCGGATGACATCATAATAAATTATAAAAGATCATCATTATTTGTATTTACATGCAAGGATAAAGACAAACATTGATTGGTATAAAGTATAATATAAAAATATATACCATGAAAGCATCTCCTGCCATGACTACAAAAGATGAGGGAGAATAATCAACTTCTATCCACTCCCCATCTTTTGTTTGTATCTCTAGACCATTGACTTCATCTTGATGAAGATAAGTTATGAAACTTTTATCTGTATGTGGAAGAAGTCCCAACGTTTGCTCATTCCCTTGAGGTTTTAGGTATTTCGTGGGTTTAAGAAGATAAGTGGTCGACCCACGTAGCGATTCATAGTGTTCCTCAATCCCATAACTTTTTGCTACCATTTTCATCACGATGTGATCTAAGTCTACTATAGCCTTTGAGTACGTCAACACACTTTCACTGAAACATAAAAATCAAACAAATCATAAGTTGATGTTGAATATTAGTCATAAAAGGATTTTTTTTACAATAATGTGTTGTTTCAACTTGTTTTATAACTTAATTGCTATATCGACTTTAAAAGTTTGAAAATGAGAAAAGTGTAATTAAGTCGTTATTGGAGATGTCGACATACACTAGTACAGAAACCATCTTTTAAGGCGGTCAAAAAAACCTTTTTAGAGTAGCTTCTTTGAAAACCATATAAAAAATAAAAGAAAAAACACTTCAAAAAATAGAAACCGCTCCAAAAAGCACTCTTTTGGAGCGGTTTATAGAAACCACTTTGAAAAACACTCATTTGTAGCGATTTCCATGTTTTTACCAGAAACTTTGATTTCCAGATGGCCACATGAGTTTTGTGAAACTTTCTGCTCTTTCTTTAGTTGTCACGTCTTCAATGCCTAAGCTTTCATAAAGAGGAACCCTGGGGTTTTGCCCAATATAACCAATATATGGTGTATCTGTAACGTTTAAAGCTTTCACTTCACTAGGAAGATCAAACAATTCTTGCCATGCAACGAAAATTGCTTCACGAAGTTCACGAGACACTCCATCATATATGGCTATGAAAGCCCCGTATTCTTCAAGCGCGCGTCTGACTTCATCGCACTTTGTAACCCATGAACTTGAATTCAAGTTCAAGTTTTTGGAAGATAAATCAATCACTGGAAGCTTGGCCTTTGCTGAAGAACCCATTGTTGATCACCAGATTTCTTTTTTCTTATAATTGACAGGATATATATTTATAAGAAAAAAGAAATGTTATGCTGGAGCAGGTCTACTAATTAATTAAGTTCTTGTCACACATAATTTTTTTATGACCCAAAATTGTGTTATATGATGTGTTTGGTGACTATATATATATAAAACAGGCAAATGATTGTAAGTTCAATTGCCTATCTTGTTCTTTAGTCAAGCGAATAAGCATTGATGCGTTCGATTGTAGGTCCTAACTTAACTTAAACTCTTTTTTTTAAAGGTGACTACTAATGACACACGGGAATTACTATTTGAATTTGGCCATATACGCATCGTATAGGGCAATACGATGCGTATAGCCCTTCATAATTTCCCATGCCCGACATCCAATACAACCTGGTAATTCCAACCCTATACGCATTATATAGTGCAGAAAGTACCTCGTACCCTATACACATCGTATTGCACTATACGATGCGTATACGAGGTTTGACCCGAATCCTATACGCACAGTATTGCCCTATACGATGCGTATATGACCCAAATTTTGTGTATTTAACCATGCAGAATTCTCATTCGAACGTATCGTTCAAAATATTTTCAAACAATCTCTCAAAAATTATAAACATGTCTTGCCGGTGGGATGGTAACTACGGTTTTTAGGTTTATTCTAACGAGTCGTTGGAAAACAACCCGCAAAGTTCTGTGTTTAAGAGGTGAACCGGGAGGAGGACTCGTCCGACGTTTATTTTAATCAACGGGTAAGGCTTTCAGATTTGAACGAGCCACTGAGCAATCCCGAGTTCGTATACGGTGAACCGTCTTACCTTACACAACCCACGAACGACTACATATACGGTGAAGTATCTTACCCGACACAACAAACTGATGACTTCATGTGCGGTGAAGTCTCTTACCCGACACAACAAACCGACGACTCCGAAGACGAGAAACAAAACCATCAAAACGTGTCGTATAAAACTGACCAGATTTTTCAGTCTCGTGAACAGTTGGTGGATTGGGCTGTCCGGAGAGGACCTGAGAATGGTTACGTCCTTGTCACCCGACGATCGAGGAGAAAAGGCGACGATCCAACGGAACCGTTTATCAAGGTGTGGCTTGTGTGTGACCGTCATGGCGAACGTGCGTCTACTGCCACGGTTAGACATGTCGGTAGCAAGAAAATAAGTTGTCCCTTTAAATTAGAAGGAGAGTACCAAGAAAATACTGGTGATTGGAAATTAACGGTGAAGGATGACAGTCATAACCACGATCCTAGTTAACATCTTGAGGCGCACTCGTTTGCCAGGAGACTGTCTCAGTCGGAACAACTTTTGGTGACGAAGTTGTATTCTCAAAACATGTTGCCACAAAACATGTTGCATTAAAAAGGACATTTATAATACGATACAAAAGATAAAAAACGAAACGAGAGTCGGTGAAACTCCAATGCGGGTTTTGGAAAATCTCCTTTCTTTTAAAAAATACGTTTACTATACTCGGAAAGATCCCGCCACAAATATCGTGGAGGAGATATTCTTTGTTCATCCGAGCATGCTAGGGCTATCATCGGCCAGGACACGCTATGGTCGCGTCTTTTTGATCTTTCATACACGGAGACCTACCGAGAGGTGGTCGTCGAGTTTCTTTCGACGTTCATCTACTCAGAGGCTGGGCTAGAGCCTCTTCCCGGGGAGGCGCCGGATATGGAGTCGGATCAGGTTTCATTCAGTATTTTTGGGACCGTTTACCGTCAGACCCTCCGTGAGTGGGTCGGTATGATGGGCTTGTACCATGAGCCTGAGACGGTCACGCCACTTTACACCGAGGCGGTGACGGAGATGGACAAGAAGAAACTCCTTGTTTTTTGGGGTTTGATTTCAGATAGTCCTTGGTTGGGTACCAAGGGGAGGGTCTCGGAGATTAGAGACCCTTTGAATAGATATCTGCACCGGCTTATTTCGACGTCGATCGCACCGCGTCAGAAAAGCCGTGAGTGGTGCACTGATAGAGACCTCTTCTTTCTCTATTGCCTGCTTACTGGCAGGCGGTGCGCCCTATCCACATGCATGGCGTCGCTTTCATCACTCAAATCATGCAGTCGGTTACACCATTTCATGCGCATGATCCTGCGATGTTACCGGCCATTCCCCCTGTCCGATTAGACCGTCGCACGACGAGCGGCATGCGCATAACGCACCGATTCCCGCCGGGCCTTCGGTTCGTAGGGGCCGTCCAGGACCAGGTTTGGGTCCCGGTGTCGTTGCCGCAGATGCTGGGACAGGGGGACCCGCCTATGCCTCATCCACTAAAGGGTGTGGCGATGGGGGACGCACCGTCGCACGTCGATGACATCCACGTCGATCCGCCACAGCATCCCCGACACGTACGTCGGTCTGTTACGCTTGACAGGGCTACCCAGGCATTGCTTGATGGACTTGCTGCCGACTCACGGCGACAAGGTCATCAAGTCGATTGCATGGGGGACCTGATGATGTGGGCGGTTGAACAGCTTGTGGATCTGTCACGAGCCGCCGGCATCGAGCCACGCCCACTACCACCGCCACGTCATTATCCGGATGACCCCGTTCAGGATGAGGGTGGGGCGGGTCAGGATGAGGGCGGGGCCGGTCAGGGTGACAGCGGAGCCGGTCAGGTTTAGTTGTTTTATTTGTATTTAGTTTCTTTCGTTGTTATGTATGTAAAACATTTTGATGTATATATATTTAATTTTTTGATGTAATGTATATAATGTTTAGTTTATTTGTTGGTTGTAATGTTTAATATTTTGTTTGGTTATAATGTTTAATATTTTGTTTGGATATAATGTTTAATATTTTGTTTGGTTGTAATGTAAAAATATAATAAATGTTTAAAAAAAATATAAAATTTATAAATAGATAACAAACTTATATTAAGAAAATTATATAGATAACAATTCTTGCCATGCAACGAAAATTGCGTCACGAAGTTCACGAGACACTCCATCATATATGGCTATGAAAGCCCCGTATTCTTCAAGTGCGCGTCTGACTTCATCGCACTTTGTAACCCATGAACTTGAATTCAAGTTCATGTTTTTGGAAGATAAATCAATCACTGGAAGCTTGGCCTTTGCTGAAGAACCCATTGTTGATCACCAGATTTCTTTTTTCTTATAATTGACAGGATGTATATCTATATATATACTTCATAGTGAATAACTACAAACAGAATATGCTAAGAATATATAAATAATCAAATGTTATGCTGGAGCAGGTCTACTAATTAATTAAGTTCTTGTCACACATAATTTTTTTATGACTCGAAATTGTGTTATATGATGTGTTTGGTGACTATATATATATATAAAACAGGCAAATGATTGTAAGTTCAATTGCCTATCTTGTTCTTTAGTCAAGCGAATAAGCATTGATGCGTTCGATTGTAGGTCCTAACTTAACTTAAACTCTTTTTTTAAAGGGGACTACCAATGACACACGGGAATTACTATTTGAATTTGGCCATATACGCATCGTATAGGGCAATACGATGCGTATAGCCCTTCATAATTTCTCATGCCCGACATCCTCGTACAACCTTGTAATTCCAACCCTATATACGAGGTTTGACCCGAATCCTATACGTACCGTATTGCCCTATACGATGCATATATGGCCCAAATTTTGTGTATTTAACCATGCAGAATTCTCATTCGAACGTATCGTTCAAGATATTTTCAAACAACCTCTCAAAAATTATAAACATGTCTTGGTGGTGGGATGGTAACTACGGTTTTCAGGTATATTCTAACGAGTCATTGGAAAACAACCCGCAAAGTTATGGCGTTCAAGAGGTGAACCGGGAAGAGGACTCGTCCGACGTTTATTCTAATCAACGGGTAAGGCTTCCAGATTTGAACGAGCCACTGAGCAATCCCGAGTTCGTATACGGTGAACCGTCTTACCTTACACAACCCACGAACGACTACGTATACGGTGAAGTATCTTACCCGACACAACAAACTGACGACTTCATGTGCGGTGAAGTCTCCTACCCGACACAATAAACCGACGACTCCGAAGACGAGGAACAAAACCATCAAAACGTGTCGTATAAAACTGACCAGAATTTTCAGTCTCGTGAACAGTTGGTGGATTGGGCTGTCCGGAGAGGACGTGAGAATGTTTACGTGCTTGTCACCCGATGATCGAGGAGAAAAGGCGACGATCCGACGGAACCGTTTATCAAGGTGTGGCTTGTGTGTGACCGTCACGGCGAACGTGCGTCTACTGCCATGGTTAGACGTGTCGGTAGCAAGAAAATAGGTTGTCCCTTTAAATTGGAAAGAGAGTACCTAGAAAATACTGGTGATTGGAAATTAACGGTGAAGGATGACAGTCATAAACACCATCCTAGTCAACATCTTAAGGCGCACTCGTTTGCTAGGAGACTTTCTCAGTCGGAACAACTTTTGGTGGCGAAGTTGTATTTGCAAAACATGTTGCCACGAAACATGTTGCATTAAAAAGGACATTTATAATGCGATACAAAAGATAAAAAACGAAACGAGAGTCGGTGAAACTCCAATGCAGGTTTTGGAAATCCTCCTTTCTTCTAAAAAATACGTCTACTATACTAGGAAAGATCCCGCCACAAATATCGTGGAGGAGATATTCTTTGTTCATCCGAGCAGGCTAGGTCCATCATCGGACATGACACACCATAGTCGCGTCTTTTTTATCTTTCATAGACGGAGACCTACCGAGAGGTGGTCGTCGAGTTTCTTTCGACGTTTATCTACTCAGAGGCTGGGCAAGAGCCTCTTCCAGGGGAGGCGGCGGATATGGAGCCGGATCAGGTTTCATTCTGTATTTTTGGGACCGTTTACCGTCAGACCCTCCGTGAATGGGCCGTCACGACGGGCTTGTACCATGAGCCTGAGACGGTCACGCCACTTTACACCGAGGCGGTGACGGAGGTGGACAAGAAGGGACTCCTTCTTTTTTGGGGTTTGATTTCAGATAGTCCTTGTTTGGGTACCAAGGGGAGGGTGTCGGGGATTAGAGATACTTTGTATAGATATCTGCACCGGTTTATTTCGACGTCGATCGCACCGCGTCAGAAAAGCCGTGAGTGGTGCACTGATAGAGTCCTTTTCTTTCTCTATTGCCTGCTTACTGGTAGGCGGTGCGCCCTATCCACATGCATGGCGCTTTATTTTGCATCTGCCTATATGCGGCAGAAGCGCGTGCTTTTGTATGGCGGCGCTTTCATCACTCAGATCATGCGGTCGTGTAACATTTCTGATTTTCATCATGTAATCGTTTGATTTCAATAAACAAACACATTTCAGTTTCGATTCGTGTACAAACAAACTACGATGCAGTTACATATACAAACTATTCTATTACAATAACAAATTAAACAAAAACGCAATTATCTCATAAGCCCCGAGGACCAAAACTGACAAAACTCAAAAACTACAAAACTAGTCAAGCACGGTCGCGCCTAGGACTAGGCACGGTCGCGCCTGCCGACCTAAGCACGGTCGCGCCTAAAGTAGGCACGGTCGCGCTGATGAACCCACTTGACTCTGCAGAAGTCAAACCATACCATACCCTCTGAATTCGCGAAATTTAAAATAGAGAAAAACCGGTTTTCACGCGTTCGACCATACGCGACTGATTCCACACTGAAACACGCTTCCATCGTCATCCAATTTGCCATTTGTTTAATCCCATACCTACCTCTATCCATATCTCCTGAATTCGTCGATATAAAGCAACTTCCATGCTTTCTACACCCTCATTTGTACCCACTCAACCACTTAGAACGCTCGCTCGACATTCACATCGTCCCTGGAGTCCGATCGATCACCGAGAAACGCGACCACACAACCCGTAGCCGACTGCATTAATTGCCCTATTATAACAAGTAAGTATTACGCGTTTAGATTCGCATCTACCTCTACTACGAAAGCCCTATATCAATTCGTAGTAGAAACACTCAAATCGACCCGATTGTTGGACAAAAAGTCGAAACTACACTTTTAGTCGAACTACCACTTAAACACGATGTAAATACAATTAAACTATATAGATAGCTTCGCAATCATCCACTAAACGAAAGCCCTAAGAATCCAGAAGCTATTAATATAAGAATCGATCGAATTGTGTCTGAAAAAGGCCCGACACGGTCGCGCTCATCCACGAGCGCGGTCGTGCCTGACCAAGCACAGTCGTGGTCCGAGTAAGGCCCGGTCGTGCTTACCGAGCAAACAAGTCCTGACCAAAAACAAACACTAGGCGCGGTCGTGCTGGACACGAGCACGGTCGTGCTCCGTGACCAGAACCTCTGTAGCCTTCTGACTCGACCACGGGCGCGCTCCAGACCACCACGGTCACGCCCGGAGGCGAGCGCGGTCGTGCCGTTGATGAGCACGGTCGTGCTCAGTCAGAACTGAATATTTACAGTTTCTCAGATTTGATGATTTTTATAAAACTTATGTTATAAACTTAACTGTTTAAACAGAATCTCACCATTATTAAGCACAATAATTATTTTCATCGATTAAATTGTTTTAAACCGATTCTTACCATTTGAAAATACATTTTCATTTAAAATTTCTAAATTTATAAAAAGTTATAACAAGATTTTATAAAACACTTTATTATGAAAAAGACTTTTATAAACCAATTGTATAAATCCTAGTTACATCAAATAAAACTTATATAAATATAAACTACTTTATATTTTGTGAAGTTTTCTAAAATAAGTAGATAAAACGAATTCGTTTGTTTATATTACATTCAATTAAATATATATACCACACTACCTCATATTTTAATTACATAACTAAACGATACAATTCATTAGTGCAAATCCTTACGCTTGCAATACACTGAAACACTATAGTTACTTTAAACCTTATACACCGCATTAATACACGTCATACATTTACTCGATAGGTCAAGCTTCGTGACCCACAAACACTTAACATTTACTTGGTTGTGCAATCTACACTCTCCAACACAAGTGAGTCTACATAACCCCACTTTTACTCTTTTTCACCTTTGGGGTGGACATGATTTACATTAAACAAATTGCAACTCTTTCATAGTACAATCCTTACTTGATTACATGAATTATTTGTGCAATATGCTTGAATGCTATGAGTTATTACTATACATACATGACGCAACTCGTGCAATCATTAACTCTGTACAAGCCAACGGTAAACAAGGATAGTACTATTGAGTCTGACAAACCCACCCGGGTAGGGTGTTTGTTACCGACTTTACATTAGGGTAACCTGCGTGTTATGCCTCAGTCACAAGGTTTGATTGTGCACCTAGTATAACTATAGATTCTCCATATTTGTCTTATATACCATGTGAATCAAGGAATTGTATAAACAGTTTTGAACTCTTATTTGTGTGTCAAAACTTATGTATGCTCACCAACTTTTTAGTTGACCCTTGTTTTTAAATCATGTTTCAGGTGCTAACAATTGAGATGATTACAAGTTGCTTCCACCTAGTTTGAGGACCTAGTTAAAAGGCTCTAAATTAAACATTGTTATGTATTTTGTTATGTTTCGTGTACTTGTTGGATTGTTGTTTGATTTCAATGAAAACTGCATGTTTAAATATTTCAACCTTAGCAAACCATGAGCTATGAACAGTCTGCACGCTTCACGCCCCGACGTTTCCGCCGCCGGTTGGGGTGTGACAGGTTGGTATCAGAGCCTTGGTTATAGGGAATTAGGTTATTAGACACCATTGACCTAGACTATAACTTTAGGACACCCAACAATGTCATGCTACATGTTTTATGTGATACGTGCTATTTGCTATATGTCTCATGCTTTATGTGTTAGTTATTTGATACTTAAAATGTTTAGACTACATGACTTAATAAGCATACGTAAATAATAAATTAAATAAATCGTATCCATACACGTATCCTAAGCCGCATATCCTCCTTAACTGCTTCTATGTCATCATCGCCATAACTTGTGGAAAAACTCATACTCGTAGACATTAGTCTATCAAAAATATTTTTATATACCCGTTAAGGTTTTAGACTCTGTTAATTATTAAAGGACATGTGCAATCTGGAAGGGTGACACCTGTATTCTGGGTTTTCTGTCTAGGAAAGCATTTCATATAAATCCCAATCAACCGAGGGATCCGTATGCTTTCCTGGGAATTCCCGGGATGAGTGTTTACCTATAGGCTAAAGCACGTCTCCTTGAAAATTATATGAGTCTAATTAACCTTAATATGTCATTGTGTTCAAGTAGAAATGTGATTACTTGAAAACAATCCGAACTATGAAATAAATATGTTATTTTTCCTCCTATCCTAAATTTCAACAGATTTTTATAAATTCTCACAACATTTTTGTATCATTCTCTTTTTATAGAATGCCTCCTCGTCGTAACACCAACCGCAACAACACCGACAACGCCAACGATAGCACCAACACCAATACCAGCAATGCCAACAACAATAATACCGACCTTGCTGCTCTCCTCACTCAGCTAGTAACTCAATTAACTCAAGCCAATAACAACAACAATGGAAACGCCAATGGTAGTGCTAATACTGGTGGTGGCGGTGGTGCCAACCCGCCACATTGTACCTTCAAGCATTTCAACTCTTGCAATCCCCTGAAATTTTATGGTACCGAAGGAGCCACGGGAATGGTTCGAAAATATTGAGGGCACCTTCCTCAATAGTGACTGTCCGGACAATCTGCGTGTTCGCCATGCCACTAGTGTCTTCCAAAAACGAGCACTAACCTGGTGGAATGGGGAGAAGAGGACAAGGGGAGTAGAAGTAGCAATGGCTCTGCCATGGGATGAGCTGAAAAGGATCATGACCGAGGAATTCTGTCCTCGAAACGAGATGAAGAAACTGGAAGCGGAATTTTGGGATCTTACCCAAGATAGCGGTGAAAGCTTGGCGTACACCAACCGTTTTCACGAACTGAGCATGCTGGTACCTCACATGGTTACACCTTTGTCTAGGTGTATTGAAAAATATATCGGTGGCCTACCGAGACAAATCCAGGACACTGTTTTGGGAAGAAATCCTGCAAGCCTGGAGGATGCTATTCGTCTGGCTGCTACTTTGACTGATAATCACGTTAAAGCAGGTACTCTTACCAGAAAGGGGGCCAAGAAAGTTTCTGACATCACAACACCTCCTGCTCATGTCAAGGAGGTCAAAGCCGAACCGAACCACAACACGAGGAAGAGGAAAGCTAAGAACTATGTTGTGATCACTCCGGCTGCCCCAGTCAACCAAGTTGCTCCTATGGCTCAGAACCGAGTCAAGAAACAATATGTGGGAAACAATCCGTTGTGCAACACCTGCAATTATCACCATTTCCCAAATGTACCCTGCCGCCTATGTGCCAGCTGTGGAAGATATGGGCATGTAGCTAACACCTGCAGAAGTAATCCAACTGGTAATCAAGTCAACCGGGGAAACGGGGCTAATCCAGCAGTTCCAGCTATTGGTAATGGGCATGCTTGCTTCGAGTGTGGCGACCCAAACCACTTCCGAGACCGATGTCCAAAACTTGTGAACAATACTCAAGGCGGAGCTCGTGGGCGTGCCTTCAACATCAACGCCAACGAGGCTCAGGCCAGCGATCATGTGGTCAACGGTACGTTTCTTATGAATAACCAATATGCTTCTATACTATTTGATACCAGAGCCGATAAGAGTTTTGTGTCCCTTAACTTTGAACCTTTACTTGCAAAAACACGATCCAAACTAGAGAAAACCTTCACCGTTGAAGTAGCGGATGGAAATTCCATCACTATTGACTCCATTGTCCATGACTGCTCACTAGAACTCAATGGTCACACATTTCCAGTCAACCTAATACCAATGCCATTAGGGAGTTTTGACGTCATCATCGGCATGGATTGGTTGTCTAAAAACCACGCCGAAGTCATGTGTTTTGAAAAATACATCCGAATACCTCTTCCATCGGGAGACATATTGAAAGTCTTTGGCGAGAAACCTTGCAAAGGACTCAAACTGATGTCCTGCATCGCCACCCAGAAATACTTACGAAAGAAGTGCATGGTTTTCCTAGCTCATGTAATCCAAAAAGAAGACAAGGAAAGAAGAATAGAAGATATTCCCATCATTCGGGAGTTTCCCGAAGTCTTTCCCGATGACTTGCCTGGCCTTCCACCTGTTCGGGAAGTAAAGTTTCGAATCGATCTTATACCCAGAGCAAACCCTGTGGCTAAAGCTCTATACCGGCTTGCACCTTCCGAATTGCAAGAACTTGCAAGTCAACTTCAAGAACTCGCTGACAAAGGTTTCATACGGCCAAGTCATTCACCGTGGGGTGCACCAGTCTTGTTTGTTAAAAAGAAGGATGGTTCATTCCGCATGTGTATTGACTATCGAGAGCTCAACAAGCTTACAATCAAAAACCGCTACCCGTTACCTAGGATTGACGACCTCTTCGATCAACTCCAAGGTTCTACTTGTTTCTCGAAGATTGATCTTCGATCTGGTTATCACCAACTGCGTGTCCGAGAAGAAGATATTCCAAAGACCGCCTTCCGAA
The DNA here is from genome assembly GCA_023525975.1 of Smallanthus sonchifolius. Classification (NCBI taxonomy): domain Eukaryota; kingdom Viridiplantae; phylum Streptophyta; class Magnoliopsida; order Asterales; family Asteraceae; genus Smallanthus; species Smallanthus sonchifolius. Next base: position 1,681,594 of record JAKNSE010000034.1, on the reverse strand, counting down.
CAAGATATGGTCATTACGAGTTCACGGTTATGCCTTTTGGGTTGACCAATGCACCTGCTGTCTTTATGGATCTCATGAACCGCATGTGCAAACCATACCTTGACAAATTCGTGATTGTTTTCATCGATGACATCTTGATCTATTCCAAGACTGAGGAAGAACATGAACAGCACCTTAGACTGATTCTGGATCTCCTGAGAACCGAACATTTATACGCCAAGTTCTCCAAATGTGAATTTTGGCTAAAGGAGGTTCAATTTTTGGGTCACGTTATCAACAAAAGGGGAATTCATGTCGACCCCGCCAAGATCGAAGCTGTTAAGAACTGGAATGCTCCTAAAACCCCTACCGAGGTTCGTTCGTTTCTTGGTTTAGCGGGCTATTACCGAAGATTCATTTCCAATTTCTCCAAGATTGCTGTTCCCCTCACCGCCTTGACTCATAAAGGTAAACCTTATGAATGGGGGCCGAAACAAGAAGAAGCTTTCCAAACTCTTAAACAGAAGTTATGTGATGCTCCTATTCTGACTCTTCCCGAAGGGAACGATGATCTAGTCGTCTACTGTGATGCCTCTAACCTAGGCCTTGGTTGTGTTCTCATGCAACGAGGCAAGGTAATCGCTTATGCATCGAGGCAACTCAAGATCCATGAAAAGAACTATACGACGCACGATCTGGAGCTAGGTGCAGTCATATTTGCCTTGAAGATTTGGAGACATTATCTATATGGCACGAAATGTGTGGTATTTACCGACCACAAAAGCCTCCAACACATCTTCAACCAAAAAGAACTCAACATGAGGCAACGACGTTGGGTTGAACTCCTCAATGATTACGATTGCGAGATTCGTTATCATCCCGGCAAGGCAAACGTAGTAGCCGATGCGCTGAGCCGTAAAGAACGTGTCATGCTCCAAAGTGTCAAGATTCATTCCGACATTCAAACCCGTATTCTAGCAGCTCAACACGTCTCGATTACCGAGGGCAATATGTATGAGGAAATGTCGTGTGGTGCTGAATTCCAACTAGAGACTAAAAGCAATGGCTTGCTTTATTTCTCGGATCGTATTTGGGTTCCCAATCGCAATGACCTCCGGGAATTCCTCATGACTGAAGCACACAAGTCTCGGTATTCTATCCATCCCGGTGCGGATAAAATGTATCACAATCTTCGACCACAGTATTGGTGGCCTGGTATGAAGAAAGACATTGCACTCTATGTTGCAAAATGTCTAACCTGCTCTAAACTCAAAGCCGAACATCAACGTCCTTCCGGTTTACTTGAACAACCGGAAATCCCCGTGTGGAAATGGGAAAATCTAGCCATGGACTTCATTACTAAACTCCCCCGTACTTCAAACGGCTATGATAGCATTTGGGTAATCATCGACCGTCTCACAAAGTCCGCACACTTCCTGCCCATCCGTGAAGACTATCGGGTTGAGAAATTGGCCCGAATCTATATTAACGAAATTGTGAGTCGACACGGTATACCTTCGAACATAATCTCCGACAGAGATGCTCGTTTCACTTCCAGATTTTGGCAATCTCTGCAAAAGGCACTTGGCACACGATTGGATTTAAGCACAGCCTACCATCCCCAAACTGATGGTCAGACAGAACGAACAATCCAAACCCTCGAAGACATGCTGAGAGCCTGTGTCATAGACTTTGGTGGCAATTGGGATTCACACTTATCACTTATTGAATTCTCCTACAATAACAGCTACCACACCAGCATCAACATGGCTCCATTCGAAGCTCTTTATGGTCGCAAATGCCGTTCTCCCATCTGTTGGAACGAGATTGGTGAAGCACAAATCACCGGTCCCGAGTTAATTCAGGAAACATCCGACAAAATCCTTCAAATCCGTGACAACATCCAAGTAGCGAGAAGTCGGCAAAAGAGCTATGCCGACAAGCGACGAAAACCCTTGGAATTCCAAGTGGGTGACCTTGTGCTTCTCAAAGTATCCCCTTGAAAGGGTGTGATCCGCTTTGGAAAGAAAGGCAAGCTAGCACCTCGTTACGTAGGCCCGTTCAAGATCCTTGAAAGAATCGGGAAAGTGGCTTACAAACTTGAGCTACCTCCAGCACTCAACAATGTTCATCCAACCTTCCACGTGTCCAACCTGAAGAAATGTCTTGCTGATGAGAACCTCCACATACCTCTTGACGACGTGCGCATTGATGAAACGATGCATTTCGTCGAGAAACCAGTGGAAATCATGGATCGTGAAATCAAGCAACTCAAGCGCAGCCGCATCCCTATAGTCAAAGTCCGTTGGGATTCAAAACGCGGTCCTGAGTTTACTTGGGAACGTGAAGACCAAATGAAACTCAAGTATCCTCACCTATTCACCAATTCTGCAACCTCAACTAGTTGAATTTCGGGACGAAATCCCCTCAACAAGGGGAGACTGTAACATTTCTGATTTTCATCATGTAATCGTTTGATTTCAATAAACAAACACATTTCAGTTTCGATTCGTGTACAAACAAACTACGATGCAGTTACATATACAAACTATTCTATTACAATAACAAATTAAACAAAAACGCAATTATCTCACAAGCCCCGAGGACCAAAACTGACAAAACTCAAAAACTACAAAACTAGTCAAGCACGGTCGCGCCTAGGACTAGGCACGGTCGCGCCTGCCGACCTAAGCACGGTCGCGCCTAAAGTAGGCACGGTCGCGCTGATGAACCCACTTGACTCTGCAGAAGTCAAACCATACCATACCCTCTGAATTCGCGAAATTTAAAATAGAGAAAAACCGGTTTTCACGCGTTCGACCATACGCGACTGATTCCACACTGAAACACGCTTCCATCGTCATCCAATTTGCCATTTGTTTAATCCCATACCTACCTCTATCCATATCTCCTGAATTCGTCGATATAAAGCAACTTCCATGCTTTCTACACCCTCATTTGTACCCACTCAACCACTTAGAACGCTCGCTCGACATTCACATCGTCCCTGGAGTCCGATCGATCACCGAGAAACGCGACCACACAACCCGTAGCCGACTGCATTAATTGCCCTATTATAACAAGTAAGTATTACGCGTTTAGATTCGCATCTACCTCTACTACGAAAGCCCTATATCAATTCGTAGTAGAAACACTCAAATCGACCCGATTGTTGGACAAAAAGTCGAAACTACACTTTTAGTCGAACTACCACTTAAACACGATGTAAATACAATTAAACTATATAGATAGCTTCGCAATCATCCACTAAACGAAAGCCCTAAGAATCCAGAAGCTATTAATATAAGAATCGATCGAATTGTGTCTGAAAAAGGCCCGACACGGTCGCGCTCATCCACGAGCGCGGTCGTGCCTGACCAAGCACAGTCGTGGTCCGAGTAAGGCCCGGTCGTGCTTACCGAGCAAACAAGTCCTGACCAAAAACAAACACTAGGCGCGGTCGTGCTGGACACGAGCACGGTCGTGCTCCGTGACCAGAACCTCTGTAGCCTTCTGACTCGACCACGGGCGCGCTCCAGACCACCACGGTCACGCCCGGAGGCGAGCGCGGTCGTGCCGTTGATGAGCACGGTCGTGCTCAGTCAGAACTGAATATTTACAGTTTCTCAGATTTGATGATTTTTATAAAACTTATGTTATAAACTTAACTGTTTAAACAGAATCTCACCATTATTAAGCACAATAATTATTTTCATCGATTAAATTGTTTTAAACCGATTCTTACCATTTGAAAATACATTTTCATTTAAAATTTCTAAATTTATAAAAAGTTATAACAAGATTTTATAAAACACTTTATTATGAAAAAGACTTTTATAAACCAATTGTATAAATCCTAGTTACATCAAATAAAACTTATATAAATATAAACTACTTTATATTTTGTGAAGTTTTCTAAAATAAGTAGATAAAACGAATTCGTTTGTTTATATTACATTCAATTAAATATATATACCACACTACCTCATATTTTAATTACATAACTAAACGATACAATTCATTAGTGCAAATCCTTACGCTTGCAATACACTGAAACACTATAGTTACTTTAAACCTTATACACCGCATTAATACACGTCATACATTTACTCGATAGGTCAAGCTTCGTGACCCACAAACACTTAACATTTACTTGGTTGTGCAATCTACACTCTCCAACACAAGTGAGTCTACATAACCCCACTTTTACTCTTTTTCACCTTTGGGGTGGACATGATTTACATTAAACAAATTGCAACTCTTTCATAGTACAATCCTTACTTGATTACATGAATTATTTGTGCAATATGCTTGAATGCTATGAGTTATTACTATACATACATGACGCAACTCGTGCAATCATTAACTCTGTACAAGCCAACGGTAAACAAGGATAGTACTATTGAGTCTGACAAACCCACCCGGGTAGGGTGTTTGTTACCGACTTTACATTAGGGTAACCTGCGTGTTATGCCTCAGTCACAAGGTTTGATTGTGCACCTAGTATAACTATAGATTCTCCATATTTGTCTTATATACCATGTGAATCAAGGAATTGTATAAACAGTTTTGAACTCTTATTTGTGTGTCAAAACTTATGTATGCTCACCAACTTTTTAGTTGACCCTTGTTTTTAAATCATGTTTCAGGTGCTAACAATTGAGATGATTACAAGTTGCTTCCACCTAGTTTGAGGACCTAGTTAAAAGGCTCTAAATTAAACATTGTTATGTATTTTGTTATGTTTCGTGTACTTGTTGGATTGTTGTTTGATTTCAATGAAAACTGCATGTTTAAATATTTCAACCTTAGCAAACCATGAGCTATGAACAGTCTGCACGCTTCACGCCCCGACGTTTCCGCCGCCGGTTGGGGTGTGACAGGTTGGTATCAGAGCCTTGGTTATAGGGAATTAGGTTATTAGACACCATTGACCTAGACTATAACTTTAGGACACCCAACAATGTCATGCTACATGTTTTATGTGATACGTGCTATTTGCTATATGTCTCATGCTTTATGTGTTAGTTATTTGATACTTAAAATGTTTAGACTACATGACTTAATAAGCATACGTAAATAATAAATTAAATAAATCGTATCCATACACGTATCCTAAGCCGCATATCCTCCTTAACTGCTTCTATGTCATCATCGCCATAACTTGTGGAAAAACTCATACTCGTAGACATTAGTCTATCAAAAATATTTTTATATACCCGTTAAGGTTTTAGACTCTGTTAATTATTAAAGGACATGTGCAATCTGGAAGGGTGACACCTGTATTCTGGGTTTTCTGTCTAGGAAAGCATTTCATATAAATCCCAATCAACCGAGGGATCCGTATGCTTTCCTGGGAATTCCCGGGATGAGTGTTTACCTATAGGCTAAAGCACGTCTCCTTGAAAATTATATGAGTCTAATTAACCTTAATATGTCATTGTGTTCAAGTAGAAATGTGATTACTTGAAAACAATCCGAACTATGAAATAAATATGTTATTTTTCCTCCTATCCTAAATTTCAACAGATTTTTATAAATTCTCACAACATTTTTGTATCATTCTCTTTTTATAGAATGCCTCCTCGTCGTAACACCAACCGCAACAACACCGACAACGCCAACGATAGCACCAACACCAATACCAGCAATGCCAACAACAATAATACCGACCTTGCTGCTCTCCTCACTCAGCTAGTAACTCAATTAACTCAAGCCAATAACAACAACAATGGAAACGCCAATGGTAGTGCTAATACTGGTGGTGGCGGTGGTGCCAACCCGCCACATTGTACCTTCAAGCATTTCAACTCTTGCAATCCCCTGAAATTTTATGGTACCGAAGGAGCCACGGGAATGGTTCGAAAATATTGAGGGCACCTTCCTCAATAGTGACTGTCCGGACAATCTGCGTGTTCGCCATGCCACTAGTGTCTTCCAAAAACGAGCACTAACCTGGTGGAATGGGGAGAAGAGGACAAGGGGAGTAGAAGTAGCAATGGCTCTGCCATGGGATGAGCTGAAAAGGATCATGACCGAGGAATTCTGTCCTCGAAACGAGATGAAGAAACTGGAAGCGGAATTTTGGGATCTTACCCAAGATAGCGGTGAAAGCTTGGCGTACACCAACCGTTTTCACGAACTGAGCATGCTGGTACCTCACATGGTTACACCTTTGTCTAGGTGTATTGAAAAATATATCGGTGGCCTACCGAGACAAATCCAGGACACTGTTTTGGGAAGAAATCCTGCAAGCCTGGAGGATGCTATTCGTCTGGCTGCTACTTTGACTGATAATCACGTTAAAGCAGGTACTCTTACCAGAAAGGGGGCCAAGAAAGTTTCTGACATCACAACACCTCCTGCTCATGTCAAGGAGGTCAAAGCCGAACCGAACCACAACACGAGGAAGAGGAAAGCTAAGAACTATGTTGTGATCACTCCGGCTGCCCCAGTCAACCAAGTTGCTCCTATGGCTCAGAACCGAGTCAAGAAACAATATGTGGGAAACAATCCGTTGTGCAACACCTGCAATTATCACCATTTCCCAAATGTACCCTGCCGCCTATGTGCCAGCTGTGGAAGATATGGGCATGTAGCTAACACCTGCAGAAGTAATCCAACTGGTAATCAAGTCAACCGGGGAAACGGGGCTAATCCAGCAGTTCCAGCTATTGGTAATGGGCATGCTTGCTTCGAGTGTGGCGACCCAAACCACTTCCGAGACCGATGTCCAAAACTTGTGAACAATACTCAAGGCGGAGCTCGTGGGCGTGCCTTCAACATCAACGCCAACGAGGCTCAGGCCAGCGATCATGTGGTCAACGGTACGTTTCTTATGAATAACCAATATGCTTCTATACTATTTGATACCAGAGCCGATAAGAGTTTTGTGTCCCTTAACTTTGAACCTTTACTTGCAAAAACACGATCCAAACTAGAGAAAACCTTCACCGTTGAAGTAGCGGATGGAAATTCCATCACTATTGACTCCATTGTCCATGACTGCTCACTAGAACTCAATGGTCACACATTTCCAGTCAACCTAATACCAATGCCATTAGGGAGTTTTGACGTCATCATCGGCATGGATTGGTTGTCTAAAAACCACGCCGAAGTCATGTGTTTTGAAAAATACATCCGAATACCTCTTCCATCGGGAGACATATTGAAAGTCTTTGGCGAGAAACCTTGCAAAGGACTCAAACTGATGTCCTGCATCGCCACCCAGAAATACTTACGAAAGAAGTGCATGGTTTTCCTAGCTCATGTAATCCAAAAAGAAGACAAGGAAAGAAGAATAGAAGATATTCCCATCATTCGGGAGTTTCCCGAAGTCTTTCCCGATGACTTGCCTGGCCTTCCACCTGTTCGGGAAGTAAAGTTTCGAATCGATCTTATACCCAGAGCAAACCCTGTGGCTAAAGCTCTATACCGGCTTGCACCTTCCGAATTGCAAGAACTTGCAAGTCAACTTCAAGAACTCGTTGACAAAGGTTTCATACGGCCAAGTCATTCACCGTGGGGTGCACCAGTCTTGTTTGTTAAAAAGAAGGATGGTTCATTCCGCATGTGTATTGACTATCGAGAGCTCAACAAGCTTACAATCAAAAACCGCTACCCGTTACCTAGGATTGACGACCTCTTCGATCAACTCCAAGGTTCTACTTGTTTCTCGAAGATTGATCTTCGATCTGGTTATCACCAACTGCGTGTCCGAGAAGAAGATATTCCAAAGACCGCCTTCCGAACAAGATATGGTCATTACGAGTTCACGGTTATGCCTTTTGGGTTGACCAATGCACCTGCTGTCTTTATGGATCTCATGAACCGCATGTGCAAACCATACCTTGACAAATTCGTGATTGTTTTCATCGATGACATCTTGATCTATTCCAAGACTGAGGAAGAACATGAACAGCACCTTAGACTGATTCTGGATCTCCTGAGAACCGAACATTTATACGCCAAGTTCTCCAAATGTGAATTTTGGCTAAAGGAGGTTCAATTTTTGGGTCACGTTATCAACAAAAGGGGAATTCATGTCGACCCCCGCCAAGATCGAAGCTGTTAAGAACTGGAATGCTCCTAAAACCCCTACCGAGGTTCGTTCGTTTCTTGGTTTAGCGGGCTATTACCGAAGATTCATTTCCAATTTCTCCAAGATTGCTGTTCCCCTCACCGCCTTGACTCATAAAGGTAAACCTTATGAATGGGGGCCGAAACAAGAAGAAGCTTTCCAAACTCTTAAACAGAAGTTATGTGATGCTCCTATTCTGACTCTTCCCGAAGGGAACGATGATCTAGTCGTCTACTGTGATGCCTCTAACCTAGGCCTTGGTTGTGTTCTCATGCAACGAGGCAAGGTAATCGCTTATGCATCGAGGCAACTCAAGATCCATGAAAAGAACTATACGACGCACGATCTGGAGCTAGGTGCAGTCATATTTGCCTTGAAGATTTGGAGACATTATCTATATGGCACGAAATGTGTGGTATTTACCGACCACAAAAGCCTCCAACACATCTTCAACCAAAAAGAACTCAACATGAGGCAACGACGTTGGGTTGAACTCCTCAATGATTACGATTGCGAGATTCGTTATCATCCCGGCAAGGCAAACGTAGTAGCCGATGCGCTGAGCCGTAAAGAACGTGTCATGCTCCAAAGTGTCAAGATTCATTCCGACATTCAAACCCGTATTCTAGCAGCTCAACACGTCTCGATTACCGAGGGCAATATGTATGAGGAAATGTCGTGTGGTGCTGAATTCCAACTAGAGACTAAAAGCAATGGCTTGCTTTATTTCTCGGATCGTATTTGGGTTCCCAATCGCAATGACCTCCGGGAATTCCTCATGACTGAAGCACACAAGTCTCGGTATTCTATCCATCCCGGTGCGGATAAAATGTATCACAATCTTCGACCACAGTATTGGTGGCCTGGTATGAAGAAAGACATTGCACTCTATGTTGCAAAATGTCTAACCTGCTCTAAACTCAAAGCCGAACATCAACGTCCTTCCGGTTTACTTGAACAACCGGAAATCCCCGTGTGGAAATGGGAAAATCTAGCCATGGACTTCATTACTAAACTCCCCCGTACTTCAAACGGCTATGATAGCATTTGGGTAATCATCGACCGTCTCACAAAGTCCGCACACTTCCTGCCCATCCGTGAAGACTATCGGGTTGAGAAATTGGCCCGAATCTATATTAACGAAATTGTGAGTCGACACGGTATACCTTCGAACATAATCTCCGACAGAGATGCTCGTTTCACTTCCAGATTTTGGCAATCTCTGCAAAAGGCACTTGGCACACGATTGGATTTAAGCACAGCCTACCATCCCCAAACTGATGGTCAGACAGAACGAACAATCCAAACCCTCGAAGACATGCTGAGAGCCTGTGTCATAGACTTTGGTGGCAATTGGGATTCACACTTATCACTTATTGAATTCTCCTACAATAACAGCTACCACACCAGCATCAACATGGCTCCATTCGAAGCTCTTTATGGTCGCAAATGCCGTTCTCCCATCTGTTGGAACGAGATTGGTGAAGCACAAATCACCGGTCCCGAGTTAATTCAGGAAACATCCGACAAAATCCTTCAAATCCGTGACAACATCCAAGTAGCGAGAAGTCGGCAAAAGAGCTATGCCGACAAGCGACGAAAACCCTTGGAATTCCAAGTGGGTGACCTTGTGCTTCTCAAAGTATCCCCTTGAAAGGGTGTGATCCACTTTGGAAAGAAAGGCAAGCTAGCACCTCGTTACGTAGGCCCGTTCAAGATCCTTGAAAGAATCGGGAAAGTGGCTTACAAACTTGAGCTACCTCCAGCACTCAACAATGTTCATCCAACCTTCCACGTGTCCAACCTGAAGAAATGTCTTGCTGATGAGAACCTCCACATACCTCTTGACGACGTGCGCATTGATGAAACGATGCATTTCGTCGAGAAACCAGTGGAAATCATGGATCGTGAAATCAAGCAACTCAAGCGCAGCCGCATCCCTATAGTCAAAGTCCGTTGGGATTCAAAACGCGGTCCTGAGTTTACTTGGGAACGTGAAGACCAAATGAAACTCAAGTATCCTCACCTATTCACCAATTCTGCAACCTCAACTAGTTGAATTTCGGGACGAAATCCCCTCAACAAGGGGAGACTGTAACATTTCTGATTTTCATCATGTAATCGTTTGATTTCAATAAACAAACACATTTCAGTTTCGATTCGTGTACAAACAAACTACGATGCAGTTACATATACAAACTATTCTATTACAATAACAAATTAAACAAAAACGCAATTATCTCACAAGCCCCGAGGACCAAAACTGACAAAACTCAAAAACTACAAAACTAGTCAAGCACGGTCGCGCCTAGGACTAGGCACGGTCGCGCCTGCCGACCTAAGCACGGTCGCGCCTAAAGTAGGCACGGTCGCGCTGATGAACCCACTTGACTCTGCAGAAGTCAAACCATACCATACCCTCTGAATTCGCGAAATTTAAAATAGAGAAAAACCGGTTTTCACGCGTTCGACCATACGCGACTGATTCCACACTGAAACACGCTTCCATCGTCATCCAATTTGCCATTTGTTTAATCCCATACCTACCTCTATCCATATCTCCTGAATTCGTCGATATAAAGCAACTTCCATGCTTTCTACACCCTCATTTGTACCCACTCAACCACTTAGAACGCTCGCTCGACATTCACATCGTCCCTGGAGTCCGATCGATCACCGAGAAACGCGACCACACAACCCGTAGCCGACTGCATTAATTGCCCTATTATAACAAGTAAGTATTACGCGTTTAGATTCGCATCTACCTCTACTACGAAAGCCCTATATCAATTCGTAGTAGAAACACTCAAATCGACCCGATTGTTGGACAAAAAGTCGAAACTACACTTTTAGTCGAACTACCACTTAAACACGATGTAAATACAATTAAACTATATAGATAGCTTCGCAATCATCCACTAAACGAAAGCCCTAAGAATCCAGAAGCTATTAATATAAGAATCGATCGAATTGTGTCTGAAAAAGGCCCGACACGGTCGCGCTCATCCACGAGCGCGGTCGTGCCTGACCAAGCACAGTCGTGGTCCGAGTAAGGCCCGGTCGTGCTTACCGAGCAAACAAGTCCTGACCAAAAACAAACACTAGGCGCGGTCGTGCTGGACACGAGCACGGTCGTGCTCCGTGACCAGAACCTCTGTAGCCTTCTGACTCGACCACGGGCGCGCTCCAGACCACCACGGTCACGCCCGGAGGCGAGCGCGGTCGTGCCGTTGATGAGCACGGTCGTGCTCAGTCAGAACTGAATATTTACAGTTTCTCAGATTTGATGATTTTTATAAAACTTATGTTATAAACTTAACTGTTTAAACAGAATCTCACCATTATTAAGCACAATAATTATTTTCATCGATTAAATTGTTTTAAACCGATTCTTACCATTTGAAAATACATTTTCATTTAAAATTTCTAAATTTATAAAAAGTTATAACAAGATTTTATAAAACACTTTATTATGAAAAAGACTTTTATAAACCAATTGTATAAATCCTAGTTACATCAAATAAAACTTATATAAATATAAACTACTTTATATTTTGTGAAGTTTTCTAAAATAAGTAGATAAAACGAATTCGTTTGTTTATATTACATTCAATTAAATATATATACCACACTACCTCATATTTTAATTACATAACTAAACGATACAATTCATTAGTGCAAATCCTTACGCTTGCAATACACTGAAACACTATAGTTACTTTAAACCTTATACACCGCATTAATACACGTCATACATTTACTCGATAGGTCAAGCTTCGTGACCCACAAACACTTAACATTTACTTGGTTGTGCAATCTACACTCTCCAACACAAGTGAGTCTACATAACCCCACTTTTACTCTTTTTCACCTTTGGGGTGGACATGATTTACATTAAACAAATTGCAACTCTTTCATAGTACAATCCTTACTTGATTACATGAATTATTTGTGCAATATGCTTGAATGCTATGAGTTATTACTATACATACATGACGCAACTCGTGCAATCATTAACTCTGTACAAGCCAACGGTAAACAAGGATAGTACTATTGAGTCTGACAAACCCACCCGGGTAGGGTGTTTGTTACCGACTTTACATTAGGGTAACCTGCGTGTTATGCCTCAGTCACAAGGTTTGATTGTGCACCTAGTATAACTATAGATTCTCCATATTTGTCTTATATACCATGTGAATCAAGGAATTGTATAAACAGTTTTGAACTCTTATTTGTGTGTCAAAACTTATGTATGCTCACCAACTTTTTAGTTGACCCTTGTTTTTAAATCATGTTTCAGGTGCTAACAATTGAGATGATTACAAGTTGCTTCCACCTAGTTTGAGGACCTAGTTAAAAGGCTCTAAATTAAACATTGTTATGTATTTTGTTATGTTTCGTGTACTTGTTGGATTGTTGTTTGATTTCAATGAAAACTGCATGTTTAAATATTTCAACCTTAGCAAACCCCGAGCTATGAACAGTCTGCACGCTTCACGCCCCGACGTTTCCGCCGCCGGTTGGGGTGTGACAGGTCGGTTACACCATTTCATGCGCATGATCCTGCGATGTTACCGGCCATTCCCCCTGTCCGATTAAATCGTCGCACGGCGAGCGGCATGCGCATAACGCGCCGATTCCCGCAGGGCCTTCGGTTCGTAGAGGCCGTCTAGGACCAGGTTGCCTATGCCTCATCCGCTATAGGGTGTGGCGATGGGGGACGCACCGTCGCACGTCGATGACATCCACCTCCATCCGCCACAGCATCCCCGACACGTACGTCGGTCTGTTAGGCTGGACAGAGCTACCCAGGCATTGCTTGATGGACTTGTTGTCGACTCACGACGACAGGGTCTTCAAGTCGATCGCATGGAGGACCTGATGATGTGGGCGGTTGGACAGCTCGTGGATCTGTCACGAGCCGCCGGCATTGAGTCACGCCCACTACCACCGCCACGTCATTTTTCGGATGACCCCGTTTAGGATGAGGGTGGGGCGGGTCAGGATGAGGGCGGAGCCGGTCAGGGTGACGTCGGAGCCGGTCAGGGTTAGTTGTTTTATTTGTATTTAGTTTCTTTCGTTGTTATGTATGTAAAACATTTTGATGTGTATATTTAATTTTTTGATGTAATGTATATAATATTTAGTTTATTTGTTTGGTTGTAATGTTTAATATTTTGTTTGGTTATAATGTTTAATATTTTGTTTGGTTGTAATGTAAAAATATAATAAATGTTTAAAAAAAATATAAAATATATAAAATTTATAAATAGATAACAAACTTATATTAAGAAAATTATATAAATTAAAATAAAAAAGATAATTAAATAAAAAAAACAAAATATAAATTAAATTAAAAAAATAATTAAATAAAAAATACCTATACGTGGCGTATAGGGTAATACGTCACGTATATGATTCATAATTTTTCAAATCTTCCAACTTTTGAAGCAAAAATATAACCCGTGCCTAATACGCTGCGTATAGCTCAATACGCCATGTATTGGACCATCCGCCAGACAGAGAATGACACGTGTCATTCTGTTGTTAGTGATTAAACCCTATACGCTCTCGTATTCACCTATACAAGGGCGTATATGGTGGCGGCGTGTCCAATTAGCAATATTCCGTGTGTGGTTAGAATTCTCATTTTTAAATTGGCGTGTTTCACGTATAGATAAATAAATATATATATAATTAGTCACTATTGGAATTGGAATATTTTATTAGTTTATTGAAATCAAACAATAAAGTGTCTAGCTGTTTTGATATTAAGAATAATTATAGCAATAAAGTGTCTAGCAATAAAAAGTAACAAAGACATTTATCAATTTAAATTTATAGCAATAAAGTGTCTAGCTGTCTAAAGGAAATTAAGAATAATTAACACAGATAAATGTCACATTATTAAACTAAACTTCGTATAATTAATTATGTAATTATTATGTCACACTGTTTTGATATTATATGTTGGTTATGGCTGAAAAATGTGGTGCCTACATGAAGAGGTATGTCTCTTCATTTGTACCGGTTCACTAAGTATAAATAAAGCCATAAAACTATCAAATTTGTATGAAACGAATTATGATAAATAAAGCCATAAAACTATCAAATTTGTATGAAATGAATTATGTATGTTCTCCAAGAGAACAGATTTACATACTTGCTTGCACACAAAACTTATTTCCTGCACAACCAAATCATTCTCTGCACACTCTATTGGGGCTGGTTATGATACAAAGGACTAAAAACGTACGAAGCCACTAGGACGCGACATGTGTCATTGGCGCGAGCGGTAAATTCGTCCGTGCAATAATTACGTACGAAGTTACACATAAAAAAGGTAATTGTAGTTTAGGAGGAGAGTTCAATTCAGAATATTAAATACTGTGAGAACACGCAATTTAAAACGAAACATTCACTTTTTCAATCTTAATTTTTTTTTAAATATAAGAAAATGATATAAATGTAATGTTTATTCGTTTTTCATGGAATTCAAACAAAAAAATATGAACAAATTTCGTTTATATACATATCTACCCATGTGTCATTAATTTGTAAGTTTTTTTTAACTATACATAACATACACATGTGTAGGAAACTTTTAAATATATAAAAACATATGAAAAAACTAGTTTAATGGTTTTTGTACGTACATAAACGTACATATTTGTATATAAGAAGTATAAAATTTTAATTTTTTTACCATGGATTAAAAAATTAAATGATTTAGGTTTTTTATTTCTGCTTTTACAGAATTTGTTTGTCATGAAATGAAGTTCCCTCTTGTAGTTAAACATCAAAATAATTATAGTTTAAATGTCTAATGTGAAGTGGTCGATATTGTTGCCTAATTTTCATTTCATTTGATGCATGGCTTTTGGGCAAATATCTCATTTCTCAAATAAAAAACAGAGTGGTTAATTAATATTGGCATAGATTAACATTTGAAAATTAATAAAATAAATCATTTTTAGTGTTCCTATTTTATAAACTTTTGAACCACACAAATTTATGCATTCATAGAATGATTAATTAATACTTGAACAAAGGGAAAGAAAGAAACAACTATAAGCATACATAAATATGATCAAACAATGGTACCACCTTACACACATAGCTATATATAGAGAGAGAATAGATTATTTAAGAACTCCTAAATATTTTGATAACTCGTTAAAACCATAATCAAAACCATTTTTTAGATTCCACGGTAGGTTTTGATGGGGCACTCTGATTTAATCCCTTCATCAGTGTAATAGAAATGTATATACTTGTAATTATCAAATGCCCGAAACTGCAGCGGGTGATCTTCGTCAACGAGTTGTTGAGGTATCTGTATGATGTGATTCCTGATGGTTGCAAATAACCCTAGTGCAATTCTGTCTTTGTCCCCGGTCATCATCACCCTGTGAGTTGGTGCTTCAATTCTTCCATTTGTCCATGCCTAATAAAAACACCATAAATATTCTCACATGCATGCATATTCCACTGATTTCATGCACATATGCACAATCACACAGTTAATATAAGGGAACGTTTGGTTCGTGAAATTCGTTGGAATTTAATATTTTTTATAATAATTTTGATTATAAAGAAAGGCCGATTACAATAGAGTGGAATTTGTTTTTAAAATTCCTTATGTTTATAATATTTATAACGTCATCCGGTTCTTAAATCTGGTCTGATTAGTGGACCGGTTCGACGTCCGATCCGGTGCTAAAAACATGGGCTGATAGTGATTCAACCACTACTCGTACATAAATAAAAATTCTGTTTTGTCGCAAAGAAAAAAAATACAAATTAAATTTATCGGGAAATGTATCAAAACAAAAATTAATAAATGAAAGGTATCTTTTCTGGAACGTGTCAGAAAATGTTACTTTTTGTCAAGTTTGTCGTAAATGTGTCAGAAACCGATGTTTACTGATTACTATGCATTTGATTTTCGAAGAAAATGCGTGTAGGAATTTTTTTTTTGAAAAATATGAAAATAAATATTTTATCAAGAAAATACTAAAAAATGTATATTTTTATATAGACATTGTTCTTGCGAAAAAACTAAATACGACTAAGCTAGCCAGCTAAAATTTCCATGCCAACATTTCATTTGTCAGATTACGAGCCAATAAGCATGTGACACGTGGTAGGCTTAGCCGTCTAAATAAACAGTTTTAGCCGTCTAATGCATTTAACCGTCTAAATAAACAGTTTTTGCCGTCTAAATAAACAATTATAGCCGTCTATTAGATGGCTAAGCCTCCGAAAATTTTCAAAAAAATTTCGGAGGCTAAGCCGTCTAATAGACGGCTATAACTGTTTATTTAGACGGCTAAAACAGTTTATTTAGACGGCTAAACCTGCCACGTGTCGCCATATTATTGGTTCATACTCTGACAAATGGAATGTTGGCATGAAAATTTTAGCCGGCTAGCTTAGCCGTCTTTAGCCTTTTCACAAGAACAATGTCCATGAAAAAGTAGGCTAAATAAGGATGTCCATTTTTAAGTATTTTCTTGGTCAAATGTCCATTTTCGTATTTTTTTCCATTTTTTTTTATCTAGCAGTGAACGAGCAATGGTTATTATAGAGTATTAGTTACCATTAAAGCATCTCCTGCCATGACTACAAAAGATGAGGGTGGATATTCAACTTCAATCCACTTCCCATCTTTTGCCCTTATCTCTAGACCATTTACTTCATTTTGATGAAGATAAGTCATAAAACTTTTATCTGAATGTGGAAGAAGTCCCAAAATTTTGTCGTTCCCTTGAGCGCTTAAGTATTTCGTCGGTTTAAGAAGATAAGTTGTTGACCCACGTATCGATTCATAGTGTTCCTCTATTGCGTAACTTTTTGCTACCATTTTCATTACTATCTGATCTAGTTCTGCGATAGCCTTTGAGTACATCAACACACTTTCACTGAAACATGAAGAGTCATAAAAAGATTCGGTTGTTTTCAAAACCCATATGACAAAGGGTTTTTTATTTGAACCTAATTTAGGGTACGTGTTTATCGAATGGAACTTCGATTTCCTCGACTTAATTAATCGAAACATGTTTTTTGAACTTTGGATTCTTAAAGTTGGATTTGAATCAGAATTAGATTCAATTTGATGCGAGTTGATTCGATTGGATTCAAATTAATAACAAAAATATAATATGGAGTAAATTGCATTTTATGTTCTTTACTACCAAATTTCTGTTCATGTCATTTAACTAAGAAAGTTATAAATTTTGTATTTTATGTTTAGAAAAATTTGCACGCTACATCTTTGGACAAACGTCTGCCAATTTTAGACGTTAAGTGTGGTCACGCATTTCTCATATGAGGGCAAAATCGTCTTTTTGTCGATAATAAAAGAACAAATTCAGAATTTGATAATATAATTTAGTTTTTTTTAATAATATATAATTTTATTTTATATTTTTTTATATTTCAATATAAATTTTATTAAAAAACGAGTTGAATCCAAAATAAAATATATTTTGATTTTACATGTCGAAATAATACTTTATTTTTTATACAACTCGGAGTGAAAAAATAATATTAAAACGTAGAAAAATAAAAAAACAAAAGTGTATTGTACTTGGATTCTTTTTAATAATGAATGTTATATGTTATTAATAAAAAATAATAAAATTAGATTAAATAATAATTTATTTTTCTTTATAGAACTCAACTTTAGAAAAATAATATTAAAAATGTGGGAAAAAAATGAAACAAAACTGTATAGTATTTAGATTTTTTTAATAATGAATTACATGTTATTAAATAAAAACTAAATTATATGTTAAGTAAAAAATTAAACTAGGAAAAGAAATCAAAAATCACATAAATATAGCGACTTTCACTATATAGTTCTGAAAACAAATCATTTAAAAATAAAATAAAAAAAGAGGTTAGAATGTGTTAAAAAAAATTGTACCAAAAACTTTGATTTCCATATGGCCACATGAGTTTTGTGAAACTTTCAGCTCTTTCTTTAGTAGTCACGTCTTCAATACCTAAGCTTTCATAAAGAGGAACCATGGGTTGTTGCCCAATATAACCACTATAAGGTGTATCTACAACGTTTAAAGCTTTCACTTGAGTAGGAAGATCAAACAATTCTTGCGATGCAAGGAAAATTGCATTGCGAAGTTCACGAGACACGCCATCATATATGGCTATGAAAGCCCCGTATTCTTCAAGCGCACGCCTAACTTCACCGCACTTTGTAACCCAAGAACTTGAATTCAAGTTCAAATTTTTTAAAGATAAATCAATAACAGGAAGCTTGGACTGTGTTGAGGAAATCATCATTTCACTGAATATATGTCTCTCTATCTATCTATAAGTTGCCGGTTATTTATTGAAGTATACAAATAGGAAAAATGGTAAGAATATTTCAAACAACCAAATGGTCTTATTTTCAACTGTCGACCTAGTATTAATGACCTTATCTTTAGTTAAAGCAAATAAGCATTAATGTCGACATAAAAATTGGCTTTTCGATCAAACATTGATCTTTTCTGTACAAGTTACACGGTGCTCTGGGTGTTAACTAATTAAAGTTGTCGGGTGAGGGGGGTTGGACCTAGTGGTAACATAGAAGTCTTACAACCAAGAGGTTGTGTTCAAATCTTAACTTTGATTCCATGTCAAAACGTTTTTAAATGCGTACTTCATAACATTCATTAGTGTACGATTCTGTAGGATATTATATGTAAATGATCATGTTTTCATGTTGTTTCTTGGTCAAACAGGCTCAAGAGGAGGAGGGTGCTGTGATGGTCATGTGGGTGTTGTTTGTGTAGATCGAACGACATTCATGAGGCGAGGGGTAGAAACGGGGAGGGGGTTGTTTGTGTTTTAATACTAAGGGTAAAATGGTCTTTTTATATAAATTTTGCAAAACGTTACTTAGTGTAAATGGCTAAACTTGATACCCTCAAAAAAATCATGCAACAGGTAAATGGTTGTACTTTTTAAGTATCATCTGTAAACATTGTATTACAAATATATTAATTAAAGAAGTGCATATGTGGTAGATAGCATTATAATCTCCGGTCCATTTGAAATAGAAATAAGAACCACATGAGTCATTTAACAGCAACGTAATCGTAATTTAATCCTCTAATGTGAAGTGATCGATGTTGTTTTTCTTTAGTTAAAGCCAATAATTAAGCATTGATATAGATACATTAGATGGCTATTCAAATGATAGTGGTTGGCATAAATTATTTAATTTGATTTGTCAAATCTCATTTCTCAAATAAAAATGGTAGTGGTTAGCATATATTCATAATATAAAAATAAAAATGATTGAAAATAACCATTTCGGGTGTTTATATCAAACAATTTTTCAACTTAATTTTTTTATAGATTTTACTGTGTATATTTATTTGTTTGTTTATTTAATATTTAAATATTATCATAAATTTCTTGGAACGTACCTAACTAACCAACCGTTTACCGTTAACTATATTTATTCGAGAATTTTTTGTCCTGAGTGTCTGTTTTTTGTTTCTTTTAATAGCAATTTGGATCATTGACGGTCCACTGGCCCACCCGATCATCTTCACCACCCTCAAGAGGAAAACCACCTGGACCCCCTTTTTGTCATAGGTGTGACTTGAACTCAAGACCTCCCCATTTTAGTGAAGTCTTGGATATACACATTTGCCACTGATCCAACATTTTCATATACCTTTCCTAAAATTTGGATTAGGTTTGTGTTGGTAATTTACGGCTCTAATGCCCATCAAGAGGAGGTGAAGGAGGCCAACCCCTATAGAGCCGCGAAGTTTATTAAATGTAATTAGTGGGTTTAGGAGGTGTATTAGGGTTTTAATTGTTTTCTGTTGACCAATTTTAGGTTACTTTATAAATACATAGCCATAATTATGTTTATTGTATAAGGGTTATTGTATTTAAGTTTTGAGTCAGTTTTATTGAATATAATAATACAAAAGTTCATCTCAAGTTGTTTATTATAGTACTTGCTTGTGTGAGAGTGCAAAGACCACTTATCTTGACATAGTGCGTTAAAGAAGATGATCACTACCTTTATTTAGTGAGACGTTGTACAAGGTGATTACTATCTTTGATTAGTGAAACGTTTTGTGTACTAGTGATCTCTTTCATTCAAGAGAAACTTTTAATGGAGTAACTATCGGTTGGAGAATCCGGGAGAGGACGTAGAGTGGATTAGTTAATACTTAATATCCACGTAACCTTTATAAATCGGTTTTGTCATTCTTACCCTAAACTCTTTACGTTCTTACATAGTTATTTAATTTGGTTTGAAACAAGTGTTCATCGATTCATACTAGTTTCAGTTTTCCGGGTTCTCAGGGGGAGCCATCCCTAGAAAAAAAAAGCTAGACATTGAAATCAACTTCACATTAAACAAGTTTCATTATACAAGTATCTGAAATCATATACATTAGAAAACGAAATCACAAGTTTGTTTCTAGGTAGTTTACACGAATCGATGTGTTCTTCATCTACCAAACACGAAAAACAAAATTATCTCTTCTGGAAATTGAAGGATCGAATGCAGTAAGCAAAGATGAACGCGAAGAACAAAACCAATCCAATGTGCACCACGGCAACAGCCCCGAGAAAATCGTGCTTGAAACCGAAGTACCGATCCAAGTAACCTTTAACGGTTTCACCGTTGGTGAGTTCATCATCAAAGTCCCCGAACTGTGAAGCAACCATGCCGTAAATAGTCCACGCAATCGGGTTTCCCCAGTAGTACCATCTCCACCACACAGGAATGCTCTATTTTTATAAAAAAGAAAATAAGAAGATTTTAGAACGCAAAAGAGTTACAAACAAACATACCCAGCAAAAAAAAATAAAACTCCAGAACTTGAAAGAGTTTCAGTGAAACTTACGGGTCGTGGGATGATGAATCCCGAGAACAGATTGAAGATTTCATAAAACGAGGCGGCGACGATGGAGGCAATGTTGGCGTTGGGGGTGATCGCGACGGTCATCATACCGTAATACGTCATGTAAAGGAAACAACAAAATTGGAAGAACAAATACCAAAAGAATTTACCAGCGGTCCACTCGAACCCGATCATGGAGTACACGATAACACTGTACACCCCTGTCTGCACCAACACGTATGGGATTTCGACCAAAACCTGAGCAAAAGCGTATGGAAAAGCAGAGTACATTCCCGCGGCTCTTTCTCTGTAAAACACAGTTCGTTCGACGTCTACGACTGGTTGAACCACGGATGCGTTTTGGGTTCCTAGGAAAAGAACCGCTGCGTACATCGAACCCATCGCGTTCACTAGATCTTGTTGGGTGTTCCTGAAATACATAACTCAAATCCACATATTGATGAATATATTGTTCGAAATTGACGATGAGTTTTTGCATACATCAATGTTCTGAAAACCGGACCAAATAGGTAGTCTAACTGGTACAGTTAACTTATTTAAACCGTTTTGTATTTATACCTAAAATTTAAGATATTTTTATATTTTGTTTTAAGGTAAATATGTATATAATTAAAAAGTTTATAATATTTACTATGTTATTCGGTTTTTAAATCTAGTCCGACAAGCGGATCGGGAAGACGTAAATGTCCCGTCCGATTCTAAAAACACTAGGATGCTTACTTTTTACCGCCGAGATCCCAAAACATTGTGCCGAACATGATGCCGATGATGGTGGTGAAGACGAAACGCACGGCGGTGTACGGCGGGTTCCGCCAGTACGACCACCGTTGTTTCCACAGGCATGCTAAACATTGGACGATGAAGGGCTGCGAGTATTGAGTTGGGTAGAACAGGTCTTTGGTGCCGGGACGTGGTACGCTTAATTCGGCAATTAGGGCTTTGTTTCTCCTGCCAATTTTGACCAAAAAGTCAACAAAATGATAACTTTTAAAGAAAAAGATTGCCACGTAAGCAGTGATTGATCGTGTACTCACTTGTAAAGCTCGGAATTTCTGTAGATTTCTGTGAAGTCAACTCCCATAGCGAGTTCTTGTGCTGAAGTACTAACTTCTAACATCCATGTTGCAGGGTTATATCCGTCTTTAATCTTACTTATACCATGGATCGCCTGTTTCATAAATATATATTAGGGTTTAAACGATAAAATAAAAGTACACTTCAAGCGGTGGATAACTTTCTTGTTTTGACAGATTAGCCCATTAGAGTGACTCGGCCCGTTTGTGGTAAATGGGTCAAATCCGGATACAACTTAGAGAAGTTAAGTAGTGTAGGTCAAAACAATTGAGTTTTTGACTTTTTGTTATGATCAAAGTTAGTTGTGATGGGTTAACTTGAAACACTTTTGACCAACATGTTGACCTGAAACACATTTTTAAACATTTAAAGAGTTAAAGTACAATTTATACTACTTTTGACTCGTTTGGTGAGTATTGGTTTTAGATAATTTCTTTTTTATTTTATCAGATTGACTCGTTAGAGATAAAACGTAACCGAAATGGACCATTAATAAGAAAATGGGTCACAATTGCGAGCATGTTCATATTGATGGTTGTATACCTCGAAGTATTTGATTAGTTCACATGACTGGCGGCCTACGGGTCCAACGTATAGCTCTTGTCCACCTCTTTTCATCAAGAACAACTACAAAACCGCGAAGTATTAAGTACATTACATTATTTTTGTATAAACGAATGAATCGATGGTAATAAAGTGCATTTTGTGATTGTTACCTCATCAAAAGCTTCAAATATGTCGATGCTTGGTTGATGAATGGTGCAAACGACTGTTCTTCCCGTATCCACGGTGTTCCTAACGGTTCTCATCACAATAGCTGCAGCCCTGGCATCTAACCCAGAGGTTGGCTCATCCATAAATATTATAGACGGGTTGGCCACGAGCTCAACCGCTATGGTTAACCTTTTCCTTTGTTCTGTTGATAACCCGTTGACACCTGGTAACCCGACTAATGCATCCTTTATTGGGTTGAGTTCCACAAGGTCCATCACTTCATCAACAAACATCTGTAGATTTATAAAACATCATTCAGCATTTTTAAAAACCACAAAACCGGGCTTTTTAAACAGGCTTGTTGACCACGGGTTGCAACTAACCTTTCTCTTGTGTTCATCAACATCTGAGGCTAACCTGAGCCATGCTGAGTATAGTAAAGACTCGTAAACAGTTACATGAGGTGAATGGATGTCGTTTTGCTCACAATAACCAGAAATTCGAGCAAATGTTTCTTGTTTTTTTGGATACCCAGAAATCTTGACATCACCTTCGATATACCCACCTGTTTTTCGACCGGCTAACACGTCCATAAGAGTAGTTTTACCAGCACCACTTACACCCATTAGAGCTGTGAGAACACCGGGCCTGAAAGCCCCGCTAACGCCTTTAAGTAGGAGCAACCGGTCTTCAACCACCCCTTGATCTTTCATTTCCTACAATCATTTTCATAAACCTGTCAATAAAAATCTCATCTTTTTCTTGCCAACTAAAAATTACCTTTTTATAAAAATAAAAAAAAATGTTTCAAAAGATTATATGATAATTTTGAAAGTGGCCCATTTATTTAAAGATTCATGTTATTGTAATGTTATTTTAATCATTTTGTAGCACATAAGGTAACTAAATATTGGATAAAAATTGCTTGTGGGTCAACTGAATCCAACCTGATCTGGCCCGTTTCAACCCGTTTTAAAAAATGACCCGTTTCAACTTGAACCCGTTGCTCATATTGCTATATAATTTACCATTTTCAAGAACAAGGACATTACCTGTGGCATATCAACAGAGTATTTGACATCATCAAAGGTGATTGAATGAGGCTCAAACGGAAGGATCATTCCTTTCTTCTTTTCTTGACTTCCCTCATTTGTGTTCATAGATGATAATTCAACAGCTGAATCACTTTCTTCCTCTGTTGATACATTAGCTTGAGGTTTTTCAAAAGCTGTAAAACCAGAAAAGAAGAAAACAGATGTTACAAAATGACAATAAAAGATTATAACAAGATTCCAATATCACAAACACAGAAACTCACGATTTAGGAAGGCGAGAGACAAAGCGAAGCAAATATTGAAGACGAAAATAAACCCGAATAAAGCCACAACTGAAATCCAATACCAATAAGCTTCTGCAAAGAACCCTCTTGCTGTGATGACTTGTTTCCCAAGCGTTGTACCGTTCAAAGGCTATATATAACACCAAAAACAGACATTTTAAAATGTAAACTTAAAACTAAAGGTGTCAATTTCCATCCATTTGATTATGAATGGGTCAATTTCTAAGACGGGTCAAATAGGTCAAACGCATTGAAAGTTATCTAAAGTATACTTTTAATGCATACAATGTCCCAAATAGGTTTATTAAAAGATTTAGATTGCCAATGTAATAATATTGTGTTTTATTCATAATTAAAGGAAAACTCAAAAATGGGCAAAAAGTATGTGGTTCGAGTTCGACCACCCTGACCCAGCCCGTTTGACCCATTATTCTTTGTGTGACTTACTGTTCTCCATTGATGCCCAAGAAACTCATTTACTGCTAATCCATTCATTGCATACATCATGGGAGATGACCAATATCCCCATAACCACCAACTCTTGACATCATCTTCAGAAAGAAAAGCCCATTTGTTAGATGAAGACAAGAAGCAAAAAAATGCATGATATATGTTTCAAACTAGTTAAGATAATACCTCGTGAAAGGACAAAACCACCCAATGCAAACACCAAGAGAAGTGCAAATGAACCAAACGTGTTTGCAACGATCATGTTCCTACCCATTGCTCCAATGAACCGAAACAATGCAGAAGACATTTGGTTGACAAGAAACAGTATGAAGAATTGTTTGAAGAACCTGCAAGATATTGAAAAAGTTAGTATAAAAGATATATATAACAATCATATTGAAAAATTTAGTATAAAAGATGTGAGTTTTGAAAGTGATAATATATCAAATGACAGAATCAGATAATCAACTGTAATAAAACAAGCAATAAGAAGATAGAGTTTGGACTTGCTAGTTGTGAGGCTCATAATCAGTTCAAAAACGCAAAACCAAATGATGTTAAAAACTAGTTACCTTGTGACATTAGGATCAAATCCAATGACATAGTAAGTGAGAATAGTCCAAACTGCAGCTTCAAGAAATGAAACAGGAATCTTGATGATCCATGATGGAACAGCGTACGCCCACGAGGGGTAGAAAAGGAAGTTCCGTTGCTTGTAGAAAACAGAAAGTTTTGCAATCGTCATTGATATCTCAGACATTCCGTTAAACATTATCATAACAACACCAAAAAATACAGCACCCGTATACAATGCTCCATCTTCTAGATCATTTCTATGCAGCTCAGTTCGGAAGAACACCGTTAAAGCAATGAGAGCCATGACAGTTAGCTGAAAACATCCAATGAAGAATGATATTAGTTACATTTTTTAGCAACAATTTGTTGCAAAAGATTTTGAAAGATAAAAAAAATTAGAGTAACACTTCACTTGGAACAATTTGTTAAAAAGATTGAAATATCATAACTTCTAGAGTAGCACTACACTTACTTGGAACACTTTGTTAAAAGATTATGAAAGATTAAAACTTTTAGAGTAACACTACACTTATTTGGAAAAATATGTAGAAAAGATTATGAAAGATCAAAAATTTTAGAGTAACACTACACTTATTTGGAAAAATATGTAGAAAAGATAATGAAAGATCAAAACTTTTAGAGTAACATAACAGTACAACACTTACTTGGAACAATTTGAAGATATAGACGAATGAGTTTCTTTTCATGAGCAATATTTCTCTATCGGTGCAAGCTTTTAAGAGTTCTTTGCTATCTAAACCATATTTCTCAGTTGTGAGTGCAGCAGGGTGGCTTTTACTTTTGTCAAACGGGGTCGCAATATCATGCGCCAGTTTTCTTCCAACATGAAACGATTGAAATGCTTCTGCAAATTCTTTGGCTGTCACAAATCTATAAGGCTCATCTCTTCTCATCCAGTATTGTTCTTGATCTTTCTTGGATGTCACCTGTAACAAGATTTTAATGTCATTTAGGATATCAGACAGTTCATTTAACACAAAAAAAAATCAATAATTTATTAGGCTAAATGCACACATTTTTTGCTGATTTTAGCAACCAACTTTAAATTAGATGCAAAATAGAAATCAACTTGCATTTTATTGCCAACTTAAGCAACCAATTTGTCATCCTATTATGTCATTTCAGTGTATATGTATATGCCACTAGGCATCTCATGTGACATTTAATAACTATTTCATAATAAAACTTTCTTTTAAAAAACATTTTTGTATAAATATTTTACATAAATATTTTTTACATATACGGCGCATCTGATGTGGCGGCTGGCAGTGCCAGTTAAAAGTGAGGTTTGTTGATAAAATCGAGAAAAAGTATAATCCTGGTTTCTATTTCTTGTGATTTGCATTTTCCATTGTTTATATACTGCTACACTTTAACTTGATGAAAAAAGGCCTGATATAATACTTACTTCTTGCAAGAAATCAGCAACACCTTTTCTTTCTGGGCATTTAAATCCCATTGATTCAAAAAACTCAAGAACATGTTCACGCCGGCCTTGGTAAACAATCTTGCCATCAGTCAAGAGTATAATGTCATCAAACAAATCATACGTTTCTGGTGCGGGCTGCAGGAGTGAAATGACAGCAGTACCCTCGAGAATGTGAAGAAATTGTTTAAGTGAGTTCACAATCTGATAAGTTGTAGAGCTATCCAACCCTGTTGATATCTCGTCCATAAGAAGAACCTTTGATGGCCCAACTATCATTTCACCCGTTGTCACACGTTTCTTTTGTCCACCAGAGATTCCCCTTATCATTTGATCTCCAACCATGGTGTCTGCACAGATGTCCAGCCCCAATAGCTGCACAAGAAACGGGTTGATTCAGGTGTCAAATGTGTGAAATATATTCAGAAATAATATAACCCGCTAAATTGTTTTATTCATAAGAAAACAGGTCGAACGGGTCGAGAGGCATTTTATTGAAAAGGAAAAACATGTCAAATGGGTGAAGCGAGTAGAAAGTCCCCCAAAAAGTGTACTATTAATGCATAAAACCTGCTAAATATTTCTATTCAAAATATTAGATTATTACTGAATAATATAAGTTTTGTAATAATATTTACACACTAATAACTTATAAAAAAAAGTTCTTGACCCGACCCGTTTTTGCCACATCTAATTTAATTAAGTCTATCATACCTTGAGAGTATAATCTGTGACCACACTAGCTTCTTGACCTTTGGTTGCAGCAGCCTGCATAACAACAAAACAATGATAAATAATTTTAATTCTGATCATGAAGGATTCAAAATTCTGTTTTTATGTTAGATGATTTCTTACCTTCATGAAGATATCAATATCAGGATCAGGCTTTATGTTTGCAGCCCTTTCTCTTCTTGACAACTCTGCTAACATATCTGCAAGTTTTATTTTATATGAGTTGTGTTACACAAAAGTCTGTAGCTTTAAAAACATAATCAATGAAACAGAAATAATTAAAAACTAACCGTATCGCGATCCAACCCCTTGACATCTTGCAGAGAAAGCCAGTGTTTCTCTAACAGTCATTTCTCCAATATGGACATCATTTTGACTGATATAAGCAGAAGTTCTTTCGGGTACAAATTCATGTAACTCGTGCCCATTATATGTCACCTTACCCGTACTCTACATTTTACGAAAACAAGCTATTTAAAGTTCTAGAAACAACAGACAACAAATTAGCTAAATGTTTACACTTTTGATGACATGTTTACACACTTAAGAGTGTTTAGTATCTTGAAGTCCATGCTTCCGCTTACTTGAGATACAAGTTTATGAAAAAGTTGGCAAAAAGTTACATATTTCTCTAAACCGTGAAAAGAAATGTGTGTACACATCACAATTTTTAGTAGTGTGACAAAAGTATGAAGTCATTTTAGGGTCTTTATGTTACCTTAAGCCCCTTCGCGAGTGTACCAGCCAAAGCCAGCAAGAGTGTTGTCTTCCCAGAACTCGGGGGACCCAAAAGTAATGTCATTCTACAAACGTTAAACACGAAAATCAGTACAAATAAGCAGACAGTTAATTGAAAAAACGGTCAAAGAAAGGTATATTCGTGTGGCTAATTAATCTTTGTTTTTCATAACAAACTATCCAAGTTTCAAAAAATTCTGATTTAGTACACGAAAGTTTTGACATTTACTTAAGTTAACAAGTTTTCAAATGTTAAAGTTAGCATTGTCAAAATGGTCAGCTTACCTTAAATATAATTTTTTTAAAGTTGGTTAGGTTTGACTGGTTATTAATGGCAAGCTTACCTTAAAATCTTAAATAGCTTTTTTTAAAAGTTGGTTAGCTTTTATACAGTTAGCCTGGGGCTTTAATTTATATTCTTTCTTCTCACCTGCTAGGCTTAATGACACCGCTGACATCATCAAGGATAGTTATATGCCTTTTTGAATTTGGGAGTAAATGGAATAAACTCAATAGCCCCTGTAAATATGAACAAAAAGTAGGAAAATTTAATTCTCAGAAACATCAATAATAATGTAACATGTACTTTTCTTAGAACCGGGTTGGACCGCCGGTCAGACCAGGAACGGGCTAGATAATCAGTCCGGTTGAGTACTTTTAAACCGTCTCCGTTTGAACCATCTACATAACTGTTTAAACTTTTTATATCATTTTTTTTATTTCTTTTCCTTCCGAAATCTCATTTATGATTTCAAACTTCATAGTGTATTTTAGGCTTTATATTTTGTTAACATTCATAATGCATATCGACACCAAAAAATGAAGCGTATATTGTGTTAAATTATATATATATATATATAGGGTGCGGTTCAAATGATAACCAATATTTATGCGATAACTGTGATAACCAGGGGCGGACTTAAGTGTAACGGAGGGGGTTCACAGGAACCCCCGAGTTTTGAAATTTTAGTGTAACGGTAGGTAAAAAAACTGGGGTGAACCCCCTAAAATATTATAGGGTGAACCCCCTTACAAAGTTTCACAAGTAGTGTAGTGGTTTAGGCTTTGTATTATAACAAGAAGGTTGTGGGTTTGAATCCCTTCACCAATATTTTTTAAAATCAATTCTATTTGTAAACCTTTTGAAGTACCAAATGAGCAATCACTAATACTAGCATTTATGCAAAAGAAAATGGTTGACTAATACTTCTGAGCATTTATGCAACAATATAGAGCCGTTAGATTATTTGGTCTTTGGTAGTGGTGGATTATGTGCAGATTTCTGCTGAATCTTGACTTGGTTTCTTGAATATTTGTAGGCAGTGTTGTATTAGTATAATATGAAAATTCCATCTCACTCTTTTTAATAGCATGTTAGCAATATTTATCAACATCCAAAAGTCTTAATGTTTAAAGTATATCATTGTCTGACTTTTCTTTTGTTTATTGCTGCTAGATTCATTAAGATACACATCAGCCTTGTCAGTGGGATTATCAGTTATTTTTGTGTTTTAATTTCTAATGACGATGTTTTTCTATTATGTTATCGTATTTTTGTTATATGATGAACTTTACCCGACCCGAATAATCGAACCGACCCGAATTTTTTTTATGTCCGGCCCTATGATATTTGAGCATCTAAAATCAGTGAACCCCTTGAAAATAATTCCTAGATCCGCCACTGGTGATAACCACTCTTAAACATAGTGGTACCTATATGTAACAGTCATCATTATGTTAAAGTTACATATATGTAACACTATGTGTCACTATGTAACATTATGTGGTCCGTATATGTAAGACTCCTTATTTACGTATTTATGTTCAAGATACTTAAATATTTTTTTAATAACTAAAAGAAAAAATAATTTATAAGTTATACAATTGTTTGAGATTGGTTATCACTTAAAAAATTGGTGTATATATATATATATTAGTTTTTAAAATTATTTATTATCCGATTTTTCAAAAACGGTCTAATCAGTGGACTGATAAGACAGACGAATGGTTCGATATTCGCTTTGATTATGAAAACATTGGTAAAGTGTCTATTGCTTTTGTTTTCTTTTTCTTACCTCAAAAAAATCAATGTGAAAGTTTATAAAACTTGGCAAGGCTCTGCTTCCTGTATTCACATCAGCCTCCACAGTTACATGCTCAAATTTGACTTCAACTGTTGGCATATCAATCCCAACCCTATAAACATTTCAAATCAAACCCATGATCAGAACTCAAAAAAGAAACAAAATTAAAATAAAAAAAAAAACAAATTTGAAAAAAATGCAAATCTTTAGTACCTATCAAGTCTGTCTCTGAGCTTCAACAAGAACTTCTCATTATCTTCATCAGCAACTTTTACAAGTCTATCAAGTAAATGTTTCCTATCTCCTGCTCCAAGATTATCTATATCAACTTCATTAGATGGTCCAGTTGATCCAAAAAGTAAACCTTTTCGCAATCGATCGAATGTCGGTAGCTTCTCAAGTGAAGCCCATTTTAGAGCTTCTTCATCATCTTCTTCACGTGAAGATTTTGAGAAAGCATCCATACCAGAGTTCCTCCATACAGAAGTACTACCAGATTTTAAACTTGATGTTCTTGTACTAACTGCTCTTAAACTCCCTAATCTTATACTATTAGCAGCTTTATATATGTCACTTCCATCCATTGTTGCAAACCACTAATCAAAACTCACAAGATTTTAGTCAAGAATCAAAAACCTTTGTGGGTTTTGTTCTTTAGGCCAAGAAAACCTTGAATTTGCCAAAAAGAATGGAACTTTGTTGTGGGTTTTTATTTTTAGGCCAAGAAAACTTAACCTTGAATTTGTTCAAAAAATGGCAATTTTTGTGGGATTTTTGTTCTGAAAGTTGTAGGGCAATGTGGTGTCTTTGTTGGGAAGAGAGAAGAGGGATCTTTATATAGAAAGATTTACAAGTGTTTGCATGAAGATGTTGACCAATTTTATTGTAAAGTAGTTGGTTGAGAGAAAGAGAGGCGAAGTTGCAATAATGTGCTCCTTGTAGGATAGTACTACTATTAGTACTCCTGGTCCGTGTTTTGTTTTACATATGTTATCTGTTATATCTTTAATTGATACTTTTTATCTTAATAATAGTTTTTGGGCTGACGACCTCACTTGGAGCAGCCTCTCTATCATCTTGCGATATGAGAAAGGTTTGTGCTCATATCACACTACCCTACTAATAGGTTTGTTATTCGTATGATTTTAGCAGCTAAGTTTGTTTATTTGTTTATGTCACTAGTCGAACCATAAATACAACAGAACACATGAATCATGTGTGTCTATATTGATTTGCTATGCATGCTGTTTTATTAACTTTTCCTATCACACAAATTTGTTAAAATAAATTACTTCTTTTAAAATTACTGTATATTTAAAAAAAAGATTTTTTAAAGAGTTGACACATTGCGTGCAACCCTTTAACAACAGTGTGTCTAACTAAAGCACTCTCCCAATATATGGTATTTCTAACCTATATAATGAGGGGGGGTGTGTGTGTGTGCCTTCGTTGCTATAATTTTATATTTTTATTCAAACATAACCCTCATCTTATGGTAGACGTGCGGCCTCTCGTGGCTTCTCAAGCTTTCTTTTTAAGAGTTTTATCCTATTTAGAGTATATACGTGTATGTGAACTTATTAAAACTGAGCCACATATTGATTATTGAAGTTATATTATATTCAATGAAGGGAAATCATCAGACATCATCAATTAACAAGCCGCCACTAAAGACAATTGTTTTTTTATTAAATTTTAATATAGTGCCTTTCCAATTTTGATCTTATTCACATAAAATATGAATCAAGTTGAGAGTGGAGACACCATGATCTTGTTCGCATAAAGTATTCTTTAAAATGGTAAACAAAGGTGTTCAATCATGCTATGCATTTCTAGATCTTTATCTGTATAATGTATTCCCATATTCTGTAGTCTCTAGATTTCTCATAAATAGACTTAAATCCTTATTCTAATAAATTATTCCAAAAATGTCACGTGTCATTATTATATTTTTTCTCACTAAAATTTTCTAATTTTTTCTATTTTAAGTAAACTTATAATTTTAAAATCTAATTATGTTAATTTTTCTTTTTAAAAATAAATAAAATAAAATTTGAATTATAATTATTACTTAATTAAGGAAACAATGAATTTTATTTATTTTAATTTCATTTTTTATATTAAACAACCTCATGTAATATATGAGTATTTAACCTAGTTATTTAATAGACTCCTCATATTGCCTTGAGTAGCACCCATTCCATACATAGAGGCTACAATTTTGTAATGCATATTTTTTAGTCAAAGATTAATGATATATGGTGGATTATTTGTGAAAAGAAAAAAAAAACTAACTTATAAATACATAAATTACGTGTATTCATATTTATCTGTAATTCGTTTAAAGGTCTATTTAGAGTAATAGGTAAAAAAGGTGATAAGAGATGCAGGGTGTAAAAGTTAGCAAAATATGTATATTAGAAGACAATGTTAACGATTCATGAAACAAATAAATCATAAAAACTTTATGTTATTTGCGAGTCAGGTTTTATGTATTCGAAGATTATTAATTGTCGGTAAAAATTAATTTTATACATGAAATTATTTCATGAAGTTTTATGGTTGTGATCAGTTTTTTTTACTTTGAATAAACGTTGTGGTAAATCATAAAATTAAGATTGATTCATGAATTTTATTTTATTTTTGTGATTTTTCTAATAATATAAATAAAACTTATCTAATATAAATATACACTTATTAGTATACAAATAAATAAAGTTATTTATTCTTTTAAAAGAAAGGATATATGCAATAAGAATTAGGTTAAGGTAAAAAGGATTCTAATTTTAAGAAGGGTGAGAATGATTTAGAGCCATTATATCAAATTGTAGAAAATATTTAATGGTTGAGATTAAACTGTAGGAGAAAAAATTGTTAGAATGGTATTTCCCGTCATAAATTTTTTTTGATATTTTTTCATATTTTGACGTGTTAGATTTTCTTGAATATTGTGTACTATTGTTATATGCTTATAAATTAGCTTATTATAGTAAATTATTTGTGATATTTTCGGAGACTAAGTGCTTAGGATTTGGGATAAAATAAAGTTTGTGAAAATGATAAGAGAAAGTGATGGTTTGTATTTTATTTAGAAGACAATGCTAGCAATAATAATGTTTGTAAACAATGTGAATTCTTGCTTTCTTTTCTTTCGAAAGGTGAACTTAATAGACAAAACCGACGCTAGTGATTACATAATTACAAAAGTTACAACATAGTTACAATATATTGAAAGTTACAACATAGTTACAATATATTGAAAGTTGCAACATAATTACAATATATGTGAAAGAAATCCAATCTTTTTATTGAATCGATTTGAACTTTGATCTATTCTTTAGCCATAAGAACCTTAGTGATTTGACGTCTTCGATGATTTCCAACAATTTTGCCGCAGTTAACTTGGTTATTCGTCTTATGAGTTATGACTACGTTTCGTATGCATTTAAAAATAACGTGAACTTATCTATCGAAACTACGTGTTTTCCATGTGAGGTCTTTCATAAAGCTAAGTAAACAAAGAGCTCAATTTCTTATTAGTGCATTTGTGGCGCCGAGATGGAAAGGCAAGGTGAAAGGACAGAGAAGTACGAGAATATGAGACAGGGCAGAGAGAATGTACATGAGATTCTTTCGGACGTACCGACGTGAAGAGAGGGCGACGTCCTTAAGCACTCCGGTTGTGGATGCTCTTAGTAATAAGAAAACTAAAAGAGACGAAGAGTTAGTTCACTTGACCTTAAGCTATATGTAATGGGAACCTGAAATGGAAGGGCCTGGACGATGTGGCCCGTGAATCGGCTAGTACTATAATAAATTATTGTGCTATTTTATATTAGGTTGAGACTTTTTATTTATTAGTTAAGGTTTCCGGTTAGCTATATATAACACTTATTTCTTTCATTATAATCGCACTTTTCTATGATAATAAAACGCTACACATCCTCAAAGCTCTTTTTAATAACATTTGTTGAAGGTGGAGCTTTATTAAAAGATGAAAAAATAATACTAATTTTAGAAATAGATTTGGACTTTTGTAACTTATAAATAAAAAATGATCAAATGGACATATGAAAATTCACACGTAAGGACATGCACCTGCTACTTGTCTGCTTTCCAAGGCAAATGTATTATATATGCCTCACTTGTCTTTTGAATTATATTTTTATTTCAGCGTTTTATTAACTATGCTCAGTAACATTTATAATATATTTTAGTTAACTACATAGATGGTTTATTACCATTACCATCATGGTTTACATAGATGGTTTACACATAATTTGAAGGTGTTTTACTATGCGTGTAATGGTTGATTGTTATAATCCATTTTGTCTAAACATAATTATCTCAAAATCAAGTTAGATCACATTAACGGGTCATAACCCTAAAGACGACCTTCAAGCGGTGCTTTAGTGGTAAGCATTCGATTCCATCTAATTGATGTCTTATATTCGTATTAAGGTTCCATTGGTTTTGCTTTAACCTCTCTAAAGGTCACATGTCCAGCACAACCTATGTTTTATTTTATCCCATTAATTAGCCGACATTAGTGGAGTCCACAAATTTTCTGACAAGGTTAAAAAATTTCCTAAAGACTATGATTTGTAAAATCTAAATTTTAATACATTAAAAAACACAGATATTTTTAGATTTATGAACATAAAAAGTAATTAAATAACTTTTTACATCAAATAAGAAGGTCCGGTCAATCATGTTATTTTATCAAATATAAAACAACAATATCAATTTAGAGGTAATATTTTAATCATTAGCTTTCCTAACACGTTACCCCACCTTGACTTTCCACTTATCGATGTCCAATTTACGCTATCTTTTACTAAGGGAGTGTGAGTGGTATCCTTTCAACCAAAGTATCCTCCTAAATTACATCAATAAAAAGATGTTACCTCAATCAGTTAAATTACCCTTCCAAAACACTAACCAGGTTTGGGACCTAATCAAGGTAACAAGGAAAACATGTAGAGGTAAATACTCGTAATTTCAACAGTTTGTGTTGGGTTAACCTAAAACACTTTGTCTAAGATCTCTATTGTTATATAAATAACCGTCAATATATACAACATTTATATTGCCTCGATAATACCCTAATATGTCTAAGGAAACGATTTATAAGATTTTACACATTAAAAATACCCTTTTGGACCTGTTCGACAAATGCAAACCGAATCGACGGATCCAAAAGTACTCTTTAAAAACATCGGATGAGAAGTTATTACCCCATTGACAATAAACTTCCACATGTTAAAAAATTTGCCAAAAGAGAGTCCTTTACAACTTTATTAGTTTCAACCCATTTCCTCCAATTAAACTTTAAGTATTTAACTAAAAATAAAATGGGTCAAATGGGTTGACCGGTTGAACAGATTGCAAGTAGGGGTGTTCATCGGTTCGGTTAACGGTTTTTATGGTTTATTCGATTCGATTTATTCGGATTTGAATTTTTTTTGGGTCTAACCGAAAACCGAATTGAAACTTTGTCTAACCGAACCGAATCTAACCGAATTCAATTCGGTTCGGTTTCGGTTAAATCCAAATTCATCCAAATTCAACCAAATAACAGTTTTGCCTAATTTGAAGCCACTGATGCAAAAATCATTATAGGTAGAAGAAAAGCTATACTAAACTTGAAGTCACTGATGCAAAAAAAACCATTATAGCTAGGAGTGCAATGCCAAAGACTTTCACGAAAGTAAAAAATAAAAAATAAATAAAAAGCTAGAATAAACTTGGCCAAACAATTTATGTTCAAAATAAACCAAAAAGCATGTCAACGATCATAAATATGAAGATGCAATGAGTTGAGAGGGTGACTGCATCTAGGGATGTTCAGATGCACTAATATGCCCTAATTGGTAAAGGCTTTAAGATGTGAAGTGGGCTTGGATTAATTATATATATAATTATTAATTATTTTGTTCGGTTTAAACGGTTAACCGAATAAACTGAATTAAAAAAAAATTGTGTATCCTTTATCCGAACCGTAAACCAAATTCCCAATTCGGATACGGTTAGAAACCGAATAATTTGGTTCGGTTTTTTTTTTAATGCAGATACGATTCGGTTTTTGGTTTTTTTGAATAATTGCAAGCCATACGAAGTGTACTGAAATTAGTAAAAACCTCTTAAACTGTTTTATTAACAAAAGATCTAGATTATTTTTGTAATAATAAAACCATATTTGCAAGTTTATAATTTTAAAACTCGAAGAAAAGGATAAAATTAAAGAGTGAGTGTAAGTCGGCCCAACCCGTTTTAACCCATTACTTAACCCACCGACCCGCCCATTTTGCCACTTCTGTCAAGAAGGCAAAACAAGATGATACATGAAAAAAGAACTCTAGAAATACAGTACTACCCAAAACTCTCAGAAGAACCTATAAAGGTTTCAAGGCTTGAAAAAAACATGTTTTTAATATGGACAAACACCCAACCCAATTGTTATAAAAGTAATATCATACACGCAACGCCTCAAAAGAACGCATATATGAATTAATGCCGTCATTAGTAGAAAATAACAGATAATCCAACTTAGAGTAATGTTGATATAGTAAATAAAAAATGTAAGCTAAATTACCTTAAAAGAATCAACCAGTGTACCAGACTTAGCCAATGTGCTTACTGCATTGGCCCAAACCGTTGCAGTAAGAAAAGGCATAATACAATCATAAGTTTAGTGAAATTAAACATGTTTTAGTACTATAGAAAAATGTTGTGATTTTAGCCGATTTACAAAATGAACAATTTCAAGCGTGTCCCCGACCGTTTATCCAAATTGCTTATTTGATTATTTTTCGGTGTAATTTATCACAGTATAAATTTGGTAACTTAATTTCTGTGAACATGTGACTTCTGTTTCTTTGGTGATTGTTGCTACAAAACTTACCACCTAGGGGTGGAGGTCTTGAAGCAGTGCTGGATGAACAAGTTAAGCTGGAACTTCTGGACTTGGGCTTGGAAGAACGGACGGGATCTCCGGGTCTTGAAAGGATGATCTGCAAAACAGGAAACACCGTGAGCCTCGCCACGAGCAGAAGGGGTTTTCTCCTCGTGACCACCCTCCGGCGTGAGAATAAGTATGTGTATAGTGGGAGATAAAAGGTGAGAAAGAAGGGATAAGTAAATTATGATATTGTGAATCTGTGAGTTAAAACATGAATCATCCTTTGAAATCGGCCAGACTATTTATAAGGTATCCATGGTCAAGATGTTTGGACTGAATGTCTATTATAGGTTGTCTGCAGTCAAACATCTTTCCTTGCTTCTGCTAATATGACTGTTATTTCCTCTTTCGTGCTTAGAGAGTTCAGGGTGTGTTTAATTACCTTTGTCTATATAGTTGACCCGTGTTCCTTGTACACAGGTTCTGTTCCTGACATATCTTGTCTTGTTAGCTGACTTCCCTTTTTGTGTTACTGGTTCTTACCTGACCTCTTTCTATCATGGGTTCAGGTTTCCCCATTGGTGTTGTCTTTATAGTTGACTCTTATGCCCAATGGGACTTTATCTTAGTTATTTACTATTATTTTCTGGTATGAGATTATTTCCCTCGCAACTTCTTTGATATTTTCTAAGTGTTGAGTGGGAGCAGTCGTCCGTTGTCAAACGAGTCCATCTTTCGGTCAGGATCCCTTTGAGCCGCGGCACGGCCTCAGCCGCGGCTGGGGTTGGGTTTTGGCTCCGTCCTTGTTTTTTACTTATAGCCGTCATCTTTAGAAACTCGATTTTCCTGAGGAGGATTCTTAACCGTAGCGCCAGGTTCTCAGCCGTGGCATGCCTTCAGCCGCGGCACACCTTCAGCGATGTACGGGTATGCTTTGATGGTTCGGCACACTCTCAGCCGCGGCAGGCTCTCAGCCGCGGCAGGTGGCTCCATTGGTGGGTCTCAGGTCTGATCGTCTATTCATAAGCTTCTCAGCCGCGGCAGGCGGGGCCATGATGATGGTCACAGGTCTTGGTGAGCCGCGGCCGGTGGCTCTCAGCCGCGGCAGGTTTGCCATCGTTCATTTGATTGCTTAATCCCCTTCAAGTCCCTAAACCAGAGATCCGGTTCGTTTGTTTCTTATATTGGGTTTTAATATCTTAAACCCCTTAAACCGGAGATCCGGTTCGTTTGGTTCTTACATTGGGTTTTAATATCCTAAACCCCTTAAACCGGAGATCCGGTTCGTTTGGTTCTTACATTGGGTTTTAATAGCCTAAACCCCTTAAACCGGAGATCCGGTTCGTTTAGTTCTTATATAGGGTTTTGATATCTTAAACCCCTTCATGTCCCCCCAGTCCATTATTATGGTGTTCATACCATGATATTGGATTATTTTTCAACCTAAACTTGGCAGGTGACTCGTCTTTCCAGTCGCGGCTGAAAGACTTAGATTATTTTTTAACCTGAACTTGGTCAGGTGACTCGTCTTTCCAGTCGCGGCTGGAAGACTTAGATTATTTTTCAACCTGAACTTGGTCAAGTGACTCGTCTTTCCAGTCGCGGCTGGAAGACTTAGATTATTTTTCAACCTGAACTTGGTCGGGTAACTCGTCTTTCCAGTCGCGGCTGGAAGACTTAGATTATTTTTCAACCTGAACTTGGTCAGGTGACTCGTCTTTCCAGTCGCGGCTGGAAGACTTAGATTATTTTTCAGCTGAACTTGGTCAGCTGACTCGTCTGTCCAGTCGCGGCTGGAAGACTTAGATTATTTTTCAACCTGAACTTGGTCAGGTGACTCGTCTGTCTAGTCGCGGCTGGAAGACTTAGATTATTTTTCAACCTGAACTTGGTCAGGTGACTCGTCTTTTCAGTCGTGGCTGGAAGACTTATATTATTTTTCAGCTGAACTTGGTCAGCTGACTTGTCTGTCCAGTCGCGGCTGGAAGACTTAGATTATTTTTCAACCTGAACTTGGTCAGGTGACTCGTCTTTCCAGTCGCGGCTGGAAGACTTAGATTATTTTTCAGCTGAACTTGGTCAGCTGACTCGTCTGTCCAGTCGCGGCTGGAAGACTTAGATTATTTTTCAACCTGAACTTGGTCAGGTGACTCGTCTGTCCAGTCGCGGCTGGAAGACTTAGATTATTTTTCAACCTGAGCTTGGTCAGGTGACTCGTCTGTCCAGTCGCGGCTGGAAGACTTAGATTATTTTTCAACCTGAACTTGGTCAGGTGACTCGTCTTTTCAGTCGCGGCCGGAAGACTTAGATTATTTTTCAGCTGAACTTGGTCAGCTGACTTGTCTGTCCAGTCGCGGCCGGAAGACTTAGATTATTTTTCAACCTGAACTTGGTCAGGTAACTCGTCTTTCCGGTCACGGCCGGAAGACTTAGATTATTTTTCAACCTGAACTTGGTCAGGTGACTCGTCTTTCCAGTCGCGGCTGGAAGACTTAGATTATTTTTCAGCTGAACTTGGTCAGGTGACTCGTCTGTCCAGCCGCGGCTAGAAGACTTAGATTATTTTTCAACCTGAACTTGGTCAGGTGACTCGTCTGTCCAGTCGCGACTGGAAGACTTATATTATTTTTCGCGTATACCTTCTTTCATTTTTGGGTATTGTTGTCTTTGTGGTTGCGACAATGGGTATGATATAACCAAATGTGAATGCAATCTTTGGTGTTCGCGTACACCTTCTTTGAAAATTGATTACAATGGTTCCTTGCGTGTTGATTACTTATAGCACTTTCGGTGTTAGACTCCGTTACATTTTCGTGGTACATCTACTCTGTCCAAACGTGTTACCTTATCCGCTCCGCTGTATCTCTTAATACCCCCCACCATGTCTGAGGGTTGCTTTATCCTCGTATTGTGTTGCTCATCTGTGTTGTTTGAAGTATCTGGTGCTATAACTTTTATGCTTTTACGTTCCTTACTTGATAATAAAGTTACCACACCGTTTGGGGTTGGGAATTTGATTGCCGCGTGAACGGTAGATATGACTGCTCCAAGTGCACATAAACCTGGCCTTCCCAAAATTACGTTGTGGCTTGACTGAGAGCGTACTATGAGGAAGGTCATTGGAACCGTACGACTTCCCGTTTCGTTCCCCATTGTCACCTGAAGTTGTATTTTGCCCAGCGGCTGCACTACTTCTCCGGAAAAGCCTGTTAGCTTGTGTACTTGTGTGACGAGGCCTTTCTGTACTTCTTCATCTAGTTGCATGAAGCAACGTTCATACATGATTTCGGATGCACTTCCGGTATCAACATAAACCCTTCGTACCTGATGACCGGCAATGTCAGCAGTTACATGAAGTGCCCCACTAGCAAAATCTCCACCTCTTATCGGAGGGAAACTGATTTCTTGCTCCATCCACGGCTCCATGTGGTCATTATTTCGTTTCATGCCTGCACTACTTGATGGTTGGTTTACCATTAGGATCTCCTTTCTCCTTCCGCCGGCCTAAGGTGTTGCGTTAAGCTCCTTCAACAGGTGTGACAGTTTACCTGTTTTTATTGCTGATTCGATTTGTCTTTTCAGGGAGAAACACTCATCAGTGGTGTGCCCATTAACTTTATGAAATTCACAATACTTGTCGGTGGCCTTCTTAGGGCCTGGTCTCATTGGTGCAGGTTTCACAAAGTTGACGTTCTCGGTTGCGAGAATTTCAGTTGGTGTTTTGGTTAATGGCGGAAGACTAACCGTTGGTCTATCGACGTGTCTTCGTGGTGTTGAAAACTGAGAGGGCGCCACGTTCCTTTGTTGGAAACACGGTTGAGAATGTGGCTTATTCCACATCTTTGGTGGTCCTTGTTTCCTTGAGTTTTCCCAATTCAACGGCTTCTTTTGTGTGCGGTCTTTCAGTTGGTTGCTCGCTTTTCTTCCTCGTACAAACGCCTTTGCTCTCTCTAGCATTTCTTCCACCGTTTTTGGATGGCTTTCATTGAATCTTTCCACCAACTGCTCGCTCCGAACACCATGAATAAACGCTGAGATACGTATATCTTCTCCAGCTCCTTTGACTTGCATGCTCTCTCTTACGAATCTTGTAATGAAATCTTCCACTGACTCACCATCACCCCTTTTAATGTTGTGCAACTCTGTTGGATCCTTTATGGACCTTCTTTGTTGGCTGAAGTTCTTTAAGAAGCTATCTTCCAGTTGCTCGAAGCTCCCTATCTCTCCGATTGGGAGACTGTCGAACCATACCCTCGCTGCTCCCGTCAGCGTTTGCATGAACATGTGACACCACACCGGGATAGACCATTGTTCCACCTCGGCCGCACCTATGAAAATTGCGAGATGGTCATCTGGATCACCCAAACCATCGTATTTCCCCACGTTTGATGGCATTTTTAGTTTTGGGGGAAAAGTAAACTCTGCAATTTTGTTGATAAACTTGGATCTTGATCGCGCCGTGGACGGTCGGTATGGTTTGCTGTAGTCATCTTCGAAATCTTTCTTCCTCTTGGTTGTCTCCTGACGCACAACCTCAGTGTTATGTAGCTTATCCTTCTCTTCTTCGCTTTTCTTTAGTGAGTCGTCATCCTCGTTGTCTCCGAACTCTAGACGGGTTCGAATTTCTTTCAATTGGCGATCTTTTTCCTCCTCCTGTAACATAGCGAGGATCTGTTGACGGTTCTGTCGTAAGAACTCTGGTGTAACGACTACCTTGTCAGTACTTTGTTTTCCAGAATCGTTAAGACGACTCTTCGGGTTCTTGCTTCCCTCCCCCCCGGTAACATTGCTACCGTCTGGGTACAAGACATCATAACTTCTGGTTTCATTGTGAGGAGTTTCCTTGCCTTCGCCCATCGTTTTTTTTTTATCGTCCCACGGATGGCGCCAAATGTTGCTACAAAACTTACCACCTAGGGGTGGAGGTCTTGAAGCAGTGCTGGATGAACAAGTTAAGCTGGAACTTCTGGACTTGGGCTTGGAAGAACGGACGGGATCTCCGGGTCTTGAAAGGATGATCTGCAAAACAGGAAACACCGTGAGCCTCGCCACGAGCAGAAGGGGTTTTCTCCTCGTGACCACCCTCCGGCGTGAGAATAAGTATGTGTATAGTGGGAGATAAAAGGTGAGAAAGAAGAGATAAGTAAATTATGATATTGTGAATCTGTGAGTTAAAACATGAATCATCCTTTGAAATCGGCCAGACTATTTATAAGGTATCCATGGTCAAGATGTTTGGACTGAATGTCTATTATAGGTTGTCTGCAGTCAAACATCTTTCCCTGCTTCTGCTAATATGACTGTTATTTCCTCTTTCGTGCTTAGAGAGTTCAGGGTGTGTTTAATTACCTTTGTCTATATAGTTGACCCGTGTTCCTTGTACACAGGTTCTGTTCCTGACATATCTTGTCTTGTTAGCTGACTTCCCTTTTTGTGTTACTGGTTCTTACCTGACCTCTTTCTATCATGGGTTCAGGTTTCCCCATTGGTGTTGTCTTTATAGTTGACTCTTATGCCCAATGGGACTTTATCTTAGTTATTTAGTATTATTTTCTGGTATGAGATTATTTCCCTCGCAACTTCTTTGATATTTTCTAAGTGTTGAGTGGGAGCTGTCGTCCGTTGTCAAACGAGTCCATCTTTCGGTCAGGATCCCTTTGAGCCGCGGCACGGCCTCAGCCGCAGCTGGGGTTGGGTTTTGGCTCCGTCCTTGTTTTTTACTTATAGCCGTCATCTTTAGAAACTCGATTTTCCTGAGGAGGATTCTTAACCGTAGCGCCAGGTTCTCAGCCGTGGCATGCCTTCAGCCGCGGCACACCTTCAGCGATGTACGGGTATGCTTTGATGGTTCGGCACACTCTCAGCCGCGGCAGGCTCTCAGCCGCGGCAGGTGGCTCCATTGGTGGGTCTCAGGTCTGATCGTCTATTCATAAGCTTCTCAGCCGCGGCAGGTGGCCATGATGATGGTCACAGGTCTTGGTGAGCCGCGGCCGGTGGCTCTCAGCCGCGGCAGGTTTGCCATCGTTCATTTGATTGCTTAATCCCCTTCAAGTCCCTAAACCAGAGATCCGGTTCGTTTGTTTCTTATATTGGGTTTTAATATCTTAAACCCCTTAAACCGGAGATCCGGTTCGTTTGGTTCTTACATTGGGTTTTAATATCCTAAACCCCTTAAACCGGAGATCCGGTTCGTTTGGTTCTTACATTGGGTTTTAATAGCCTAAACCCCTTAAACCGGAGATCCGGTTCGTTTAGTTCTTATATAGGGTTTTGATATCTTAAACCCCTTCATGTCCCCCCAGTCCATTATTATGGTGTTCATACCATGATATTGGATTATTTTTCAACCTAAACTTGGCAGGTGACTCGTCTTTCCAGTCGCGGCTGAAAGACTTAGATTATTTTTCAACCTGAACTTGGTCAGGTGACTCGTCTTTCCAGTCGCGGCTGGAAGACTTAGATTATTTTTCAACCTGAACTTGGTCAAGTGACTCGTCTTTCCAGTCGCGGCTAGAAGACTTAGATTATTTTTCAACCTGAACTTGGTCGGGTAACTCGTCTTTCCAGTCGCGGCTGAAAGACTTAGATTATTTTTCAACCTGAACTTGGTCAGGTGACTCGTCTTTCCAGTCGCGGCTGGAAGACTTAGATTATTTTTCAACCTGAACTTGGTCAAGTGACTCGTCTTTCCAGTCGCGGCTAGAAGACTTAGATTATTTTTCAACCTGAACTTGGTCGGGTAACTCGTCTTTCCCTCCAATATCATACACGCAACGCCTCAAAAGAACGCATATATGAATTAATGCCGTCATTAGTAGAAAATAACAGATAATCCAACTTAGAGTAATGTTGATATAGTAAATAAAAAATGTAAGCTAAATTACCTTAAAAGAATCAACCAGTGTACCAGACTTAGCCAATGTGCTTACTGCATTGGCCCAAACCGTTGCAGTAAGAAAAGGCATAATACAATCATAAGTTTAGTGAAATTAAACATGTTTTAGTACTATAGAAAAATGTTGTGATTTTAGCCGATTTACAAAATGAACAATTTCAAGCGTGTCCCCGACCGTTTATCCAAATTGCTTATTTGATTATTTTTCGGTGTAATTTATCACAGTATAAATTTGGTAACTTAATTTCTGTGAACATGTGACTTCTGTTTCTTTGGTGATCATGGAGTCGTTGAAAGAAATGCTTGATTTGTTTGGTTTTAAGCACAGTGTGCATGTTAGACAATATATATGTACTCATGTTCTCATAGGGGAAGGATCATAAGAAAACTCAATGTTCATGAGAAAACAAAAAAACTACTTATTTAAGGTAAAAAAAATCATAACTCAAAAAATAAATCAAAAATTAAAAAATTGCTTCAGAGACCTTGTTTCTCACGTCGTCCTCGTTCAAAAAAAAAGTAGTGGGTTTAGCTTTTGGGTTTAGTTTAGCTATTAGGTTAGGTTTTAGGAGGGGTGGAGTGGGGGGTTGGGTGAGGGGGTAGGTGGGGTGGGGTTAGGTTTTTGGGTGGGGGTGGGGTGGGGGGTTTGGGTTTTTGGGGGTGGATTAGGATTTTTGGTTTAGTTTAGGTTTTTGGAGGGGAGGGGAGGGGTGGGGTGGGGTGGAGGGTTTAGGTTTTTGGGGGGTGGGTGGG
The DNA here is from genome assembly GCA_023525975.1 of Smallanthus sonchifolius. Taxonomy (NCBI): domain Eukaryota; kingdom Viridiplantae; phylum Streptophyta; class Magnoliopsida; order Asterales; family Asteraceae; genus Smallanthus; species Smallanthus sonchifolius. Next base: position 1,636,924 of record JAKNSE010000034.1, on the reverse strand, counting down.
GTGGGTTTAGGTTTTTGGGTGGGGAGGTTTTAGATTTTTGAGGGTGGGTTGGGTTTTTTTGGTGTACTACACATATGTAGTATTTGTTTTTTGGTTTTCTCATGAAAATGAGTTTTCTAGTGAACTCACCCCTGTTCTCATATCATGCTTATCCTAATATATTCTTCTGCTTTAAACAACAATTTTTTACCTCTAAATACCACCTAAACTTAATATATATATATATATAGATATATATGTGTGTGTGTATATATATGGAGTGAAAAATGTACATGTTTTTATGTTTAAATATAAGGATGAAGCCTTCAAGACTAAGAGTGTAAACGAGCCATCGCGAGCTACTCAAGATCGGCTTGCTAAAAACTCGAATTGAGCCGAGCTTAAACGAGCACGAGCCTAAAAATAAGCTTGTTTAATAAACGAGCCCGAGCTTCACTTATCGGGCTCGAGCCAAGATGAAAGAAAACAGGTATAAGTGGCAAAATGAGAGGTTTGGGTAAGGGCCAAAACAGGTTCGTGTGGAACACTTTTTTCATAACAAATTACTGTCAAAGAGAACAGCTATTTTTTCAGTTAGAAATCCCCCAGTCCCCCATTAGCCAATTCATAATCAAATGTCAAAATTTCCACCTCTAAAAAAGGTAACAAGTTTGTAATTTATAAGATTATGTCCTGTGGAAGAACTTAAAAAGTTGTCCAAATGAAGAAAAAACTCGAATAGATTATAATAGCTTCAAATATGCATCTTGAAAAACATGTTTACTTACCAGTTCGACTGATGCTTGCATCCTGTTTTTGTACAGGTTTGGGACCTAATGATGCAAAAGGGGCATGTTTATACAGTTTTTACAAGTTTAAGGACTTGATCACACAAAAACAAGAAGGTATTTGTTACAAATAAGTCTGGATACTTTTTTGTTGTAAATATTCATGTAAATACAAAGTCCGCCAACTTATGTACGAGTTCAACGAAATATATGATTTTAAAAGAGGCAAAATCGGCAAGTCAGACAGGTTTGGTAACAAGGAAAACGGGTTGAGGTAAATAATTTCAACTGTTTGGGTTGGGTTGATACACTTTGTCTAAGATCTCTATTTTTATATAAATAACCGTCAGGATAAACAACATTTATATTGTCTCAAAAATTTCCTAATATGTCTAAGAAAACGATTTAAAAGATTCTACAAATTAAATATACCCTTTGGACCCGTTCGACATATGCAACCCGAATCGACGGATCCAAAGGTACTTTTTAATAACATCGGATGAAAAGTTATTACCTCATTGACAATAAACTTACACGTGTTAGAACATGTGCCAACAGCTGGGATCCCTTCTGGTTTCTCAAATACCACAAATGTTTAACCAGGTGTATCATATGGCAAGGGTTTCCAATCACTTGGTTGCCACTTCAGTATCTACAACAACAGTGACATAAAAATAGACATCCATGATTTAAGAGGAGAGATTTTTTTATTTATTTTAATATATATTTTAGTGGAAAAACCATTCTCTAAATTAAGCTTACATTTCCCGATAACTACTCTTGTATCGTATCACAACTGGAATTCAACATGCTTATCAAATAGATGCTTCACAACATTTACTGCATTTTCTGTTACATTGATAATCAGCCAAGATGGAAGAAATAACAAAACAAGTAGAGAGTTGACTTCCTTCGGTACACAACATGTTTCAAATGGTTATTCTATAAGTTCCTGTATTTTCAAATAAACAAAAGGGGTAACTTTACACAATAGTAACTAAGTTTCTCAAGTGTTTCATTTAAATACCTCAAAGTTTTTTTGTCCCTTTAAAGTCACTCAACTTTCGGTAGGTGTTCCAATCCTATGTAATATTTTTATAAATGTTTAAATTTTTTAAAATTGAATGAGGCAAATGAAACATATATGAATCTTGTTTACTATTTAGCAATTATTTTTTTTTCAATTCGACTTAAATATAACAATTTTGAAAGTTGTTTATTATTCGGTGAATTTTTTTTCTTCACTATTACCTACAATTTTAGATTAATTGGAATATAAATTTCACTTATTGGTAACTAATATTCATATATATTTCATTTGCCTCATTCAATTTTAAAAAAATTAAACATTTATAAAAATATTACATAGGATTGGAACACCTACTGAAAGTTGAGTGACTTTAAAGGGACAAAAAAAACTTTGAGGTATTTAAACGAAACACTTAATAAACTTGGTTACTATTTGGTGAAGTTTCCCATAAAAAAATAATAAAAATGGATAACTGTGGCAAACAAGATCATTAATAAAATCAAAACACTATGAGCGGCCATTTACATATTTGATGAAGTTTCCCAACTCCCCTTCCGTCCTTTTTTTTCTAATCCACCTTTTCTGTTCAAAATTTTCAAATTCCCATTTGTTAGTTAATTAGTATAAAAGTTTTAAATAAAAGATTTAGAAAACTTAAAATGAAAATTAGAGGTGAATAGGTTTGAAAAAATCGAACTCGTTTACCTTTATATCAAATTTCCAAATGCAGACAGTGTAACACCCCAACCCGAGATAGGGCTGACGTGTCACTATTACAGAGTCGGAGACAAAAAGACATATTACATAAATATCCGAAAAGAGTTTACAAAAGCTTTTTAGTCCTAATATTTGTTACAAAACATTAATAACGATCAAAAGCCACGCTGGTAACTACAATGGTTTTTAGCTCTCTTTACACATCCCCTTTTAGCCCTGAAAACCTATTACATAAAAAGAAATGATAAGGAGCAACTGCAAGTGAACGTATAACGGTATGGAGAGAAAAATGATAATCATAATAATGCATTTACAGATACATGACAGATTTTATGAATATATCATGTTATAAAGAAATATCCATCAAGCCCGATACATAATATAAACAGAAACAGGCGGAACAGGGTAGCTACCCCTGAACCAATGTGAGATGGTGTATGGCCATCATACAATCCAACCACCAGAAATAATAATATCCTATAATCGATCCATACGCCTCGAATATGTAACCGGTATTTTTCAGATAAACAGGCGAGACGTCGTGATCTCAGGTCACTGTCACGGATAGTGTCACGTCATTGATGCCGCAATAACGTGCTTGTGGTCACCCCCACAAGTAGGAGCGTGCTCGGGTATTAGAGTACAAAGATAATATATTAACAGTGTTCAGATAAAGTTTCTATCAGGAACATCCGAAAACGAGTACACGCGGAGATAACACTAGCAATAGTGATTTCATCAGGTTCAATGTTTTCCACTTCATCTTCTTGTAAACTTCTACAGCTTTTTCAGACAGCCCGTTATTCTCATAACACGAAATCATTGATGTCCATGACACTACATCTTTCGATCTAATTCCAGTAAAAACCTTTTCAGCTTCTTCACAAGCTCCAATGCTCGAGTAAAACTGAATTAACGAGTTACCAACCGAAACATCTTTTCCACACGCATGTTTCGTGGCATACCCGTGAATCATTTCCCTTAATCTTTCATCACCAACGAATTCACAACCCGATATTACACTAGTCATAGTCATCAAATCCGGAACCAAAGAGCAATCAATCATGTTAAGAAACAACTCCAACCCTTCCAAACACTCCTCATTTTCAAAATACCCCGAAATCATCGCTTTCCCCGATATCGTATCCCTTGCAGGCATTTCATCAAACACTAACCGTGCAGTACATACATCCCCACATTTCACATACATAGTAATCAAAGAATTATTCACATCAATATTCGATTCAAACCCGAACCTCAACACATGAACATGAACCTCCCTGCCCCTGATCAAATCCAGTACAGCCCCACAAGTTCTTAAAACACTAGGAAAAGTATACACATCGGGCCGGATTCCGGCCCATAACATTCGGTTACACAGGGTTCTAATCTCCACTCTGCTTTTTTTTGGGGTACCCAGTCATGATTTCTTCTTCTTCCTGATTTATGCTTTTTTTTTTCTCAGATGAGAGGCCACGTAATTTTAATTCTAATAATTTATTAACTTAAAATGGTTTTTGTTTTAGTATCTAATAGTTTTATTTAATGACATGAATTTATGTGTGTGAAAGTCATATTGATAACCCTGTTTTGTGCTTTACAGGGATTAATTTGGTTATTTGGTTCTATTGATTAGTTTGGTATGGTTATTTAGAATTGATTAGTTTTGTTATAGTTTATTACTAGCCTGAATAAAAGAGGAGGTTTTTTTATTATATAACTTTTGGAAAAGGGCCCCAGACTTTTAGTTCGTTTGGGGCCACCAAATATGTTGAGCCACTCCTGGGTATGGGAATGATTGGATATAGGTAAACCATAACTATATTTCAAATGATAGAGAGTCTCCTTTTAGAAGGACCTTCGGTTTAAAAAACTCTATCTGCACATGAAAAGAATATTAGAACCGTAGATATAGATATCATCAGCACATGGTAAAAGAAAGACAAAAAATCTAATTGAATAGTATCAATAAGCTATGAATAAAAATGAATGATGGAAAAAAAGTGCACATACTACATGTAACATCATAATACACGAAGCCAAAAAGGTAACATTCGTATACCACCCCACCACCAGACAAGACGGAAACTAAACCCCTAATAAAAAGGTTAGACAAAATTTTACACTCCCCCTATAAAAAACAACCAAAGCGGTAAAATCTCCCCACTAACAAAAAAGGTACCCTCCCCTAAAAGTCCTTAACTTTAATCATATGTTTCCACGAGGTCCTATCCTCATCCATGTACTCGGAGAGATCTAAGTCCAGTAAATCCTACTTAATCCGCTCATGCCAAGCTAGTTTGGGTATGTCTCTACCCCTCTTCCCCTCTACAGTGAGGGTTTTCACTGATATAACCGGTTTCACCATCTTTCTCCTTCACATGCCCAAGCCGTCACAATCTCTCCTAGCTTAACTTATCCGCAAACCTCATTTATTTAAAAGTTAAACAAATATATATATAATTAATTTAAATTAAAATATGAAACTATTTTATTTTTTTTCTAAATTTACTATGTTAATAAAATATAGACTTGAATAAACAAATTAAAGACGGGAGAAATAAATTAACAAGAAGGAAAAACTAAAAAAAGATTTCGACATTAAGATCAAACAACCGATATATAATTAATTTAAATTAAAATATGAAATTATTTTATTTTTTTTCTAAATTTACAATGTTAATAAAATATAGACTTGAATAAACGAAATAAAGACCCGAGAAGTAAATGAACAATAAAGAAAAACTAAAAAAAGATTTCGACAATAAGATCAAACAACCGATTCGTTCAACCGTTGACACTATAACCAGCCGGCAACCGATTCGGTTCAAGCGATCAACACTGTAACTAGCCACCCAAATGAATGCAGTCAAGAGCACTCAGCCGGACTGATTGTATAGACGCTTCACAATCCAATCCGCCGTACTTTTATCGAAAGATCGCTTAAAAGTGTCATGTAAAATATACAACCAAATTTTTGTTATCTTTAGAAAAACTATTATTAGTAGTTTTTTTTGGGGTGTTTGGGATTACTTATTAACCCCAAAAGTTTTTTTTTTGTCAAAAAGACTTATTAACTTATTACTTTTTGAAAATAAGTTTTTAAAAAAAAGTGTTTTGATTAACTTATGTGGCGGAGAAAGTCAGTAAGTCAATAAGTTGTTTTTTATAAAGTGTTTAGCTTGACTTATTAATGGAAAATGACTTATTAATGGAAAATTACTTCCTAAAAGTAATAAGGAGAAATAAAAAGTTAAAAATTATAACTTGTTCAAAACAACTTATTATCCTCTAAAAGTTATTTTGAAAAGTCTTTTTACCATACACAAACACACTTATAACTTATAGACTTATTAGAAAACCCCCCTTCAACTTGCTTGTTCTACCTCTATAAACAATTCATCTTTAGCATATATTATTTTTCTCTAATTTACCTGTATGTCCATCGTCAAATTAACAACCCAAAGCATGAGATAAAGAACTCAAAAATCACGTATCTTTGTTATCACACATGCATCTTTTAAGGCATAATGGGTCGGGTCGTTACCTTCAAAACTTCAATACGATAACAAATGATTAGCCAAATGTATAAAACTACAAAGGAAATTATTTATTAAAATCTATAACCACCACCAAAAGCTTTCTGCTTTAGTAGCTAATGGAAACACTGAACAGGACAACAATGCACAACCTATGACTCTTCTTTTGTAAGGTCTCGTATCCGAGCACGCAACGCTTCCTCTCGTGCACGCTTGGCGGCAAGAGCTTCCTCGTCAAGAACTTGGATGGGCAACCATTCGGGCCATTTGAACCGACTCTTGTTCTTCTCATCACCAGCTACTACTGACTCGTACATGTTCTTGAAAACGGGTCTTAATTTGATAGCAGCAAAATCAACCCCAGTTCCCACAATGGCGATCCCAATGGAGTAACGGATTGCACCAGCAGGACCACCTGATAATGACATTTGAAGACAATTGTGTTCATTGGCTAATAATGAATCAAGTGTCTGTTGAAACTTTGTGTTTTTAACATATATCTCAACAAATATATTTATCAATCTTATGCATTTTAACCATATCAATCATATCATTCCCATCCGACTCGATACACTTTTTGTCCAAGATTTTTAGTTTTTGATGAATAGTCAATAGGTAGGCTGGAAATTGTGATTAAAAACTGCAACTATTTCTATAACGTAGATAATATGAATCCTGGCTACGACCATAGATGCAAACAATTCCTGAATCCTTGGTTTAAAAAGCGCGAAGCGTTCTGAGGCATTTAGGTCCCGAAATCCGGGACGCGACGCGACGGATTCGTGTACACGAGGCTTTGCTCTATGTACATAAAAGCAAATAAGCTTTATATACAACCAAAAGATGCATCTCTCTCATCTCTTTTACATATCATTTTAGCCATTTCCACATATCAGCCTCCTCCATACCCTATATTTGACCAATTTTGACCCACATGTACATGAGGCGATGCCTCAATGCCCTAAGACGTTTTATCGATCGCCTCGCATCTCAAGCGCGCTTTTTAAAACCAAAGAATGAATCATGTAATTAATGGGTTTCATCTTTTGTTTACTGCAAATACTTATTGTTTGTGTGATTATGCATCCTAACCAATTATTTATTCGATTCAAATTAAGATGGGGGAACTCAACAACTAGCAATGGGAACGAAGTCAAGATTTCAATCAGGAAATTTCATCATATGAAGTACTCCCTTGGGGTCCAAAATGTTAAGAATGCAATAACTATTACTTTTAAACAGTAACTGTTATATTCTTATTCCATTCTTAATCTTGTAAGTTATGAGACTGTTAAACTTTATGATGTAGAAACAGAATAATAGCAAACAGACAGAAGTAAAAGTATTACTATTATGTGCATAATCATAAACTAGCCTAAACAGCCAACATTCTGAATAAGAAGCAGAACGATCTTAATGTGGCCAACATATTGTTGATGACGGTTTGCTTTAGTTTTTCTCTATGGTTCTTATATTTTTAATCTTACTAGATTTAGATATTTTAGAAAAGAGGGACCAATGGGTCCATGATGTCTAGAATTGTTGCAATTAAAATTCAAGCAAAATACCAAAAATCACGAAGGACCAACACTGAGATTTACATAGCTCACCTAATAGTGGCAATAACAAATAAGCACTCACTATATAGAGAAAATAATAGTAAATATGCTGAAGAAATAATCGGTGTTTGTTACCCTAAAACACATGGAGCATTAGTAACTAACCTTGTAATCTGCCTAGAATAGAACCAGTGCCAAATCCAGCAATTGCTGAGTCAAACAGATTATCAGGCTCAGAATGTCTGCTAAGTCTTACAAACTCTCGAGCACCTGGCATCAAAGGAAACAGAAACACATAAGAAACTCAAGGCTCCATTTCTTTACATCATTTCATCATTCCACTTGCACAAAGTAAATGGGACCCACAATCACATTTAACCTTCTTCTCACATTGTATAAACAGGAGTACAGGACTCACAAAGCAGAATGTTAAAAGGGGAAAACAAATGGTACTAATTTCTCTTATAAGCAGTGTCATCAAATCTAGACATGTCTTCTTCAATCAATTTTGTTATACATAGTCTTACTACAAAATGCATCCACAACAACTTGTACGATACCAAAAGACATATACAAACATTCATGGCTTGGTTTTAAAAAGCATGAGATGCTCCAAGGTGTTTAGGTCCTGAAAGCTGAGGCGGGAGCTTCACACACGCGATGCGCTGCTCTATGACAACCAAATAAGTTTTATGTACAACCAAAAGCTACATCTCTTTTACATATTAGCCTTTTAATCAAGTAAACCATTAATAATCTCTTTATCCTTTTGGTCATTTTCATATATCATCCTCCAAACCCTATATTTGACCAATTTTGACCCGCATGTGAGGCGTTTTTCCAATCGCCCCGCGCTCGTAGGGCATGCTTTTTAAAACAAAGATTCAAGCCGCGGACTACCGGAAGGGGGATGAATCGGTAGAGCAAAGACATGAGGCCGGTGGCGCCGAGGAAGAGGAGGACGGAGGCGGTGCCGATTCCGGCGGCGGCGATTTGAGAGAGTGTGAGGAGTGGAGATTCTGAGATGGCGACAGAGGCGATGGATTTCATAGGTTGGACGGGCATCGGGATGCCGAATAGAAGACCGGTGACGATGTTGTATAAGGCGGTGAAGATGAGAGTGGTGCCGAGATCTAGTTTTGAAACTAGGGTTAGGGCTAAGACGATTGGGATGTAGGTTCCGAGGTCGCCTACTGAGCCGCCGAGTTCTGACCAGAAGGTGGTTTTGTGGAGGCGGAGGGAGGAGATGGCGTTGGATGGGATTTGGCGCCACCACTGAGGGCGGTGGCCGAGGAGTGGTGTGGTGGTGGGATATTCTTCATCCATATTTGCCGGTGACAGTTAGGTACTACGCCGGGGAAGTGTTTGTACATTTGTACTAGTATTTCCCAGTTATATTAAAGCTCACAAAATTGATCCTTGGAATATTCCCTAAATAACGATTTAGCACCTTTAGTTTGGAAATTACAATTGTGATCGTGTAGTTCTTGTATTTAATTTTAACCATTATAATTCGTAAGATCATGAACTTTTTGCTACGATTTAGTGTATTTTTTACCTAACCCGAATCAACTTGACCCGTTTTTTGCATGACTGATGAAAGTCATGGATCTATCACAACCTATTTTATAAATTGATTAAGTACATTATTAGTTCTTTATATAAGTTTCTTCTAATTTCCATATCAAATAAAAATTGATCGTACAAACTCAAAAAATGGTAAAAGAGCCTTGGATTTTTGTTTGCCTTGGCCCCCGAAAAGATTGAGTTGTCCTTGGTTTGACTTTTTAATGTTGCCGGTATGGTAGTTGAAGCAAATAGAAAAAATTTATTTCCAGAACTCTTCGGTTAAAATTTATCATTCTAAACAATCCTTATTAATTTCTAGCAGTTTATAAAATTAAATAATTAGTTAAATACGGTTAAATGTAGTCACTTAAACTTATATATAGCTACGACACAAAACTTAGAACTATGTTTATTTTATTTCATGCAGTTTAATTTTGTTTTATCTTGAATAGCTAAAAACTAAATAAAACAAAATCAGTGAATAAAATACTTAGAACTAATTATTATATATTTGTAACTTTAAGTCTTACTAATCATTTTAAATGCACATCTAAACACCTTTAATTACATTTATGTAATCCTTTATGCTACAAGGAGGGTGCTACAAAACAAAAAGGTTGAACTTTATGAAAGAAAACCTTAGTTTTGGCATTGACAAGGAGTGAAGTGTAGAACCAACGATATTTGATGGGGTTGTTTTGCTTGGATATGAAAAGATGAAGGGGTGGAATAGAAAGTATAGATAAATGAATACATAAACAGCTCTTGGATTGCACAAGAGACGGGTTGCCGTTGGGAGTTGGGACTAGTGGTGCACAAATCGGTTTTTTAACCCAAACCGATTCAACTCGACTCGAACCGGTTTAGTCAACGAAAAATCAAAACCGGTTTGGACCCAAATCGGTTCGGGTTAAAGCGGTTTTAGTAATGGGAAATGTCAAACCGATCAAACCGGTTAGATTGGTTTTAAACCGGTTTGCCCTTTAAACCGTTTTTTATTAAAAAAAAAATCTTATAAATTTTAAATTTTTAATATTAAATCCAAAAAAAAATATAGCAACATTAATACTTAAAGTTCAACGTTTATTAATATTTGGAAAGTTCGGAAATTAAAAAACATGACAAGATAAATTTATAAAATTGTAAAACATTACAAAAATATAATAAATATAAAACATTAAGTTCAACGTTTTATTTTTTGGAATATTGATTGATTATTCTTGCGCGTTGTCTTCGGAACTAGAGTTTCGTAGCCTTGCATCTTCGGCTAGTTCTTCATCGATGACTGGTTCGGATATTCCAAGATCAACCTCGTTGTTGTGTATGGTTTCTTCGGCTTGAATTTCGTCTTCGAGAGAAGTTTGGTCTTGTATCCTATCCATCGCATCCAAATGGTCCTTCAAGCAAATGCACATTTCCATCGCTACGGGTATGAGTCTAGTCCTTCGTATCGATAATACCCTGCCACTAAAAGAAAACGCAGATTCTGAAGCTACCGTGGAAGCTTGGACGGTTAGTACATCACGGGCCATGGCGGAAAGAATCGGAAACGAAGCTTCGTTTTTTTTCCACCATGCCAAAATATCAAAATCCTCAAAAACGGTAAGAGGCATAAACGCTAAAAAGTTTGTGCCAATATACCTTCCGAGTTCGCTACTCGGGGTGGTACCTCGAGCCCGTTTACTAAATTCATTTAACATTTCGTTATATAAATTCAAATTAACATCTCTCGAGCTACCACTTGATAATGTACCCATTGTTTCATGTGGAGTCGGAGTTGTACCATATTTATGTAAATAAACATCAAATAAATCTTGTAAACATTTGTTAAAATGTGTTTTTGTAACTTGTGCAAAATGGATGTCTTCACAATACAAATTGAAAGCGTAAGTAATTCTATCAATCAAAGTTTCAACCCCGTAAACATTTATGGTAGGGTTTAACGCGGCGGCGCAAGTTATAACGGGAGGCATTTCTTTAAAATATTTCACTAATTTTTCTTTCATCGGTTCAATTATTTTTGTAAAAAGAGTGCTTTTATTTTCAAGTTCATACAACTTGTTAGCCATTAAATATATTTGTTTTAGTGTTAATGGAGTTGTGGGATAATAAACACCGGATAAAAAAGTGGTGGCGGTTTTAAAAACTTTAAGCAATTCGGTTACGTCTTTTAAAATGTCCCAATTTGTAGAAGGAAACTTTAGAATTTTACGACGAGGTTTTGAGGCAAGCATATCATGAAATAGTTTTAAAGTTTCTCTTTGTCGTAAAGCGCTATAAAACATAGTATAAGTCGAGTTCCATCTTTTCTCGACGTCCCAATTCGGACCTAAGCAAAGATTATTCGTATCACGACAAAATTTAATATAATCATGGTATCTTTTTTTATTACTAAAAATATCTTTAAGCATTTGTCGAAAAGTATATGTTAAGTTTGAAACCTCTTCAATTGCAAGCCCGACTTGCACCGCAAAGTTAATGATGTGTGCGACACATCGACTATGGAAAAAAACGCCGTTACAAACCGGTTTATATTTCATTTTTAGTTTTTGAATCGCATTTGTATTATTAGATGCATTATCAAAAGACATTGAAAAAAGTTTATTTTGTAATTTAAATTCATTAATAACACCATCCAATATATAAAATAAATTTTCGCCGGTGTGTGGATATTCAAACAAGTCAAAAGCGATTGTACGCTTCATCATTTGCCACATATTGGGATCAACCCAATGCGCGGTAACGCAAAGGTACGAATCGGGTATACCATGTGGAGCCGACCAAACATCGGTGGTTAAGTTTACACCGGTTTGTAAATTTTCAAAACTCAAAATTAATTCTTTTTTTGCTTTTTTCCACATTTTTATACAATCTCGTTTAAGGGTTGTGCGACTTACTTAATGATAACGTGGTTGGAGTGTCTCTTGAATCATCCTTGTCAAGCGCGGATTGTCAAAGTGGTTGAACGGTAATCCTTCTTGAATCACTAACCTCGCCATTCGATCTCGAACAGTATTTGGATCAAAGTTCCAAATTCCTCCTTTGCTTGTCATGGAGGCTTGACCTTCACTTGTAATTCCCTTCAATGACGGGCAAGATTTTTCCATATGCATTTTCAAACTAGTGTTTGAATCTTTCTCCAAAAACGCACCACACATCTTGCACCGAACATGTTCCTTCCCGTTTGATAACAAACATAGATCGTAATTGCACTAAATTGCCGGATTTCTCGTTGTTACTCGAATTTCCACAACGGTAACTTCGTTTGAGGAACCACCAACACCAAAACTTGCCATGTTTTTTTTTTAGAGTTTAGAGAGTGTTTTTGACGGGTTTAAAGAGCGGTTTTAGAGATTAGAGAGTGTAAAGAGAGGTGTGATCAACCCTAAACACCCCCCACCTATTTATAGTGTTTTAAGCGTGCAAATGGAGACAAAAAAACGGCTATAATCGACCCCAACGGCCATATAGCTGTTCCCCAACGGCTCTTTTTTTTGCCCATCTCGAAAACCGGTTTAAACCGGTTTGTTTGAACCGGTCACTAACCCGATCTCATCCAGAAAGCATCAAACCGGTTTCAAACCGGCGGTTTTTGGGTAACCCGAACCGGTTTGGTCCAAACCGGTTTAACCCAAACCGGTTTGCCGGTTTGGACCGGGTTAAAAAAAAAACCGGTTTTTTTGTGCACCACTAGTTGGGACCATGGATCTTGGGAAAGCAGCGGTTTGGTTGGGTTGACTCATCTGGACATCTTTTAAATTATTGAGAGCAACAAGGGCATAACTGTAAATTGGGTGTTCTTAAATTCCATCATATTACATTCTTCTTCATCCTTTTATCTTTTATGTGGTTATGTCATATCGTGTATTAAATCAATACGTAAATTAACATTCTGATGTTTACATGAGACCAAATAACGTGTAATAATAAAATGACTGCAAACAACGTATTATTAAAATAAATTTATTTATTTATTTATTTATTTTTTAAGTTACAAAAGAAGTTTTATGTTCAAGGATGAATATGATGTTGAATTTTTACTCGTTTGATCCTAATGTTGTCAAGATCGATATCTCATTCAAAAACGTTTTATGTTTTCATGATTCACATCAAGGTTCTAGAAAATGTTTAATGAGTCTATGAGAACCATGTTAAATAACAGCACAACATATCATTCTTATGATCATTGATGTATTTATTTAATATTATAATGCAGATATAGATACTAAAATGTTTGACTTGTGATGTATGTTCAAGGTATATTTTCTCAAATGCCGTGTATCCTTGTCAGTTGTCATATACGTATGCTATATTTTCATGTTAAAGTTATGTTATGGATTACGTTAATGACATTTTTATGATTTACGAAAACTGAAACTCGCATAACAAAGTTGACTTTTAGTATGCACATCATGCTAAGGTGTGGATACTTTGCAAGACCTATACGGGCACGAATAGCATGTATGTGAAGACTACCCGGCTTGAAGACAGGCATCAAGTTTACTTGTTTTGTTTAGAGGTGGCTCAGTGCGCGTGTGCGACATGTGCGATCGTGCGGGGCATATAATTTTGATGGTTTCGCACGGAGCATGTAATTTCGAGGGGCCTAGATTTTTTAAAATTTATGTGTGTGTGTGTGTGTGTGTATATATATCTAAAATTATACTTTATAAAAAAAACTATAAAAGTTTAAACCCATTAAAATTCAAATTTGATTTTGCCCAAATTTAATTTAAATACAATGTTTTTTTGAACTAATATAAAGTCCTTTTTGAACTTTACATGGAGTTAAAATCAATTAACTTATCATTACCTAACTAATATAAATTCAAATTTGTTGTATTCGTCATGAAAATGCGTTGAAGAATGAGAAAGGATCAGATATCGATGCTAATGAACATTACATTGAGTTAAAATCAATTGATTCATCATTACGTAGTGAAATTACTAGCCCTATTGATGCTTTGAAATTTTTGAAGACCCCACACGATTATTTTCCTAATGCATCGATTGCGTACAGAGTTTTATTGACAATTCCAGTAACTGTGGCATCTGCAGAAAGAAACTTTTCAGAGTTGAAGTTGTTGAAGTCTTATTTACGATCTAAAATGGTCTAAGAAAGACTAAATGGGTTAGCAATACTAGCTATTGAGCACGAGATGTTACAAAGTTTGGATTATGACGAGTTGATCAACAATTTTGCTTCGAGGAATGCTCAGAGAGCCTCCCGATTAATTTAGGTATATGTTTTTCTACAATATTTTTATTTTGTTTATCTTTTTATTACATTTATTTCTATATAATCGGATTTTTTTATATGATTAAATTTTTTTTAAATATAAGTTCATATTATATGGGCATTTCTCTGTAGTCGTGGTGGGCATTTGAAATCTCGGAGACGCCTCTGGTTTTGTTACAAGTTGTTATGTTTATTTTAAGGATTGGTACCTGACTCGAAAGACATGTCATACAAGGCCTGATATTTCTTATTTTGTCTAGTTTCTTATTCAATTTATGCATAAATGATGTGCACAAAGTAGTTTGAATTAAATGACTCAAAACAAGCTAAATAAAACACTAAGTAATACTCTAGACTCTCTAAACAACTAAACTACCGACAGGCAAGTGAACCTATCGAATGTAGTAAAGCCTAAGTAAGTCCGGATATCGAACCCAAAAGACCTCTACAGAAAACACTAACTAGAAACTGAAAGACTTATCCATACAAAATTGCTTAAATAAAATAATAATAAAGAAGGGGGTTTTTGCTAATAAAAACTAAGAATGACTTAAAAGAAGGACTAAAGAGAAGACTACGAATGCAAACGAATGTTGAAACGAGAACCAGACGGAGAAAGAACACTACCTAGGCTCAAATCCTACATATGCTTGACAAAGGTTCTATCGATAAGGGAACTGACGTGATACCGGGATCTTAAAATACTAAACTCAAAGGAAACCTAGAGCACCCTCGACCCTTCTCAAGGATTGTCAACCAAGAAACCTAAAAGCCGTTAAACCACCGGTTGGATGGATTTCCCTCACAGGTTCTCCAATTTACTCAAGAAGTATCCGCTAGACAATCTACCTCACAGCGCGAAAGTCTCAATACACCTATGTGCAAGGGATAACTAGGATTTTCCTATTGGATTCGGTAAACACAGATATAAGACAAACTAGCAAGATCTTCTCACAAAGCCTCTAAACTAGCAATCTAACACCCTAGACAAACCGACAATCTCTCACCTCACAGCTATCGAGATTGGTTGCACATCTAAACTATCTATATCAAGAAGATTACCCTATGGTGAACTCGTACGCATTTAACCATCCATTAATCAAAGACACACAGTAATTGATCTAGCATGCACCTATTACATGAAAGACATTCACCAAGGCACACGAGGAGTAAATCATCAATCCATAAACAATCATAGACACACATAAAACATCTAATAATCCAAACCAAGTTTGTTACATCATGAGTTCATCACATGCAAATCATCCAAAACCGAATAAAACCTAATGTCAAACATATGTATTCATCAACACCTAGGTAGTTCTAAGAGTTTAGCCAAAAATACTCATAAACACAGTATTTATCATCAAACTAATCATCCAAGAACACATGACAAGTTGAAATAAAGCAAAGAACGCAAAACCGAATGATTAACACCCGAGGAAATCGATCCCAGTGATCCCTAGCTTCAATCCTTGCTTTGTATCCTTTGAAATCGCCTTTTTTCGTCTCTCTTTTCACCTGCAGCCGCTCCTCGATCCCCTCTGTCTCCCTAGGGTTTCTAAATTTTTGGTTTTAAAACAATTTCTGCGAAAAACCACCCGTCGTGTAGCGCGACAGGATCTTGAACACTCCTCGCGTAGCGCGAGGACCCCAGAAAAGACAAAACATTCGGGCAATCATTAAAAGGGCAATTCTGACATTTTGCATTCCTCGCGTAGCGCGACGAAATTCCAAAACCTGTCGCGCTACGCCACAGGGGTAAAAATCCAGAAAGTTTCTTTTTTCATCCAAAGCCCTCTCGCACGTTCCGGAAACTCGTTCTTCTTCGGTTTCAATCATATCCGCTTCCTTTGTGACCTAACAACCATAAGATATAGAAATATTAAGTACAAGCAGTTATAGAAGAAAACCGAAGCAAAACAAACACAAAGTGATAATGAAATTGACAGTAAAATGCATGTATTTTGCAATACATCAATAAACCTACCAACTCACATTTACAAATTACCTTGAGGCTATTAAGGTATTTAAATAAATCTACTAGAAAATGAATTGTGTTTAGTAAAGGTGGGTTTGTTAATTTGAAAGGCTTTGTTAACTCTAACTGGGGAAAGTGTGTTGAGTCTAGGCATTCACTAACTGGTTTTTGTGTGTTTCCTGGAAGATCTTTGGTGTCATGGAAAAGCAAGAAACAAGCAACAGTGTCGAGATCAACATCATAATCTGAATATCGAGAAATACGTGTTGCGACTTATGAGGTAATGTGGTTAATAAACTTGTTGAGTGAGATTAAAATATCTGTTAAATTACCAATAAATTTGTTATGTGATAATAATGCAGTAATGTCAATTGCTGCTAATCTTGTCTTTCATGATAGGACTAAGCATTTTGAAATAGACTTAATTTTCTTACGTGAAAAAGTTTCAAATGACTGTATTAAGATGGTAAATGTTGAGTATGATAATCATTTAGCCGATATGTTAACAAAGCGACTGCTAGTTAAACATCATGAATATACGTGTGATCAGTTTAATATGTTTGATGTTTTAGTAATCAAATTGAGCGGGTTCTTGAAACTAACTAAATATTTCAATATGTTACCAAATGAGTTTAATGTTTATATATTTTATTTGAGCCTAATGAGTTGGTTTTTTATGTCTTGTATGGGTTTAAATGCTGTTGGATTTTATTCTGGACTAAATTGAGAATGGGCTTGTTGTATGGGCTTTGGAGCTGGATGGACTTTTGAGAGGTTCAAGACTAAATTTGCAGATTACAACTTGGAGGAGTCATGCGAGTTGTGAATTTTTTTTGGATAGTCTTGTTTCTGTTTTTGGAGCTTATATAAGAACATATTAGGGTTGAGTGTCATTTTTGTAAGCTCAACCATTTCACACACACACACACTCGTTTGAGTCAGATTTAGGGTAATATAAATGTATAAAAGATAATATAAAATTTGAGTTCTAATTATTACTTAATTAAGGAAACAAAGAATTTTATTTTTTGTTTTATAAATTATTTTAAATTACCTTTTTATATATTATTGTATTTTTATTTTTATATTAAACAACCCCATGTAATACATGGGTATATAACCTAGTGTAATATAAATGTATACTCTATAATAAATAATGGTTTTGGTGAAACAAGTTTTCCCTCCTCTCTATCCTATTATTTGCACAAGTTTTTTAATTGTTTCTTAATGATTTTTTGTTTTTCGCTTCTCTCTACTATTAAATAATAATTATTTCTATAATTGTTTATATAAAAGCTTTTTATTTTAAAAAATATAGGTTTGTTCATAAAACATTTTTAAAAATTAAACATTTATTTCATTATTTTTATAAAACTTTTTTAAAAAGTAACTATATGACGCTTTTGAAATTTGCATTAAAAAACTATATAATATTTCATAAATATGTAATACATTTATTAAATATGTGTAATACACGGGGTTTCTAACCTAGTTTATATATATATAGTATGAGTTTAGACTAGAAGAGGGAAAAAGTGTAGATAGTGTAGAAGGAATCTCAGGCACAAGATATTTGTGTTTTGTGGCTGAGATTCACACGGTGGTATTTTGGTAAATAAATGAAACTTAGAATCAATATGAAAGAGATCAGGAGGGTAGAATGATAAGATTCAACCAAAAAGCCTCACATGAAAGTCACATGCAACTTCTCTCCTAATTTTTAAGCGTTTATAATTTTTTTATACGTTATTATTATTTTCTTTTAAATTCACCATAAAATCAAGCGTTTTTTATCTTTAATATGAGTATGATATTGCTATGTTTTGTTTAGAAAAAAAAACATATTTTTTTTAAAACTATGGTGTTTTACTTGAACACCATGAGTTTAAAGTATGGTGTTTTTCTGGTTATGGTGTTTTTCACATATTGGTCAATTTTCACATGATGTTTTAGTTTTATTGTCATTGTGTTTTCAAGTAAGTGTTTTTCAAAATAGTGTTTTTATAGATATGGTGTTTTATACATTTGGGGTTCATTTTAACATGACGTTTTAGTTTTTTGGTTATAGTGTTTTCAACTTGAGCTTCAACTTTCAACATAGTGTTTAAGATTTTTGATCATGGTGTTTTACTCCATAACTTTAAACTCATGGTGTTCAGGTAAAACATCATACCTTTAAACACATTGTGTTCAAGTAAAACACCATAACTTTAAACACATTGTGTTCAAGTAAAACACTATACTTTAAACCCATGATATTGACGTAAAACACCATACTTTATGAGCCACTTTATAAATAATAAAACAGTAATCATACCTGTCTATATAAATTCATTTAAAAAGTGAAACACTAAATTGAAAATGGTGTTTTAGTTTTATTTGTCATGGTGCTTTTCAACATAGTGTTTTTCTGGATATGGTGTTTTACACATGCGGGGTCCATTTTAACATGACGTTTTAGTTTTTTTGGTTGTGGTGTTTTCAACTTGAGCGTCAACTTTCAACATGTTGTTTTAAATTTTTTGGTTATGGTCCATTTTAAATCGTTTTTATTTAAATAAAATTAAAGTGTGTTTTTTTTTACATGATGTTTTAGATTTATGGTGTTTTTTAACATGATGTTTTATATTTTATATTTATGGTGGTTTATGGTGTTTTACCTTGTTTTATGGTGTTTTTATCATAGTGTTTTAGATTTGTGGTGGTTTTTTTAGCATGATGATTTATATTTTAAATCGTTTTTCAACATAAAGTGTTTCTCATCATGGTGTTTTACACATGGGGGCCATTTTTAACATGACGTTTTAGCTTTTTAGGTCATGGTGTTTTCAACATTACGATTAGTTTTTTTTTATTATTATATATATATACATATACTTTTAATTGTTTTTATTTATATAACATTAAAATAGGGTTTTTTAATATGGTGTTTTAGATTTATCGTGTTTTAGAGCTATGATGTTTTTAACGGAGTGTTTTTCAACATGGTGTTTTCTTGGTCATGGTGTTTTACACCTGGGGCCAATTTCAACATGACGTTTTAGCTTTTTTGGTTATGGTGTTTTCACAATAACAAATTTCAATATGATGTTTGTGGTCATCGTGTTTTAGTTTCTTTTTTTTTGTCATTGTGTTTTACAGTTGTGACGTATATTTTATGTTGAACTAGACGTTTTAAAAAAAAGGTAAAACACCATAAACACAAAAATGACAAAACACCATGTATATGGAAGTTAAAGTATAAAACACAATGAAAAACTAATCGTCGATTGAAATTTTACGCCAAAAGTGTAAAACACCATGACAAAACAAAAACGTCATAAACATAAATATCATAAAATACATGAATATGGATGTTAAAATATAAAACACCATGTGTAAAATAATGATATATAACACCATGACAAAACAAAACGCCATAAACATAAATATCATAAAATACATGTATATGGTGTTTTGACGTATTTTATGTTTATGGTGTTTTGCTTCAGTCATGGTGTTTTACACTATTAGCTTAAAATTTCAACACCATAAATATAAACTTGGTTAAGGCAGTGTTCGAATTAAAATGAGTTTTTTTTAACATGATGTTTTACATCTATGGTGTTTTTAACTGTGTATTTTTCAACATTAAGTTTTATAGTCATGGTATTTTTCACCTGGGGGCCAATTTGAACATGACATTTTAACTTTTTTGGTCATGGTGTTTTCACAAAGACAAATTTTAACATGGTTTTTTTTTACTTTATTGGTCGTGGTGTTTTGACGTGTTTATGTTTATGGCGTTTTTGCTTCTGTCATGGTGTTTTACACTTTTAGCTAAAAATTTCAATACCATAAACATAAACTTGGTTAAAGTTGTGTTCGAATTAAAGTAAGTTTTCAACATGGTGTTTTACATCTATGGTGTTTTCAACTGGGTGTTTTTCAACATTGAGTTTTTCTAGTCAATGTGATTTTAAACATGGAGTTTTTTGGGTCATGGTGTTTTACATTTAGGTGCCAATTTAAATATAACGTTTTAGTTTTTTTTGGTCATGTCGTTTTCACAATGACAAATTTCAACATGGTCTTGTTTTGGCTTTATTAGTCATGTTGCTTTGACGTGTTTATTTTTATGGCGTTTTGCTTCTGTCATGGTGTTTTACACTTTAGCTTAAATTTTTAACACCATAAACATAAAACTCTATAAAACACCATAAAAGCTCTCAATTTCAAACAAAGCATGGTTGGTATTTTTTTTTTTGAATTATAACAATACCATACTCGTTAGAAAGATAAAAAAGGCTCAATTTCATGGTGAATTTTTTTAAAAAAAATAATGACGCATAAAAAAGTTATGAACGTTTAAAAAATGAGGGGGAATGGCATGTGACTTGCATGTGCATTGCTGATTCAAGGGATGTGTTTTGA
This sequence comes from Smallanthus sonchifolius, assembly GCA_023525975.1. Classification (NCBI taxonomy): domain Eukaryota; kingdom Viridiplantae; phylum Streptophyta; class Magnoliopsida; order Asterales; family Asteraceae; genus Smallanthus; species Smallanthus sonchifolius. The sequence goes on along the minus strand of JAKNSE010000034.1, from coordinate 1,616,110 downwards.
CTCAATTGTCATTTCCCTCTTTTTTACTTTTTGGATACGTGTCATGCTCAGAATTCTACCTACACTTTCTATGATTTTGTCCCTTTGTAACCTACACGGACACACCATTGCCTAGACGCCTAAAGATAGGGTTAACAAAATATTTGTAATCGACAAAAGCATAGACATGTGGGATTTTTATGTAGACCTACAAAACTCTTCTTAGGCCTACACATTTTTATGACTAGGTTAAAATGAAATAAAATTAAAAATTGATTTATCGTCTTTTGTTCGACTGAGCCAAGCCTCGAGTTTGGTTGTCGGTTTGAGTTGGAAAATTTCATACATAACCCAACTAAAATACATACGTGTATATGTATCTAAAGCATTGAACGTCGCATGTTACAACATTTTAATATTTACAATTTTTAACTCGTACTATATTCAGATATATAATAATAGTTATGATAATAATAATACTTTTATAATCATATTTAACATGATAATTGTTAAGAGCAAGTGTTAATATATCGACTTGTCCTAATAAACTATCTATTTTTTTTTACTCCAACCACGACCAACAAAACTTAGATGTCATACTCCATAGCAAAGCTCTTGCTCAAATTTCAGTTCGTTAACTGTAAATGAGTCGAGCCGGGTTGAGTTTTTAACTCAAGGTTGTATCCCGAAAAGAAGCTGGCTATGCTCAGTGGCGAAACTTGAAGAAAAACGCAAGGTGCCGGGATTTTTTTTCCTATCAAGGGGGCGGAGCTATAAAATTTTCGGCCAAACACGTATAAATTATCACTGTTGAGCGAAAAATCGGCCGAATATATATAAGTTAACACTACTGACCGAAAAATTGGGTGGGGGGCCCTCACTAAGACTCGCCCATGGCTATGCTCGACTCGCTCGTTAAGCAGCCCTAATATCATATGTTTTTACTGTTGTTTTTTTATAATTGATTAACGACGATAGATGTTTAATTATTTGAACGTCTACCACGGTACCACCATAAGTCACCATCATTACCACCACTATTTTCCACCAATGACTTGTCAAGATCATCCCGACAAAATATATTTTAGCAACATTTGAGTGACAATATTCGTTGAAATATCAAGGGGAAAATGCTAAATTAAAATTGTATATATAATCATTAAAAAGTATACAAATTATTGTTATTTATATAATACAAATGTGAAGACCAAAAGTAATCTAACACGTCTTAGGATGTTGATTGTCTCCAAGGTTTCGGAGTCTTGCTTCTTCCTTGTTTCCCCTTAACCGGAGTTTGCTTCCCGATACTACCCGGATCGTAACCTTTTCCTTCACCTCTCTCGTTCGCCACTTCAACGCTCACAGCCCCGAGATTCGTTGACGTGGCCATCCTCCTCCAACTAAAAAACCCTCTTTTCTTCTCTACCAACTTGTCGATTTGCGATTGCATCAAAAGACACTGCCTCTCGAGCTTATTCACATGCTCTTTTAGTTGCTTTATTTCTATTTGTTGAAGAGTCATGATATCGCGTGATGAGTGGCATCGGTCGGGTGGGCCTGACCCGATCTTCGGGCTCGGGGTCTTGGTACTGGTGATTGAACGACTCCAGTTGACATGTGAATGGAGCTTGGCTTGGTCCGAGAACAACACTTGGATGACCGATCTGACTGGTAACCGTTCGTTTTGGGCCGCGTGAAGGGATGCTTCGATTGATAACTTTTGACTGTCGATTAATTTGCATAGAGTCTTTCTTTCTTCTTTTGTTACGTTCACATGTGTCTATATGAAATGAAAATTTTACTTGGAGATTAAATATATATGTAAAATATTTTTACATAAAATAAATTATATAATAATAACTTTAGACTTTGAAAATCCAAATATGTAAGACCAAGAAGTCGCATTCATCACGGGAGGTTAAAGAAAAGGCCAAGTTGTAATTCCAATGTAACACCACTTTTATAATATGTATTTATTCAGATCATTTGGTTGTGAATTGTGACCACATGTCACAACACAAACATATTTAATTCTATTTAAATATTTTAAAATATATTATTATTAATTTTATTTTATTAAAATCGGATCAGATCAGGTGGAAACAGGTGAACAATTATAGTGGTTGAACCGGTTTTAACTTTTAACTAAATATTATTTCTTTTTATAACTTTTTTTAGATTATAGATTTGAACTTATAATCTCTTATACACATATGAGAATGTTTATGTTTGTAAATAATCTATTAAGATGTTCGTTTTATATTTCTTGATAGTTAATACTATCCCTTCAAACCATCTCCTTATTATTTTGTTTTTTTCTTTTGAAAAAATAACAATTTTCTTTTATTCTTTTAAAATATAAAGAACATAACAATATGCCATTTATATTTACTCCATATATATATATGATTTAAAATTAAATGTGTTGTCATCATAGTCTATTCAGCCTGTTCAACACGTGAACTAGTAGCGTGGTCGTTCAACAAGTGAACTAGTAATCTGGTCGGTTTAATAATTGATCCGGTTTTAAAACATTACTTATTATAGAATTAAAATAACATTTTTAAGAAAGAAATTTGTTTTAATATAAAGTTATAAATATTTTTTGGGGTAACTTTACACAATAATAAACAAGTTTCTCAAGTGTTTCATTTAAATACCTCAAACTTTTTTGTCCCTTTAACTCAACTTTCAGTAGGTGTTTCAATCCTATGTAATATTTTTATAAATGTTTAAATTTTTTTTAAAATTAAATGAGGCAAATGAAACATATATGAATCTTGTTTACTATTTAGCAGTTATTTTTTTCCAATTCGACTTAAATATAACAATTTTGAAAGTTGTTTATTATTCAGTGAATTTTTTTCTTCAATATTACCTACAATTTTAGATTAATTGGAATATAAATTTCACTTATTGATAACTAATATTCGTATATATTTCATTTGACTCATTCAATTTAAAAAAAAATAAACATTTATAAAAATATTATATAGGATTAAAACACCTACTAAAAGTTGAGTTACTTTAAAGAAACAAAAAAACTTTGAGATATTTAAATGAAACACTTAAGAAACTTGATTACTATTTGATGAAGTTTTCTCATATTTTTAAGCCAAAAATATTTTGGTTTAAATCAGCATACATTGTTTTAATGTTAATTACTATGTTAAGAATAAAATCAACCAATTATGCTTTTCAAGTCAAATATGTAATAATTATTTGAAAATAAAACGTTTTATTTTATTCTTTTTTGTCAGCTAAAGAATTATATATAATCAACTAATTATGATTAATTTAAGGGAAAATTCTTAAAATGAACATTTTTAAAAAGGTTTTCTCAAGAATAAACAAAGAAAAGTCAACTACCACAATACGAACATCATTTTTGGCCAAGATACTACCAAAACTCGGCGACTTCGCCGATGTCACGTTTCTTGGCCCTTTAACGTACACATGTCATTTTCGACGGAAATTTTAAAAAAATCGAAAAAATCGCCGAAACATGTTTTCGTCGAGTTTTAAAAATGTTTCGGCGTTCAGAAACTTGTCGGGCCCAGATTCATATAAAAACTAAGCGTTTCGCCCATATTTTTTTAAAACTCGACGTTTCGACCGAATTTTTTTTCACCCGTATTTGTTTAAAACTTGGCGTTTCACCCTGATTTTTTAAAAACTCGGCTTTTCGCCCAAATTTTTTATAAACTCTGCGTTTCGCCCGGATTTTTCTAAAACACGGCATTTTTCCCCGATTTTTAAAAAACTCGGTGAGCCCGACAAGTTTTTTAACACCGAAACATTTATAAAACTCGACGAAAACATGTTTCGGCGATTTTGTCTAGTTTTTTAAACTTTTCGTAAAATATGACACGTGTACGTTAAAGGGTCAAGACACGTGACACCGCCGTAGTCGCCGTGTTTTAATAGTATCTGGACGAAAAATTATGTGCATTTTGAGGGAGTTAACTTTTATTCGTTTGTGGGTGAAAATAATTTTCCCTTAATTTAATAACATAGTTAAAAGACCTTACTTTTAAATAAGTATCGATGGCACGGTACAACCCATCGTCCGTAGCACGTGCCTGAGCAGGAACGGCTCCGGCGAGCTCCATAAACTCCGGCAACGCCAGCTCCGAATCAACGGCAGCTTCCGCCAGATAAGCGTCTACAAGCTTCGCAACCTTAAACAATCCGGCACCACTTCTCAGACCTTCAAGGTTAATTTCCACAAACCTCTTCACCAACCGACTCATCAGTTCGACGTCAAGCAACGTGCCTCTCACGTGACTAAAACATGGTATCATAAGCTCCTTCATTGTCGCCTGGTCCAACCGCCACGCCACGCTTTTCTCAAGCTCCTCCAGATAATTCGAACCGGCGCCGACCATATTAGCGTTTTTGAGTAGCCGGAGAAGGAAGCTGCAGGGAACGGCATCTTTTTCCGGTGGGAGGACCGACACTATTGTCTCGATGAAAAATCGTTTTTTGAGCCAGGACGCGGTGGCGCTTTCTGGTGGTGGTTGGTGGTCGGTGTCGACCGGAGAAGCGGGGTCGCCGGTGAGTTCCGGGATCCATTTGCAAGCGTAATGTGTGATGATGGAACCGATGAGGTCTGGTCGGACGCCTTTGGCTTTGATGCCGGAGAGGGTTTTGACGAAATAATCGATGTCGGCGATGCAGGCGTCGTCGAGCCAGCAGTTGGCGCCGGCGGCGAGGAAAGTGGCGGAGTCCGGTGACGGTAGGCGGTCCATTGTAGTGTAGTGTTGGTGTTGGCAGTGGAATAATCTGGTGACCATGTTATGTCCTTTTTACATGGTACCTATGTTTCATGACTCATTAGTCATGTGGATGAAAATAAACACGGACCATAATCACTTGTTTAAGATTGTCGAATTTTGTTACATATTTAATTGTCATAGGAAAAATTACCAAACTAGACAATTTAACAAGTAAGGTTAATAAACGTTAAATTTCAGCCTGTGAGAACATAGTCATCTTCAAAGAACTATTGGCAAAGCCTAGATCTTTAGCCGACGTTGGAATCTAGGTAAAAAAACAAGTTTCAGTCAATGATTATGCACCACGTGTAAAAGTGCATGATAAGCATAAAAAATGGAGGTTTAGCCCGCGGATTTGAAGGCTTGGCCGGCGCTTATAAAGGTTTTAGCCCACGGTTGTACACATGACACCTTTAGATTGGTTGGAAGTTATACCTACATATATTTTTTTTCATGGCATGCTAATTAGCCGGTGTGAGGCAGGCTTATAAGCCGGGGGACACATGCCACATGTTGAAAAACGATTGATTGGAAGTGGGTCCCAAATGTCTGTTACCTATAACTACTCATCGTCTAAACCAAGAACGCTTAGCCCGCGACTACAAGTAAGTGTCTATGTTTTCGTACGCTAAAAGTCAAATATCAGTTTTTATAAAATTAGCGGTTAAAATGTCTATTTAGATAATATTCTCATTATTAAATCACATGATTGATAAATAATGGGTTTTTCTAACCACACACGGAATATTGCTAATTGGACCCGCCGCCGATCTATACGCCCTCGTATAGGGCAATACGAGGGCGTATATAATTCAGTCACTGCCAACAGAATGCCACGTGTCATTCTCTGTCTGGCGGCTGGTCCAATACGTGGCGTATTGACCTATACGCAGCGTATGAGGCACGGGTTATATTTTTGCTTCAAAAGTTGGAAGATTTGAGGTTTATGAATCCTATACGTGGCGTATTGACCTATACGCCACGTATAGGTATTTTTTATTTAATTATATTTTTTTATTTATTTATATTTTGTTTATTTTTATTTTAATTTATATAAACATTTGTATATTTTATTTTTTTTAAACATTTGTTAAATTTTTAAAGTATAACCAAGCAAAATATTAAACATTACAAACCAAACAAAATATTAAACATTACAATCAAACAAAATATTAAACATTACAACCAAACATAATATTAAACATTACAACCAAACAAATAAACTAAACATTATATACATTACATCAAAAAATTAAATATATACATCAAAATGTTTTACATACATAACAACGAAAGAAACAAAATACAAATAAAAGAACTAAATCTAACCGTCTCCGCCGTCACCCTGACCGGCTCCGGCGTCACCCTGACCCGCCCCGCCCTCACCCTGAACGGGGTCGTCCGGATAATGACGTGGCGGTGGTAGTGGGGGTGGCTCGATGCCGGCGGCTCGTGACTGATTCACGAGCTGTCCAACCGCCCACATCATCAGGTCCTCCATGCGATCGAGTTGACGACCCTGTCGCCGTGAGTCGGCAACAAGGCCATCAAGCACTGCCTGGGTAGCCCTATCCAGCCTAACAGACCGACGTACGTGTCGGGGATGCTGTGGCGGATGCTCGTGGACCTGCTCGACGTGTGGCGGCTCGTCCTCAATCGCTATACCCTGTAGCGGCTGAGGCAGTCATCCTTCACCGTTAATTTCCAATCACCAGTATATTTCCAATCTGTTGACACAGTCTCCTTGCAAACGAGTGCGCCACAAGATGTTGACTAGGATCGTGGTTATGACTGTCATCCTTCACCGTTAATTTCCAATCACCAGTATTTTCTTGATACTCTCCTTCCAATTTAAAGGGACAACCTATTTTTTTGCTACCGGCACGTCTAACCGTGGCAGTAGACGCACGTTCGCCGTGACGGTCACACACAAGCCACACCTTGATAAACGGTTCCGTCGGATCGTCGCCTTTTCTCCTCGATCGTCGGGTGACAAGGACGTAACCATTCTCACGTCCTCTCCGCATAGCCCAATCCACCAACTGTTCACGAGACTGAAAATTCTGGTCAGTTTTATACGACACATTTTGATGGTTTTGTTCTTCGTCTTTGGAGTCGTCGGTTTGTTGTGTCGGGTAAGAGACTTCACCGCACACGAAGTTGTTAGTTTGTTGTGTCGGGGAGGAGACTTCACCGTATACGTAGTCGTTCGTGGGTTGTGTAAGGTAAGACGGTTCACCGTATACGAACTCGGGATTGCTCAGTGGCTCGTTCAAATCTGGAAGCCTTACCCGTTGATTAGAATAAACGTCGGACGAGACCTCCTCCCAGTTCACCTCTTGAACGCCAGAACTTTGCGGGTTGTTTTCCAGCGACTCGTTAGAATATACCTGAAAACCGTAGTTACCATCCCACCACCAAGACATGTTTATAATTTTTGAGAGATTGTTTGAAATTTTTTTGAACGATACGTTCGAATGAGAATTTTGCATGGTTAAATACACAAAATTTGGCCCCTATACGCATCGTATAGGGCAATACGGTGCGTATAGGATTCGGGTCAAACCTGGTCAAACCTCGTATACGCATCGTATAGTTCAATACGATGCGTATAGCGTACGAGGTACTTTCTGCAACTAGTCAACATCACATCGCTATACGCTCCGTATAGATCTATACGTGGCGTATAGCGATGTGATGGTTGACTAGTAGCAGAAAGTACCTCGTACGCTATACGCATCGTATTGACCTATACGATGCGTATACGAGGTTTGAATGACCAGGTTGTACAAGGATGTCAGGCATGGGAAATTGTGAAGGGCTATACGCATCGTATTGCCCTATACGATGCGTATATGGCCAAGTCCATTTAGCAATTTCCGTGTGTGGTTAGTAGTCCCCTAAATAATAATACTACGTAGGATATGTAGGGTTTGACCAAATTTATAAATTACCTAAATTGGACTCTAGATATTTTGTTTAGTTGTGTTTTTCTTGTTTAATTAAAAATAGGATTTAAAAATCGGATGGTATTATAAATAACTAAAATATATATATATTATATATAATATAAACATATTTGATATTTTGATATTAATTTATGATTTTCGTGACATATGAATATTCAAATTAATAAAATATGTAACTTGAAAAACTAAATTAACTAAATAAACTAGATTTTGAAAACAATAGTTTTTAAAAAAAATTAAAAAATTGTAAATTTGGTTTGAATACCCGGTCCTATCGGTAACCAGCTGATTTAAACGAAAACGATTTAAATATGTATATTCAAACTGTTTTTATAACTGGTTCCCGGTCGGTTCGGTTCTAAAATTTGGTATTCTCTTTTTATATACCATTTTATTTTATCACTATAATTGATTAACAGAAAGTTTTCATTAATTATGTTACTGACCTAACCCAAACCGGAAATTTATATGTCGTGTTAAGAGATATTTGAGCATCGAAAAAACGAACCTGATAAAAAAACATCTTATCCACGACTTTTTGATATCTACAAACTTTTTACACCCACTCATGCCTCATAATCCCTCACAACGAATATGATGCCCCTTAAGATGATACCATTTACGAATTTGAGTTACAAAACTAAGCTTTATGTTTTTAAGTCATAGACTACGCATTAATGTTAGATATGTAGTTTTATCATAATTTGATTCAATTATAATTTCGAGTTATTGGACCGTAAGAAATCAACAAAGCAAGCAATCAAGCAATAGTAGCAGCATCGGATAAGTAAAAATTAAGAAATTGAAAAGATCATTACATAAAAGAGACGAACCATTGACATAATTGAAATCTTTAGTTTTAACACAAGAGAGGAGGGTATGGGATAAGATTGATTGAGGCCTCTCACCAAATTGGTATCGTCGGAGATGAAAGGCTCTGGTGATTTCTCCCAAGATAGTTATGGACCTGAGCGTCAAAACGTTTAATTCTCAAAGCCAGCAAAATTTACCCCTTGCTTTGCCCTAATTTCAAGATTCTCTCCTCCAAACTCCCAATTTCAAAATCCTCTCATCTATGAATCGCAATTAGATGAAGAAGAAGATGATGCATTGTTGAACCAAAATCAAAGAATGAAAATGGTGGAACATTGTTTCATTTTAAAGCAAACACTAGTAAGGACTCTATAGGGGGCGACGCACTCCAACTCGCACTCGCTTCAAAAACACAACTTCAAGAATCGATATTTTATTCATCTTAACTTCGATTTAGACATGGTTTGGTTCGTTGCAAAACCCTCACATCATAGAACACTAACAAAGAAGGAAATAGACAAATAGACATCATTTGCTTATATTTATTTATGCCTAATGTTGAAAAAAAATCATGTTATAAGTCAATAAAAAAACACATTTTTCACCTAAATTCTCGTTAGTTTGGGTATAATGATTTATCAAAATAGATATTATTGCTTGCCATATGTTTAAGAATACCCATGAGAAGTAACAAAATGGATTTTTTCATTTGCAATTTTTTTGTTTATTATGTAAGACTTGAGCTTATAATCTTCTTAAACCTTAATGTTTTATTAAATTTTTCTCTATAACTGAACCACCAATTCTAATGACACGTCGACAAAATAGATAGCGACGAGATTTTTATCGTCGTCGGGATCACACTCTCAGCAATGATTGCACACTGCTGTCTTTCTTAACCCGCCACACATCTTTTTGTACCCTCCCGATGCTTTTTAACGTGTATCATCCCCATTTTTGTCTTATTAATTTTTAATTTCAATATTCATCGAAACTGATATATGAATCAAAATATTCTTTTACCAAAAATATCTTTCGTTGTAAAATTGCATCTTAGAATGAAAATTTATTATCATGTGTATGTTTAATTTTATTTTTTGTAATACAATTTTTATATGGTACATTAAGTTCAAGATTTTGCTTCAAAATAATACATATGGTGACGCATTACAGGTTCAACATAATTGGTATTAGTTTTTTTTTTTATTAAATGCCGTTTTTTTTAATAAAAAAGAAGTATATGAGAAAAAAAGAAATTGTCAATATCACTCAAAATGTTAGTGTTTTGATCCTTCCTCCACTCGATCATTGGCTCTTTCGCCCATAACCTTCGCACCACCATTGGTTTAATAGACCAACGTCATTAGGACAACCTAGCGATCTTCATTGTTTCGTTCCATCTCTCAGATATTACCTTCCATGATGACTACTTGGTTATCCTCTTCTCCCTCCAAACACAAATAGGTAACGCCAATTTTACAAAAAAAAAGACACCTAGTATATTTTAAGGATTCGAACGAAAGACTATATTTCCTTTTGGTTGGTGTGGATGGAAGATGGTCTAGGGTTCATATCTTGATTTGTTGATCATGGTGAGAGATGTGTAGTTTCGTTAGTTGATAGATGTGAGGTGCGGTGGTGAGGGTGAATGGCAAAAGGTAGATTAAAGGTAGTGATGTCAAAACATATTTTTTTTTACTAAATTGCGAGTAAAAATCATATTATATATTTTTTAATAATTTTTTTTTAAATATAATTATTCAATTAGGGTAAGTTTGATATTTTAAAGTTTAGTTGTGTGTGTAAGTGTATATATATATTGAAATATATTTATTCTCTTTAAATCTAGTAAAAAATAAGAGAATTTATATTAGAATATCTCAAACTATTTTTATAGACTATACAATTTACCTTTTTATTACGAGTAAAAATAACTTAAACTCATCGAAAGGAAAAAAAATATTATTAAAAAAACAAGAAAATCCGATTAGAAAACAATACTAGGTGGTGGTGGTACCCCGTACCAGCACAATGTGCCTTTCGGAAAAAAAAAAGTACCAGCCCAATGGACCTAGCTTTAAAGAAGCAGCTCAACCAAGCCTAAGCCCAAGGCGCCATGATTTTTGAGCCAGGGCCAGGAGTCCAGGACTGATTCTGCATTTTTAATTGGGTTGCGAACAAACCTAGCAGTTTCGATATGAATGGTTCGATTATGGTTATATATCACTTCTAGCGGGTAAAATTATCAAATGTATTTTTAATGCATAAATCTCCTAATTTATTTACTTTATTTTGAAAATAATGGTTGATATAATATAGTTATTGTAGTCATATTTGACGCATTAATTTTTACAACAGCATGTGTAAATTTTGGACAGAATGTGGTTGACTGGTTGGTATCAACATAATTCGACATTTTAACCTGACCATCCATTTTACCACTTCTACAGGGGACTATATGTGACAACTTCGAGTCATTTATTTATGAATTAGTTCATTCAAGTCATCTATTATATCTGATGAATAAAATTACTAAAAAGGATAAAAATGAAAAGGTGAATTGGTCAAAATAAAGTCAAACATATTAAAAATCATTTGAAATGTATTATTAATGCATAAGACATCGAAAGTCTTTTTATTAAAAAAAAAGAGTAAACTGTAGTTTTCGTTCCTGAGGTTTGACCCGATTAACAAGTTCAGTCTCTCCTTAACAGTATGGGTCCCTAATGTTATATTTCTTAACATTTTTCATCCCTAGCCCTAACGTCCATCCAAAGTCCCGTTAGTTTCCCCTTACATGGCCCTCACTTGAGAGGTATTTTTGTCATTTTGCCTCTATTTAACGTTTAATAGTTAGCTTATATCCAAACACTCCTAATCTTAACCTTTAATCCAAACACTCCCCCATCTCCCTCTAAAACTCAAGCTTCAACCCCCTCTGATGTTTTATATTTTGACCAATTCCTCCTCTTCTGCTAATACCCTATGATTAGGGTTCTAACGCCTTCATCCTTCAAAATCGTCTTGTTTTTTGTTCACAGGTATACTCCCAACTGGATTTCAAAACCAATTATCCAAATAAAATTAGCCTCGTTCACTTTGTATTTGGAGTTTAAACTTGAAATTGAAACTGTCCATCTCCGGCAGTTTTGCATCAAAGGTGAACAAAAAGAAGAGCATCAAAGAATCAAAGCAATGACAAATTTCAACTGCCCATGGAAGACAATCAACAAGAGCTTGCATCGTCATCATCTTCAATCACCGGAGATATCAGTTTCAGAGAAGCATGTGGTCGGCCACCATTTGTCCATCTCCGGCAGTGACCGCAACCATCTCTAGCGGAGGCCACCACCACTATTCGTCCTGTTTTTTTTACCGTCTTTCAGGCGGTGTTCGTGTGGGTTCACATCCGTCTTCATCTCCCTCTTTCTTTTTACCGTCCATTTATGTAATCGACTTGGTTGTTAACTGTGGTGTTGAGTGCGGTGGTGGAAGATGGTAGTGGTGGTCATCGGTGTTGGTGGTGAACGTGTTTGGTGGCAGTGCAGAGTTAGATTTGAGAATGAATACCATGTTCTTTTAGGATTAGGGTTTTAATTGTTGAGTGAGAAAAGGTGAAAATACCCCTCACGTGACGGGCACGTGGGGGGAAACAAACGGTAGATTGGTGTGACAATCCGACTTTTCAAGTTAACTCCGTTAGCAATCCCGTTAAATATTCTGTTAAATCTTAACCCAGTTAACCTAATCTTAAACTCCAGGGACTGATTCTGTCACAAATTAAACTCAAACTACAGGGACTTACGCTGTAATTAGCCTAAAGTCAAGTCTGTTGACTATGCAAAGTCAAAATTGAGTGAATTTGTTCTCGGTTGACTTTTAAAAGTCAAATTCACAAACTTGATTCAAATTCAATCCAAATTCAAAACTCACGATCGTTTTCTGTTTGAGTTTGTAACTGAAATCCCACGATTATTTCATTAACCACCATTACCATCAAATTAATCAGCATAATTGGCCGAATTAAACTCAATAATGAGCATTAAACCTATAATTGTCGTCCCTATCATCGACCATTATCAAATTGACTCAAATATCCGGTTATTCTCACGAATTGGATACCTGCACGTCTCATTTGAACTCCACCGAAGCTGTTGCGCGCGTTAATTCAACCAGAGAATCAGTTAAGGTCGTCGAGGAACAAGCTCGCGCAAGTCGGACCTGTTTTAGTCGATCTCCATCATTTTGAATCGCATTCTAGTAATTGCCTTCGTGTTTACTTTCGTTTTTGTGCCTAGATCAAAAGCCCTATAACAATTAGGGCTTAAACTATCAAAATCCTTGCATTCGAATTATAGGGTTCTTGCTTGGTCGGATTTAGTCGAACCCTATCCCCAACTCTATTTAAATCAAATTAAAATGTATCAGTAGATTCGAAATCATTCTTTTAACGATAACCCCATGTTAATTGAATCAACAAATAGCTAATTTTTCATAATCCAGATTCTAGGGTTTGTTCATATGGCAAATTGGGGGTTTTGATCCAAACATCTATCTCAATCAAATTAAACCGCAGGGTTGAATTCGCAACCCTCCGATTGTTAAAAGCCCTATGAATCCAGCACCCGTTAATATCCAATTTAATCAAATCGATTGCATGCTTTTAAACTAGGGTTTCGGCCCTTCAATCTCTAATTGATCAATGAAGAACTTGTTGTTTTTGAAACTAAAACCACCCACAGACTCGAAATGGACCGATTAGCAAAACCCCTATGACTTTTGGATCGATCGTTATCGAATTTGTGAGATTTAGGTTTGGGTTTGGTTCGGTTCACGCTAGGGGGGAAGAACACTGTGAGACTGTTGATTAAAACCTTTCTGATTCGTTCCATGTTGCGATTGCCCTAGCGGGTGGACTGATTAAGTGTGTGTGCTCGTGGGGAGGAGACCCGGGTTCGAGTCTCCCCACCACTGTTTTGGTTTTTAATTATTTCCAAGCCTTTATGTTAATAATAAACCAATCTCTATATTATTATATTAATATATAAATGAGTTTTAGACCGGAAAACCAACCGTGGGCTCGGGTTTGATTTTATAAAATCATTTTTAACATTTTTCCCACTTTCATAATAATATGTGTATACTATTATTTATCCTACAACTCCGAATGAAATAATATAAATTATATTATTTTCAAACCGTAACTCCTATTAAAAATAATATATTTATATATATATATTATTTTCACCACGTTTCTAAGTATTGTGAAACATTTTAAACTTATAAATAATATAATTATTTATATTGTCTATCCGTAATCATATTCTCGAGGAAAAATAATATATTATTATTTTGTCGCATAAATAGTTATCGTATTACTTTACGAGCTTAAAAATAATATAATAATATTATTTTTATAAATCATTATTTAATACCGAAGACGATTGAATATATTTTTTAATTATTGCAATTATCGTCTTTTGTCGCGTAGCGTAATCATTCTACATACTTAACTTAGAAATCCGTATTCCCGTAGACATGATCGTCTACTCTTGATCTTTAGAGCGTTTCTTTTAGGACGTTCAACATTCCGTGGCGTCGTCACATATCCTAATATATCCATTTTATTCCTAATAATTATGTTGTAATTCTAGGACATCCGTGAGCCGTGTCGGGCTAACGCTTGAGATTTCAATCTCATACTTGTGTGATTACTTCCTACGCAAATCAGGTGAGTTTTCACGGCCCCTTTTTACTGTTTTAAACTGGGGGAGAAAACAAGACGTAAACGCTTTTGGTTTTGTAATTCATATATGTTATCACTTGTTTGATTATGCGTACACATCTATCATTAAGTCCTCACATCGGACCGTTATTATGAACATAGCGAGGTAATTTGAGTAGTACTACTGGGTTTGACAAGCCTCACTCGCGTTCGCGCTAACTCGATTGGAGGTCGAACGGGTGCAATATTGACCTAAACATGCACCATGGTTGATAGGCCTGGTGTGAGGCAAACACATAAACAGTCAGCTTTCGGTTGTGAGCGCATTAGTTAACATGTATATGGGTTAGTTACCTGTAGATTTATATATTGAATGTATATTAACCTGTTAAACTTTGTTACAAACTGAAACCTGTGAACTCACCAATCTCGTGTTGACATCTTTTCTTTCATGTTTTCTCAGGTCGTTAAGTTTAAGACACGGGTGCACTTCTAGGACATGCATGGAGTCTTACATTTGAATTTATATTTAATATTACGTTTGGACTGTTTTCCATTTATGTTTTGGACTGGACTTTTGGGCGCGTTTGTTTTGCACATTTACTTTCTTTATTGCTTCCGCATTTACTCAGATCGTTTATGATATTTCTATTTAAGTCTCATATAGTGTCGTTTAATATAACTAATGACTAAGATCATGATTTGTCACTTCTCAAACGGTAAAACTCCGTTAGTTGAATTTGGATTGGATGGACGTTAGGGCCAGGGACGTAAACTGTTAAGAAATGTAACCTCAAGGACCCATACTGTTAAGGAGGGACTGAACCTTTTTAATCGGGTCAAACCTCAGGGGCGAAAACTGCACTTTACTAAAAAAAAATGATGTTACACAGCATATTTTTGAATATTCCATAACCTCAGGGGTCAAAATGAAAACACTACAAAACACTAGGGATCATCATCACCAAAGAAATCTGGAGCGATCGACCTATAAACTCAAGAAAACGCATCAATGGCAGCCTTGCGCCTAGCCCTGTTCGCAGTAGTTTATATTACCTTACTTTTTAGTATTATTATTTTTTCTTTCGATTTTGTTCATTTGTAGTTCACAGAAATAATCGGTCTGTTCTAATTCTTCGCATATCTTGGGTTAGGAGGTGTGGATTCATCATCTTATTGAAGCGATCAAAGCTTCAAAAGCTAGGTTTCGCACCTGTTAATTGCCGCCATTCTCCTTCTTACACATACAATCTATCCACTGTTTCTCGTGCAATTTCGATTTCGATTTCGGATTGGATATTGATATAGCAATCAGGATTTGTCGCAGAGGCAATTGTGCGCTTTTTTTCTTCAGATCAATTGGCGATTTCTAGGTTTTTAGTTCTCGATTTTTAGATTTACGCGGTTAAATTGAAGGATCGAGTTTTTAGGGTTTTTGTGTGATTCGATTTGCTAAAAGTGATTATGGATAAGAAGGTCGCTGTTCCTCTCGTGTGTCACGGACACTCTCGGCCGGTAGTGGATTTGTTCTATAGTCCGATCACTCCAGATGGATTCTTCCTGATCAGTGCCAGCAAAGGTTTGTACGTGTATTCGAATTCGAAACTGTTACTTTCAGTATTGGTTTTTGATTGTTAGATTGTATATATGAACATTTGGATTTGATCAATCGGATTGGTGAAAGTTTACCACTGATTTGATTGTTAGATTGTATATATGAATGTGCTGTCTGTGAAAGAATTAAGTGTTGAAATCAATATCATGTTACTATGAATTGTTACTTATTGCCATAAGTTTGTGATTTAGATTCCAGTCCTATGCTTAGAAATGGAGAAACTGGCGATTGGATAGGAACCTTTGAGGGGCATAAAGGTGCAGTTTGGAGTTGCTGCCTAGATACAAATGCTCTGCGTGCTGCATCAGCGTCTGCTGATTTTACAGCGTATGTGGTTGGTTGATGTTTGCTTCATTAATTATCCTTGTTATAGAACTTATATTTTTGTTTATATTCCCCCTTTTGTCATTGTGTCCCAGAAACTTTTTCAACATTATGTAATATACTTTCAAAATTTCATTACTGTATGCAAGAACCTTCTCTAATCGATGACATCGTGCTATGCTTCCATTTTCCTTGCTAAAGATGGTTACTTACATATAATGGTAAAAGATTGAAAGTATATTGCATACAATGTGACTTTTTTCCTACATACAATGACAGAAACTAAGTTCTTTGTTTTGTTAATATTATCTTGGCTTAATTAATTACACCAAAATGGAACTTTCATTCACCTTTTTGTCATTGTATGTAAGGAATACAATGAGGGAAAAATATTTTTTCCTTACATACAATGGACAAAAAGGTTAAGGCAGTTTTTTAACCTTTTTTTTTGGTGTAAACACATTATCTTTTTTGTTTGTATAATCACATTTTTTTTTCTGCATCTGTTGTGTTTTCAGGAAACTGTGGGATGCATTAACTGGGGATGTGCTACACTCTTTTGACCACAAACATATTGTCCGAGCATGTTCCTTTTCTGAGGTGACTTCTCTTTCTGATATTTAGTTGGTACGGGGGCTGGGTAACAAACGTGTCAAAACGCGTTTAGGTCAGACTGACTGACTAATGTTGGTGTCCACTATTTTTTAATATAATGAATGTGTAAGGTTTAGTTACAAGAATTACAAGGTTCTAAATGTAAAAAATCGATTAAGGAGGTTTTATGCATTAAAAAAATACAGTTGGTGCCATTTTTCACCTGTTTCTGGTTTAGCTGATTTTTGGAGTCTGGCCTCATTTTGCGGTTGGATTTTAGTTTGGTTAGCCGTTAACATCTCTACATAAAACTAAAGGACTTTACAATATATGTATTGATTCCTTATCAGTTAAAAATCGCTCGTCCAAAAGTACTGATTTCATGCTTGAACTTTAAAAAAAAAGTCATGAAAGTTTAGTTAGGGATTCCATGTTTGATCAAGTGATGGCGAGCACACACTGAAAGAGCAGCAGGAGCTTCAGATTTTCAATCTGAATTCAAACACGAAGTTTTAGCTCCATTGGAATTTACACTTGTTATCAAGAGAATATGGAATGTACTAATTTTATCTTTCCACACACATAACTAAAGGGTTCCTGTTTCCTTTCAATGTTACTTCTTATTCTCAACTAACGATTTTTCTTTTTTCTTTTAAATCCTTTATTGGCTATTGTCTATACATATGAATTTGTTCTTTTAAATCCTTTATCAAGTCTGGATGAAAATCAGATTCTTTATCTATGGATGGACTTGCTAATTTCTGTTTTTATTTCTTTATCGTTAATGGATAAAACAACTTTTGCATAATTTTACAGGATACACATTTTCTGCTGACTGGTGGTTTTGAGAAAATACTTCGCATATATGATTTAAATCGACCGGATGCATCTCCAAGAGAAATTGAGCATTCCCCAGGTTCCATCAGGACAGTTGTATGGCTCCATAGTGACCAAACAATATTAAGTTCTTGCTCTGATTCTGGGGGAGTAAGGTATGCATTTAATCAGACCAATCACTGTGTGACAATGCGTTTTGACAGATGTTCAAAATGTTACAAGATCCTATAAAAAAATCAAACAACTAAAAAATGGCATAATAACTGTTTAATTATATTTTTTCTTGGTTGTTTGTAGTGTTACTGGTGAGGTTTCAAGTGTGACATGCTAGAAGCTTCAATGTTCCTAAATATTCAAATTACTTAACCTTTTCATGGATATAGAAAAGAAGGGAAGAAATGAAACATAAAGATAAAACAAAATTTGAATAAAAGGAAATTTCTTTAGTTGACCAAAATGTTGATGTATGGCTGTTCTTCTCATGAGTATGTGATTGCTGTTATTTCAAGTCATGATAATCACTTTTTTAATGTTTAGTTGAACATGTTCTGCTTCTGATTGCCTTAGGGTTAAATAATAATCTCTTTTTTAATGTTAGGTTGCAGCAAAACTGATTATCTAAGAGTAACTTTTTATCTACTTATCTCATCTTTTAATCAATTTTGAGAGACTTCTACTACCATTTCTCAATGCGTCCTTCATCAACACCTTAAAATAGTCAGAATTTGCCAATCAACCAAACATATGAATATGTGATTTTACAATTTCAAATAGTAGAAACACAACCAAACACTATTTTCTGTAGACCGTTAACTACAAGTGCTTATTCAGTATCTGATGTTCTGATCATCTTTTTCCTAAATTCACATCCAAACACCCCTAGATATTTCATTCTTTTGTGGTTGCATCTATTTTAATTACCAAGGTTGTTTTTCCAATCATATAGTTCTTGAATTTATGATATTTATTTATTTGAAAAATATAATATGTGTTATTATATTGGCAGGCTATGGGATGTGAGAAGTGGGAAAATGGTTCATACTCTTGAAACCAAATCATCTGTGACCAGTGCTGAGGTCAGCAAGGATGGTCGTTTTATAACCACTGCAGATGGATCTTCTGTTAAATTCTGGGATGCAAACCAGTAGGTTTTTAACCCATATTAATCACATCATATGTTTATTCTGCATATATTCTAATCTATATTTTTTTTAATAATTCTTCTGTTTTATAGTTTTGGATTGGTTAAAAGTTATGATATGCCCTGCAATGTGGAATCAGCATCATTGGAACCAAAGTTTGGTGATAAGTTTATTGCTGGAGGGGAAGACATGTGGATTCGCTTATTTGATTTCAACACTGGTGAAGAAATTGGTAAGCATTAATAATAATAATAGTAATAATAATAATAATAATAAAAAGCAATAATAATAATTAAAAAAAAACAATAATAATAATAATTCATGCTAGTAATAATGAGTAAGCATTATACTGATGTTTACATATATTTTTAGCAGCCTTCTACTAAACACTGGTAAAAAAGGATCTGGTTGAAACAAATAACTTTTGGTACATTTCAAAACGGGCCGGGCCAATGCTTTTTTGTCCTTCTCAAATAAATAATTAACTCGTGAATTATTATTACGAAAACAGTAATAATCTTAGTCTTTGAATAGAACTATTTGGGAGGTTGTATGCCACTATGCATTAAAGGTGGACTCCTAAATAAATAGGTTGAAATGGTCACCTCTACTAATCACATTCACATGCGCACACGTCACGTGTGATTGAAGTATGTGGATATTGTTGCAGGTTGCAACAAGGGTCATCACGGTCCAGTCCATTGTGTGCGGTTCTCACCTGGAGGTGAATCATATGCATCCGGGTCGGAAGATGGAACCATAAGAATATGGCAAACAGGGTCTTCGAATCCGAAGGAGAAAGAAAGCTCTGTTTCAAATGGGCCAAGCAAAGCCATGACAAGTGATGAAATTGGCACGAAATTGGAGGATTTGAAAGTTGGGAGGGAGTAATTAGGGTTGATTGTTAACTAGTAGTAATATACATGCATACATGTCTTTGCTCAAATCTTTATGTGCTGTTTTATGTCTATGTTACCAATTTATCCTTTAAAATAAATAGACGTTGCTTGTGTTGCTTGCTTGGCCTTTTGTTTTGTGTAAATAACTTAGAATCTTTTTATGTAAATAACTTCCATTTACTACCCATTTTTTAACCATTGGAATTGAAGTAATCAAAATACAGAATTACTATTACTAATAAGATTAAAAAGAAACCTTAGGGAATAGTATAGTTTCTTTCTTTTAGAATTTTGTCACATTTGTTTTTTTTTTCATACTTTTCTCATAAATAATTTTTTTTACATTTTCGTTTTTACCCCTTAGGTTTCCTTCTTTTTGAATTTTGTGACATTAGTTTTTTTTCATACTTTTGTCACAATTATTTTTTTTTACATTTTCGTTTTTAACCCTTATAGTGTATATAATATATGTTTTTAGTCCGTTTAATTTTCTATTAATTTTGTTTTCTTTTAATAACTTTCGTTCGATAACTTTTTTCAAAATACGGAGTACACAACTGTTTGTGGTTTTTTTTTTCAGCATTCCGATATTTTTTTTTTAAACGGACTTGTATTCAAAATCCATTTTTTTTCGTTTCCTATAGCGAGTGCCATTACCGTTGACCCGTTGTGGTATCGTGACGAGCTGAACCTATTATGGGCGAACAACATCATTGTCGATATTAGTATTATCGGAACCCGTATCGATATTCATCTTATGGTTTTCGACAACCCGGAACGGTAATTTTTTTAATTTGTTTTTTCCCTTTTTTATTATTAACATTATTTTTACCGCTGCGCCTACGTTTTCGTTAAATATTTTTTAACGATGGGCCTTTCTATAATAACTTTCGTTCGTTAGGTTTTTTAAATAACGGAATGCGCTGTTTTCTTAATTTTTGTTTGCCAACGTTCTGTTTTAAATTTTATTAAAAACGGAGTTGTATTCAAATTCGAGTGTTTTTTTGTATCATACACTATAACGAGTGTACGATTCGATATAAGTTTTATCCACGCAAACGAGTCAAACCAATAACGACCAGCCTCCTGCTGCGAAGCGCGGGAGTTAAAAACTAGTTTTATTTAAAATCCTGATTAATAAATGGTATTCAATTGTTTAATAATAAAATAGGTTATGCAAGTAAACTTTGATGCTTTGTTATTACTAGTTACTTAACCCCGCGCGTTGCGGCGGGTATTAGGCGTTGAAAACCGGCGCATTGCGACGACGTCGTTAAACCAAACATTAATTAAAATAAGTATGTCTATTCCTCATATGTTGCGACGTAAACATGACTCAGTTATCTCTCGCTCATGTTATGTCGAAATTTGTCGAATTCATGGAAGAAATTAGACTAAAGTTAAAAAAAAACATTTAATCGCGAAATCAATCAAAGTATTCGAAACTTTACATAAAAAAATCAAAAGCATAGCATTGCAAGTAGAGAATTGATAATATTTGAGACCTTTTATAAAAAAAACAACGGCTTTATACTCGCACGTTGGAATGGAGACGTAAACGCATGAAAAAAACCAAAGTTTAAATGTTAAGAGCCACGTGTTGTGGTCATGTGGTGGAGCCGCATGATGATATTAACGTGGGTAAGGGCACGTTTGCAAACCTAGTTACGCACGTTGTGGCGGCGACATTAACGTGTTTAAGTATATATAATTAAAGCCCATGTGATGCGCCGAGTTTGAAAACCTCGTTAAGCGCATTGTGGCGGCGACAATAATGTGACTAAGTATATAAAAGAAACGTATGAAATTGCCACGACTCGGCTCTAGAGATCGAAAAATAGATAAAATGCGGTGAAATAAGAGTTAACATTGAAACGACTAATTCGTTAAAGAATGTAGTAATAAAGTAAAATAAAAATAGAAAAAAAGTTATTTTTACAAACGAATATAAAGAAATAAAAGAAAATAGAAAAGAAATTTAAGGGATATAGTTTAGAAATATGTCAAGGGCTAAACTTAAAACTTTAGAAATTTGAAAGGTATAATTGATCAGTTAGAAAGTTAAAGGGCTATTATGAAAATTAAGAAACTAAAAGGTTAAATATTAAACTTTTGTAAAAAAAAATTCATATTGGCGACCGACTTTTGTAACCGAGAGTATTTGAATTTATTAATGTATTTAATTGTAATTATTAATTCTAATAATTGCAAACCAACTTTTGCAACACATATTACCCAAATTGTTCAGCTGCATTTCTTGGTCCAAATTGTTCGAACAAGTCATACGGGTCAAAACTTTTGGTTCTTGGTACATAAAATGAAAAAAAGTACGATTCTTCCTCTGGGTCGGTTTTGACCCGGTCAAACGGTCGAATTTTTTTATTCTTGATCCAAGATATGAGTAAGTTTGTTTCTTGGTCATTCGGTGATCAGTCACTCACACAGTTTGGATGTTCCAGACCCGTTTAATTTGTCCAAACCATATTTCTTCTTTGATTTAATGTAACGACGTCGTTAGGTCAAATAAAGTAGGCTATTAGAGTTTCACATGTTCGGGTCCCAGTTTAGTAGACTTGATATTTTCCTATGAAAAGGGCTTAACTTAGAGTACTCTGTCCCTCACTAGTTAAGCCCATTAGATTTTGGTCTAGTCATTCTCTATGTCAAAGTCCAAGTGCTTTCTATCTCTATACACACAAGTTATATTTTTTTCGAAAGACAAATTTCTTAGATGACACTGGGAGTGAGATTTGAACCCAAGACCTTCTAATTTTTCTCTATTACTGAACCATCAACTCCAATGATACACACAAGTTATATACTTTTAATATTTGAATACATATCCATACTCCGTGCCTATCGCATAAGTATACAAGCTTGATCGTTCCAAGGTCCGCGAGGCTCCAACTCCATGGACTTTCTCATGAGTTGTAACTTGTAAGCATATCCCCCCGTTTTTTTTAACAGGAAATAGTTTTTTTAACAGCAATTTAGATCACTGACGGACCACTGACCCACCAGATTATCTCCATCACCCTCATAAGGAAACCCATCATAGATGAGAAAACCCTCAGGAGGAAACCACTTTTTTGTCACAAGTGGGACTTGAACCCAAGACCTCCCCATTTTTAATGAAGCCTTGGATATCTCACCTCAACTACTTGAGCCGAAAAACATTGGCTTTAACGGAAAAATAGTTAGGCTTGGATCTATAAACTAAACACCTTTTGTTAAAGAAAACTACATTAATATATACTATATAATAAATAAAGGTTTTCCAATACCACGTGTCGCCTCCATATTCATTCTCATAATTTTTTTTCCGCCTCTCTCTTAATTAATACACTTTAATATTTTCAATAATAATATATTTTTAACAAATTAATAAAATATACTAATAACACACATTTATTTTAAACTATCTCATATTATAAGAAACTTTGAAATGTAATTATCTAACTTATGTTTTTTCAATCAAATAATAAATAAAAATCAAATTACATTAAACAATATATTTAATGTATTTTTGAAACTCAATTATATATTAACTTTTACATGTTTTTTTCTTTTATTATTATACTAGGTTAAAATCCCGTGTATTACACGGGTTAAATAAATAAAATGTTATAAATTTAGTAATAAAAAATTTATAT
The DNA here is from genome assembly GCA_023525975.1 of Smallanthus sonchifolius. Lineage (NCBI taxonomy): Eukaryota > Viridiplantae > Streptophyta > Magnoliopsida > Asterales > Asteraceae > Smallanthus > Smallanthus sonchifolius. Next base: position 1,592,782 of record JAKNSE010000034.1, on the reverse strand, counting down.
TTTTAAAAACCCGTGTAATACATTGGTTGAATAAACCAGTATATTACATCGGTTGATATGAATATATTAATTAATTTGGACGAATTTTTGTAATTTACATTCACGAATTTTGGGGATTGAAGACAGGGGCGGACTTACATATGCCGGAGGGGGTTCACAGGAACCCCCCGAGTTTCGAAATTTTAGTGTAACACTAGGTAAAAAAACTGGGGTGAACCCCTTAAAAAATTATAGGGTGAACCCCCTTACAAAGTTTACGAAGTGGTGTAGTGGTTTAGGCTTTGCATTATAACATGGAGGTTGGGGTTCGAATCCCTTACTAACATTTTTTAAAACTTTTTTTTTCCTGATTTCGTATGGGCCTTGTCTAAGCATCTAAGCCTTTTAATAACTAATAACTGGTTTTTTTGTTGGGCTTTTTTAATTGTTTATTGTTTCATTTGTTGGGCCTGCGCTATAACAAAGAAAAAAAAGAACACGTAATCCAAATTAGGGAAAGAAGCATCAGGTCGCATTGTCGCAGGACTCGTAGCCTCCTCCAACTCCGCCTTCCGCCACTGCAGCTCCCCTGCCGCCGCGGCCACCGGCCCACTGCACCGCTGCCGCCAGTCTCTCCACCACATGTTATTTTACTTTTTATTCTCTCTTGTTTGTTGTTTACTTGTTTGAAAAATAAAATTTAGGGTTAATTTAGATGTTAATTTGAATGTTAATTTAGATGTTAATTTGAATGTTAATTTAGATTTTAGATGTTAATTTGAATTTTAGATGTTAATTTAGATGTTGATTTAGATTGATTAGTTTATGCCCTAATCGGTTCTTTTTATTAGTTTTTGCTTTAGGTGATTATTAGACAATTCTACAAACTCCAAGCTGTTCACATCCTAGATTTGACATCCAATACATACATACCAAATTTTGTATTTTGATTCAAAAAGTCAATCCAGATTACCATAAACCTCAGAGAAACCAAACCCATAGTCAAGCTGTATGCTTGCACCAACAGCTCAAATGCTTGTTCAAAGCTGATCATGGTGCCAATAAACTATATAAAAAAACAAAAAACAAATCAACATTTAGGAACTTAAACATCCTAAAACAAAGTTAAGAACATCAAATGGATGTCATCAACAACACCAACACACATTCCTTCATTTTCTAAAAGAAATTAAGGTTGAAAAAAGGCATCACATTCTTAGTTAGCTTTATACCCTCAAAATGATTGAGCAGTCCCTGTAAATAAACGACTTATGTTCCATTGTCTGTTTGGTGCAAAACATAAAGCAAAGTGGGTTATTTTCACAAGCAGCACTTAGAAGCTCTAAACAACAATACTAAAACTCAAAGATCACCATTGGTAGCGCTAAGCAACACAATCTATATGATTAAAATATCTAAACAGCAGTACTTAAAAGCATTTATTATGTGATGAACCCGACCCGAACCGAAATTTTTTATGTCCGACCCTATGAAATTAGAGAATCTAAAAACAGTGAACCTGGATCCGCCACTGATTAAAGATGAACTATTAATTAGTGATAACTGTTTACCTTTGAATTTTAAAAGTCAAATTATTTCTTCTTTTGCAGGGCCAAAATTATAGGAGAAAAAATCGGAATAGGATTCGAAAGGAAATGTGTTAGGGTCGTACTATACGTATCCCCTTTTCACTTATTTTTACTTGTTACATTCCCTCCTTGAGTTTTCAAATTATTACAATTCAAACCTTTTTGTTTTTATTTTGTTTTTTTATACTTTTGTCTTTTCGTTACACAGTCATTGTTGGTTAAAAGTTATTTTTTCAAGGGGTATGTATAGCATAACCCGTTTTTTTTATTTATAAAAAAGTGCTTTTAAACTTAAAAAACAGTTTTATAAATAATGATTATTCGAATAGGGTAAAATGAGTGTGTGTGTATGGGGGCGGGGGGTACGACAAGTAGGAGTGAGGAAGGGTATACGTTTTATTTTAAAGAAAGTGTTTTTAAACTTAAAATAACAGTTTTAAAAATAATGATTTTTCGAATGAGGTAAAATGATCAGTTTAAAAGTTATTTTTCAGGGGGGGTGCGACATGTAGGATAAAAAGATATGTATGGCCTAACCCATTTTTATTTTTATACAAAGTGATTTTAAACTTAAAAAAAAGTTTTATAAATAATGATTATTCGAAGAGGGTAAAATGAGGGGGGTAGGACAAGTAGGAGGGGGAGTACGACAAGTAGGAGGTGGGAGGGGTATACGTTTTATTTTATATAAAGTGTTTTTAAACTTAAAATAACGTTTTTATAAATAATGATTTTTCAAATGGAGTAAAATGATAAGTTTAAAGTTATTTTTTCAGGGAGGGGTACGACAAGTAGTAGTGGCCACGGCTACGTAAATGTATTATGGCAAGAAATGTGTTTTTTTTAATTAAAGCTTCACTAACTATTTAAAGTTTCAACTTAATGTTTCAAATTATTTTGATTTATTAAAAGTTGTCAAAAAGGATGATTTACAAACTATATATACATATATGTAATGCTACAAAAGATGGCTTCTATTTTTAAATAATTAAAATTTCTACAAATCGTAAATTCACGATTTTTAAATTAAATATAATATTTAGTAGAGTAATCACAAAATAAAATAAAACATTTTTATATAAATCCATTCATTATTATTATTATAACAAACAACTTAAACATTTACAAGATAAACATATGAGGTTATATCATTTATTTTATTGTAGTAAGTTGTAACTCTGTACTTTGTCATTGATTGAGCATGCTAACAAGGAGGTACGTTTGAAATTGTGTTTTGTTTTTGTGTTTCATTTAATTTTATTATGCTTACAAGGAGGAACATTTTTTTTAATTTAATTGTGATTTTCAGTTTTATGAATTAATCATATATAGAAGCATCATTATTTGTCTTCTTGTTACTTACATTTTACTTTTTTTGTTTAACATGTAGTAAAACAATTTGTCGAATGGAATAAAGCGTATGAAAAGGAAGATGATTGAAAGGATTTTAGTGGTATTCAAACCGAAGGAACTAATGTAGATGATGAAAATATTTGATTAATCAATTTAATGATCACATTAGATCATTGCTATTTGCCTACATTTTTACCTAAGTTCTTTTATTGTTTATAATGTCAAATGACAGATACAAAGGATGATGACGACGACAGCAACGATGATTAATATGAAAAAGTGGTGGTGGATCGGAAGAGGGTGAAGGCAAAATATACATCCATTTCACATTAGATCGTTTATTCAGCCCCGTGTAATACATGTATTTAAATGTACCTTCTGAATCTTATAACATGTAATTTAATCTTACGTCTTCGAAGAACATCATCTATGAAAAAAAATCATGTAGTTTTAATGTTTTAATTACTCTCATCATTATATTATTATAGTTTGACAATATAAAAAAATTACCAATACATCATCAAATTTTGTATAAAAATACATGTTCAAATAATAATCAGTCTAATATTAAAGTTTATGTCGTATAACACACGGAGTTAAAGCTACTATATTAATAGATTTAAAAATTTTATTTATTAATATTTTTTCACTCTCCTAGCCATCCTTATATCACTCCTCTTTTCACTTCTCCATCAATCTGCCTTTTGACATCAATGGCGACTTCACTCTCCACTTGTTTCCAGCCCATCACCATCGTCTCTACAGCCTCATCCACTAACCGGATTAGCCGGATCAAGCCACCGGCGGCGTCTTCCTCCGGCAAGTGGTGGACCCCGCTCTTCGGCCTGTCATCAGATCCAGACTACATTCACAATCCAGCAACCGCAACTGACGGATCTGTAACTGAAAACTCCGATCCAGATAACGGCAAGTCGCGATTTGCTCCAGGATGCTTCACGGAGGAAAAGGCAAAACAGATGCGGATGAAGACTATTGAAATGGCTAACTTCCATGACGTCATGTATCACTCCGCGATCGCATCTCGCCTTGCTTCCGATGTCTCCGGCCGTTACGACCGTTGACATCGCCGCGCACTTGCTGGTGGTTTTACCGGCCGATCTGGATACGGTTAGTGCTGGATCCACTAGTTTCACGTTAGATCTTAACATCTTAGCGTTTAGAATAACTCTGTTTTTGTGAGTTGATTGCATGTCGTTACAGTGTAGCTTTGCAGAATTTCTATTCAGTGCAATAGTTCATCATGTAACTCGTCGATTTCATCAAACAACGTGGATCTATTTTTAACAGATCTCACAATTACTCGTAGATCTTTTCGATTAATCTATACTTATTGTTGATATAGATGAGTTATACGGCCAAAAGTTGTAAGAGGACATCGGAGCGTGTGCGTTTGTTATGCAATCAACCTTTAAAGCACACATATTTTGACTGTGTTGTAGGGTATAGAGTTCCGTTGGAAACTCAGATCTAGTTGGACCGGATCTAACCGGTTTAATTCAAGAGAAAATTACAAAGATGTTAATTTATTAGTCCTTAATGTCACGTAAGTCATACTCCACGGCCACAAAAGTCGTTAAAAATAATTCTCATATCCACTTCAATTTTATAAATCATCATAATCACCTTTAAATATTAATTTTATGAATGGTCAAAACATGCTATTTAATTATATGAATCGTCATGAAAAACGTCTTAACTTGATCCTATCAAGTTAAGAGGGAAGACAATCATTATACACAGTCGCTAAAAGCGCCAAACGGGGACGGACGTGCCAGCACAGCACCACCGTCTTTCTCTCTTCCTTTCCCCTCACAAAGTCATCCGGAAATTCGAACGGCAACCTTCCTCTTTCCTCCTTTTTCGTCTCTCTCCTCTACTCGGGCATCCACCTAGGATCCGAACGACTCTCCAACCTTGCGTTGGAGATACTCTATAGGTATAGTGGTTTCACATTCCATATTCTAAACGATTTGTGAAACTAAAATGCATTCGTGAATTTTATAAATAAGGAGAGAATTCGTTTCATGTATAAATATCCCATCAGACAAACATAATTGTGAATTTTGTGATGCTTAGAACTTACAAGCTTACGCAATCGAGAGACGAGTGGCTGAACCATGACGAACAACTTGAAACATCCAATTAGGCTCAGTGGGAAGTCGTTAAATAACGGATATACTATAGAACATTGAATCAACGGTAGTGGTATGGACACAAGAAGTCGGTCGACATATGGTTTATGTTTTGTTAAGCCATTTTAACAAACATGTAGCCAACTTCAACATATATAACTAATCGAATATAACATTTGATCAATACAAGGTTTATTGATGTTTACCTTGCTATGATATGTGTACATGAAAGTCAACGCGTAGATCAGTTGACCATATCAATTCTAGAAGTGACAAAAGCTTTAAATTTAAGAGTAGTAATGTCATTTTACAACTGTCCTTTTTCTTCTATTATCGACGTAAACAAAACCAAATTGATACTCTGGTGACCTATAAAAATGTTTTAATAGCTAGACGAGTTTAATCAAATGCAAACCAAACGCCATCTTAGTTTTTATTCGATGGTAAACTGTAAATTAGTAACCTACTTTGGTAATGAGACTTCGATCGGGTGGGTAGGCGCCGCCATTAGCAAACCTAGCTGCTTGTTCGTTCGCATATGGTTGAGGAAACCAATCACTTAACTTACCCGCCTGGTAAACATCTCACCCTCATCATTAGGTCCATCAACAACTTCAGTTTCGGCTGCCAAAGCTTTTGTTTCTTCCTCAGTGTATGCAACACCAACAAGATCTCTGTAAGATATAAGTGACAATGAGTGGCATGAAGCACAAACTTCTTGGTACACCCTTGGTTTTAAATTGCGCGATGCGCTCCGATGCGTTTGGTCCCAAAATCCGATGCGCGATGCGAGCGCATCACGTATGCGATGCGCTCTTTATTAAAAAGTACTAAAATATTATTTATACATAACAAGTTGTAAAAACATACTTAAACAAAAAAGAAGTCATACAATAAGAAGATAGAATTTCATTTTTTTGTCCAAATGACTAAATGAGGCATGCTAAAATACTTTCAAAAGCACAAAAAAGCATACTAAAGTATTTCCAAGAAAGAAAATGTTGAATAAGCCAAGGAAGAACCTACAATAAGAAAGAATTTCAAAAACCCAAAAAATCTGCCAAAAAACCCAAAAAATCATAGTTGCGCGCATCAGTGCGCTACATGCGAACACCGCATAATGCGAGCAACGGCACAATATCCACGCATCATGTGATCGCTACGCATCAGGTGCAGCGATGCGCCAACTCCAGCGCTACGACGCAAAACGCATTATGCGCGCAATTTAAAACCAAGGGTACACCTGGTGCCCTCTTCGGATCCTGCTCACAACAATTTACATAAAAACATTCAAATTGAAATGGCAAATGTGCAAAAAACATATGACTTATCTCTAAATTAACATAACGATGCGACTTAGCTGATTTTCTTGTGACATGTCAAGTGTCAACGCGACAACTACAAAAAAGTCGACATGATCAAACTTATGTTACAGACCACACAGGAGAACTCAACCCAAAAGACTAATCTGATGGGTCACGACTGGTTTCCTACAGTCCACCACTTTGAATTTGGCTCTGATACCAATGTTACAAACTAAACAGAAGAACTCAACCCAAAAGACTAGTCTGATGGGTGAGGAAGCCCATCTGAGTTATATACCCCACATTGGTTGCTCATACAACTGATGTGGGATAATTCCATACCTTGCAATGGTTTCAGTCCGTAACAACTTACTCTCATGTCACCTATCATATAACAGTGTTTACTTACGAAGCATGATCGTATGAACTGAGAATGCCTTGGTGCGGCTAAGGATAGCTAGGACACTCCAAGTCATGCTCTGCCTCATCAGCATAAGCTAGAGTTGCAAATCCTAAAAATCCAGAAATGCCTGCACCCAAAAGGGCAAACATCCTTAATGAAGTTATTGCACCAGATCCAGATCCAGATCCATCTTCACCTTGTTTGGAAACAAAGTATGTTGATGGCAGCAGATGATCCTGCATAAAATCAAAACACCCATGATTAAGTACCAATTTGGGAAGATTTGTGCTTTATGTGTTGTAGGGAAATTACAGTTGATTTGATTATGAAAACAAACAGGAACTTTGCAGAATATGAATTGGTAAAGAAATGGGTCAAAAACCATTGCACCAGTTCATGTTAACCGAAATAACTAACTTCTAACTGTCACATACTACATGTGACATAACTTCTAACTGTCACATAATAATTATACATATAAGCTACCAGAAAGAATGCTAAAAGTTGTCTTATAAAGCATCTAAACCCAATCATTCATGACATTCTCTATTCCACGTCAACATCACATCACTTTTCTCATTACAACCCTAAACTATCCTTGAGAGAGGGGGTGTGCTCATCTTTCACATCTTTTTTTTAAAATAAAAATTAAAAGTAATTGTAAACTAAATAAAATTATTTAAAAATTAAATTCCATAAATAAATAAAAGTTACAAAAGTAAGTGACTATTTTAATAAATACCTTGAAATGAGTGACTTTTGGTTGACCATTTACATCCAATAACCTGGGAATTCCTATCTGACGAGTGAGTCCAGATATAAAACGACCAATCCGTCTAAAACCTGATGCAAAACTGGTAAAAATCTAAACCAAAAACAGTAGAATTTCAGTTAAGATTCATTTGAAACTGGAAGTGATTGCTTACTCATGATTACGGACCATGTGAGCTGAGCAGTCACACGAGAAATATTAGCGGAGCAGTGACAGGAAAGGACTCAAGGCTGATATTTCATATTTGAGAGGCTGAGAATTGTCGGGTCAGTGTTGGATGATGCTTCTCTCCGGGTTAAATATAGGTTTTGATTTTTGAGTGGATTTTTTAGCCCACGTCGGATGGGTGCATACAAGCGACGTGGCATAGTTTTTAACCTATTCCGTAAGTAATATGTGATGGCAACTTGCTATAGTTTTTAACATGTAGTCGACCGTCCCGGCATAAATTCAAATTGGTTCACTCTAACCTGAGTTTTTCTCATCTCATTCTTGCCTCGATCATCCTTTCCCATAATTTCATATTATAACTCAAGAACTTAACCTCTCTATAGTTGTCACAACATTGAACATCTCTTTTGTTTTGTACCGGTTTTGTATATAATCTTAAACAAAACTTTTAGCCACCGAACTCCTTCCTCCGCCAGACATTTACACACCTCGATGGGGATGGTATATGTGCCTACCACTTTCGCCCTCCCATCTTCTAAAGGGCTTTCCCTGTAATATCCAAAGATTTCCGACCGAAATTTTCCTAAAAACACTTATACATGTTATCGTTTCGAATTTGAAATTCTATTAGAAACTATTTAATATATATAATCGATTTTTAACTAAAATATAGTTAAGGAAAAAAAAACTTTTTATATATATACGATACTTACTTAAAAGTATATATATACATATGCATTAAAACCTTAAAACTTTAAAAGTTTATAATTATATTTATAAACTTATGCTATAAACTAATTTCATAAATTATTTTTATATAACTAAAATAAATATGAAACCTATTTAATGTTATAAATAAAACATCTTATCATTCTATAAAGTTCAGGGACTAAAACTGCCAATTCCCAAAACTGATTCTTAACAAAAAAAAAGTTTATCATAAATTGATAAACGTTCGAAACGTCCCTGGACTGATTATGTCATTTCCCCAAACCACAACATCCAGAAACGGTCATGGGTTCGAAACCCGTAACCCCCGCTTTTTCCCATTTTCACGCGAAAATCGCGATTTCGTCCAGGTTCATTGAACCTCGGGCTCGTTCTCTCGCGTGCGACCCGTCCCCGAGGTGTCTTGATGACCCATTTCGGCCGAGACAACGCGTGAAGCCAGATTTTACTCCGATCGGCCCAACCGTCCTCTTCCCACCCGTTCGCGCATTAAAGACCGAATTACTTATAAATACCGATTGGAAATCTCAGAAACACCACACCAAAACTTTCTTCACTCTCAATTCGGACGATCATCATCCATATTTCACGATTTTTCTCCCGATAGCCGAAGTCAAAGCTTGAACTCGTTCTCCCTCACCTCAACTCCAAATCAGGTAATTTTTGTATGCATCATGATCGATTTCACGAGGGGATCAAGAGCCCTCTGTTTAATTTCATAAACAGAGGGTGATTCGATTCGTATTCGAACGATTTCGTTTCTAGGGTTCGTAGTGATTTGGGGACGATTTTGAATTTCGTTTAAGTAAATGTTTTTCTGTGTTTATAATCGACAAGACCCGTAGTCGGGGTGGTTAAGTATGTGTGTAAACTGTGACCCGGGAGCAGGCACGGGTTCGACCCGGCCGAACCAAGTTTTAGTCTTTTTATTTTTTTTGCCTTTTAAACAGGATTTTAAATTGTTGAAAAATTTTATAAAATTCTGAGATTGTTTTATAAACTTAAAAACGACTTTTATTTCCACTTTTGTATTCCAGAACTATTTTATTTAATTAAAATTAGTTAAAACCTATAATGTTTAATTCTTTAAAAATAGTTTTAAATTCTTAAAAAAAAATTACAAAATACTTTTAAACTTTATAAAATCCATCTTTCAAACAGATATGATTTTATAAAATCGGAAAGGCTATTATTTCTAAAATAAATGAATATAGTTAGTTTATTTAAACACATTTATCTCTTTTTATTAAAGAGAAAAGAAAACTTATATAAATTATTATAGAACCTATATAATAATTTGAAAACAAAAACTCGTAAACTTTTACATTTTACAAAATGTATACTTATTCAAGGCTTAATTACTTATTTATTTGAAACAAAAATACTTTTATAAGTTATAAACTTATGAATTTTATTTAAATACTTAAAGTCCTATAAGACACTTATTTGAGGAATTCATAAACTTATAGACTTTTAAACTTAAAAGTTCGAGATATAATCTTTATAAATTTTGCTCACCTATATTTATTCCAACCTATAAATTTATTTAGACTTATAACCACACTTTTAAACATTAGTTAATTGCAAGATAAATTATGTACTAATACTTAACATTTGAATACTTTAATAAAACTTAATTATATTGATTATCTTTTATATTTACCCTTAGTAATTATTTACAACTAATCTTTGATCCTTGCTTAGACTTTAAATACTTGTAATTAATAATTACTTAGACTTGAAATAATTATTATATATATCTAACCCTTGTCTCAAATAATTATCTTATTCTATGAACTTATTAAACTTCGAAAACCAAGCCTTGCTTTAACCATTTAAAAACTTTATTTTTTTTAAACTTGATTTAAACTTCATATACACAAACATTTCCGTCATCCGTTTGAAACCCCAGTCAATCCCGAATCCTAGATCCTTGTCTTAGACTTTTTACTTAAAACTTAAAACTTATATTCTTAGGCATATTGTGAGGATATTCTCCCTCAAAATCTTGCTACACTCAATCCTTGTCGGATACTCTTCATCCAATCCAAGTGAGTATACTTAGCCCCTTTTTCCTTTTATGCTTTTGGGGTGAAACATGTTCACAATTCTTAAACTTATACAATTCTTGTACAACTATGACTACGTGTTTATTCTTATGTTAAACTTGAGACTTGTATGCTTAGATTAAACTTAAAACTAGCACATTCATTAGCTTTGATCAAGCCGATAGTAACAATGATAGATCTATTGCATTTGACCAATCCACCTTGATTGATTGACCCCTTCGGGGGGGGGGGGGGTAGCCCTTGGTGTTTGTTACTACATTAAACTTTAAACTTGAGACTTATAAGGGTAACCTGCGGGTTATGCCTAAACTTGGTCGGAGGGTTGATGTGCACAATGTCTAACATGCTTGTTTTCTCATACTTACATTTATAGAATGCATGAATCATAGTGAATTGTAATTCTTTCCAAATACTTGTTAAACTGTGTCAAAACCTTTGTATCTCACCAACTATTTTGTAGTTGACAGATTCTTTCACATGTTTCAGGTTGACATCATGAGACTTATTCGTGGTCACATAGGATGCTTTGGACCTAGACTACTTAAATTAAATGTTGTATTCGTATTATTCTTCCTTGTACTGAATCTTAAATTATTTATAAATGAAATATCGAAACGTTAATAGTCAACCTTGTGCTATTGAACAACCGCGTCCGCCCCGACGTATAATCCGCCGTCGATTGGGGTGTGACATTCCCCACCTCCTCCGTGGTGATATTACGACACAAGTGAGGAGTGTGGATAGAGCGGAAGAGGATCAGAGGAAGCCTTAGCTACTTTCGACCACATTTGGGTGCTTAATCCTAGGTGTCTATAATTTTAGGTTGTGTTTCTAGCACTTCCTACGTTAGTCCTAGGGATATTTTCCTTTATACCCCCCTCTTCTTTTAACCCCTACTACTAATAACTTATGGACGTTGCTTGCTTTTTGAGTATTTAGAGAATTATGAATTGCATTGCTTTCATTATTCAACCAGTGTAATAAAAAAAATTAAATAATATTTATTATGTTATATAAAATACTATAATAAAGTTTATACAAAATAATTATATATAAATATATTTAAATAAATTAATTAATAAATAATAAACAAGCAGAGCCCGAGTCAAGCTCGATCTTAAAAAATTACTCACGAGCCGAGCCCGAGCTTTAAAAATAGGGCTCGAATCAAGCCAATCTCAAGCTAAACGTCGTTTACACCCGTAGTCCTAACCTAAGTTTGGAAAACCCTTTTAATAGGGAAGAGCTACTGGATCTGGATCCATTGGGCCGGTCAGTCAATCTCACTTCTATTTCTATTAGCCGTTGCCGCCAAAGTCCTCCGCAAAAACTGACAGCTCACCAAAGGGGGTTTCGTCAGACCCTAGGGTTCCGGTGGCGGTGGAAACATGTTAAGACGACTGTCATATTCAGGTCATCTGATCCGTTCGGAGATCTAATAGCATAACCGCCTCGTCTCCATCCGCCGCTATTGTATTTCGTCATATCTCTACAGAAATAGGCGCGTTTTACGTAATTTCAACTTTAATTTGATTTTGTATTCTGGATTACATGTGCAATTGTTTCGAGATTTCTGGATCTGTGATGCTTGTTTGTTTCTAATTGTAGGAAACGTTTCTAGGAAGAGAATTGAAGATTTAATGCATATTGCTTCCGGAGCTGAGATTGAGGTCAGTCATTGTATGGCGGTTAGGTTTTTGACATTGTGTTGTTTTTACGTGATAAATTGAGATTGCTTTTGATACCAAGGCGAGTACAACGATAATTTAGTTGAAATATTGTTTTTTCTGTATATAATCTGATGGTCATATATGTTATGATGTGTGTACGAATTCAGTTATATTTGCAAAATTTTATTATGCTTATACTTAGGGTGTTTTATGATCTTGAATTAGACATTTCCTCAGAGTGATGAGCTTGGTCTAAAATACTGAAACTAGAGAAAAAGAAAGGAAATCATGACAAATCTATTCCATGGCTCATCCTTGATTCTTCTGTCTTGAATCTCGAATGCAACTCTTCAACATGTTGATCTTATTTCGCTTGTAGATTAGGATTCTCTTAAGCTGATCGACCTCGGTCTTGGAATCCTGTAATTCTCTCTCTACCTGCGACATTCTGCCTTGAGTAAGATGCAACTCCGCCTCAAAATGAATCACCATTCTCTGATTTCTATATTGCTCGACCTCAAATTTCTCTTGGAACGCTCTCTCAAAATCTACAACCTTCCAAGCACCTGCTAGCTTCGTCTCCAGATCTACTTTAGCATGTTCGGCTACTTCCAACTCCTTTGTCTTTGCCTCTAATTTTCGTAGTAGGCATTCATTTTCTCTCTCTTTAGCAACAAACTCCGAATTCCGGGCCGGAGGGATCGGGGTGTAATCCACTGATTCTTCCTCACTGTTGCTACTGTAGACTACTGGGCTATTCTGCCCCTGGTCACCATCAGAAGGTGCACTTACCTCTCTGATTTCTACGGTTTCATCTCTTTGACTCGAGTTCAAGTCTTTTACTGATCGTTCGTTCAACATCTATAAACGTGTAAAAAGATAAAATAAAGAAAATCCCGCGTGGTTTAAATCGTACTTTCGAGTCTATTAATGATTAAACACGTCACTGAATCATTAAAGATGTTTCCTTCGTGTCTGACTCTCAATCCCTACTTTTCCTAAAGCATAAATCTCACGCGGTTTAAACCGTACTTTCGGGTTTATTTAGGCCCAACCCTACCACCATAACGTAACCCGAAACTGTTTCCTTATTGGCATCCGAGGGGTGTATGGGAATGTAAAGGGATGAATGGTACTGAAAAGTTGGAGGGAAATAAAGGGTAGTAATGGCATCATCAAGTCGGAGTTATTGCTTCATCAAAGTTTACTTTTAAATATCGTGTTCTTGTTTTTAGTTTAGGTGTGTCTTGATTTTTATCTAATTTGGTTCTGTGATCAGAATTGTGGAGACTAGCCCCTCTCGAATCGGGCCAACTATCCTTGTTTTTGTTTATTTTAATAAATCATATTTCCGGTTTCTATCATTGGTTCCAATGACGGGAAACACGATGGGGCAGACCCGGAGCAACCAGATTGGAGGCAACGGAATTTACCATGATTCAATCGCTGCTCAATTGGCGATTATTTCAGAAAAACTCGAGCCCTTGAAGAATGATATTGCAGCGATTAGGGAAGCTTGGTTAGCAAGGCGAACACAGGTAACCAAGGAACCCGAGGATGAACCTCACGGACCACTCCGAGAACTAAATATGCAGGAATTTTCCGACAACCCTGGGGATGACGAAGATCGAAACGAGCTTGTCTTGGATGATCAATTCAGGATCGTCGATGATGTTCAATTGAAGACAGGAGATGGTGTTGAATCGAAGGTCGAAGATGGTGTTCTATTGAAAATTGGCAATTTGGAAAACGACCAAGATGGTATGAAAACCCAGGCCGGTTTAAAGGGTCGTGAATTGAAATTTAAGGTCGAAGATGGGAGGGAGGCAGTCGCTTACGAACGGGAAGTACCATCAAACTCCCGGAATCACCCGGTCTCCCATCTTCATTCCGTTCGAGACCGTTGCGGGGTCCAAGAAGCCGGTCAAGCTACAACTGAATGGCTAATCGCTTGGTTAAACAGCTATCGGATTCTCGACTTGAGGACAAGTCTGTTCTCCGGGCAGGCTGTATTGATACGATTCCAGCAGGGGTGTATGGGAATGTAAAGGGATGAATGGTACTGAAAAGTTGGAGGGAAATAAAGGGTAGTAATGGCATCATCAAGTCGGAGTTATTGCTTCATCAAAGTTTACTTTTAAATATCGTGTTCTTGTTTTTAGTTTAGGTGTGTCTTGATTTTTATCTAATTTGGTTCTGTGATCAGAATTGTGGAGACTAGCCCCTCTCGAATCGGGCCAACTATCCTTGTTTTTGTTTATTTTAATAAATCATATTTCCGGTTTCTATCAGACTATCTGATCATTCTCTGGGTATCCCAACAATTCCAGTTTAAAGTACTATAAATCAGGTCACTAATTGTGTCCTCCTCTGTTCACTGGTACTCCGTACGGGTCCACTCTTTTCTGCCCAAAGGCCTTTTTCCCGGGGTGCTACTTTAGCTGGGATTACACAGTCCAAGAAATTCAAAAACTTCATTAACTGCAACGGAAGTTTGAAAGAACATCTTTATCCCAACTAAAGTAGCACCCCGGGTTTTGGGGTGTTGCAGTTTTTTATGCCAGAGAACTATTGTCAACTGATCTCATCTGATGATATTTATGTAAGGAGCAAGGCGAATGTTTATGACACGGTCCCAGACTTTGCAAGGGTTCTTTTTCATTGGCTAGAGACTAGAGTTAATTCTGAGTCTTCTATGATATACCTCCAATGTATATATAAGGCTTATAATGCTATAGGCTGTTAAATGTTGTCTAAAGTCTGCCATTATTTAAACATTGAAAGAAGATCGAAATTTGAGCCGCACGCTCACACTTATGCTGTGTAATCAGATTCATGAAGAGCTGAATCTTTCATATTGGTTTAGCTTACAGTAGCCTGATAGGGTTTAACATAAAGTATACTAATAACTTTTTTATCATCGTTTCAATTTCTTATTTTAGGCCCATCAAGTGTTTTTTAATGTAATTATACAACTCTACAATAAACGTAAATAGTACTAACTTGTGAATCTATCGGCACCATAGCTGTGGCATACAACTTTGGACCTAACGGCCGGTTTAGTAACCTTTCGGAATGGGGGATCCCCGTTGGCAACAACCACGGTAGTAGTTGCGGAACTACTGGGCCGGGAGAGGACAACCTCTTGTTCCTGCTCCTCTTTCTTCGCTTCGGGGACGGAGTAAGTTTTATATACCTCATAAGTTCTTTTCAATTTAACACACCATACATATTGTGTAACTTTTGTTGTTTTGTACTTTTTTTTTTCACAGCATTAAGAAATTTATTCTCATGATAGGTTACAATATCGCCAGTGATCTTAAAGCAAGTTATATTCTTTTCTTTGGTCTGTGTTCATCTAAGCTCTCACTTCAGAAACTGCTCATTTTCTATGAAAAATATGCATCTACATACTTTAGAGGTTTATTTCATAATTTACATGGTAAATAGAGAAATAAGACTAAAACAGTATAGTAAAACAAAAAATAATAAAAGAAAGAAGACAACACATGCAAATGCCATCATTTATGTACTTTTATTGTGGTGAATTTAATAGTAAAGTAAATGATTATTATGACTTGGCTTTTTTTTGTCAAACTTTTATCTTGTTTGGTGATTTCGGATCATGCTAAATTATACTTTCTTTGCTTTCTTTAAGACATCATTGCTTTTTCTTAATTAAAAGAAAATCAAGTTTGACATTGTATACACATTTTCATATCAGCCAGTAGCAATTTTGTTTGTAGGATTACAATCTGTTGGGCTTTTAAGTTTTAACTTTGATTTCTATTTCAATAGTATGGCCGCCACTTTTTAGGTTGATTTTTTTTTAAAAGTTTTTATTCACATTTTAACTGATAATGAAAATGTGATCGCATGTTTCAAATGATCTGCCTTTAGGAAGCACCTGCTGTGGTCAAATCATACTACGGCCCAAGAATTGTCGGATATCCTGTTGCAGAAGTAAGTGAGTCAGCTCAACCGCTTTCACTTTCATGATTATGGATGCTAAAACTTTTATATATTACTTCATATGATTATTTTTCTGATTAACAATCTTTTCAAAAAAAGAGGATGAACATTATGTTGTTTGGTTCTGGCTAAAAAGGTGATTCGCATGAGCGCCCAGTGTGCTCACAACATTTTGTGGTTAGTGTACTCGACCTTTTCTATTACATCACGCATTCCTTTAATAATTTTTTTTTTGCTGTATATAACTATATTTTATCTAGTTCAATTTTCTAATGTTTAGGTCACATTAGAAATTCATTGCCAGACCTTGAGGTCAATATGTAAGGGTTGGTTAATGGTTCAAAATGGGTAGTTTAGGTATCGGTCAAAACAGGCCAGGTTGAGTTGACCTCAAAAACTTTTGGTCAACAAATATTTTTTTAATAAATGAGAAATACGATAACTAAAGTTATATCATTTCAATAATATCATAATTTTTTGATCATTATGATTTTTGAAGTTTTGTTGTTAAAAATACACTTTTGGAGACTTTCAGCTCGTTTCCCATTTTATTTTAAGCTAATTCCTCAACTTCATTTGTTTGACCGTTAGATATGTAAATGGGTCTGAACCATCGCCTCTAGCTAGAATGAATCTTCATCAGAAGTTAACCTGGATTCTCAAATGAACTGAAATGCGATTACTTATGAATGATTCCTATGTTGGATATAAATAAGTCTCACATTATCATGTCTTTTTCTTTGAACTTAGAGGGTGTTTGGGATTACGTTAGAAAACTGCTTATTGACTTATTGGCTTTTTCAAAAGCCAATAAGCTAAAAAAAGTGTTTGGCAAACTTAAAAGCACTTTTTGTTTTAACTTTTTGATAAAGCTAAAAAGTTGTTTTTTAAGAAGTCACAAATTCCTGGCTTTTCAAATGGCTTTTGGCTTTTGCAATAAAATATTATCAATTTACCCCTAACAATTTCTAACAAATACATATATAAAATATAAAAATGTCCTTTTTGGTCATTTTACGTGAATTATGCCAAACACTTTTTAAAAAACAATTTATAGACTTATTGACTTTTCCCACCACAAAAGCTAATCCAAACACTTTTTTTAAAACTCTTTTTCAAAAAGTCATAAGCTAATAAACACTTTTAACAAAAAAACACTTTTGGAGTTAAATAAGCAATCCCAAACATTAATACCTTTGTTCTCATAAACAGTCATGTTGAAAATTATTACATCAGAAACAATGCTAACGAGACGAAAAAACAAGAAAATTTTAAAATATAATAAGTAAATGGTGGCGACATCAGTTTCCGCCTTTTGCACTTTCTGATAGATACTGAAAACTGCAGATTGAATTTACTGAAAACATAGTCGGCCTGATTCGAGAGGGGCTAGTTTCCAATTACAAGGAAATACCGATAACAAAACTTCACAAAAAAAATAATGAACAGAACAAACTATTAATACGGCGCAAAACTATGGATGATGTGCGCCAAATTTGATGCATGACGAGTTTTTAATCGATGTCTTGATGGCGTTGGTTTGCACCATATGGTTCACAAGATTGAATGTCCTGCTCTGATCAGCGCGCAAGTAATTTCTTTGGGGCACGTGATCATTTAAAAAAAAGAATATATTGAAGGCTATTTTCTTAATTTCCATGGTTTTCCGGATAAATAAACACCATAGCCAAAGGTTCCATGATGATCATATGAGCAAGTGATAAATGCCATGTTGATGTTTTTGCACAGTTGGAAGTGGTGGGCCCAGGAGGATCTCCAGATGGTCATGGTGATGAAGGTGAACATCATCAAATTACAGATAGCAGCTTCCAGCTTTATGTGGTGGAATAAGAATCTAGTGACTATTACGTGACACAGGGTATATTCTGCAGCCTCAGGATTCAAAAGATTATGTCTTATGTTTTGTTTTGATTCAACCTGTCTTACTCCACAAGCATTTTTGGCCCTGTTTGAATTTTTAAAACATATTTTGTCAACTTCCCACCCCAACACTACCCTAGTCAGGCCTAACTTATTATTATTATTATTATTGTTGTTGTTGTTATTATTAGTATTATTATTTTTCTTTAACCATGAGGACCCCATTACTGGTTTACTCACGGAACCACGCCAATACCATACTAACCAACGTGATTAGGTAAATCATAGCTTGAGTTGGGCAGGTGGCCTTCAAGAGGTAATGATAGGAAACAAGTGGACACAAGATTCGAACATAAGACCTCTAAGGAATCAGGTGTTTTTGGCCTAATTGATCTTGGCTATGGTTCATCTGTCTATTTCAACCGTCTTCTATTAGAATCTTACAATCTTATGATTTTGATTGGCCATTTGATCCTACGTTGAAGTGTAATATTTCGACCACTCTAATCTTGGCTTAAATTCATCTTCTCGTTCTAATTTTACCATCTCTTTTCATAAAGAGAAACAAAAACAAAGTTCTTTTTGAAATTTTATTCTGATTTTGACATCCTTGATTTGCCATGCATATTCTTGGCATGTCAACTTAGTTTAGATTCAAATTGTAGAATAAATTCACACTTTCCCATATCTTTCTTAGGTGCCAAATCCACAAGAATACATGCCCGCAACCATCAATGCGCACACATACAAAATACATAAACGCTTGTTTTGCACACGAAATATTCTTGATAGTAACAGTAGCACGTTGCATATATAACTTCTACATTTAGCCAACAAAAAATTATTCCTTGAAGAAAGAACGACCCTTCTTTTTACAAATGAAACCACCTGTATTCAAGTTGTTGGTGGCATCGTATCCATGCCTTTAATCGCACGTCAACCTTTTCTTGGCAGCGACATCATTGTTGTTGCTGGTGGCATCATATTCATGCCTTCAATCGCATGTCAACCTTTTCTTCAGGGCCGGCCCTGAGCATGTGCGGGGTGGCGACCGCACATGGCCCGGTTTTTTATGGGGGCCCAAATTTATAAATTATATATATTATATATAAAAATATATTTAATATAAACTAAGTTTAAAAAGTAAATTACAGTTAACTTATAAGTCAAATAAACTGAGTTTAAAAACCCATTAACAATTACTCCATCATTGGGCCATGTTTAAATTAACAATTTTACCTAATAAAAAAAACATACGACAAAATTCAATTGGATGAATTCAATAAAGGTTTTTCAATTGATTTTTGTTGAAGAAAAATCAAATCTAGTGTTATTACAATTTTCATCATATTAATGATTTTTTTTCTTCATATATTTAACTTAATATTTTAGTTTTTAGGAGCCCATTTTTTATAGTCGTACATGGTCCCCAAAATCTCAGGGACGGCCCTGTTTTTCTTGACAACGACATCATAGTTGTCCTTCGTATAGCTTTCAATCTCTTAAGTGGCTCGAACATATCTACTCTATAGGTTTGTAGTAACCGTGAAAAGAAAGAAATACCATAATAATATTTAATGGTGGACTCATTATTATTTTTACCAGTGTCACTGTTCGGAAATATGTGATTAATCAGTGTCAGTCGATAATTAGATATATATGTTACACATAAAACAAACATACGATTCTATATAACACATAAAAAAATTTATTTGGTGTCACGTGATACACATGGGCTTGATAATTAACAAATTGATAACGGTTATAATATTTATAATATTTAAATTTTAAATATTGTATGATTGTTAAAATAGACAGGTTAACGAGCTTGGTAATTAATCAGTCAAACAAATCTTTAGGGCACATCAAATATGTTGAGATGATTTGTCTACTTTTTTTATTTACAAAATAGTTAAAAACAGTTCCAAAATTATCAATTTATTCATCTTTATGAACTAAATTGTAATTAATGGTATTTGTTTCCTAAAGGTTTACCAAAGGAACGATATTCACCCGGTGGCGGTCCTGATTAAGTTATTGGTTTAAACGGGGTCAGTGCTATAAAAATAAATTTTATTTGGGGTCGGTTAAAATTTTATGTTAGTCGGTGTCAAAATTTCTTGTGGTCGGTTGAGATTGTACCGTATATATAACAAATAGAAATAAATGTCATGGGTGTCGGTCGACCCCTGGTTAGGGGTAGGTCCGCCACTGTATTCACCGAGTTAAATCTATACTAATAAATCAATATCTTTGAGGATACGTGGTAGCTGTAGAGCAATTCCTCGACTTATTTGCCCGCCTAAACTAAACACCGTTATTTTGGGTTTTTTATTTAGTTAAAATATTCATCATTTAACAGCCCCTCGTGATTTCTTCTCAATTAAGATTTTGATTCCTTCTCCATTTTACCTAATTTTACGTTTAATTTAGGAAACAAATGTGTCCATTAACATCTGATTTTGATTTTCTCTCAATCAAGTTCGAAGCTTTTTTCTCAAGTAAATGATTTCTCTCCTTCCATTGCCTTCTTTCATGGGTTGTAACGATTCGAAATCACATGGATTTATAGTCTCGCACAAGTTTACATTCAATGGTCCGACCGGTTATACACAATTTAAATCATATTTTATATACAAAAATCATTTCACACTTCATTAAGTCTTAATTATTAATCTATACTAGTAAATCAATATCTATGAGGACACGTGGCAACTCTAGAGCAATTCTTTGACTTATTTTTTCGCCTAAACTAAACCCCGTTAATTTGGGTCTTTTATTTAGTCAAAATATCCACCATTTAACAACTGCTCGTGATTTCCTCTTAATCAAGATTTCGATTCCTTCTCCATTTTACCTAATTTTACGCTTAATTTAGGAATCAAATGTCTCCTTTAACAACTAATTTTGATTTCCTCTCAATCAAGTTCGAAGCTTTTTTCTCAAGTCAATGATTTTTTCATTCCGTCGCCTTCATTTATGGGTTGTAAGGATTCGAAATCACAGATGATTTATAATATCCCACAAGTTTACATTCAATGGCCGACCAATTATACGTAATTTAAATCATCTATACTATATAATAAATAAAAGTTTCGTAATGTCAGGTGTCGCCTCCTTATTCACTCTTATAAACTTTTTCCCGCCTCTCTATCTTAATAAATGCATTTTCATATTTTAAATAACAATATATTTTTAAACAAATTATTAATTATATTAATAAAACATATTTATTTTAAATTATCTTATATTATAAGAAACTTTGAAATGTAATTACCTACCTTATGTTTTCAATTAAATATTAAATGAAAGTCAAATTAAATTGGATAGTATTTAATGTATTTTTGAAACTCGATTATATATTAATTTTTACATATTTTTTTATTTTGTTTTCTATTGATAGTATATGTAATACATTTTTTCAGTTATAAGATATATATATATATATATATATATATATATATATAGGGGACGTATCAAATGAAAACTCTGTTTTATTGTGTAAACCCTTAAACCCTACCACAGCCACTCATTCATTTTATCTTTTAAACTATATATTAATAGCATGAAGGGTAGATTAGTAATTTCCCAAACCCTTTTCATGCTGACCAGAGAAGTGTCTGGATCGTGGGTTATCTCAGACAGAAAAGTGAAAACCCTTTTCAGAAAAGTAATTTCCCAAACCCTTTTCCATCTTATGCTTCTTATTCATCAATTTTTGGAGTGGGTTTTCAAGCCCTCCTCTCTCTCACAGATCCGGAAGAACAAGACCAGGAAGAACAAGATCCGTAGTGGATTTTTAACATAATATATACGATCTGGCTTCAACCGTAATCCAAGTGATCATCGTCGATTACAACCGTAAGATTTCGTCGGATTTTGCAGCGTATCAAGACCTAATCTTCTGGGTATGGAGGTCGATTTTTGCAGCGTATCAAGACCAGGAAATGAGGTTTTTAACATATATTATCTTTTAAAAATCCCATATCCAACTTTCTCTCTCTCTAAAACCACAAACCCACTTGAGATGAAGCTCTGATCTCCCAACATGGAGAAGATGAAGCTCCGATGACCCCGGCCGATGGTGGAAAAACGTCTCCAGATCCGGATCTCAGTTACAGGTGTGATGGGGGAGTAGACGAACTAGGTGTGAGAATCGACGGTGGAGTTTAGGTGAACCAGAGGCGGCGACGAGACCTTGGGCCGTCGTTCTCACTGGATTAAAGTCATGGAAAAAGTTTGTTTTTTTCTTTATGGTTCCTGTCGTTTTCAGATTTCAAATTAAATTTTAAAAGAGGGAGATGCTAAGGTTATGGCAAGAGTTCTCATTAGAACACGACATCATATCGAGAATTTTTACAAGCTTAAATCCCAACTGTAGGGTGTGTCTCTTAGAATCCAGGTATACTTTTATATATTTTCTTTATGTTATTGCAAAATCCAGTTATCTCTCCCCTTTTTGATGATTTCTTTTTTTCCTAAACAAATCACAAATTTTGTTCTGGTTTTAAATGGGTCTGAACCACTAAACAGGATTTTTATACAGATTTGAAAAGTCCAAGTTTTAATTTACACATGTTTAAATTGAATTTACAAATGTGTAAATTGAATTTACAAATGTGTAAACTGAATTTACAAATGTGTAAACTGAATTTACACAAGTGTAAAAAGTTGTTATTCATGGGTTTTTACGTTGATTCTGATCTGAACATGTATAAAAAGTTCACATTTGAATTTATACATGTTATAGATAAATTATAAATCAGCCTATTTTCTAAGTAGACGAAATTAATCGGTGTTGGTATACATTCTTCAGATAGATTACAGTTTCCAGGCGAGGAAGAAGTTGGTGTTTGTGAACTTGAGGTTATGTTTTACAGGGTAGTTCCAGACGAATAAGTAGACGAATTTTGGCAGATCTGCATGATTGGAGTTGCAAAACTGAAAGGGTTCATATATTGAGCTTCACATATGAAGAAGTTGGTGTTTGTGAACTTGAGGTTATGTTTTACACTTGTGTATTTCATTTTTACACCTGTGTATTTCATTTTTACACTTGTGTATTTTATGTTTTACATAGTGTAAACTGAATTTACACTTGTGTAAAGAGTTCTTATTCATGTGTATTTGATTTTATTCTATATATACAGTATAATTATTGGTTTTATGGATATGTTTTAGGTTCATAAACCTTGTTTTTGGGTTTTTTCTCATGTGTAAAAAACCTATTCTTGAATTGTTCTTCATGTTTTGATGATTAATCGTTATTTTGTTTATGTTTATTTGATTTTTAAACATGTGTATATGATTTTTACACATGTTTAAAAAAATGTTCTTCAATTGTTTTAAGGATTTTAATTTTTATTAAAATCCTGATTCAATCAAAAAAGAAAAAGAAAAGAAGATAAAAAGGTTAAAATTACCATTTTACCCCTTTAATTATTCCTAGTCACACATTTGTTTTGGAATATAATAAAAAATTCAGGATTAATCTTGACCACTTATTAAATTATTAGGAAATGAATATGTGGTCCAGAATGAGTTTATGGGTTTTCACAATAATATAAGGTTTTCATTTGATACATCCCCTATATATATATATATATATATGAAAAAGGTCATATGTAAACCCATTTTTATTGTGTAAACTAAAAAACAAATTTTGAGCCACTAATTTAATTTAACATATTATAATTAGTGGATAGTATTAATTCTGATTTTTTTTATAGAAATGAGTGGTTGGGATTATTTAAGGGATATTAGAGTCATTGTTCGTTACATACATGTAATAACTGACGTTAAAAAAAATTGCACGACTATATTCGAATTAAAGATAAAAAAAAGCTCTATTTAATGGTGTAAATTTTATAAAAAAATAATTTTTTATTAAAAAGTTATGAATATTTAAAAAAATGAGGGGGGGCGGGGGGAATTTGAATTAGTGGAATCTTTATTATTAAAAAAATATGGAGAATGTTGCAATTATCAAAGTACCCTTTTAATAAAAGAAAATTAATATTATATGTCTTTTTTCTATTAGGTTAATTGGTTTACATATGAAAATTTGGTTTACAAATGATCCCTACCATATATATATATATATATATATATATATATATAAATTTAAGAATTTTATATATTAATATTTTTTAATTCTGTGTAGTACACAGATTCTAAGCTAGTATCTTATATACAAAAGTCATTTTACAATTTAACAAATCTTAATTAATAACTCTTTATTTTATTATTTTCATTCAACTCGGTGTAATCTAATATGAAATAAATCACTGGATTTATATATATTAACATGTAGCAAAACTTGATTCCATGACTTTTTCCTATTTTATATAAGTTATTAATAATTCACATATCTGAAATTAAAATGAAACATATTTGTTTCTTTTACGAGCTGAGGTTATTGTTCATGCGTCTCTTTTTTATTCCACTTGCAATAGAGGTGCACAAAAAAACCGGAATCGTCCAAATACCTGGAACAGGAACCGGTTCTTGAATACCTGGAACCGGGTACGTAGGGTATGGTTTTTCAACCAAGAACCGGACCCGGTTCTTGAGAATATCCGGTTTTACAGAACCGATCATACCCGGAACTGGTTATTAAGAATACCTGATTTGTGCATCTCTAACTTGCGGTGTACGCTAACATAGAGAGTGGTCTTTGAAGCAACATTGAGGTCATGGATTACAACCGTAAAAACAGACTCTTGTACAAAATATAGGGTAAGTATAAGGGCTAAATCAAGCACCGAGTTCACCCTAACAATGTACTCTTATACAATATATAATTTTCTATATACTATATCATACATGTCATTCATTTGTAAGACAAGAAGAAATAACAAGAAAATTAAGCATATCCGAGTTTCCTTGTCACTAATAAAGTGTTTTGAAAATGGGTATAAATGTATAATAGTGCGAAAAGGGTGTATACAAAAGAAATAGTTAAATAAAATCTTTTTAAAGTAAAGTTAAACTCCAATAAGTTATTGGAAGAAAGTAGCGTACAAATTGATATTCTCACTTCTCGATCATTGGCCATTTGATTTTGCATCATATGTCAAAATCTATTTTCCAGACTTTTAATGTCGAATTTATATCCAATATTTTTCTTAAATTACATAGAAAATAACACGTACATGAGTAGATGATATTTATGAGCGGAGAATGAGGTGAAAATGCTGTAAAATGTCTAGAACTAGGAAATGTGCTTCGCGCTCCGCGGCGGGAGGCTCTTGCTCCCCGTGACGTGAGGTGGACCTTAAACAATTGAGGACATAGAAGAAACATATAATCTTACGGTGGCTCGGTTCAGGGGCAACTTTAGGGTAAGGAAAGTAAAGCTAGGGCTTTGGGCCCCCACTTTTTATAGGGCCCCAGTTTTAACTTATATATATACACAAACACTTCTAGAAGTATGGTCAATGGCTTGTTCCTGGCCCTGTTTTTCGAAAAAAGGTCTCGAAATTTCACTTCGCTTTAGACCACTAAAAAGGTTGAGCCGGCCTTGGCTCGGTTGTGTCGTCTAATTCTTCACGGTACCATCACGTTACCGCCTATAACCCACGACACATAAACAATACCCTACATTGAATACGACTGCGTTTTTAACGTTAAGAAAAAAAAATAGTTAACGAACAAAAGTTATTGAGGAAAAATCTAATTATATATAATACATGTGGTAAACTGGACAAAGTGATGCGGGGGGTTTGCGAATCGTGTTACGGGCGTTGTGACATTGACATTAACGTGACTGAGTATATAAACTAAACGTATGAAATTGCCGCTACTCGATGATGGAGATAAAAAAATAGATAAATCGTGACGCGAATAGTTAACATTGGAAAAAAAATCGTTAAAAAACTTATTAACAAACTAAATAAAAATATATAAAAGAAACGTATGAAGTTACCGCGACTCGGTTATGAAGATCTAAAAATAGATAAATTGTGACGCAAATAAAAGTTAACATTAAAATGAAAAATTCATTAAAAAATTAGTAACAAAGTAAAAGCTAAATTTGAGTAAGTTGATGGGTATATTTAAAAATTTTGGAAGTTAAGGGTAGTATTTAATAATAAAGAAACTTAATGGACGTGTATGAAAGAAAAGACAAAAAAAAAAGTAAAAAAAATAATGCAATTGGCTGCTGACTCTCCTAATTAAGGTAGTAGTAATTCATCCTTTATAATCAGATGATTATAATCACTTTTTTTATATAAAAAAGAGGAATGTTCTTTCATAAATGACTGGAAGTCATCTAACATTAAACACTATAAAAAGTCTAGACCCAATAAGTTTTAATAAACAGTAGAAGATTCACAAACCTAGCAAGCATGTTTTAAAAGCATTTGGCTCGCTCGAAATTCGTTTCAATATATATTTTTTTCTCATTCTAGTTTTTATATAATTTTATGTTTATAACAACTAGAACAAATTAAATTATCATATATTACATACATATTAACACCACTATAAAAATATTTAAATGTTTAAAGTTCATACTTTATAGCATATAAATATAGATAATATTATCAAATATATATACGTCAAAAGGTAACTTTCTATGTAATAAAACCACTAGAATGAAGAGTCAAGGGCACATAATACTACATCTTTCTTACACGAGTATATAAGTTACATTTTTGACCCCTTAACATTTTCACATGACCGAAATACCCCATCGCTTACACTTGATATAACCAAAGATGCTAGAATAAACCCTTTTTAGTATGGAGCTATAATTGTAGTTGACAAAGTTAGTGGCAACAGCATATGTTGGCTTGTGTTTAAAAAATAAGTAACCTAACAAAGAACATTTAAAGGTTCTAACCTTTTCTTTCAAATAAAGTCCACCCTAAACGAGGGACAAGGAACGCCGTCAAAATTTGATTTTATTACAAACAAAATGCAAATAAATATTATATAAGTCTTATTTATATATATAATATTAAAATAAATAATATTTAAAACAACTTGACTTGACTAATTAAACTGTATGGGTCAAATGGTCAAGTTCATATTGAATTATAGATAAACGTATATATAGGTCCGTCAACCCATTTAAATTAGAATTAATATATAATTTATTAGTTAGTGGGCGTGCCTTAGAGCAACTAGTAAGGTTGTTGCTTTGTGACCTTGAGGTCATAGGTTCAAGTCGTGGGAAACAACCTCCTACGCAACGTGTAGGCTAAAGCTACACAAATGTGGGAGCTAATATAATTTATAAGTTCAACCCGTTTAACCCAATACAACTTTATTACCACTCGTTTATGACCCATTTAATATGTTTATTACAATTCATCAACTCATTTGACCCGTTTAAATAAACGTGTCATGTCCATGTAGCTTGATTTTGAGTGTGTGGATTAAAGTTAATATTATCTTTAGGTTTTGATGAAAAGTGCACATGCAGTGGTAATATAATGGCAGTGTTCGGACTCATCAATTATACACTATGATCCTTCTCTTATGATGGGTTTAAAAAAGTCAATATGTGGAAATGATATTTAATTTGGTAAATTTTCCAAGTATCAAAAAATAATTATAATTTAAGCACAATTGGATCAAGCATTAACATTGATAATAGTTGTATATTTAAGGTCAAATCCGCAGATGATTCTACTGAAGTCAAAACAAAACCATTGGTTAAATTTGCATACATTAATAACTACTAGGTTAGAATTCTATCTATCACGGTTAATAAATATAATGTTATATATTTAATAATAAAACATTTATTTATTTAAAAACCCGTTTGGAGATCGAAATAGATAAAGGACAGTTATATAACTGTACCGATATTTTTCAGTCGGTGTCGGTCTCATTCTTCACAGTACCAGCACGTTACCGTCAGTCCATATAACCCACGATATCTAAATTTGAATACAACTACGTTTTTAATAAAATTTATACAGGGACGTCAAGAAAAAAAAACTAAACAAAGAAACGAAATTTTAGGAAAAATCAGATTATATATACTACAGGGGGTAAACTTGAAGGAATCAAAGTGATATTTTACAAAGTTAAGGGTGAGTTTTGAAGTTTTTTTAAAGTTGAGGGGTAGAATGTGTCAGTGGCAAAGGCCACCGACACTTCTTATTAAGAGTAATGAAATAGCGAAGTAAAAGTGTCATATCATAAACTCGGGATCTCTTAAAAATATTAGGCTTAAAACGAATTCTAAAATTGAGGTTTTTTCAAAACAAAATTGTTTTTTGCTTAGGATCTTAATACGTGAGAATATATTGACACACATTAATATTTTATGTTCAGTTCTCAAATGTCACATATTACAGTTGTAGTAAGTTTTTATGAAAATAATACTCTTTAAACATACTAATTCTTTACTTTTTTTTCATCAAAAACCTAAAAATTAAACAAAGTTAAAAATACTAAGAGTCTCTTTCGTATGAAGACCTTTTTTAATTTTGAGCTCATTCTCTTGTTTTGTATGGATGTGGTCATGAGCAGTGGACCTTTCCCTCCCACTAAATGTGAACATGCATATCATAAAATCTTCATTGTAATATTATTTAATGTTAAAAAATAAAAAAAGTAAATATTGATCATTACTATTATGATAAAAGTCATAAAACATATCTAAAACATGAACCCACTGGCCACTACCAATCCGAGGAAACCTACAAGGTTATCATGAAACCTTAGAAAGATTAACCATGTTTCATATCAAAGGTCCTTTTTATCAGTAGCTTAAAATTTTGACTTTGAACTTTTATTTTTTATTTTTTATTGAACGATGTGGGCTCAGATGGCACGTCTTATCAGGGAGGCTCTTACATCAGTCTACCTATAATCATCAAGGAATTCAAATCTACAGAGGGGGTTCCTAGTTTTTATGAAGTGCACCTTACAAGATTCGAACCCATGACCTCCACAGAGGCGAAACCCTTTAGGAAAACCCCCTGACCATCAAGACAGAACCTTGATGGCAACTTTGCTCGATTTACTTGATGTTTTTTCTTCCTTTTAAGGCAAATAATTTTTTACACAGAAATTTACAAAAGTACTTACTTTTTTTATATATGTATGACCATATTTTTAATCAATAATTAATTAAACTAATATTATACGGGAGATACCACATAAATTCATATTGTGTAACCTTCAAAGATTATCATGCAACCTTAGAAAGATTAATCATGAATGTTTCAAATCAAAGTACTTTTTCACCCATAGGCCAAAACTTTGACTTTGAGCCAGATTTGCTTGATGATTTTGTTTAAATTTGTTTTAAAAGGTAATAAACTTTACTATCGAAATCTTAAAAAAAAGTACTTTTTTATGTTATTCATATATAATCATATAAAATGTATATATACACAACCTAATAAACAACAGGAGATACATATCACTTTTTTATGCATCATCAACATATATTTAAAGATTTAATATAAATGTAATTGTGGGTACTTATTATTTAATTCTGGATAGTTATTATATCATCAAACAAATTAATTTAATATGAATTAACATTTATCAGTTAAATAAAAAAATCAATACTCAATTGAAAAAAAGAAGAGATTTTAAAAGTTAACTTAATAAAATTTATAAGTGTCACGTCAAAATACATTTTTAAAAACATATTTTGACGAGTATATGCGTTAGCAAATTACATTATATTTTATTCAATTCATGTAATACACGAGTTTTTAAATACATAATTTTTTTTATTACTAAATATATAACATTACGATTACTCAACATGTGTAATACACGTAATTCTAACCTAATCTATATACTATATAATAAATAAAGGTTTTTCATGTCAGGTGTCACCTACATATTCATTCTCATCATTTTTTCCCGTATCTATCTCTTATTAAATATACCTTTAAATTTTAATAATAATATATTTAAAAAAAATACTAATTATAGTAATAAAACACATTTATTTTAAATTACCTCTTATTATAAGAAACTTTATCTAATTTTGTAATTTTTATTTATAATCAAATAGTAATGAAAATCAAGTTAAATTAATTAGTAATTAAAGTCTTTTTGAAACCTATATATTAATTTTTACATATTTTGAGTTTTGTTTTCTATCTTTAGTATATGTAATATATTTTTCGTCTCGTGTGTATTACGCGGGTTCTAAGCTAATATAAAATAAATAAAACATATTTGGTTAATCGGTTATGGATTAATCAAACCATCAGTTATTTATTCGGTTTAGTTATTTGATTTGATTAATTCAGTTATTTGCTCCTATAAAAACATGAAAGGACAAACAAGAGAGAGTAGGTCCAAAAAATGGGCACGGGGAATGTACCCGAAAACAGGCAGAAAGGGTGTGGCAGTTGTGCAGTGATATCAATAACATTTTGAAATTTAAAACCAATACAAGATGCCTTCCAATTCTGCACTTATAATTTAACAAAAACCCTAATCAACTTTACTATATTTCAATTTCCAGATTATTATGTCTCTGTTTTCACCTGATTCTTAATTATTGAAACATTAATATTTTCAAGTCAGTAATGATGATACCTTAGACGTTTAGCATCACTTTGAAGATACAAATCTGTATAAACTATAAACAAATGATTGATGAATTGAAAGAAAAAAAAAGTTTACCAATTTGCTTTAATTTTTATATCTCCACTGCACCACCAAGCATAAATTCCCAGATGTTTTTGAGCCCTAAATCTCATTTCTTCAACTGTGTTATTCTGCATTTGATTCGATTTCTCTTTCTACGGATGCCATTGTTTCTTTTTGGATTTTAGATACAATGTGCAGCTGGTTCACATATTATATGCATATTTAGGGTTTGAATATTCACTTCTTCTATTCTTTTCCCCCAATTTCCCTATAAATTGACACTGCCACAACAACCAATTCACATGTCTAGGATGAGTTATTCAAGTGCTTCCATGGGTTCTGGTTAGTTCAGTTGTTCAAACTCCATTTCCATTTATAGTTGTTGTAATTTAATCAGGGGTTTTGAGTGTTTAGTGTACAAAGGATTGTTACACACCAGGTGTTTGATGAAATTCTCCAATGGGTTTCAGGTAGTAGAACAGCTAGGAGAACTGTTGAATTTGGGAGGACATATGTTGTGAGGCCAAAAGCTAAGCACCAAGCAACCATAGTTTGGTTGCATGGTCTAGGCGATAACGGTTCGAGGTAGGTTCAAATTTCAAATCATTGGTTATGTAGTAAAGATTTTCTTTTTGAATCATACAGTAACTAACATGAAATCTTGACTCTTTTTGCTATTGCAGCTGGTCACAACTTCTGGACAACCTTCCTCTTCCAAATGTAAGCATGTTTCTTTTGGTTCTTCAAGTTTTTGTTAAAATGACATTTAAATATTTAATGACACCTAAACATGTTACATTTTGCAGATTAAATGGATTTGTCCTACTGCGCCTACTCGCCCTGTTACAGTGCTAGGGGGATTCCCTTGTGCTGCATGTAATACATCAAGCATTAAAAACATAAAATGTTTTTTTGTTTCAGATAAAATTATGTTAATTTAGTAACATTTTTGGGCTTTTGATAGGGTTTGATGAAGGAGAGCTTTCAGAAGATGGTCCAATTGATGTGGAAGGTCTAGACGCTTCAGTGGCACATATCGCAAACTTGTTATCAACCGAACCCTCTGATGGTAACTTGACGGGTTCCTTTTTTCTTTTTTTCGCACATTGGTTTCAATCTTTTATGCATATGTAGTTATAAGACCTGCAAATTTGTGTTTCTGTGAACAGTAAAACTTGGTATTGGAGGATTCAGTATGGGTGCTGCATGTGCACTTTACTCTGCAACTTGTTTTGCTCAAGGGAAATATGGAAATGGAAACCCGTACCCTATTAACCTAAAAGCTGTAGTTGGACTAAGTGGATGGCTTCCTGGTGCGCGGTAAAATTTCACCAACTAAAAGTTTAATTTCTCATTGTTTTAAAAACCTTGACGTATTTGAGTTCACATGCAGGAACTTAAGGAACAAAATAGGATCAAATGATGCTGCAAGACGTGCTGCTTCATTGCCCATTTTGCTATGCCATGGACAGTGTAAGTATTTCAAACTTGATGCTGATTTCTACATCACTAGCTTAATATTAAGGAATTATAATTATAAGTGGTGGAAAACGGGTGGGTCAAAATGGATGATTTTTGTATGGGTTCAAAGTGGGTTGGGTCAAATGGGTTGACCCAAACATTTTTTTGTCCAACTTTATTTTTTACTGTAAATAGTTTGTGTCAAATATCAACTTACATGGGCTAATTTTTTTTTTCACATAACGCACTTAGATTTTATTTTTACATGATTAAATCCTTCGACTTTTAATACGGAAAAAAGGTTCTTTTATAAACTTTTTCGTACATTTTTTAAAAAGTTTAAAAGTTATTCGTTCAAAAAAAGTTTTTTTTGTTAAAAATCAAGTCTAGTTAAGTTCCAAAACTTAGAAGGATATAATCATGAAAAAGATGAAAGTCCATGGATTTATCTGTTGATTCAATGAAAATTAATAAGGCTTAAAAATACAGTTTGGGAGACTTTAGACCCGTTTTTAACGGGCTTTTTTTTACCATTAACCTTAATAATACAGTTTGGGAGACTTTAGACCCGTTTTTTAACTATATATATTTTTTTACTTTTTGCTCAATTAACGTGTTAGAAATAAAACATAACCTAAATAGATCCATTCACAAGCAAATGAGTCAAAATTATCACATCTAACACTGATTCTTGTAACTGATGCATGCCATATATCACAGGTGATGAAGTAGTTCCATACAAATATGGAGAGAGGTCATCCCAGATGTTGAATTCAGCTGGTTTTCGTTATGTTACCTTTAAAAGCTATGACGGGTATGAAATCAAAACTATAAATTCAAAATCAAAAATCCGCGTAGACCAAAACCCAAAAAGGAAATATAATTAAGATTCTTGATATGATCTTTCAGGCTTGGGCATTACACAGTTCCTCAAGAGATGGAAGAAGTTTGTCAATGGCTACACACAAGGCTTGTAGCCTGATAGATTAGTGGCTTGATCAAGTAAACTTACACGGATTGTAGAGGCAATTTGGTGGAGATCGGATGGTATACTTATATAAAATGTTGTTTTATATGTTCGTTGTTATAAAATAAGGATTTTCGGGTGTCGGGATTATTGGTTTTAGATGGGAATTTGGTGTTTGTTAATTTGGTTTTAGATGGGAATTTGGTGTTTGAAAATTTGAGCTTTGGGATTTCATTATTGTAATGTTGTATCGACATTAGATGGAATTACGAATTTGCCTACTACCTTTGTTTATAACGGAGCATAAAGATGCAGCATTTATGCATGAAGCTACACAAGTAACATGTCCAATTCGAGCCGGAAACTTAGCTCGTGTTAACTAAAGTCAGCTCGTTAGTTAATGAGTTGACTCGTTTTTTTTGTTTGATGATTTTGTATGTTCATGTTGTCTCGAATAACAAGTTAACAACTTTATTTAATTGAGCTTTAAACAAACTAATATATAGAACGAGTTGCGGACAATACGTTCATTACCGTCTCCTAAACGAGAGGTGGCAATTGCTGACACAGACATTAAAACAATTAAGTTTTGGGTTTTCATATTTAATCTGTTTAATAATAGTTCATGTTTGTGGTGACATTTTAATCAGTGACGAAACTTAAACAATTAAGTTAGGGGGCTGAAAAGTTTACACGTAAAAAACCCAATTTTTTTCTCCAAAAAAGGATTAAAAATCCCCAAAAAACAAATTCTTACATATAAACGATAAAGTAAGAATAATTACAATTCATTACTAGTGGGTTTAGTGAAAATAAGTTTGAGATTTTATCTAGATCAAGAGGAGCCAAAACACTATAACTAATACAAAATAAATCTAGTAGTAAAAAATCAGTATTTCTAAGCAAAAATCTGGGGGTAGAATCCCTCTGGGCCCCACTATGTTTCGCCCATGATTTTAACCCATTTAATTAAACAGGTCAGTTTCGAAATGATATGTTTAATCTATTTAATTAAACATCTCTACTCATCAACCTGTTCTTTATGATTAGAATGAAACAAAAAATGTCTTATAAGGTTAAACTCCTTTATGACATTTTAACCCATTGATTACAATGCGTCTCCGACCCGTCAACACTATAAATAAGTCACAACAGTATTGTTCAGGTTAGGCTATGTGAGGATGTGGAAAACTGCGTCACCTCTCCGTAAAAGGAGCTGTGTATGTGGTCACAACGTGACAAAGGTCTCTCTACACATGACATGGCCTTATACGATTTAAATTTATCACCAAAATATGTCTCCATAAGGCTGAGGGGAGTACCCCTGTGAAAAGCAGCGTGGAGATGACCTGGCAGCGTGGCTGCAGTTGAACCCCAGGCCCGCAGGCCGTGGTCCACGCTCGTGGAGAGCTAGCGTGAGAATTTCCACGGCGTGGAAATGAACTTGTAGCCGTTGGGAGTGGGGCCTACCCTCTCAAACGGCCGTAAATTTAAAGCGATCTGCTGGTGGACTTGTAGCTGCCGTCGGCGGGGAGCACGTAAGCGGCTTGTCTTCTCCGGTGAGCTGCTGGGGTGTGGTGTATCAAAGAAGGTTTTATATAGCTAGGTTTGTTGGTGGGTACCCTGAAGCCCAATAAAGGTTAGCCTAAAAAAAGCCCAATTTATTTTTTCTGATAGAAAAGCCCGATAAAAATTTAATATTGTCCTAAAAAAAAATTAATGAGTCATATCCAATAAAAAAGCCCAAATTATATATTTTTTAATTTATTAAGGCTTTTTATTAATTATTATTTTTTAATTTATTAATGCTTTTTATTACATATTAAAATAAGTTAATATTAAATTATTAAATTTAAAAAATAAAATGACGTGTTAGTGTGAAAATGTGAAACCATTTCCCTCTAAAAGCTGCTTCGAGCAAAGTGACCAAACACGAGAAAGCGTGTCTTGACAACCAACACGTGTTTATACCATTTGCTTTTGACACTTTTGGTTTCCTTGCACCAGAGGCCGTGGAGTTACTTAACCGAGTACAGCGGGTCATGCATAGTAATGTTATGACCCCAAGATCTGTAGATGTAGTTTTTAAAAGACTTGATTTTGCTATTCAAAAAGGGTTGGCGGCGCAGCTTGTTGCCCGTTTGCCTTCTATCTCTATGTAATTTCCCTTTAGGAGTTGTGTTTTAAAGTTAACAAATTGTTATACGAAGAATGTGAAAAAACTATAAAATCTGATATGACGCTAACGTGGAAAGATGTAAAATTATAAAACCACTCCCCTTAGCTTAAAGAGCCGGTTATTTCGAGGAACGTCCCCATAATATGCCACGGTGTCAACGAAGCCATGCCTTTTGGTTTGGTACTCAAAAGTTTATACAAATAAACATCTTTTTTTTCCATAACAAACCCTTACCACACAGAAAGCGAACCAACGAGAAAGATAACCATGGCGAGCCAACATAATCAAGCCACCTTAGACGCCCAGGCCCCCGCCGATCAATCTCAGGTATTCCGATCGTCACTTTCCGACGACTTCTCTGCTCGTTTTTGCAATTTCAATGATCGTTTCGATCTGACCTACCTTTTTCCGTGAATTTTCATGACGGTGAAAGTTGCATAGAGATGCAGCAGAAACGAGCCAACAAGCAGGCCAAAATGCTGGTGTTATAGATCAGGTATCATACTCGGAAACAGATCTGTATACCTCCGTGCTTAATTTCTTCAAATCCGTACCTTTATCGTGATCGTAATTTCAACGATCAAATAGAATATCAACTCAATTACAGCTTCCAAGTCGTTTCAAAATCAGTTTGAGATGTTTGAAACCAATTTGCCTATACGAACCGACTTGGAGACAAACATGCCCTAAACCATAGGATTGGGATGGGTCGGGTTCCCAACCGGTTTGACTAGCGTATCAGACCGGGTTTGAAACCGGTTCACCGGCTTAAACCGATTTTTTTTGTCGATCTCTGGTAACATAGTCGTTTTAATGGCTACTTTTTAATAAAAAAAAATATTTTTAATTTAATGTAGTTTTTTTATTTTTAATGTATTTTTAATTATTAATGTTTTTTATTTTATAAATTACTAAAAGAAAAAATTATTAAAATTATATAAAAATTAAATATGATGTGGCAGCGTGGAAATGTGGGTGGACGTGGATCCACACCCCTCAAATGTGAAAAATTTGTGAAAACTGTATGGAGGGGTGTGGAATGTGAAACCATACCCTTGGCGTTACAAGTTGCTTCAAAGTTAATTGCGAAAAGTAGTAGATTGAATATTTGGTGTATGCAGACTGGGAATTCGGTGAAGACGATGGCACATGGGGCGGCGGAAATGGCTGACGGGGCAGCTAATGGTGTGATGGGTATAGCACAAGGTGCTGCAATGGGTGCAGCCAACGCAGCCGAAGGTGTGGCTGGCGCGGTGAAGAACACCTTTGGGAGTAACCAAAGTTTATAGGATAGTAACTCCAAGTTGCTTGATTTGATACGGAAGCTTAATGTTCCTTCCAAAATAAATATGTTAGCAAAATTGTTATCTGAATTATCATTATTTTCAATTATAAGTTAAATAGGTGAGTAAAGAACACCATGTATAACCTTTTCAAATAAATTATTTAGTATTTTATTAGTTATCGGTTTTTAACTTATTATATTAAAAACCTACTCATTTATTTTTTTATGTGAAAGAATTCTATTAACACAATGCTTGGTTTTAAAATCACCTCTTAAGCGTGTCTTACGCATGAAACAACCTAGGGGGTGGGCAAATCACGTCAAAGGAGGTGATTCGCAGTGTTTCCACAAGGTGGCGATTTTTGCCTGAGTTGGACGCATCACCTAATGCACACACATTGTGCCGTTTTTTGCAACTTAATTTTTTTTTATAGAAATCAACCACTTTTTTCATTGTGGGAGACTTCGGAGAAGGATGAGACTCGCTTGAGGGGAGAAGATGGAGCAGCTGTGGGAGACTATGAAAAGGGACACATGACACGCACGTTATATCCTTAATATAATAAATCACTATCTCTAGGCGTCACGTGTTCTCTTTTAATGAGATCAACTGTCATTTTTTTCACCCAAAGTAAGTCAATAAATGAATTGGTTAATTAACTTGTTTCAAGCCAATTAATTAAGAAATTATCAGTGTTTTGAAACCCGGACAAGACCGGCCGGTCGGACCGGGAACCGGTGGTCTGACCGGTCCGATTACATATGTTGAACCGGTCCTGCAGCGAACCGGTGGTCGGACCGGACGAACCGGCGGTCGGACCGGAAACCGGGTGGTCGGACCGGGCGAACCGCTTGACTATTTTTTTTTTAAGTCTCTTAGGTTCGTACTTCGTAGGTAATTGTTAGTTTAAAATTATTGAAATTGACTTGTTGGTGGTTTTTGAAAGGATTAATGGTTGTTTAGATTGATATATTTTTATAATATTGATGACGTCGTCCGATTCTTAAATCCGGTCGGACCGGTCCGAACAGTGGACTGGTAAGAAGACCGGTTCGACGTCCGGTCCGGTTCTGAAAACATTGAAAATTATGATTCAAAAAGGTAGCCCACTATATCAAACTCAAAATCTGGAAATCATCAATTTGAAATTCAAAAAAGAACTAATTACACGGATACCTCCTATGGTTTATACGGATTTCACTTATGGCCCATAGGAATGTGAAACCACAGGTTCGGACCAATAGTTTGCAAATCTGTAACACATTTGGCCCCTGAATTGGATGTACGTTAAGTTTGGCTGTTAAGTGGATGTAAAATATCTAAAATACCCCTTATATTAAAAAAAAATTTAAATCATAAACCCACCCAAACCTCCTCCTCATTTCTGTCTAAACTCCCATGGATCCTCCATCCCCAGACTCAAGCTTCCCCCCTCCTTCACCAGACCCAAACCCTAAAAACTTCAATCTCCTCATTTCTGTCCAAACCAACAATGTTAATCTTCACTAAAAAGCTATGGAGATTTATAAAAGATCACTCCAGTTCAAGACTCAGATCTTTAAATACTCCTCTCCTCTTTGAAAATTATGTATCAGTGCCTCTGTCTAAACTACCATAAACACACCAAACTATCAACCCTAAAACACCTCATCCACCTCTCCAAAACCACAATTCATTCCCTTTCGAACATCCTTCCGACCACCGCCACCAACGACGCCACCGCCACCGTTACCTATCCTTTCAATTCCAACCACCGACGCCACCGCCCAATCGCCCCACTAGTCCTCGTCGACCAGGCGCTGTATTCTGGTCTAGAGAGGCACCTGCCCGATCAGGTGAAGCTCGTTTTGCCGGTGGTCAAAGAACACCGGCACCAACGCTCCTCCCCCTGCAACCACCACCTCACTTCTTCTCCCGCACCCGCCTGCCATCATCCCACCTTAGTCACCCTCCCTCAACCCAGGTCGTCGACGAGGAACCGACGAATTTGAGCGATTTAAACCCAACGTGGTTGCCAACGAATTTAGGTGGTGGATCTGGGTTTGGATCGCTGCCTTTAGTTTTTGGAGTGTGATGGATCTGGGATTGTAGTGGGAGTGGGTGAGGGTGAGCACACTCTAGAATTTTTTTAATTTTTTAATATTAGACCATCCGTAGTAGAGCATGTGAAAGGGGACGTGAATGCCACATCACTCTTTCATGTCTAAGAACACCGCCCCCCCTATGCGTGAAAGGGGCAAAAATGGGGTGGGGCGTGAGCCATTTCACGGTGGAGAGGGGCTTCTCACAATTCTTACATCCAATCAAAATATGACACATGATAATGTCTTATTCTTTTCTTTTTAATTAATCATTTTATTTAAGATTTAATTTGTTTTTTCTAAATAACAAATGCTCGAAAATTATTATTAAAAAAACGAAATACATAAGCTTGTTTATTTTATTTTTCTGTACATTCAGGTATAAATTTTAGCGAAAACGGAGTTCTTTTAAAAAAAAAATCGTTACGTAAGTGGTTTTTAATGAGAAGTAGTTATTTATTTAAGAATGTATTTTTTTATTTTATAATTTAAGTTTTTATTTATTAAAAATAAAAATTTAGTTAATTATTAAAAAAAAATACGGGGCGTGAAACCATTACGCACCTTAGTGAAAATGGGCAGTGAAAACCCCTGTGCTGATGTGGTGCTGACGTGGAGGGTCGTGAAACCACTACAGATAGCCTTAAGGGTATATTAATCATTTAATAAAAACTTAACAGAAAACTTAACGTCCATCCAATTCAGGGGCCAAATGTGTTATAGATGTGCAAACTATTAATCCAAACCTGTAGTTTTCCATTCCTAGTGGCCATAAGTGAAATCCATGTAAACCACAGGGGTCATCCGTTTAATTAATTCTAAAAAATTTTAGATAAACAAATCTCAACACATCCAAATATTTAAATTTTAATGCATTAGTCTTTATTAAATTTAGGGCTTTGAGGTTTATGAATTTTATTGTTTTTATTGTTAAACACGTGTAGGACACGGGTTTCTAACCGACTATAACAATATAATAATAATAATAATAATAATAATAATATTTTATGCTGAATAAATTCAATGCAGAGAATGTTAAAATTCCATTTGTCATGATCGACAAAGAGGAATGGTGACGTGATGAAACAAATGGCGTTTCACTGATAAACCCTAGAAACGAACATTCCTCTTCCTGTGTTTCAGATGGAAAATCAATTCCCCAAAAGGCCCAAATTATCTGAAACGTTACCGAATCGAAAACCTCAACACAAGAACGAACTATGCTTGAATTTCCAAAGGGGATCTTGCGATTACGGCGATCGCTGTTGCTTCGCTCATGGCAAAGAAGAGCTCAGAGGATTCGAGATTCGGCCAGCACTGATTGCGGTTGATGAGATTAAAATCCCTAGATGTAGCGAGAAAACAAAATTTTGCTGGAGGTTCATGAACGGCGAGATTTGTCCGTTTGGGGATAAATGTCATTTCATTCATATGAAAACTGAAAGAACGATTGCTGCTATGAGCATTTTGAATGTTGATGAAAGTTGTGAAATGCAGCAGCGGAAGCAGTTGCCATGGAGGACGAAGCTCTGTAACAGGTGGATGGCGACTGGTAGCTGTAAATATGGTCTCACTTGCTGCTTTGCTCATGGAGAATCAGGTGTATCCATTCATTACTGTTTAGATCTATTTTTAATGATTTAGGTGTGTTTGGATGTGTGTTTTAAGATTGATTATTGCAAATAAGAATCAGATAATTAGGTGATTTAGATTTAGAGTTCCCTAAATTCAATTGATAATCAGACAAATGTGATTATTTTGACCTAATTTATCAGAAAATTGTAATTGTGAACCATTGTTGGCTATGGTGTTAATCATTTCCATCTTCATATGGAACCCATAACCTTGGTTTTAAAAAGTGCATTGCACATTTTGATCCCAAAAGCCGATGCACAATGTGAGTGCGCGCGCGCATCGTGTATGCGAGTTGTTTGTTGTTAAAAAGTATTAAAAAAAATTACAGATAATATTTTAAATTGTTAACTTTTAAACACTAAAATATAGGATATTCTCATCATCCTTGGTCATATTTGTTTGATCGATGGTCTAATTTCTTCAAATACTCAAACTAGTTTTTCAATCGATGGTCGGATTTGTTCAATCAGATTTAAAAAACTCGGACCCATTGCAATTAATGGTCTATTTTGTTAAAATATGAGTCAACAACATAATTTGTAGCATCAGACCGCATCACACATACCAAATCAGCAGCATCACATGGGCATCATAGAATTGCATCGCATCAACCGCAGCGATGCAATCTCACCGCTCAGTCGCTCACTATGTGCTCTTGATGTGGACATTTTAGAACCAAGCTCATAACTGTTTTTTTCTTTTGTTGATGATCATAGTCTAATGTTTCTAACTAGACCATAGTTTGATTATGTTCTTGATGTATATGTATTTCCAATGTGTTGATGAATATTCTAATGCCTGAATTCTGCCTTGAAAATGGCACCAAATCAGTTGTTTAGTTGACTAATTCTTGCTTTTAGCATTCACAGAACTGCAGAATCAAGGGCTCAATGATGCACAAGACTATGCGGAGGGTGAATTGCACAAATTGGTCGATGAAAAAGAGGTGAAACAGTTAAAAGTTAAATGGAAAAATTATGAGAAGATTAGTCGAGTTTATGCTGACTGGATCAATGACATGCCACTTGTGTCTCATACCATATAGTTCCGCATAAGTAATAGTTTAAGTCTGGAGAATTTAGGAAATATAGTGTAATTAGCTAGCGTATGACACTTGCTAAACTCGATTTACCTGATTTTATCTTCGTTTAGTCTTTCCTAACGTAGGTAAAAATTACTATTACTAGTATATCTTTATAACTAAGGTGTTACTGAGAACGAATCACAAATGGTATCAAGATTTCTTGTATTTCTTCTATATGTGATTATTAAGAACCTCTAATGGCAGATTTCTTGTATTTCTTCTATATGTGATTATTAAAAGTGTTCAGATTTGAAACGTCAGAGATCCAGATTAATAGGGATGCACTGAATTTGTTAAGACCATCAAACCTTAGGGACAAATAACTTTTACTTTTTTTATTTCATAATCTAAACAATATCAATTTATTTCTTTCATCATTTTTTTTGTCATACTGTAATATACTATCAATACTAAATTGTCAATACATGTAAAAAACAACTTATACTTTACTAACCAATAAAATCAAGTAAATGTACATCATGCAATACTCTTCAAAAGAGTTAAAAACATTAAAATCAAGTAGGTGGTCTTTATATCTATACACCACTACCCTCCTCGTATTATACAACTCATTTTGTTCTATACATGTCGTATTGGGTTTAGTCAAACCGACAGGGTTTTAGACAAGTCATATATGTCTCGTCAATCACTCAATATGGGCAGTATAGTACTCGAAAATCATCAATACGCCCGTATTGTAGGTAAAGATTATCAATACGACTCATTTTGTCCTATACATGTTGTATTGTACTCGAAAATCATCAATATGCCCGTATTATACGACTCATTTTGTCCTATACATGTCGTATTGCGTTTAGTCAAACCGACAGGGTTTTAGACATGTCACATTAGTCGCGTCAGTCAATACGGGCAGTAGTATTGTACTCGAAAGTCATCAATACGCCCGTATTGTAGGCAAAGATCATCAATACAACCCGTATTGTCTAATACGGTGAGATGAAAATGGGTAATACGACCCGTATTAAAGTTGATGTGTGAATAACATGGGTGGTGTCCGAATATCTTTCCCCCTACATCAATAATTACGTAAGACCAATAAAACAAAAAAGGACAAATTTGCAGAAATGGATTTGAAAGCTTACGTGGCCTTTCAGACCTCCTAAAGGCTAAAGAACCAAACTCCAATATATACCTACGAACACAACAAATCATATTATAAAAAGGACATCTGCCCATGGCCATGTGTACCAGATTCGATCACACACAGCACCAGCCACACATCTCTATGCATATTTCAATTATTGTTTTCTGCCTTTATAATTGCAAATATTTCGTTACAACATCTTGTCCACCGTTGAAAGATGTCGAACAATCTTGCATCCGATTGTCTTGCCAACATCTTCTCCTATCTACCTCCACACTCCTTAGCACGTGCCATGGCTGCCTGCCGCCACTGGCACGACTGCAGGAGGTCGACCGTCAGAGATAAAAAGCCGCCGCCACCAACACCAACCATGGTTCATAGCCTTACCCACCCACAACAACTTGTGTTTTGTTCATAACCCAATTGAGGACACTTTGGCACTTGCTCAATCTGGATCATGTCCCTAGCCTGACTCGATCCGTGTCAACAGTTGGAGGACACGTGTTGATACTGTTTAAATCCACTGGCGTCTTGCCTCTTCGGGTGTTGGTTTGTAACCCGTTCACTGGTAGTTCCGCCACCTTCCCCCGCTGCGAAAACCGAGGACTAATCCGGAATTGGGAGTCATAGAGGGTGGTCCCAACCGACCCAATGGATTCCAATTGTATGTTGCTGGTGGGATGTCTGAGGCGGCAAACGGTATTGCCGCCTCATACGATCACATTTTAGAATCTTTTGATTCTAAAAAAAAATGTGGACCATCATAGGGTCCAAGCCAGGTGAGTTTGCCGTGAGGCTTACTGTATGGGCCCCAAACGAGCTTGGTTTTAAAAAGTGCGTCTGAGGCGCTAAGGCGCAAGGGACTGCGCTTTTGGTGACTTAAGACGCATGTAAAATAAAAGCGCACTTGAGGTGCAATTTTTTGGTAAAAAATTGGCTTGAGGCGCGCGCTTTATGTATTTGAGTCATTTTTCTGCAACAAAATGTTGTACATCAGGCTTTTAAGACTGTACGTACATGTAGGTAATTTACATGATAAAACATATTTAAAGCTTATTATAGTTAAATTTTGAGTAGGGGATGCTAAAAACCTATGATATATATAAAAAAAATTATATAATCATTTTGCGACTCGCGTACGAAAAGCTCACCGCTTTTACGCCTTGGTTTTAGACCCTATCGCTTTTGTACGCTTCTCGCTTTTTAAAACCAAGCAAACGAGAGCGTATACTCTAATGGGGTCAGTGTGCCAAAGGGTGACACACTGAAATTGGTTCAAACAAATGAACGAAACCTCAGCCCGTGCATACAGCATAATGGGCTTTGAAATTGGTTCAAACAAATGGATGGAACTCGGTGTGCCAAAGGGTGACACTGAAATTTCCGCCCTAGTCATATGGGGCGGAAAGCTGACAGTTGTTGGCGGGGTTCATGATGGGAATGTGGTGGTTTGGGAGCTAGGAGAGGGCGGCGAATTGGTTATGATTGAAAGAATGGCAACCGAATTAGGAAACAGGTTTACTGAGTACCAAGTGTGTGGGTATTGAAGGGTGTGTGTGTTTATATAAGGAAAATGGTTCGGGTATGATGGTGTGGAGAACAGATGAAGATTGTAAGAATAAATGGGTATGGAAATCGATCCGAGGGTGTAATCGGGTAAGTGGAAAACGGGTCAAAAATTACCCGATCAAAGGACTGTTTCTTCACCCAAATCTCACACTCTCGACATGTTTAGGAGCTACAATTGAAAATAAAGATTGAACTAGAACTCAAACTCGAAATGGATAAGATGTTATAATTTGAGAGAACTCATTGCAATTCCATTATTCTTCTAACTAAACATATTTCCCCTTATTATTGACCCCAAATAGAGAAACTACTCCATTGATCCCGTGAGTCATAGGATCATTTTAGGATTAAACCTGACCGTGTTAATTATAACTGCTCTTGTGATCCTAGCTGTAGAGGATTAATCCTCACCATTTTTTGAAGCGGTTGTTCCATCCCCCGTCTTCCCCTCCTATTTCTCTCTCAACCGCTTCAATGAAAGACCATCCCGGATTCACCACGTTCTCTTCTCTCGGATTCACCACGATCCCCCAAATTGGCCGGTAACC
The DNA here is from genome assembly GCA_023525975.1 of Smallanthus sonchifolius. Lineage (NCBI taxonomy): Eukaryota > Viridiplantae > Streptophyta > Magnoliopsida > Asterales > Asteraceae > Smallanthus > Smallanthus sonchifolius. The sequence goes on along the minus strand of JAKNSE010000034.1, from coordinate 1,548,237 downwards.
CCTTGTCAATTTTTATGTAAATCTTCTTATTTCTATTCTATTTGAACGAAGAAGGCTATGTGGTTTATACCGGAGATCCGCAACCATTTTTAGGTATGTAGAATTGGATTTAAATGTTACGTTCTTCTCTGTTGCTTCCACATTTGTTCTTCTTCTTCCTAACCCATTTCTTAAATTCTTATCAGAAAACCCTAAATTTTGCTCGCAAACTCACCGAACTGTTTCAACTGCTAATTTCATCAATCCTTACTCAACGAACTCTTTCCTTGGTGTTTTAGTTTGGTGAGACATGGATAATGAAGCTTCTAGGGTTTCTATTGATGAATTTTGTTACTTGAAGTTAATTAGACAATTGTACGCCCAAATTGAGTTTTGATTGTTAAAATAGGTTGCACCTTACATTTGAATTGAATGTTGATGGATTTAACTGTAGGGTTGATGATTTTCGAGTCAGTGCATAGTTGATGATCTATAGCAAATTTGATCGCTTTATCTTCTCTTTACAAATTGACAAGTGTGTTCATGTTCAAAGCTTATAAAAATGGCAGGTGCTGTTCGCACCAGTGGAAAGGGGAGCGTGAGAAGGTTTGTTTTACCTTTGATTGCAAGTTCTAGATCTGTGTGTGTGTGTTTTACTGTGTGAAGTTTCATAGGAGATATTGGTTAGATTGTGCAGGTAGCTCAATTTACTTCAAAAAAAATGTAGTATTGTTTGCATACCAATCAGGTTACATTTCATTACTTTAGAATCTGACCGACAAATATTTCTCATCAGGTTACATTTATTTTACTTTTTCCTTTTATTTTCTATAACTGTTGGATTGTTTGCATACCAAAATGAGTTTATATAATTGATGCATTTAGGCAACAAGACGCAGAGTTGGATGAGTTGAGTGCAAGTGTGGACAGGATTGGATATGTTGGGCTTACCATACATGATTAACTTCACACACAGGTATTGCCTTATTTAGCAAAACTCATCATGGTTAAACTTCTTTACAAATTGCAACTCCCAACGTAAATGTTAAATTAACTCCGATATTACCGTAAGAGAAAGTTATTGATGAATTGGGTTCAGAGATGGACAGTACATCTAATCGTCTTGATTTTGTCCAAGTTAGTCTCATCATACATGTGCCTATGTAAAATTAACTCCGATATTACCATATTGCAGGAAGTTTTTAACGTGCTTGTGAACCATATATGAATGTTGTTTGTTGCAGCATAAAGCCGATGTTGTGTTCGATCCCAATTTGGCCGAGGTAAGTAATGAGTATCATATTTCTGTCACGCATCAATTTGAATCTTGAATTACTTCCTGAACGAAGTATCAATTGGGGGGCCCCAAGTTATTCATAGTGATTAGGATTTTGATGTGTAGGGAGACTGAAAAAGAGCACTCGGATGTGACCATAACAAAACCACTATCAAAGGTTGAATTGAAGAAGAAAGGAGTCATAATCTGATCTGTGAAGGGTTCTTGGGGTTGATTATGGTTGTTGCCCTTAATCTTTTATTATCTTTTGGCTTCTACATTTTACTTGATTTTGTTGGTTAGGACTTGTAGTTATTTTATTTGTTTTGTTCTAGGATTTCCCACATTTGTTTTTGATGAAATTATATGATTGTTTTTTCTTTATTAAAATCCTTGTAGAAGATTGACATAAAAAAATGAGAAACTGGGATGTACAGGCTGCAATTATAATGTTCATTGTTCAAATGCAGGTTTTTGCTGGTTGTTTTCGTTTATAGTCTGATTTTTAGCTTAAACCGAGGAGGGAAAGACGTCACTTGTCTTTGGCATGCATGCTTAGGTACTTATTTTGACATTTAATACTAATTTACCTATATATGTTTTGTTTTGTTTTTCACTCAGGAACATAGGATGGGTCTTGGACAGAAATATGTGACATTTTAACCAATCTTTGAAGCTGCTACAATTCTTTATTTCTATTAATTCACAATCTTTTCAAATCATATGTTTATTAAGTCGTTACAAGGTTCTTTACAGGCTGAAAAGAGAGACGTGGCTGGCTTGCAAGAAAAGGTAATCATGATAACATGTAATTGGCAGAAATCAATAATTTATTATTTATGTATGAGCAGAAACTTATGTGTGTACTGGTGTGTGTGTGTTTTCAGGTTTTTGTTAGAAAAGTGATTGAGCTCCTTGATAAGTATTTGACATATGTAAATGACTGTTTCAATAACCATACCCTCTTTCACAAGGTATGCAATGGTAGTTTCATTGATAAACCATTAATATGATTTTTATTTTTCTTATTTTTTTCTTTATAAATTCATGTGTAGGTACTTAAAAGAGCATTTGAAATATTCTGCAATATGGGTGTTGCTGGAAGTTCACGTGCAAAGTTACTTGCTACGTTTTGTGATAATATTCTTAAGAAGGGTGGAAGCGAGAAATTGAGTGATGAAGCCATTGAAGATACACTTGAGAAGGTATTTTTATTGTTATGGATGCCATCCTTTCTATAGAAGTGGTAATAAAGGCTGAGATTTGAGTTTTAAATTAAGTTTCAGGTGGTGAAGCTGCTTGCCTACATCAATGATAAAGATGTATTTGCTGAATTTTATAGGTAAAACTATTTATTTAACATGTGTGTTTTCTGGTAAGTATGCATAAGAGTAATTAGTCATATCCATATTTTATTTAGGTGCTCATATGAGATTGGCAAAATAGCAACTAATGTAGATGATTTTGTGGTAAGTCTCATCTTAACCATCAACTTTATTAAATTTAATCATATTAACATTTATTTTGTGTAATCTTGTGTTTTATGATATTTATAAATCATAATCACATAATTAATTATATGTAATATATTGGCTCTTAAACTGTTAAACATAGTGTTTGGATTTGCTTTCTGATTGATATTTTTGACTAATTATGATTTTTTAGATCGACCCGTTTTCACCCGAACCTGTTCTGGCCTGCTACGTTTGGGCTATTGAACCACTTAATCTTCAAAAATTGTTCCTTGCCATGGTGGTGAGTTTTCAAGGTTCTTATCCTATCGGCCACAAGTGTCAATTTTGACACATTCAACTATAAATGGGTTTTTTTGGGTTATGTTTAATCTCTAACGGGTCAAAAGTCATCGGTAAGTGTATTGAAATACATAAAACCTCCAAACCAATTTATAATGATCCCCTAATAATTTTTCAAATTTTGTTTCAGTGTTGTATTCTTGACATTGAAGGGACAACTACACCGATATCATTTGTGAAAGATGTTCCATTTCCATATGGTCGGAGCAATGTGCAAAGACATTTGGAAGAAACATATGATACCGAGTTCACTCAAGATGATATTAAGCTATTTCGATCTTGAGTAAGTTTCAATAATTGTTATTATTATCATAATGTTTTTAGTTTATTGTATATGCATTTGGTTGTTATTCTATATTATGTTTTTGCATGGATAAGATGATTTACAACAAGGGGTTGTGGATGCTGTTCCAGTTCCATCTGATGAGGCAGGAAAACATATGGTAATAGCTGTTCTCAATGTTAATGCTGATGGAATGATCAAATCCGATAGGAAAATTACTTCATTAAAATAGTTGCATGTATGCAAATTTAACACCTAAACATGCTTTTAAATTTCTCAATTAGATTTTTTCAAAGTTGCTGATTATTCTTTATTTAGGGTCACATATGACGCACTGTTTGGAAACAACGTTTTATACACCTGTTTTCTTATTTCAGTTCCCTAATTCAGTGACTGTGTTGAATTTTAATAAAAGAAACATGGCTGGAAATAATGTTTATTTATCTGTTTATAATTTCTAGAATGAACTGTGTTTTTAGTTGGCTTTTACTCTTGTCTGTTATATATCTGAATTTGATGGTAAAGAAGTTGAATTTTCCATCAGTTATAAGTGTTCCTTGACTGCAGTGAATCTATAATTCGTTTAGTTACTAATACTTATGTGGGTAATTTAGGTATGATATGGATTTTTATTATTCTTAAATTCTGCTGATAATTTATTTTGACATTTTTTTTCCAGGTATTCCACCTACTTACAAAGTTCAGTTTGTTAATTCGTACTGATATGGATTGACCCATTATCATCACCATGTTCGTTTTTAGTAATATTTTTCTGTGAACACGCAGCAAGAATCATATATGGATGATCTATTTCATAGTCACATGGATTTGTTTATGAAGAACAAGTATTTATATATGATCTGAATGAGCAATGTGAATGCATATATGCACATGCATGCATGCTTGATTATTAGCATATTGTGAACTATGAATGTGCATATACAGAAAGTTGTGATTGTATTTTGTTAATAATATATAAACTTAGAACTGGATTCTTTTTGTAAATAATGACAAATCTTTGGATTCACATTACAATGATTATTTCAATGAAGAGATTTATTAGGAGCACGAAACTCATGGAGAATTTAGTGAAATAGTGGGTTTTTTACTAACTTTTAACATTGTGTGTTTCTGTTTCATGATCAAAGTATAAATTAGGATGGGAACGAATAGAATGTAAACGGAGTAAATTTTTGTTTATTAACCTAAAATGTTGCATAACTTTTTTCATAGAGTAAAGCTGAGAGAAATATTTATTTGGTCAACTATGTGAATTATGCCTTTGATGATTTTGGTAGTTGACAAACTCCAGTATATCATGATTCATGATTCGTCAAGTGTGTGGGAAAGTCTGGATCATAGCAAGGTAAATGATTTATTCATTATCATAGGCTTTTTGGAGTTAAAGATCTTTTATCTGTTATTTGTTTTCATTGTAGGCCAAAGGCTATAGAGTTGGACTAATATATGATGATGTAGTCTCAATGGCTTGATTTTTCTTTCAATTAATTGTTAAGTCAATGTCATTAGAGCTTGGTGTATACCCGTGTGATTGTGGTGTGATAATAAAGTGTACGTCACGTCACTACCCTCATTATCACACCACCCATCATTTGACAAAGGTATACCCGTATGATTCTGGTGGTGTGATAATTAAATGTTTATTTTTTAATTTTCATTTAAATAAAATAAAACATAATATTTCATTAATAAAAGTAAAATAAAACATAATAAATAATATTTCATTAATAAATAAATAACTAACAAGAATCAAACCATCAAGTCCCTATTCCATTTTAAATCACAACAAAAAAAAATTAGAACAAATAAGCTTTAAAATGTGAACTTTAACTTGGACTTTTAACAAACACCTGGTGGACATACTTCAAAACTAAACCAAACTCACCATCGCATTCAAAATTGTTCAGTAAATAACAAGTTCACAGTTTTGAAGGAACTTTAAACCAGTAAAAATATAAACCAAACTCACCATCCCATTTAACCGGTGTCACCCTATGACCAAGTTTCAATTCCAAGCTTCGTGAGCTTCAAATCAGAGCCACCCAACTTCACAAGATCATCTTCCTGGTTTGACTTTCATCTTCACGCGGCAAATTTTCCCGTGAGAAATATCACGCCAAAGAATCACGCCCCCCCCCTCCTTCACGCAGCAAGGGGGCGGTGTTTCTTCATCTTCACGCCGTGATTCTTTGGCCACCTAGGATCACTCCGTTGTTGGAACCGGTATACCATATGCTTTTAGAACAATCTCGATTGGTACCCATCTACCATACATGAACGTTAATTGACATTTTTATTTGTGGTTGTCTTATTGTAGTCGGTCATTTATTGACTAGATATGTTAACATGTTGTACTTTGATCTTAAACAAAACGATTTTTCAATAGAATGCAATTCAATACAGTGATGACATTATGATATTAAAGTATCCGGCCACCGGACGGGTATAAAACTAGTTATAATTTGATATCAGATGCTAATTCCAACAAACTATAGGAACTAAACAGGTCCTCGCATTATATGCTAAATCCATACATATTTCGAAACATATTTGAACCGAATCAAGCGGAGGGTCGCAGCCAAAATACAAAAACACCATACACTTCTGCATAACCACATGGATATCGATAACTGCCAACACCCAGAACCTAAGGTCAACATGGGGTTGTGGTTACAATTTAAAACAAATGAAATAGGAACTCACCCTTTTCCCTCATAGGTACCTTCTTGCAAGAGCTCGGATCTTTGTATCAAAGTGTGAAGATGTAACACGGGATCCCGGTAGGTAGATAGGGTTCAGAAGAATCTGCAAAAAGTTAAAAGTAACTAAACTTAACAATATCATTCATGTTGAAAGCATATGGCATACAATGAAATCAAGACATTTTTCTATTACATATAATGATAAAACAAGAAAGTAAGTTGCATATTGGTGTAATTACCTAATTTCAGTTATTAAAAGCTTATGAACACTTGACAAGGTAAATGAAGGGAAAAGAAAACTTGCCTTTATATATAGCTCATGCACCTCCTGAAAGAAGCTCTTAATTCCATCATCATTACGGGAGTCATGAAGCAGCATCAATCGTGTATGTAAAGCTTGAGTCAAGATAACAATACGAATTCCAGAGGTGGCTCAGTGCGCGGGGCACGTAATTTTGAGGGGCATAAAACTAAAGAGGTTAAACAATATTTTTATTTTGTTTATCTTTTTATACATTTATTTCTATATAATCGGATTTTTTTATATGATTAATTTTTTTTAAATATAAGTTCATATTTTATGGGCCTTTCTTTGTAGTCGCGCTGGGCATTTGAAATCTCGGAGACGCCTCTGACGAATTCACAAATGATCCTTAAGGAAGCAGGAAGCACCTAAGTGTAATCATTAAACAATTACAAAAACATACCAATCAAAAAATCAAGAAGGATATGACCGGCTGTCACGTAAACCGACACCACCAAATCATTGAACCTGTCAATTGATTTTAAAAACCTGGAAACAGAATAAATTGAAATAATATGACATGTGCATAATAGATGAGATGAAAAAAAAAAGCAATTCCTTTTTAATTTTTTTATTAGAAAGAATGATTATGAGTCTTACATAGCACTTGTTGTCCATGCAAGATCCTGTACAACATCCAAAGCTGCATGAAGGATAAACTGATGCTGATGGGCAGCTTCTTCTTTCTAAATTATCATTTCAAAGTATGAGTTTTAAAATAATGTGGGTGCTTGTGAAAATCTATATATCATTCCCAGCTAAAGATGTGAAATTCCAATTTTAAAACTTCAAACATGGTTGAATAGGTTAAAGATTTATGAAACAAAAACAGGTTTACAAAATCTGAGATATAGTATCTAATTGGTAAAATCCACAAGTGAATAATTAAAAGAAATCTTACTTTAGGAGCAGTCCCAACTTCGGCCTCATATATAGGAATATCATTTCTGCTAACGATCATAAAACATGCCGTGCTAGCCATTTTGGTCCACTAAAAATTACAAGTGGACTGGATTATATGCATATCTGCAAGAAGATGTTGAAGCTAGTGTTACATATCTATATCTATACGACTATACTATATAATAAATAAAGGTTTTTTCATGCCACGTGTCGTCTCCATATTCATTCTCATCATTTTCCCCCCCTTCTCTCTTTTATTAAATGCACCTCCATCTTTTAAAGAAAATATTAATTATACTAATAAAACACATTTATTTTAAATTATCCCTTATTATAAGAAACTTGAAAACTAATTATGTAACTTTTATTTTCAATCAAATAATAAATGAAAATCAAATTACAATAAATAGTACTTAACAAACAAACAAACATGCCTAGTATAATCTCACTCATGTCAGAGCTATTGGTCAGTTCTGGTGAGGGTGTAATGAGGGCAAACCTTACTTCTATCCCAAGGATAAAGAGGCTGCTCCCGCTAAGACCCCCCGGCTCCAATATGCATGTGTATGTGTGTGTGTGTGTGTGTGCGCGATGAAAAACATTGTAAATCAAAGCAATCATATATATCCATGACATGACCTAGAGTTTATCCAATGCATATTAAGAATCCCTTTTCAAAATGATAATTTCTGAAATGCAAACTTCATCCTAAAAATCAAACCATAACAATATGAAAACTGAAATCACAAAATCAGGGGCTTGAACATGGTAGATTAGTTATCTATGGTGCACTTTTGATTGAATCATGATTCAATTCCATTTACTCAAGAGACAACTCCTCAAATGTGATCTTAGTTATTAAAACACCAAACCACTCAAAATTCTAATGTTACAGTCTAATGTTCAGAGCTAATTACATCTTAATTCATAAATACCTACAAAATGAAGGAAAATGAAAACCCTAACCAATACCAAAGGAAACGAGTAAGGATCGAAAAGTAATTGCAGAAACTAAACAAGAAGAAACAACGATCAGATCAATATACTAGAGCATAAAAAAACCCTAATACGTGCCCTGATGATTATTTGAAGTGCATTATACCGAAATTTATTGTGATGACCGTCAATCAAGGTTAGGGCCAGCAATATATACATGTATTTTGATGTAGAACGTGTGTATATGCATAAATATAACGACAGAGAGACGTACACCGTAATCTGATCGGAGATCTCCGCCAGCGCAGTGGAGTGTAGACCAGAGCACGCGAAGCCTTTCCTCCGATCCCCTTGATAAGAGTAAGTGTGAAATTTTCAGTTAGACCCCGTACTTTAACTTAATTGGTTTATGCTCCCCTATCCAATCTCAACACTAACCTACACATTTTTGGATAATAACATTTAAGTATTCAAAGTTTACCTTTTATAGTTTTATCAAACATATATTTTTAGCATGAATATTACGGCTTTGTTCTCTTTAACTCTCTTAATCTAGGTCTTTACTTTCCAGTTTAGATGATTTCGACGAAAATTGTGGACCGAACCGATAAATATGGGGAATACAACAAACCAAACCAGTTGGACCACCCAATTTTATGATTTGTAGTTTAGTACCAATTTTTATATTTTTTTCAAACAAGTAATTTTGTATTAATCTTTTTTTAAATGATAATGTTGGATCATGAATATACATATAAATAATTACATATTACTAAAATGAAGTAATTTGCACTTCCAAACAATGAATCAAACCATAAAATAATCAAAACCGAACCTTGAACCGAATCGTATACATTTTAAAACAAACGGATTGCTTCTGTTTGAGCATCAATCAGTTTTAAACGGTTTATGAACACCTCAATGTATATCCTTAAGAGTGAAAGGTATTTATATCAAAAATATGGAAATAGCTATATGTTGGTATTACAATTTTTCTTGGAAAAATATGATAGTGTATAAGTAAAGGACAACAGAAAAGGACCATTACCCATTATTCCTATCAATGGATATATCCTTATGAACACCTCAACATAAATCCTTATGACCAAAAACCCCTCATAACAAACACATCTTAAATTTGAATTTCATATCAATGGATTGCATCATCCATGAACCATCAATAAACTGACAACAAAAACGTTAAATAAATCTGGTTTTGGATGATATTTGTTATTTTTTAACATCCAAGCTATGACCATAAATCTGCTACAATAATCCAGGCCAAAAAATCTCAACTGGTATGAAGCCATCTTAAAAGTTCAAACCTCAATGTTATCGAACGCCTTGCTTAGGACACCCATTAGCAAGCGGCAAGTCCAAGTTCTCCACGGTCCTAAATGTTCGTTTCACCATCTTGTCAACATACAGTGTTCCCTCTAAATGATCACATTCGTGTTGTAAAATACGGGCCTGCCACCCACAAGCATCCACCTTTATGGGTTTTCCATCTCGGCCCAACCCGTTAACCTCTACCTCTAGGAACCTTTCCACCATTGCTCTATATCCATCAACACTGCATAAATCACACCAACAAAGAACCATTAGACCATTATCACCTCAATCCATGTGTTACAACGTTTAAAGGGTGTTTAGATCTTCAATTTGAAAGTGATTGTTGTGATTTGGAATTACAGAAATCGTCCTTTATGTTTATACCCTTTTTCAGATATTGTCCTTTAGCTCAAAATTTATCAGAGATCATCCTTAACGTTTACAAATCTTGCACGTTTTGTCATTTGGCCCTAACCCAGTTAAAATTTTCTGTTAAGTATGATCATGTGCAAGACACATGAGGGTACATTGGTCTTTTTATACATTTATTATCTTAATAAACAAAAATAATATATATATATATATAGGAGGAGGATCAAATAAGAAGTTGTTTTCGGCTAAAAACTCTAAGAAGTGACAAAAACATTAAGAAACGATATCAAACGAACTCGGATTGAGCTCATTCCAGCGGCGTTGGAACCGTATCGTCGAACTCTACCATCTTAGCTTTTAAGGTTTAGCTTTTAGAGTTTAGATCTTAGCGTTGAATTTTAGGATTTTAACCTTAGGGTTTAGCCTTAGGGTTTAGTTTTTAGGGTTTAGATTTTTGGGTTTAGGTTTTTTTTTTGGGGTGGGGGTTTAGGTTTTTGGGGGTGGGTTAAGGTTTTTGGGGGGGTGGGGGTGGTGGTTTTAGGCTTTTCGGGGTGGGGTTGGAGGGGGGTTTAGGTTTTTGGGGGTGCGGGTGGAGGGGGGTTTAGGTTTTTGGGTCCGGATTAGAGTTCGATGAGACGGTTCCAACGCCGCTCGAATGAGCTCAATCGGAGTTCGTTTGACCCACTTCTTAGCGTTTCTTAGCGAAAAACCACTTCTTAGCGGAACCTAAAGAAAGGTGTGAATAACAACAGCAACAAAATTCCTAAATAAACATACTAGTGTACACAACATGAGACGTACAAAGTCGGGAAACGTACCTTAAAAAAATTCAATGAAACACAAATAAGATGTTATTCACACCTCTCCAACCGCAATGAGTTCCGAACTTGCAACAAAATTAAATAAAGTTACATATACATACAAAGATATATACATACATTCACAATTACATAAATACATACACAATTACATACATACAAATCATACAATTACATAATCATACATAGGAACATATATATATGGACAAACAACAGCAACAAAATTCCTTCTTTGATCAAATTCCTCCCCACCGTCCGAGTAATCTCCGCCGCAACAACTTCCTCGGCTTCCCAAAGAAAGTCATCAAAACCAAGACCGAGATCAACGTCACCGGGGTGGTCGGAACCGCCACGGCCAGAGCGGCGGCCATGGAAAGAAGCCCGAAAATCACGCCCAGATCTACGGAAGCGTAGATCGCTGGCTATCCGGTTGACGACGCCGGAGCGGTGGCGACGAGGGAGTCGTACAATGAAAGGACTGATTTGAGGAGGTTCCATGAGGATGATAAGAGGATGGTGTAGACTAATAGGAAGGAGGATTAAATATTGCCGGCGATTGGGGTCGTCTAGATTATCGGCCATGGAGTTGGGATTTGGGGATTCAGTTGGATGGATAGTGTGTTGGGTTGGGGTGGGTAAAATTGGGGATTTTTTTTAATGTTGATTTATTAATTTGAATTAGTAAGAGTAAATTACAGAAATCGTCCTTATACATTGTAAATTAACGGAAGAATTTTACTGGGTTAGGGTCAAAGGTCGAAACGTGCAAGATTTGTAAACGTAAAGGATGATCTCTGACAATTTTTAGGCTAAATGACAGTATATGAAAAAGGGTATAAACATAAAGGACGATTTCTGTAATTTACTCTTGTGATTTGAATAAACATAATCAAAATCAGATAAGTAGATTATTGGCAGGTCAATATTTATCAAAATCTAAGTCTGGCAAAACAACTTATATATGTTGTTGAATGAGGTAGAAACTACACACATTATATATATACCGCACACTAAATTATTGCGAGAACAAACCCAGATCACTTAATTTTTTTAATCATATGGTTCATATTTTTTATAATTTTTAATTCTTACATACAAATGTGTATGTTATGTACATAAAAACACCATTAAACTAATTTGTTGATATGTTTTTTTATAATTTTTAACCATTTACCTGCACACGTGTAGGCAATATAACTTAAGCATGGCTCACACATGTGTAGGTTCTATACATAAATGAAAATTGTTCATATTTTTTTTTCTGAATTTTATTTGAGATGATTAAATATTGCATTTCAATCATTTTCTTATATTTTAAAAACTTTCGATTGAAAAGACGAATGATTTACTTGTTTTACGTGTTCTCGAAATATATACTGTTCTACATTACACAACCCAAATCATCGCATTCTTTAGTAAATGGGTTGAAATTGTCCGTCTAATTTAACTCCTTTCTCAATTCTATACTTTCCCGACCCGTTTCAATTTTGCTCAATATATGGAACTCATAATCCATACACCACCACAATCAGACTACACACAAGTTGCAGTCAAAATGTTGAATGCTAAATCAACCAAAGGAACTATCAATATCTTTGAAGTTTATTAGTTAGATTGAAAGCCAATAAACACACCTTAAGCAGCCTTCAAAAAACAATGCTGACTTGTTGCCCTTCTTTTTTAATTTTGGGTTCAAAATAACCTGCATTTTCAGTAATTCAATTAGAAAGCTTCAAATTCACAAAGTAAAAAAATGGGATTTACATACCAAAAGATCAAAAGGTCGTCTGTCTTGTGCCTTATTCTCTTCCTCTGGTGCATGTGCTATGTATTCTTTAATGTCCTCCAACACAATAATCTGTAGTGAATTAACAAGGGACAAATTACTCAATTATAACTGAATGCTAATTAATCAATAATTGTCATTAATTATGAGGTTAATTTAAGGCCTGTAATTCCTGACACAACATGAAAATGATAAGGTTTTGGGTAGGTTCACACAACCCGTTTATTAAACAAGTCAACCCGAACACGACTTGTTTAATAAATAGATTGACAAGTTAACCCGTTTAAGGGTTTTTTAAATATTTAGATTTTAGAGATAAAAGTGTTAAAATTTAAAGTTAAATATTCTTATTTTAATTTTTCATCTAACTATTAAACTTATAAAAATGAAATTAATTTTTCCTTTTAAACCCTTTTATCAACTTTTCACTTTCAACAAAAATAAAAGTTTAGTTCTAACAATCCATACTCCAATCCTTTCCATTCACTCATTCTAATCTCGAGCTAAATTTATAAACCCAAGTTTATTAATGGGAGTGAAACATAAACAAAAAAAAAAACTAAAAGCGCACCAATTAGAAGAAAAAAATTTCCATTTGGGTCGAAGTAAGTATATGTTTAAATTGTTACTAAATCACCGGCTGTTACTCATTTTCATAAATGAATATAAATGAAAATAAAACGGGATGACCCGACATGATTTTAAGTGGGTCCAACACGACACGGATAAGTATATGGGCCGGGTTAGGGCCGCAGAATTCAACCATCAACCCGACAAGATTGAATGCTAAATTGAGAGAACTGACTTTTAAAGGAATGCCAATTTGGGGAGCAGCTAAGCCAGACCCGGGTCGCCTCCTCATGACCTGCACCATGTCATCAATTATCTTCTGGATACGATCCGACCCGATTTCTTCAACCGACACTTCTCGAGCCGGTTCGTGGAGAACCGGGTCACCGGCTTGCACAATACTCGGCAAATCCATTACCTTCTTCTTTTTCCCCAACCCGGATAACCAGCTCGCCGGAGTCCGAACTGTAGAAGGACTGAAGCCTCTACTAACGGCGTGATTGAATTGATAAGATTTAGGGTTTAAGAAGGGTTTATATTGGGATCGAAGGATTAGGTTTTTAGAGTGAAGAAACGGCGTGATTCGACCTCGCTTCACGAATTCTCCGGCGAGTAGTTTCGGTTTCGACGGAAAATGTTGCGATAGCCGTCGGATTACCTCCATTAGAGTTGATTGATTTAGCAATTCCCCTCTCGCAAATCAACTGGTTCAGACATTTGGGCCTAATTGGGCTCTTGTTATTGGACTTATTTCTATCCATTGCGGTCTCGTAATGACGTAAGCAATGACTTCTTGAAGGATCGATGTCAGGTGAAAGAAACCGGACCTTTTTGACTTTTTTTTTTATATAAATCCCCAAATTCTATCGATCAAATTCATTTCTTCAAGTAATCAATAATTCAAAATGATGATGGCGATGAATGGCATGAAGATTCAAGACACGTTCTACATATCCCATGGATCTCCTACGTTATCAATCGATGAATCAATGCCCGCTAGGCATTTCCTCCAATCGTTTCAGCATAAGGTGTATCCTGCAGATGCTCCTCGCCCTTCTTCAATCCTTATCATCTCCGGCCACTGGGAGACTTCATATCCCACCGTCAACGTCATCTCCGATGGCCCTAACGATACCATCTATGACTTCTATAATTTCCCCAAATCCATGTACCAGGTACACGATTAATCAATCTAACTGTTTATTGTCATTTTTTGATGATCAAAGTTGTAGTTGGATAGTTAGGTTTAGAATAGGAAACCCTAATGTTTGATTTTAAACATTATTTTGTTAGAATTGTTGCAAAGTATAGAAAACCCTAATAGTTTTTGCTGATCAAATGATTTTATTTTGGATCTCTGAAATTGGGGAATAGGTAGTTAAAAACTTAAAATCACAGAAATTTTAATTGGTTTTAAAATTTGTTTCAAAATCAGCTTAAGTATCCGGCACCAGGAGCTCCAAAATTGGCGAAGAGAGTTAAGGAACTGCTCATGTCGTCCGGGTTCAAGAGGGTGGATGAGGATAAGAAACGGGGACTCGACCATGGTGCGTGGGTCCCACTAATGCTTATGTATCCTGAGGCAGATATTCCAGTTTGTCAGTTGTCCGTCCAGACGGATCAAGACGCTACTTACCATTACAACATGGGTAAGGTGTTGGCACCCCTTAAAGACGAAGGGGTGCTCATTGTTGGGTCAGGTGCCACTACCCACAACCTAAAAATGTTGCGTAACACCACGTCGGTGCAACCTTGGGCTCAAGAGTTTGATTCATGGCTCAAAGAAGCATTGATTGATGGAAGGTATGAAGATGTTAACGGCTACAAGGAGAAGGCTCCACATGCGACTGTAGCGCACCCATGGCCCGACCATTTCTACCCGTTGCATGTTGCTATGGGTGCTGGAGGTGCGAATTCTAAAGCCCAGCTTATCCACCATAGCTGGGGTTTGTCTTCTCTTTCATATGCTTCGTATAAATTTACAGTCCCAATTTAATTGTCCGGTTTCTTTGTGTGATTTGTTGTATGATATACACCATGATTTGAAGATATGTTATTTTATTTTGTATTTCTTGTTACATAAAATATTTGACTTCCATAAATTTATAATGATGTAATTTCAACGTTTAACATGCTATGCCTTTCTTTTACAAAAGGGAACTATGCTTATAATAGATTCAGTTCGTCACAGTATAACAACTCTAACGTCACTTGATATAGGGAATGATACCCAATAAAAATCTTGATTTTAAAAACAACTCTGTTTTTAAAAGTTTATATCGGAACGTTAACAAAAAAATTAAAACAACCCTGAAATCCGTTTTCTGAACAAAGCTAAGGTAGCTAACAAACGAAAGCTATTAAAGGAGAACGAAATTAATAGAAAATTAAATGGATTAAAAGCGATATATATTGTACAAAGAGTGAAAACGAAATTAAAAAATAAAAATAAAAACGTCACTCGATATAGGCCTACAATACCAAAAAAAACTTGATTTTAATATAACTCTATACTTGAATAAATTTATAGCGATACGTTGACAAAAACATAAATAGATAAAAACAGCCACACAATTCGTTTTTGGAAAAAAGTTAACAAATAAAAGTTATTAATGAAAATTGAAACTAATAAAAAAATTAAACATGTTAAAAGTATATATCATAAGGGAGAACGGAAAAAAAGAATTTAACGGGGCCAAAGGTTAACGGATGTTATACTGTTCTAACATGAGTCTACTTTAATCTATTTATTATTTTCCTAATGATTTTCATACATGTGTCACTTGTAGATTTCTCATAGTGGAGGTATTGGGTTCGAATCCTGGCCACAGCAAAAAAGAGGTCTGTGGCCAGGTCAGGGGGTTTACCCAGTTGGGGGTTCCTCCTGTGGTGGGCTGCCCTAGATGTTCTAGGTGTTGCCCTGGGGAAACCCAATTATCCTACAATATGTAGGTGTTGCCGTTAAAAAAAACATAATTGGACTTTCTTCACATGAGGTTCACTAATTGGGGTACTTTGATACCAGCACACAACGGAGGATATAAGATCTGTTATTAATTAAATTTAAATGAAAATGTAGACGCAATGCTAAAAATAATGTTAGTAAAAACAAAATCTTAAACTAAACCATAAAAGTCGGGATGAAACAACGAGAAACAGTACCATCACTAAGATATGGTCAACCCTGGAAAAACTAACATTACAATACATAACCGTGAACCACTACAACAATGAAGTAGCTCTTCTCGGAACTGTGACTTCGGTGAATACACCGGACAAAACATCAAAAACCAAAGCCCAAACGCTCATGTCTGTAGACTCGAACCCACGACTCACTACGAACATCTTCTGTCCAATTCCACAAAGCAAATGGACCTGGTAGTCATTTATCTATAAATTTTTCTTCAAACTCTTTCATAAATTTTTCAAGAACATCCTTACTCCCTTCTATCCCATAGCTAATGTGTTCCCCATTTCAATATCAAAATCTTTTTCCACACTTCTTTTATCTTAATTCTTAGACAATAGCCTTAATTCTTAACAGTTGATATCTTCACAAAGTGTAAACTTATTACAAATATCATTCGAGATAAACTTAATCCACACCCAAAGACCCCCTACATAGCATATTTCCCTGACAAATATTTAGATATAAATACTTTATATTAATTATATAATACTATTAGATGGTACATAAATCACAAACAGCGACCAGATCACTCCACAACTAAATTTTAATAAATTAAACGGCTCAATCTTACTTAAATATTACAAACCAATATCATGAATTCATGATAACAGAACACAGAGATGATACAGGGATTCACTTGCGTAATTACAGCTGCACAAATGTTTGTATTTGTTTCTGAGAAATCATATCTAAGTTTAGCCGGGAGCATGATCGGATCATTTCTCCGGCGATAGGGACCACCGGCAGATTATCACAGTTGCATATCTCGATCATAAACCCATCGGGATCATGGAAGAATAACTGATCCACGTAGATTCCACCTTCTTCTACCCTCTGTCTTTTGTAAACGATCTCCATCTCCTTCAGCTTCTTCTCCACTGCTCCCATGCTCTCACACTGTCATCACACACACACAATCTAAATAACAGTAATTGAAAATATGTGATGTTAATTTGATAATTTCTTTTTAATTTTACCTGGAAGGAGATATGATTATCTTTAGGGTTTATTTCGGTTTTTTTGGGCATATTGCTAGGGTTTTCTGATTGCAATAGATGAATTCCAATTGCGTAGTTAAATAGCCTGCAAATCATCAATCAACAAGAACGTAAGTGATTGTATCGATACCGGAGACAATATTGTCAATCTCGATTCGTAATTTCATCTTTTGTTCGAACTTAGGGTTTCAACATGAACATCAAATTAGTAAATTACCATGCACCGTCGAAATCGAAAGATCCAGGCCTTCTGATCGGGAAAAATCCAAGGACGTTCGTGTAGAAATCAGTAGATTCTTCGACGGATCGGCAAACGAGCGATATGTGATTTATCGACTTGAGGTGCAGAGGATTTCCGGCAACCTCCTTCATTTTCCGACGAATTTTTATCAAACGCGATCAATCAATTAATCGGTTACGGGATTTAGAAACGACGACGAAGATTACAGGACTAGAACGGATTATTTGTTAGGGTTAATGCGAATATTTTGGAAGAAGATGAAAGGATTTTCGGAATGATTCAGAAATGTTGGAAACAGGGGATTGGAGGATGAGGAGAATGGAGGTGGTGCTTATTTATAGACGTTAGTCGTAAGGTAAGGTTTACTAAGCTTTTGGTGCTTCTTTTCCACGTGTCAAGATTATCTGATATTTGACACGTAGGTTCCACCTTGGTATCATTCATGTAGGGTAGGTATATATGGATATAACATTCAACCTTTTTAGCTTTATACACAGCTGTAAATATCTGCAACGCTGCATGTTATCTTTACTCCCGACCATGTCACATTAGAATTAAGATTTTTACTTACCTTTTTATCTTTACCTCATTACTATTTAGCGTTAGGTTTAAATAAAAACTCATAAATATCTAAAAACTCATGAGAACTTGTCAAAAAAATCATTTATTTTATTTTCACTACCTTTATTATTAAAATACAACATAAAAAATAATTTATCTTTCAAATTAACTAATCTCTTCTCTCTAAATTATTCTTAAAAAAATTTATACACTTGTGTAGATTTTTTTTAATATATTTATACATGTAAATTTATATACATAAACTTATTTTTTATGTTGTATTCTAACTCTAAAGATAGTAAAAACAAAAAAAATGTTTTGATTAGTTTTTTAAAGAGTTCTAGCGAGATCTCAAGATATTTAAAAGTTTTCATATGATCCATTTCCTACTATCATACTCATCCTTTTCATAAACAAACTTATTATTTTCATATCATCTGCTTTTATTTTCATTTAATTATTTATATTATTACTAGTTATGAAATTATTTAAATTATCAAATAGTTAATTAAAAAAAACTGAAATTAATAAAATAATTACATCATTTTAAACTAAAAATTAAAATAGAAAAATACATAAATTTCAAAAAAAAAAACAAAAACCTAAAATAAAAAACTGATAATTGTGTCGAGACATGTTGTATTTTTCTTTGATCTCGTTATACAAAGTTTCATGTTCTGCTCGTTGGTATGCATCCATATGACTTTGTGTCGATGAAAGTGTTTTCTTTTCTTCTACCATAATTTTCCTTAATTTCAACTCGAAGAAAGTGTCAATTTTTTGATCGAACCGCTCGATCGCCTACTTTTTCACACGGTTAGTCTCGGCTATATCTTCAACGAGGCTTAACTTATGTGCCTCGTATTTGGATGAAGACGTGACCTTACCCTTTAATTTGGTCGTGTCCCTCTCCATTGGACAGCTTGGGGTTCATGTTCGGCTTGAAGATCATCTTGTCATTATCAAATGATATTCCAAATTCAGGAGTATTTGTGCTGCCTGTATACTCCCCTATGCTACCCGCATACTTCATGCCCCACCTTCTTGTAGTATGCTTCAATCCTTCCCCAGTATGCGGCATTGTTCTGGTTGTTGCCAACTATTGGGTCTTCTGAAACGTACATGAAACCTTCGGCTAACAAAACCTCATCACTGGGGCCACTTGATACGAATACACTTTTTTGGTTAAAACGACAGGTGATGCTTCTTTTGTGATACTTTTGTTGTTCCATTTATTATTTCGGACAACTTTTATCAGTGATGATGGTGATTCCTAAACATGTCTCATTTGCGATTGTGTTTGTTAAACCTGTGATTATTGTTGTTGCATTTGTATTTGGTGTTGCCATTGCAAAAATTATTGATATTGTTGAAGTTGTGCCTCTGATGGTGAGAAACCACCAACTGGTTGTTGAAAATGTTAGAATCCATTAGCTGGTAGTTGAAATTGCGAGAATCCACCAGCTGGTTGCTGGAATTGTGAAAATCTATCAAATGTTTGTTGAAACTGCGAGGGGTGTAGGTAGTTGGTTTGGGCTTTGTTCATTGCTGATATCTTTTAGTTGTTAACTGAACGAAAACGGATAATTTGGATCCATGGAATTAAGTGAACGAAAACGTTTAATTGTTGAGAGAACTTTGGGTGTGAAAATGGTTGGGTGTTTAAATGTATTTATACTAAAAAAAAACTAGCCGTTTGGAAACATACAAAAAAAAAACTAGCCGTTAGGTTTTAATTAACTTTAAATTAAGTTTTAATTAAGGTTTAATTAGGTTTTAGTTATGTTTTAAATTAAATTAATAAAGTAAGTTTAAATTGGATTTTAATTAAAGTTTTAAATAAGTTTTGACATTTCAGCATAATACATAATAACTATCTACTGATTCTTTCACTAAAAAGAATAATTATATGACATTTTCTAATTGATGTCTAAACATTTTCTCGTAAAAGAATCAACTCTTACATTAAACATTCTCTCCGTCCAACAAAGCCTAGGTTTAGCGGGCCAGAAAATGGCCTTCTTCATCCTTAATCCACCATACCCTTCTTCATTGTCGACATGTTTGACCCACCCTCTATGATGCCTCGAATATCCCTCTTTCCCTTTCGACGAGCCCCTTCCGCGGTAAAGCAAACATCAAAGATTTCCTTGTTGTCGCTGCTAACGATAGTTCCCTTCTTTCTTCTATAAGGACTAAAACCGATATTTTTTACGAGTCACATGAATGAAAACAATAATTTACCTAAATAACATACTCTTATTAAAAAGTTAAGATGTTGTAATCAAACTATATTAACTAGTATTATTTGTGTTGTGTGTAAACCACTAAAGAATGAAATAAGCCAACTTATACTAATTAGGTATCATGTCTTAGAAACCCATTAAATAAAAGACTACTACAAGTGTCAACTTGGCTGCTGACACCGTTCATTGTATTTATATATTAGTTGATTAAACAATACACGTAATCTGTCATTAATCTTAAAAGCTTTAACAACGACATATAGTTATGTGTAGTACACCCAAAAAACCTAACCTACCCTCAAAAGCATTTTTTTAGTTTTTGATTTATTTTTTTGAGTTATGATTTTTATTTTTATTTTTTTACCTTTAATAAATATTTTTTTGGTTTTCTCATAAATAATAAGTTTTCTTATTATTAATAATAAGTTTTCTTATAATCCTTCCCATTTCCCTATTCATGTAACATCAAAACTCTACATTTATTTACAAAACCCTATTCATAGCTTTTAGGTTAGGTTTTTTAACGACGACATAACTATATGTCTATTTTCATGTAGAGTTGGGTTTATGAGAAAACTCATTTTTATGAAATATCAAAAAACTCCTCATTAAAGGTACTGAATATGTGTAGTACACCCCAAAAACCTAACCTACCCTCAAAAGCCTAAACCCCCCACGCCACCCTCACCCCCACCCACCCCCCAAAAACCTAAACACCCCACCATTCCAAAAACTAATCTAAAACCAAAAGCTAAACCCACTATTTTTTCGAGTTTTTTTTTAACGAGGACGACGTGAGAAACATGGTCTCCGAAGCACTTTTTTAGTTTTTGATTTATTTTTTTGAGTTATGATTTTTATTTTTATTTCTTTACCTTTAATAAGTAATTTTTTTATTTTTTCATAAATAATAAGTTTTCTTATGATCCTTCCCCTTATATGTAACATCAAAACTCTACATTTATTTACATATAATACGATGAAGACACGGTGGCCATGAGACAGGTTTCTAAAGTTATGATCAATTTGATTTACTTAGTTTATATATAAAGGGGGAGGTTTAAATAAGAAGTAGGTTTTCGCAAAGAAATCTAAGAAAATGACCAAAACGCTTAGAAACGATATCAAACAAACTCCGACTGATCTCATTTCAGCGGCGTTGGAACCGTCTCGTCGAACTCTACCATCTTAGCTTTTAAGGTTTAGATTTTATGTTTGAATTTATGGTTTTAGCCTTAGGGTTTAACTTTTAGGGTTTAGATTTTATGGTTTAGGTTTTTTTGGGGGTGGAGGGTTTAGGTTTTTTTTTTTGAGAGGGGGGGGTTAGGTTTTTGAGGGGTGGGGTGGTGGTTTTAGGCTTTTTAGGGTGGGGTTGGAAGGGGGGTTTAGGTTTTTGGGGGTGCGGGTGGAGGGGGGGGTTTAGGTTTTTGGGTCTGGATTAAAGTTCGATGAGACGGTTCCAACACCGCTGAAATGAGCTCAATCGGAGTTCGTTTGACCAATTTCTTAGCGTTTTTTAGCGAAAAACCACTTCTTAGTGGAACCTTCCCTTACATATATATATATATATATATATATATCACTTGTATATTATAGTATTATATTAAACATATATTAAACTAAGTTATGATCAATTTGATTTACTTATATTAAGAGGGTGTTTGGGATTACTTTTGAAATCTTCTTATGACTAAAGTCATTTTTAAAATAAGGAGTTCCTTACTTTTGAATTTTAACTTATCATCTCACATTTTATACATTCTTTTGAATTATCCAAACAAAATTTTAACTTATTAACTTTTTAGAAAAGTTAATAAGTTAATAAGGAGGTTTCAAAAGTAATCTTAACTTTATTAAACTAAGTAAATCAAATTGTTATAAATTGATATAAGTTATATCAATTTGATTTACTTATATTCTAAGTTATGATCAATTTGATTTAATATATTAAACTAAGTTATATATCACTTCTATAATATATTATATTATATCACTTGTATATTATAGTATTATATTAAAAATATATTAAACTAAGTTATGATCAATTTGATTTACTTAGTTTATATATTATACTACAACTAGTTGGTTTTCTGTGTTTCGCAGCGGAACGTATCTGCGTACAACAAAAAAAAGAGTTGAATAAGCTTGTATTAATGAACAATTGCACGTCAGCGCAAAAGTCTGGTTGTTTTTGGTCAAAGTTGGCCGTTATCGGTTCATGCCGTTGAAAACCATAAAGCGAATACCAGTTTAATTACTATGGTTTAAGACTTGTAAATGTCACAATTTATAATAAATCTTCCAACGTATTATTTTAAATAAATGTATGAAATTACCTTTCTAACCCATGAGTTGTGACTTGCGGTGCCCAACAAATCTAATAATTGATGTATGAAGTCACATGAAATGATCATGTTCCTGCCTAAAATTTGATTTTATTCTTATAAAAAAACAACGACTATAATGTTTATTATGTTAAAATAAATAAAATATTGATGTAGCTAATAAACAAAAACTAGAGTTAATGTGAGGCTAACCTGTTTAGTAAAGACATATTGATGCAATTTATCTTGCAAACCAAGCTGGATCGAAAGTCTCAAAAAAGAATCAAACAAAGCTTCAAAATCTTTAATAAAAATCAACCAAGTTCATAACAAAAATTAATTCAGAATATAAAGAATCTCAGATCCATAAAAATAGGTAGGGGTGAGCAAATAACCGAATTAACTGAACCATAACCAAAATAACTGACTTAACCGAACCGAAGAATTAACCGATGGTTCGGTTACGGTTTTGACGTGTGGCATAACCCAATTAACCGAACCGAACCGATTATACATATAGCTATTCAAAACATGTGATGTTTTTTTATGGATCTTCAGTGGAGTCCATGTATATTTGTGAAAATGTTTGGATTTATTTAAAGCAGTGGATGTGTTTAGGACGATCGTCTTTAGGTAAATGAGGGATGAGGGAAACTAATTGAAATGACATAGCTTTATGTAAACAAAATCACCTCATAGTTGGGAATTGGATGTGTTGAAGTTTGTTTGTTAGTTATGTAAATTAATTAAACTTGTAAAGAACTAAACTGATTTTTAGTATCTTCACATGCAACAATAGAGATGAAAACTACACCAATAGTTTATTAATAATACTACATCCAGATCTATGTCCTTCCATTAAAAGAGGCATCATAAATCCATAAGTGAAATTAACAGAGAAATTATATATTAGGATCTTGTTGTATTTTGTTTCTTGGTTTATTCTTTGTCCCACATAGAAGCTACTGCTAAGGTTTTAGTGATTATAAAAAAGGAATACGAGCGGGCAACAAAATTTGAGAGGAATATGTCCTTTTAAGGAAGCCTTCATCGTTTCATTTCTTAAACTTTTAGTTGGTTCTAAAATTTGTATATTAAAAAAAGGTTTAAATCGAACACTTTTAAAAAAGTTCATTTTTTTATAAAGTTGGTTAACCGAACCGTAACCGAACCGAATATGAGGTATTAACCGAAAACCGATCAGTTAATACAAACCAATAACCGAAAATTTCGGTTCGGTTTCTGTGGAGGCTTAAAACCGAACCGACCCGTGCACACCCCTAAAAATAGGAAACAACCTAAACTAAACATAAACAAACTTATTCAAATAAAAGACAAAAACCAGAAAAACTAAAAGATAATTAAACCCTTATCGCCACCTAAAGGTTCTACGGATCCAAAGCAGGGTTGGAACCCACGGTTTGACCCGACTCCGGCTCCACTGCATCACATATGCTTTTTAGAGAGAATATCTCATGTTCAAACATGGATAATAAAGTAGTTAATAATTATTTATGTAATATAAAGTAAGACTAACATTTGTCATTCAAAAAAATAAACAAAAACTATGTTCATATACCAAAAAGGTGTCACCCAAAATCGATGTCGATGATAAACCATATGGCGCGAAGATTAATATGTACGAGAAATAGCTTAAATTTGGTATCCATTTATATGGATACCTTTAAAGTTTATTTAAGTTCAAATTAAGAAATTTGCTTGTGAAAGTCTTTAATCAATTTTACACAACTGGGCATAGTGATAACATAAGAGACTTACTTTTTATAGAAGTATGGGTATTTTTTACTATTTAGTAGACAATATTTCATCATCAGATATTCACTTAAAGCTAATCAAACTAGGTACACGATTCATATCTTAATCATGATAATAAGAGTTAATTATACAAATGACCCCTGTAGTTTGATTAAATTGCATGTTTGATCACCAAATTTTAAAGGTTGTAAACTTAACCCAAAAGTTCATGACATGGTTGTGTCTTTAGCCCTTGACACACCTCAATCAATATGAGAGATGTAAAAACCCACATAATCATGATACATAAAACGACTAATTTCGAAATAACATTCACACTTGATTTTGAAAGCCGAATCACATTAATTTACGATTGTTTCTCTAATTTGGACATTAACACTTAGACCAATTGACGCAATTGAATCAAAACCAAACAAATAAAACTCCAAACCAAGGGGTTTTGATCAAATCAATAAAAGCACTTGACTTTGTTCTTCTTTTGAATCACTTGTTCTTGTTATTGGTGGTGATGGAAGGTAGAAAGTGTGTCGGCCAGATTTTGACGAAGGTGATTAGATTATGGTTGCTTCGACGTAGCAGGAGGAAGGTTGGGAGGTCTGGGGAAGAAGAAAAAAAGAGGTGTTTGTGTGAGTTTTAAAGACTAGAGTTTTTGTTTCATAAATATCCCCCTATTTAATTTTAATTTTATTTTTTTAAATATAAAAAAATATTTTTATCATTTCATACCCACTTAACATATAAAGTTAAGATAACATTTCAGTCATTTCATACCCACTTAACATATAAAGTTAACATATAAAGTTAACGATGTTCTGTTTTAACGGCCGAAGGTGGTACAAAATAGAAAGTTATGATCCTAATTGTACGAAATTTCTGAGTGACTATCAATTACGCGAATTACAGTTGTAAAACTAGACCTAAATCAAATCATGTTGCAGCGAGTTTGTGAATACATGATGATGATGATGATGATGAACTTCCTCCAACTCCCCTACTATTTCTTCTTCCAATCGTCATTCAACCTTCAAATCCTTTTGTAGTTGCGAGAATTTGATCCGTATATATGCATCAGATGTTCTCACTTTTCGTGAACAAACCTCTGTTCACCCTTACTTCCTTCACCATCATTCTACTGTTCGCGGTGATCTCTCTAACTCCTTCTTCACCGTTCTCGCAGATTCATCTCGATGCAGCCATGTAAGTCCACAGATCCTCCTCTCTTCTAGCTTTGCGTTTTTAATGAACTGCCGTAACTGATTTTGGATCGAATTAATCGGATACTGAAAATGCAGCGGGAAGTCCGATGTATGGAGTGCTAAAAGGATTTTAGAATGGCGGCCTTGTAATTGGTGGCTTCAAGGACATTTAACTGGTCAGTTTCGTTTCATACTTCTTAGTAGATCATTGATTTCTCTTAGAAGATCTGAGATTGAACTATAGTGATTCTAAGTCGAAATCTGTCATTGATTTTAGGTTTTGGCTTAATTCGTCTGATTATAAGTTTTGGTCGATGATAAGTTGAAAATTATGAAGATGTAATCTTCGTTATTAATCTATCTTACTTTTAGGTTTGCATAAACTGAACATTTTCAGGATAGCCAGTTGAAAGAAAGCTTAGGGTTGGGATACTACTAATTATACTGTAAACTTGGTTTTAGAAAGCGAGAAGTGCACCGAATAAGGTATATAAGCGAGGCGCAAAGCACAAAAGTGCACCGCTTACTTTGTACGCGAGGCGCAATTTATTATATAAAATTTTAATATAGTTCTCATATGTATTTGGCATCATTTACCCAAAATTTAGACACAAATAAGCTCTACATATGGTTTAATATCTAGATAACCTATATGTGCAACCTAAAAAACCTGGTATACAACATCCTAAAGCACAAATCCAGCTCCCGTACAAAAAGCGCGCCTGAACACTGCGCCTTATGCTAATTTTTCGCCTGAAAAGGGCACTTCACCTGCGCCTTTTGTACATAGCTTGCCTTATCCACTCAAAAGCCCCAGCACCTGCTCCTAGGCGCCCTTTTCAAAACCAAGACTGTAAGTAAGATGATTTCTTTAGTGTTCTTGTTGTTTCATGTATGATTATTGGTAGCCTAGTAATGTTGATATGTGATCTAGGGTTATTTGGTTGAGTCAAATCTTTGAATGGCTTTCAATGCAGACAATTGCATTTGGTTTTTATGTTGAAATGCTGCAGCTCTGCCGGTTGAGAGAAATGGCTACATTCGAGTGGATTGTTATGGAGGGCTTAATCAGATGAGGAGAAATGTAAGTACTCCAAACATTTGCAAACTACAATCATTGCCCTTTTGGTTATTCATTTAGGAATGTGGTCATTGCTTTTGAAGAATATTTGAGCAACATAATCTTATGTTCACTGCCGTTTGTAGTTATGTGATGGTGTTGGTGTTGCACGACTATTAAATGCTACTCTTGTTTTGCCAAAGTTTACGAATCAAGGTACCTTCTCAATTAAAATAACTAAATTTACGTGTTTTGTTGATGTTTTCTCATTGGTTCAGCCCTGTTGAAAGCAATGACAGTATATTTACAAATAAGGGCAAACTGCACCAAATAAAAATAAACCTTACACCGTATCCTGATTTTACTATCCAACTTCAAGTTAGGCCCAAAATTGAAGCCAGCTTACATTTTATCACCGATTTTAGCAACCTAAGTTACATTTTATTACAGATTGTATAAACGAGTGATCTGTTCAACTGTATCAGACCATTCTTTTGCTGGCTTTTCAAAAAAAATTGACAGGGCATCTTATTTTCATGTTGGTGTATATGTATATGCCGTGTGGTATCTGATATGATATTTAATAATTATTTTTAAATATAAATATAAAAAGAATCATCTTTTCAAACTTGTAAAATGTAAACAAATTTATTTTCTAACTTTTCGGCATAAGCATCTTCCGCATATGTGGCATCTAATGTGACAACTGGCATGACATCAATGATGCCACATCATCAAATTACAGGCAAAAACATTTAAATTGAGATTGGTTGCTAAAATGGGTAAAAAGTTGCAAGTCGGTTTCTATTATGCGCCTAGTTTACAACTGGTTGCTAAAATCAGGAAAAAAAACGTGAAGTGCATTTCTATTTCCATGCAATTTTCTCTACCTATAATCAACAGAACAAGTTGTTCCTGGTTTTTAATCTAGGAGTTAGCATATTGAATCTCGACCGAGTGTACTTGATGTCATTTAAGTCTGAATTCTTGCAACATTTTACTGCTAATTACATACTGTTTTAATGTAATTCTCGTGTTCCTTCTCAGTGGATTCACAGATGTATTTGATGTGGACTACTTTATTGAACAACTGAAAGGATTTATTACAGTTGTAAAAGAGTTACCTGCAGAAATTGCATCAAAAAAACCTGTTCGAGTAGATTGCAGCAAACGCAAAGGCCAATTTGATTATGTTGAGAGTGTCCTTCCCTCTTTATTAGAGCATCGTTATATCTCTATTACACCTGCAATGAGCCAAAGACGCGATAGGTACTTAATTTCTTTTAGTTTTCTTGACTCTTGAAGCTGGCATCAATATCAGTAGAAGTGGCAATTTCAATCTGTTTGCCTTAGTATATTATTTTTGGTCTCCTCTTAAAGGAGTTAAAGTTTGGATATTTAACAATTATAGAAGTGAAAGTTCATTTTTTGACAATATAAGAGCGAAAGTCTAATTTTTGATAACTTGAGGGACCCAAATATAGTTCAATTTTGTTGAATTTTCTCCAAATTTTATAAAACTTAACCTCCATTCCTCTTAAGAGGATAGAAAGTTAACACACCCCATATTGACAAATTTGGTGTTTTAAGTTACCTTGCTTGACAATTTGCCCTTATAATTGCGTTGCCTGATTGGTCAAAATCTGAAAGTATGTTGGTATTTTGCACAATTAGCCCTTTTATTTAAAGACTTGGGTTATTGTTTTTTTCTTTTATTATAACTAATGTGATATATTTACTAGACGAATTAGAAAGTGTTTGCGGGTCAATTTGGCCCTACCCTTTTTGATCCGTACTAAAATGACCCGTTTCAACCTTGACCCGTTACCCAACCCACCTCCCTTTAATATTGAGGATTTTAAACTTATGAAAGCTTTTCAGGTTTCCACTCTATGCAAAGGCTGCCCTTTGTCAAGCGTGTTACAGTGCATTGCGCCTAACAACAGTTTTGGAGAAGAAAAGCTCTGAGCTTCTAGAAGCCATACCCAAACCGTTTTTATCTCTTCATCTCCGTTTTGAGCCTGGTATGGTAGCCTACAGTCAATGTGAATACAATGGGCTTTCTCGGGCCTCTATGGAGTCTATAGATGCTGCACGTGGGGCCCGAAAACCATGGACTGGAGAAACAGCCCGTGTTTGGAGAAACCGAGGAAAATGTCCTCTCACTCCAAATGAGACCGGTTTCATTCTTCAATCACTTTCAATCCCAAAAAACACAAATATTTATTTAGCTGCAGGAGATGGAATTATGGAATTAGAAGGATTAACTTCCGTTTACACAAATGTCGTTACCAAATCGACTGTTTTGAGTGGTGAGGATTTTGAGAGTATGCACGGGAACACAAAAGCTGCATTGGATTATTATGTGTCGATTCATAGTGACGCTTATGTGGCGACTTATTTTGGTAATATGGATAAGATGGTGGCAGCAATGAGGGCTTATAAGGGGTTGTATAAAACTCTGTTTTTAAACAGGAAGGCTTTTGCAGATTTTACTTCTCGGGGGTTAAAAGGAAAAGAATTGAGTGAAGCTTTGAGTAAGGCTCATAAAGATGATTTTGTAATGGGTAGAGGTTCTGCTTTGCCAGATTGCTTTTGTGACTTCAAATTATGATTTATTTATTTTTTTTATAATTTTATAATATTTTTTTTGGGTCAGTCTTGTATTCAAGTTGAAGCTCAATTTCCTTGTATCTATTACAATGGAAACACGTTTTCTACGATTTTTCTTCAAGTACTATAGTTATTCGCGGCACGCGCAGTTGCGAAAGCGTCATTTCTTTGAGGCATTAGGTCATACACTTGGTATGCAATTTCCAAACACACTCTTGGAACAGAATTCAAGTGCTTTATCGATCAACACATTCCGAATAGGCACAAATTACATCATTTTAATCAACATGAATCATGGGCGGGCAATTCGTTTTCACTTTTCATACGAAATAAGGCCAATGAACAATCCAAACAAAGAATTTCAAAGCCGACTCAAAGTGGCAAATTTTATCAAACACCTGGTGAGCAACATCTTGATGGAATGATATCTTCTTCAAAGAGTTGGTTTCAAGTATCTCTTCCCAGTTGGGTGTTTCGGGTTCTGAGAATGTCACACTGTTCATTGATGCGACTTTCATGAATCTTTCTCTAGCTTGCAAAACGAAGGGTAATCGATCGATTCAAGTTGAAATTGGAAATAGAACCTCACCAAAAACAGAAAACAGTTGAGCAAAATATAATGTAGAATTATTCTAATAAAAACATTTTATTGCTAACTAAAGCCTTTTAAAGTCGTAAACAAGTTTCTCAATCCCTTGGCTTCAAACGCCACTGAAAAATGGAACAAACATTAGTTTTTTTCCATCTTGACTTGACCCAGAAAACTGGGCTGCTGTAATGTAACGTTGAAACTAACATGGCTGCAATTTTGAGTTCATTAATGTTAAGGCTAAATCTTTTCATAAATACTACTCGACTCGGAAGAAATTTGTATGATCCAAGTGTATGAAAATCAGATGACTTATGGGAACTTTGGATGCTTGATTATCAATCTTTGGATGTAATTGCTAGTAGACCCAAAGCACCAATAAGAACATACTGCAAAATGGCAAAAAAACATCAATCAGAAACTTGACTGGCAATTTCTTTAACATGAAACAAGAATTTTACGCATACCTTAATAATAGGATTTTCGGTCATGATGATTGTAATATAGCCAACATAAGGTAAAAACCTGTAAATGAACAAAGGTTTTTAGCTCTTGTCAATTACCAGTAACAAATATCTGCTTCTCAATCTGATTACTTGGTTCCCAATAAGAAGATCCAACATTATATATTTTAGAATCGGTAATCATACACACGATAAAACTTGCAGAAGAAAAATCAAAACATTAGATAACCGTGATTTAGCGATTTGTCTACATCCATGGTTTTTAGGATATTAGATACATACTTAAAACTTGAAAATTTAGACCGGGTAAACGGGTCGATTTAGGTTATTGCCCCCTAGTAGGTCAAAATGGGTAGAGGTTTAAAAACTGGTTAATATGGAAATAGATCAAGAAGGTCAAATGGGTCTGAAGTCATCCAAAATGTATTCAAACTGTGTAAAACATCCTAAATCATTTTATTTTAAAAACCAAGATTACGATTTTATTAGTTTAGTTTTCCTGATTATATGTAAAATTCAAGAAAAGAGAAGACAAAAAAGTGTTTGCAAGTTAGCCCAACCTGGCTCGTTTTCATGCTGTCTGATATAAACCACCGATTTTGACACGTTATAAAAAATTTATCTGTTTTGACCTGTTAACTGACTTGTCTGACCCTCCCATTTTACCAGCTTTAATATAGTTAATGAATTTGATAGTATCAAGGACTGAAGGTAGAAATAGAGACGCTGTCATACTTCACTCTTACAGCTTAACTATGTATATTCTTCAAAAATTTGATTCACGGAGTCTTAAATTGGTTTATGGTCCAAATTTATTTTCATATCCAACAATAATGTAATGGTCTATAATGATTGATTTTGATGTAGGCTAATTTATGGTGGAAATACAACAATGTAGATAAGAACTTGAATCCAAATAAGACGATGGAAATCTTTACATAAAAGATTTTAAATAGGCATCTTAGTCTTACCCCACGGCTCTACCCATGATATGCTCACGTTGAAGCCACTGCTGACCTGGCGCATATAGAACTCGGTCATCCTGGTCATTATTATCCCCTGAGATAAAAAAATATATATTATTATCCCTTGAGAGAGAGAGAGAGCTTGTCATAGAACATTCTAGAGAGATCTTCTAAATTGCTAGAAATGATACCTTTTGTAAGGACATCAATATATCTTGTATCATTCCGTTCATGAACCTGTAAAAGGAGAAAATAAGACGCACCATTTACATTAACAAAATGAATATTAAGTATACCCTCTCTCCCAATGTAAATGTCTTGTTTGACAAGGCAAACGGTTTAATAGAATTGTTTGACTATTAGTCAAAATCCAAAATACAAGACACGATAATAACATGTTATGGACCAAAATCAACTATATCAATAATCTGCATGCAATGATCATTAACGGGCAAAGAGGTAATTTTGGAATGAAGCTTCATCAAAAGGGAAATGTTGAAATAAAAGTGTTGCATTTATTTAGGGAGGGGGTAAATTATAGCATATAGATAATAACATGACACACTGCCACATCAAAAAAAACAGGTGACACATCATCATTTTTACTTGCTATAGAAGGTTACTTAAGAAATTGAAAGCATATTACATATAAAAGAAAAACTTTGTTTTCTTACATACAACGAGAAAAAGGTGAAAGTCACACTTAGGTGTAAATTATCCTTACAAAGATACCAAGGAGCTTTGGGGATATAGAAATTAAATTAATCTGTCATGTGTGAGAGACTCGGAATTCTTAAAACTCACCATATCAACCAATAAAACTTTTACGGTTTATCATAAAAAAGGGGTGAGCCCAAATAACTGACCTATTGGCTTGGCTTTTATAAATATGTTTAGAATTTATTTTACAACTGACATGCTATAGAACACTAATAAGATAAACAGACACAAGTTTACAACAAGAGTTTTGCGATGAAACTGCAAACGCCCTTGATCAAAACACATAACTATCTAGTATAATAGCAGAAAGAATAATGGATGGTATTTAACATCATGTTACTTGGTGGAAACACGAACAAAAATGTAGTCCAGGAAAAATGCAATACCTTGATTACACGATGGACGATAGGAATCTCACGGCGCTGAATGAGATAAAAATGGAAAAGAAAAGCATTAGAGATAACTTACAAAAGTAATAGAAGTTTCAGAAAGCGTGCATGCTGTAGGCATATTAGGCTATCTAAAGGAAGTAGCATTCTTACATCAATATTGAACACCACAATTTCACCAGCCCGAATAGGGTCTTCACCCATACGTAGGAACAGAATATCTCCCTGATTGTGTAAATTAGGCATCAATTCAAAGAAAATATTTAAGCAGATTAAAATTTAAAAATCTCACACACTAAAGGGACGTTTTCTTCACAGAATTCCCTGGAATTCAATGGAATTGGAATCTAATTTTATTTCTTAACCTGTTTAATTGGAAAAGTAAATGAATTCACTCAAATTCCTTTGTGGGGAGTAATTCAAGAATCCTTCCACTCATTGAGGAAAAGTTTAGTTTCCACTGGAATTCAAACAAAATGACCAAAATATCCCTCAAAGAAAACACATAAGCTTTGTCCAGTTAACGCTACCATCCTCTTCTCCGGCGTCACCGCCAAAGACTCAACTCACTTCTCACCTCAAGTTTCGTCCCATTCGTTTAGAATTTAGAGCAACCTGCATGCAGGCTGATTTGCAGGACAAATTTTTCGTTTCTGTTTATGTTTCTTCAACTTCATCCTGTTGATCTTCGTCTTCATCCTGTTTGCTTCTGATTTGGGGGACCGAAGAAGCTGATTTGCTGGTGATGGTTGGACCTGTTAAACTTGGGAGGTGTGGTTTTGTGGTGCAGGGTAGGGTTGATGGTGACAAATGGAGTAGGTGGTTGGTGGTTCGATGACATTGGGTTGGACGGGAGATGGCGGTGGTGAGGGGAGACAGCGGTGGGTTGGAGACGATGACGGTGAAGGTCGTTTTCTTTTTTCTTTTCTTCTTTTTGGGAATTCCTTAAACAAATTTTACAGATTCCATTTCCTTTAAAACCATTCTACCAATGGGATTATCTTATTTTATGATATTTAGATACAACGAATGTCGAAAAATCAACAAAAATAAATCTTTTGATCACTACACCTCCGGTCCTCCACAAGTAAAAAAAGTACTAAATATAAGGAACAGCTTACCCTCTGGAATGCAGGTTCCATGCTTTCAGAAAGAACCACAACAACTGGTGACTCGCTACCAGTAACACACATCAGAAACTTCCATATAATTAGTGCAGATGAAACAATCATTCCTAAAGGCAAACAAAAAGAACATACTTAAGGTAATCTGACATAAAAAATGATATATCAAGGCACACTTTGCATCATAAATTATTTTTGTCATCCTTGCTTATTTCCGCCATTCTATCCAATCATACCTTCTTTACCAATTAACATAAATTTCTAAAACTACAAAGACCTCAGATTATGAAAATCATGCATTTTTGTGAATGTTTTGCTTTGTTATTTTATGCAAAAACAATGAATTGAAACTATTACTTTCAGTTTCATGCAAATTGTATTTTCCAATTCAACGCCTAAAAAGAAGTAAAATCGGTTCAATTTTGGTACATTTTTTTCTCAATTAGGGTTTCATATGTGAAAACAAAACCCTAATTCAGAAGCAACATGCTACCGCCTACATTGTATCAACAAATTACGAAGCATAAAATCCGATCGGAACTTCAGATCGGAAGAATCCAGATACATTAAGATCTAGAAACCAGAATCCTCATATCATATGTTCAAATCGAAGAGTTAATCTTTGTGTGTAGCGTACCGAGAGTGATGACCTGCTCTATGGTGTGTCTGACGCTAAAGGACTTGAGAGAATCGATCGAATTTCCGATGAAACCCATCGTGCAAAAGTTGACTCGATCTTCGGAGATTTTGATCTTTGTAGTCTGATATGACTTTCCCTTTGACTCGGGTTTCTTCTTCTCTTCTTCTGTTTCTTCAAATTGGCAATCAATATTCATAATAATTTTGACTTCTTGTCTTAATTTGGTCGATAAACTTTAATGCTGTTTTTAAACATAATTACTAATTAGAAAAAATATCATAATAATACGATAAACTTTAATTTCTTCTTTCTAAATCTTAAAAGTTGTAATAAAGTTTTATTAAATGATATCAATCAAATCGAATTATTTCAAATTCGACTTTATGTCGAATTTGAGTTGATTCGATTTAAATTCAACCAAAGATAATAATTTAATTTAGTTATATTATTTAAAATTAATGCAAACTTAAAAATTTAAATGTCATGTGACTAACATCGAAATTGTAACTTCGAAAAATATATTTTTAAACTAGTGAAATGATGAAAAGTTCAAAATAAAGTATCAAGTGAATTGTTGAGTTGTAATGAGAGACAATGATGGACTGTCAATAATGAGGGACGACAATGGCTGTTGACTAGTATTAGGTTTCATTCTTCACTGATATTAGAGACGATAGAGATAGAAGCTACTGAAGTTGAGAACGGTTCCAAACTCTATATTTTTTTGTTGAAAGGTAACTTTTTTTAATCCTGTAAAACTTAAACCCATTATCTACTCAAACCTTGTTGTTCTAAAAGGCTTGTCTCTACCACCGGGCAACCAATCCAATGGAAAGAGAAAAAAATCCGAACTCTAAATGATATTGGAGATTTAGATTTTAGATATTTGTTAATTGCGTTTGAGTTGTATATTGAAAATATTTATTATCATCTTATTTAAAATGCAAGTCCTAACTAAAGTTCTTGGTCGTTATTGGACCGCGAGCCACGTGGCAACCACTAATTGGTTGAATTTTTTTTTGAAAATAACAGAATTTGCTTGTGTTATATACAAGTCTGCCTGTATTTGGATACAAAAGCATGTTTGGCTCTGTTGGCCAGCTCTGCCCTCCTCCACTTTTAACCTAGGTTTGAATCCTTGGGCTGTTTTTTTTTACCATTTTTTATAACATCTATTATTTTTTCTTCAATATTTATTTCAGTTTTCAGATTCTCTTAAATGGATTCTTTTGAAACAAACGAAGTTTTTAAATGCTATATATGGGTGGGAACAGATTTACACGGATTTATCTTTTCGTTAAATGATTTTTTAAAGTCCGTTTTCATTATTTAACATTCATTTTTACAACGACATTACTTTTTCACGATTTCCGATTATACTATCATAGCGTGTTTTTTTATCTATGTTTTGATGTTTAGAAACGAACCGCTGTAATGCACGCCCCGCCACAACACACGGCCCACTAGTTAGTATAAAAGAAACAAGGGGTTTGCTAGTAATCTATGATTGTACTTTACATGTATTATCTTATATATAAAGTTTAATATAAAAAGGCTACTTAACAACTTCACAAAAATCCAAAATGTTACATTCAAGTGGTAAAAACGATGTACAAACAAATGATTGTGGGTTCACGTCCTGCGAAGTACGGATATGATATTTTAGGAATAAAGTAGGTGTTGAGTAAAAAATGTGTATGCATACCGGTAAAAGAAAGAAACTTTCAAAAACAAAAATCATAATAGTAAAAAAACAATTTCAAGCTGCAGAGAACCATCTGTTTATTTAGTTGTGGTCTTACCCGCACTAACACACCATTTGAAATCTTAACTTGTGTTGGTTATTAACCCTACACAAGGTTCAACTCTTACAATATATTATATCGAAGGTTAGGACTTCCAGTATTGTTAATTACTATAAATTCATATAAATCAGGCTTTGAGTCCTATCAACTCTCAAAAGTTATATATATATACACTATATAATAAAGAAAGGTTTTTGTATGTCACGTGTCGTCACCATATTCAATCTCATCATTGTTTTCCCGTATATCTCTCTCTTATTTAATGCATCCATATCTTTTAATAAATTAATAATATACTAATAAAACACATTTATTTTTAAATTATCCTTTATTATAAAAAAAAACTTTGAAATCTAATTATGTAATTTTTATTTTCAATCAAATAGTAAATGAAAGTCAAATTAAATTAAATAGTAATTGATGTATTTCCGAAACCCAATTATATATTATTTTTTACATATTTTGAATTTTGTTTTATATCCTTAATATACAATAATACATTTTTACACCTGTAAAATACATAAATAAAATTTAAGAAATTTATGTATTGTTATTTTTCACCCGTGTGTATTTCACGGGGTCTAAGCTATTATATACATATATATATATATATATATATATATATAGGAAAATGATCAAATGTAAACCACCTTTAAGTGTCTAAACCAAAAAACCAAATCCTAACCTCATATTTATTATTATATTTAATATGATGTTTGACTTTTAGGGATTGGATTAGAATAAGATGAAATTAAATGTGTGATCAGAATTTGATTTTTTGGTTTACAAGTTTACAAATGATCCTCACACTGGGAGAGGTTCATTACAGAACACTAAATTATTACAAGAACAAAAAGAACAAACTTAAATCGTTTAATTTCTTGATCTATGATTTATATTTTTAAAAATTTGTACTTCATGCATATAAATATGCATGTTTATATACATAAAAACTCATTAAACAATTTTTTAATATATTTTTATACATTTAAAAATGTACCTACACATGTGTAGGTAAAATGACCGATACATCCTACACATGAATTACACATGTGTAGGTTGTTTAAGTAAACGAGATTTGGTCATATTTTTTAATAAATTTTATGATAGATGAATAAACATTGCATTTATATCATTTTCTTATATTACAAAACCTTTTAAGATTGAAAAAATGAAGAACTCATTTTGTTCCCCATGTTCTCACAATATTTAATGTTCTGAATTGAACCTTCCCCTATATATATATATATATATATATATATATATTCATCAATCATCTCTATATTGATCTTGATTTTCTAATCTGAAGCCACATTCAACTTCAGTTTTGATGGTCAGAGCAACTTTCTTGTAAACATCTACTTAAAGCATTTAATTTGTAGACCTACTATTAATAACTCCCACAGTTCAAAATCCACAGCTCAAAATATCAACGGGTCTAGATCTCAAATGTAAACCATTGATCCAAACAAAGTAATACATGGGTGTCGATTTCTTTTCTATCACTCAACTTCTGCTTATAAGATTAATCGTTACAATCCATCCACATCTTTAAAGTAATTGTACGCAAAATGGACCTCTATGCCGGCACTGCACAAAACAAGGTTATTAATAAGAAAAATAGTCACCAAAATTAACAAATAGAGAACGAACATTATGTGATTCGGGTCCACGGGCCTGTTTCAACCTGCACTAAAAAAATCATGTTTGGACCCATCCACCCATTTTACCAGTCTAAAAATATAAAAGTAGTCTTAAGTGTATTTATAGTGGCGTAACACCTCCATCCTAAATCACTTTATCAACACTTCATTTTATTATTGGATATACAACTTTTGTAGTCGAGTTTAGCACATCAAATACTAAGAAAATAAAAATTTTAATCACAAAGTTTTTTGGGTCAACCCTACTTGTGTTTTGACTTGCATCAAAAACTAGAGGTTTTGACCCAAACCCGCACGCCCTATCTTGCCACCCCTCTGGTTGCATGCATTTATGCAGCTTGAGGGTACACTATAAAAACTGAATGCAAATCTCAAAGCAGAAGCCGTAGCATCCCAGAAGAATAACAATAATTATGATTGAAATAGCATGGATATTGCAAAAAAAAAAAGCCATACTGTAGGTTGAAGTGTCGATTTGTTCTGGAAGCTCCTTTATATCAACCTCAAACCTTTCCTGCACCTGCAACATAAAAATGGTGAAATATATTAAAATTAGAAAGCCAAAGTAAAACAAAGATTTCTTAGAATAACATTAGATATCTGAATACCAACATCAACCACTACCCAAAACCTTAAAAAAAAACAATAACCTGATTAAGAACATCAGAGTCTGAAGCAGATGCTACAAAAGTGATTGCAAGACCTTTAGTGCCAAATCTGCCAGCTCTTCCCACCTACCAAACATTAAATAAAACAAACAAATGCTAGAAATCAGTTGTGAGCCCTAAAAAGCACATTAAGAAGAGCGATTGATCAATATCTATTTGTATTAAAATTAAACCAACCCTGTGCAGATATGTATCAGCAGAATCTGGCATGTCATAATTTATGACAATGTTAACACGCTCAATGTCTATTCCCCTTCCAACTAAATCAGTTGCAACAAGGATTCTTTTTAACCCCTCTTTGAAACCCTTGTATCGTGTCAACCTGACAGAAAATTTTCATAAAGTCAAACATAACACAGCTTCAATATGCAATGTAACATTTATACCCCTCTAATGTAAATTAGCACCATGTACAATGAGTATAGAAGGAATAATGCTTGTAAACGTTACCAACGTATGCATTTGGTTTGATTTGTATACCAATTAAAAAAAAAACATGTTGGGAAACAAAAATGTCCTTGTTATGTCTCAAAATACAACAAATTTAACCCTACAACATGTCACCTCATCAAATGATAATCTATAACATTATTATGAGAAGGTAGTCCAGAATATAAGCATAGACTTTTATGTTAAACAATGATACAGTTCAAAAAATCAGATGTTAAAAGGGAACTTACCTTTCTTCCTGAGACATTCCAGAATGGATGCAAATTGATGGGAAGTTGCATTCCACGAGTAATTTATTAAGCTCAGCAGCTCTGCTTACACTCTTGACAAAAATGACTACTTGGTTAAAATCCAAGGCATCTAGAAGGTCATTTAGCTTGCGGTTCTTCTCCATTTCACCCAATTTGATGTAATGCTGAGATTTAAAAAAAAGTTATTTAAAGAATAAACACATCTCTGTGCAATTTACTAGAAATATCGTTCAAGATTCAAGTGGAGAACCTGGACGAGCCCATGAAGAGTTAATTTGGCTTCATCATCAACATAAATTTCCATCGGCTGAAAAGGTCAAATGGCGTGTGTTAACTCTTTCTAATTCGCAATTACTAAAGAAATTACAAATAATACAAGCTCAGCTACAAGTAACTTAAATATCTTCCATTTCACAAACAGGTGGTAATTTCAATCTGTTAACTTAGGATGGGTCAATTCGATTTATGTTTAACCGAGTCAAACACGTAAATTAAAAGAATTACCTAATCTCTAACAGGTCGAACTCTGCCCAAGTTGTATGATAATGCATAAAACCTCATGAGACATTTTACTCAAAACTTGGATTATAACTGAAACAATACTTTCTCACGTGGTTGACACATGAATTGCTTGTTAAAAAAAATAATCTGAAAAAGGAAGTGTTTTGAGTTTTGGGTCAAACCGGTCCGTCTTGCCTGTTTAAAAAATACACATGTTGATCGCTTGACCCAAACCTGTTTTGACTGGTTAGCCAATCCATCTGCCCTGTCCAGCCCATTTTGAGAACTCTAACATCTCGTGTGACATTAAACTAATAAAAATCAGAAGTTACGATATATTACATCTTGCATAAACTTCTTGCAAACTGGCCGAATTTCCTTGCTTAGTGTTGCAGAGAACATCATTACTTGCTTGTCATGAGGTGTCATCCTAAAAATCTCCTGCACATCTCTCCTCATGTCTGTAGACCAGAAGCAAAACGCCATTAAACATAAATACCATTTAAACAGTATACGGCAGAGGAAAAACGGGCAAAGCAAGTCTCAAAATAATTTGTTTCCTTATTTAGTGCGAGTTGATATTGAACGGTTCGAGTCAGGTTGACGTGGAAGCATTTTTATCCATTTTATAAAAAAAAAGTATAAGATGAATATAACAAACATATTAAGGAAACAATAATCTTAAGTTTTTTAATATACTGATTTATAAATATGTATGAATTCAAAACAGTAAAACACCCTTTGAACAGTATTCAACTCATTTGTCCCGTTCCTTTTTTGGCTATTTCTTTTAACATTTGACCCATTTGAGAAAAATAACCAAATCAACACATTTATAAGTAAACATTTTAGATGTGCATTAAGGAGTACTAGAAAAAAAAATGTAAGGCAATCACAAAGACAGCATACCAAGTGACTCAAGCATTTTGTCACACTCGTCAAGGATAAAATGCCTCACGTTCTTCAATCCAAGATCCTTATCTCTAGCAAGCCCTAATACTCTTCCAGGCGTTCCAACAACAATATGAGGACATTCATTCTTCAGTAGTTCTTTATGGACCTTTACGTTCACACCACCATAGAAGACAGCAACTTTAAGATCAGGCAAGTATCTGCTGAACCTTTCAAACTCATGGCAGATCTGTAAGGCAATACAGAGTGAGATATGGGCAAGAATTGAACATTATCAAATTGTTGGAGTATCAAAGGCAAGTTTGCAAAATTTCACCTGATAAGCTAATTCCCTGGTGTGGC
This sequence comes from Smallanthus sonchifolius, assembly GCA_023525975.1. Lineage (NCBI taxonomy): Eukaryota > Viridiplantae > Streptophyta > Magnoliopsida > Asterales > Asteraceae > Smallanthus > Smallanthus sonchifolius. The sequence goes on along the minus strand of JAKNSE010000034.1, from coordinate 1,507,452 downwards.
AAAGGACAAGGGCGGCAACTTGACCTGCCACAGGCTCGATTTGTTGTAGTGTAGACAGAACAAAAACAGCAGTTTTTCCCATCCCAGATTTTGCTTGGCATATGACATCCATTCCTAGAATAGCTTGAGGTATGCACTCGTGTTGTACTGATGAAGCAAAGAAAATCCCATCGAATGAATTCTTCATAAATTAAAATGACGTGTTTTCCCCCGAAACGGAGAGGTTTATCAAACCAGTTATCTGGCTGAAATCATGAACATGGAAAAAATATTTACCTGCAAAGAATTAAAGATGGCGAAAAAACAATTAGCTTACGTATGCATGCAGCGGCAAGAAAACTAAAGAAAAATCATATATAAACTGTTACTAGGAACATATTCGTATACAATCTACTATTACACAGAAGTGAAAAACACCTCATAAAATATAAAAAATAAACGATGGGATTCTGACAAAAGAGAATATCACTTCAAAACTAATTTGACATTTAAATCAACCATGGGTATTTGCACCCATTGCCATCCAGATGACGATTAATTTGTAAATGGGATTGAAAATGGCATGGGTTCTAAAGGAAAGGATGAGAGAGAAAACCCACCCCTCACAAGAGGTTTGAAACTAGTAAGGGACCCATGTTTTACGTTCTTTCGAAAACCCATCCTTATATAAACATAATGTATGACATACTTCCATTTTCATTCCTTCCTAAACACAAACCAAAAACATCCTCAGAAATTATCGCTCAAAAGCTAAGAGGTATGGCTAAATGGTTAACCTACAGAAGGTTAAGTTCTGGAAGATAAGGATATCAATTATTAAGTGTCCTGATGACTTAGCTGTACATAGAAGCATGATGCACTATGCCCAACAAAGAACAAAGTGCATGTTCAATGCACATATACGCTAATAAGACGCACATAACTTACACATATAGATACAAAAAATTCTAAGCATACAAAGAGATCAGTTGAAGAGTTACTCCAGATACATACAGTTCAATCTAGAAATAACAACAAGCTGAAAGTATAAGACTTTGCCTTCTGATGGATGTTCAAACCCAGAATCAACAATAGCTCGAAGAAGCTCTGGTTTCAGCAAGAAGTCCCGGAAGCCTGAACTGTGAATTCCAACATAGCCCCTGCAATATTAAGTGAAATAACGAAGCATAAGTTTAGGCTTGACAGCAGACACTTTCAAGAAATTAAAGTTTAAGACCTGCTCAGTCATAAAGAACTATACAAAGTGAACCCTTAACAAGCAAAATCTTAGAGCAATGATGCATATTCATATCAAACACAGAGCAGAAATAACTTCCATAAAATTACATAACTAATTTAGTTGAGGTATGTTTTTTTTAAACAGCGATTGCCTATAAAAGAAGGGAGAAATTTCAGCCAACTTGTGTCCAAAAGCCAAAAAGGTAAACTTGAGTTGTATTTAGCATTTAAGAAATCAAACGGGTATAATTGAAATATAGCTAAAACTGATTACTACTAATTTTTTTAGTTTTTTGATCATACTTGGTCTCCTAAACTATGAACAAATAACTAATACAAATAATCTAACTGTTGACGGATCAATCCATCCTGTTTTTCAACCTATACCTAACAATTGAACTAGAAAACTTTGCCTGCATTTCAAGTCAACTGGAGAAAGCAATGGCAAAGAATAGATAGTTTTAATAGGAAAAGATATACTTTGATTTTAACAACTAACTAGTTTTGATGGGAAGAGAGGTAGTTTGAATGTAACAACTAGCCAATACTTTATTTCAGACTTTACAAAACAAAACCAAAAGATTCTCTTCATTTTTTTCACCAGCACAACCATAATAAGTAGCATTAAAAGTAATCCTGGCTCCAAAAACAAGTCTAAGTGTTCTAACTTTCACTAACAAGTAACAAGGCAATTTGGAGCCCTAACCTGAAAGCATTTATAATCATCTTAACAAAACTACCAGGAAAACCCGACGCTTACTTTTTGACGGTCTCGGAACCAGATTTTCCGTTGACGGAGTCAGGGGCTTTCTCTTCGTCATCGTAATCAAGAAGCTCCTCCTCGTAGTCGTTATCCTTAACTTCCCCCATGAGAACAGCTGCTGCACAAAATTATGGTTTATTATGATTATCAAGCTGATACACTTTCATCAAACGTTTGTTCAAATAAAGCGATAAAAATCAGCCACTTAGGATTTATGATTACCTTTTTGAAACGAAGAGATTGGGCGGCGAAATAGATCGAATGAGAAACGTCTGGGTTGAAGAGGAAACACCTGAAAGAGATTAAACAGAGATCTAGGGTTTCAATGAAGAGGAGAAACAACGGAGGTAACGACGTTTAAATGCTACAGTGCTATTTATAGACGAATTAATTACACGGATGGCCCTTAAAATTAAAATTACACGGATTTCATTTAAAATTACAGGTTTGGACTAATAGTTTGCACGTTTTTAATATAAATGGCCCCTGAAGTGGATGTCAGTTAAGTTTTTTAGTTAAGTGCATAAGAAATGACTAAAATACCCTTTACATAATAAAAACAAAAAATAATTAACTCATTTAAAAAAATGGGACCCACCAAAACCCCCTCACTTCATCTTCTCCAAATCAAAACCACATCTCTCATCAAACCCTAACTTCCACCTCCTATTCTCACCACCACCAGCCACCACCACTTCATCTTCTTCCACCACCCATCAAACCCCCCAAACGAATCTTTAATTCATCGTCGCAGTAATTGAGAGAGAGCACCGCCTCAGCTTCGCCGTACAATTCTACCGGAGATATCGATCTTCTACACACCGCAATGGTACATTCATCCTTCTGTCTTCTTAGTTATGTTATGAATTTGTTCCTTATATGTGACTTGTTTTCTATTTTTGGATCTAACCATTGATGTTAACTAGTGATTCCATAAGATTAATTGTCGTTTTAGCCTAAATCTTCTTCACCTGGAAGCTTGATCATGTTGAGTTTTTTTTTTTTTTTTCTTTAGTGCTCTTATAGCTTTTGTTTTGGGGTATTCAGTAGTATAACTTTTTTTTTAAACTGCAACCGAAAAGTTATTTATATCTAGCAGTGGTATAATTTATATTTTTTAGTGCTCGAAGAGGCCATATCTAGCAAGCAATCAAAAGTGGTGGCGGCCGTTGGTGGTGAGAAGGGGGAGGTGGAAGCTAGGGTTTAGTGGGAGAGGTGGTGGAAGAAGATGAAGTAAGTGGGTTTTGGTGGGTCCTATTTTTTTAATGTGTTAATTCTTTTTTGTTTTTTTTTAATTTTATTATGTAAAGGGTATTTTAGTCATTTCATACGCACTTAACTGAAAAACTTAACTGACATCCACTTCAGGGGCCATTTATGTTACAAACGCGCAAACTATTGGTCCAAACATGTAATTTTTTATTCCTAGAGGCCATAAGTGAAATCCGTGTAAACCACAGAGGCCATCCGTGTAATTAATTCATTTATAGACGGATGCTCGACAGCTCGAGGAACAGAAAATTACACTTTTGCCCCTTATAAACTCCTGTGATCTCTACCGTTTGGAAAATTGACGGGTGTAAACGAAAAAAACTTAAATCAAACGAGCTTCAGCCACAAGAGCACATGTTTGCTAACCCACTTTAATGTTATGTAACTAGAATTAGATCCTGTAGTTCTCCCTTCAAGATGGGCATAAGTGACATTTTTTTTTAAATATGGTTTATTTGTTATATAAGTTGGAAATCAAACAAGGAATAAGTTAAGTTTTTCGTTTTTGAAACTTTTCATGAATAAAACGAAATTATTGATCCATAAAAATCGTAAAGCAAAAGACTAGACCAACTTTGGCACTCCACACTTGACCCTATCACCCCCAACTACCATTGCCAATTGGCTTTTATTGCTTAGGTCCACATTACATGCATCATAACCATTCCTTCCTTCACATTTCCGATCCCACCATAATACCCCACCACTCTTTGAACCATGTAACGTCTTCATCCATTTGTTGCGTATAAACTTCTTTCCACTGCTAAAAAAAACTAAGTATTTACAAAAGATACCAAACTTACGATCGCTTTGTGACCGATGAATATTTTTAAAGATTTCAGTCGTAAATACCCAGTTGTGTAGTAGTGTACAATTACTTTACTAAATCATGTCATTTTTAAATCAAACTTAAAAAATAATTCCCAAACTGAACATTTTATACTAAACATGAAAATATTAAGTTTTGGACTAAACATGTTGTGTTTTAATGGATTTGTCTAACCCGTTTAATAAACAACAAGATCACAACCACAAGGTGAAAACTATTATTAAGTTTTGGACCGAACATGTTGTATTTTACTTATCTGTCTAACTCATTTAATATACAAGTCATGTTTGAGATATATCATCCGACATATCTAAATTTAAAATAAACAAAATTAAAAATACATAATTTATAAGTTTAACTCGTTAAACTAACAATTTAAACACGTTAACTATTGTCACCCATTGTCATATTGAATTCAAATTGTTACAGCAAACAGAAGAACTAATCCAAAAGACTAGTTTTGTGAGTGTATTTGATCTATAAATATCACATTTATTGTCATAAAACTGATGTGTGACAACCTCACATCTATAAATGAGCTCGTTCATTCACTAGACTAGTCTTTTAAAATGAGTTTTGTCTTTAAATCGTAACAAAGAGTCAAAATACCAACAAAAATTTCAAAGACTCGTCTTTTTGGTTGTTTCTAGGAAATATAATATCCCTTTGGAAGAAGGTAGTTACAACTTTCCCACCACCAAAAACACTATTAAATCACCCACCACCTTCTTCCACTCCATCTTTGTCTTCACCATAAATCTAAACTCATAACCACTCATTCCAAGTTAAACCAATCAACACTTTCAAAATCCAACATCAAAACATGTCACCTGTTTGGAGTTCCCACACGGCGGTGCTAGCAACAGCCATGGCGGTTTCCGGCACCGTCATCTTCTTCTCCTTACTCCGGAGCACCTCCACTTCCTCCGCCGGAAATCAAGATTCAAGTTCCTCAGAAGCGCTGCCGCCGCTGCGGCGTTCCTGTTTGTCCTCCGTGAAAAAAGATGGAAGGTTGAAAAAGAAGGTGCGATTTGCAGAGAGTGTAAAGGATGTGAGCTATGTTTCTAATTGTGGAATTGAAACTACGGATTTCAATGGGGCAAGAAATCTATTTGTGGAGTTTTCACGTTGATCTTTTGTTAATTGAAGTGTAATTTTTTATGAGTTGAATACTATTCTTGTATAAAAGATGGGATACTTACATTTTATAAACTTTTTTTTGTCAATAGTAAACATTGATTTTTCACATTTGTCACTTCCTCATGTGTCCTCACATTTTTTTTGCACTACCACCACCATCCGGCTGTGGCTCGATCAATCTCTCCCCCTCTCTGATCCATCGTTGAAGGAAAGGGTGTAGGGTTCCGGCAGGCCGCCACCATCGTTGAATTTTGGGTCGGTTCTTTGTTCCTATATAGCCACAGCCGGACGGTGGTGGTAGTGCAACTGGTCAAGACGGGGAAGACAATGGGCGGTGGGGGGTAAGGCCGGTGTCATTCCAGTGAGTTGCAGAGAGACGATGAGCGGTGGAATTTAACCAGAGGGGTTGAACGGGGGAAGTCACGAGATGGTTGTTTAGCCCTAATTTTCTGAAATTCCGGATGATTATACTTCTGAAATTTCGGATGATTGTTTTGCCCTAATTTTCCAGTTCCTTAGTTCCGGTGACCGGAAGTGTAGCTCGCTTGTATCGAAACGATGGCTGCTCGTCGAAGGCCAAAGCCGCTACCGCCTCATTCTCACCGCTCAATCGGATCTCCTTGCTTTCATTCCGTTAATGTTTTCACGGTTTGATTCAGTGAACAAACTCTCTCTACGATGCGACCGTATATCCTCGGTCGGTGGTGGCGGCGGTGACAAGTGGTGCTGGTGGTGATGGTGGTGGCCGCTAGTGGAATGGTAATTTTGTTATTTATTTATTTATTTAAAAAGGGTAAATCGGTAATTTCACATAAAAACTAACATAAAAGTTAACGGTCATTAGCCTTAGGGACTAATACTGTTAAAACATCAAACGTCAAGGATGAAAGGTGTTAACGCTGGACTGAACATGTTAATTATGGTAAACCACAGGGACGAAAACTGTAATTTGCTATATAAATAAAGATAATAATTTTACAGTCAAATTGAAAATCAATCAATCTAGTCTTTGTTATGCACCAAATGAACACAATATACACATGTATGGTTATCTATCATCTTACTACTCTAATAAATAAAAATCTTTTCAGAACACGTGTCACTCTCTGGTTACCCCTCATCTTTATTTTCCCGCCTCTCTCTCATATTAAATACTATGTTAGAATCTCGTGTGTATATTATAAAAGATAAAACTTATAAATTTGTAAATACGTCATAATTTGTTAGACTATTATGATCGTCTCGAGATATATCAAGTGAAAATGTGTGTATATAGCAAATTAGTATTTTTCTTTAATTAGTTATATTTTGATTTTCTATTATATATTCTTATTTAATATAATTAGTATTCTTCTTTAATAATATATTTATAATATCATTATTATTTAATAAGATAGAGGCGCATTTATTAAGAGAAAGAAGCGAGAAAACAAATGTGAGGAGGCATGAGAAAGTGACACGTATACATCTTAAACCTTTATTTATTAGTATATTAGATTTTTTATTTCTCTCTCCTATTAAATAATAATCTTTGTATTAATAAATTTAATTACGAATAATTATTATTTAATTATAAATAGTTATTATATCATCAATCAAATGAACTTAATATGAACTAACATTTATCAATTAAATTAAAAAAATAATACTCACTTGAAAAAAAATGTTTTAAAAACTAACATAACAGACCTTATAACTGTCACGATAAATTACATTTTTAAAAAACATATTTTGACAAATGTGTTTGTTAACAAATTACATTATATTGTATTCGACCGATGTAATATACTGGTTTATTCAACCCGTGTATTACACGGATTTTTAAAAATATAAAATTTTTATTACTAAATTTATAATATTTTATTTATTTAACCCGTGTAATACACGGGATTTTAACCTAATATATAATAAACAAGTAAAATGGGGTGACACGTGTCACCACCACATTTCACCTCACCAAATTTCCCAACTCCCCTCCCCCCCCCCCCAAAAAAAAAAATAGTGAAAACTAAATTGAATTTAAAAAATTTAATCCTTCAAATTTTTTAAAAGGTTCATAATTATATTATATTAGAAAAAAATAACAATTAAATAAGTTATTTAAAATTAAATGGGAAAGTTGTTCTAATTATATTATATTAGGAAATAATTGTTAATTATATAGGACACAGTTTAGCGAATTAAATGAGTGATTTGAATTTTATAATCAGAGAGTTAATACTTTAAATTTGATTTGAAATTATATAAAATAAGTCGCATGATTTCGTATTTTTTATTATTAGTAATACTGATTACTCTCTTTTGAAATTACTATATGCATATATCAAATGCAAAACCTTTGTATAACATATTTTAAAGTTTATCATACTCATTTAACAGAGAGAGCTCATTATCAGAAATGTTGCACTATTTTTAGATTACATATTTGCATTATATAAACAATTCAAAATATGTAGTCTTATTTGAAATATTTTCTATTTTTTATTTATTATTATCTGGTTGTCAATTAAAATCACTTTTCTTATTTACACCATAATTTTCTCGTCAGTTACCTTTTACCAAATTTAAAAAATCTACAATTTTATTAAAATTTATTAAAAAAGGCAACCTTGCTTAATTAACCAATTTTGGAAGCGATTTCAAATTTCAAAGTTTGAAATCGTCTTAAAGTTTTATAAAAAGACAACCTTGATTATTTATCTAATTTTAGTAACGAATTCAAATTTAAAAGTTTGAAATCGTGTTAAATTTTAAAAAGATTGTACAAATTAATTTATATGTGGTAGAGATTTCAATACTATATAAGTATCAATACCCTTTCATTCTCCCAATGCACTACTCATTAGTTCCTTACCTCGATTACTCTGCAAACCAAGGTAAGATATTTTTATTTTTTTATTTTTAATTATAATCGTATTTCATACATGATAGTATTAAAGTCAATTATCTTTTTGCTATATAGATTGATGGAGTCCGAAAAGGTATCTATGCCAAGCGCCATTGATGTTTTACAAGACAAGTTTATTATCTAAGTACGTCTAATCAGAATGTGGAAGCAGCCATTGTGAAATAATCCCAATGAGATAAACTCAATACATACAAGTTTACTATTTTATGATATATATCGTTTTCATTACACAGGTTTTTACAGCCCTTTTTATAATTTTTACAATAGTTTTTATACGTTTTTACTACATTTTTATGCAGTAAAACTGCAGATTTTTATGCATATTCTATGCAGTTTTTTTTGCAGATCTTCATGTAGATTCTCTGTAGTTTTTACTGTAGAATTTCATTCAGATTATATTCAGTTTTTACCCCAAATTTTAGTTTTTACTGCAGATTTTATAAAGTTTTACTAGCAGTTTTTATGAAAGATTTTATAGCTCAAATGTTTGGCTAAAGTGTTTTGTTCAACTTTCATGCTTTTTTTACTGCTAATTGACTAATATATATGAGCTTCAATTTTGTAAATGATGTAAAGATAGGCAGGGTTGTTTGTTGACAATAATTTGAAAACTTTATAATTTTATATGTCATTGCATTGGATACTTAATTTCTTAACTGGGTGAGCTTGATTTTAATAAAGTATGACTTATAGGTTTCTATTGTGCATTAAAATGTTGGATGAAAAATAAGAAAAATTTCTTTGATTCCCATGGTGGTTTGTTTTTTTCTTTTATGGAGGGTATTTCTACGCATGCTATGGCATGACATGCATGAAATTTTACCAACTGTGTTTTTAGGTCTCATTAATGGAGGATGTGAATAAGAAAAACTATAAAAGTATGAAGAGAATGAAACTTATAAGTTTATTTTAATTTTTCTTTCTCATACAATATAATATTTGTACTGATATTACCTAAATCTTATATTTAACATATTTTTTTATTTCACATTGTATTGTTTATTTGTCCCCGTATAATACACGGGTTCTAACACTAGTAATATTATAAAAGTGTATAAAACAAGTTGTTTACAAAAAAAAATTTTGATCTTCACAAATTCGTACAAACAACAAATTTCCATTAAAAATTTAAAAACATCAAAGTCAACTTAAAAATTAAAGAAAAGTTGATTGCCATTTAATGCAATCAACACAAGCAATAAATATAAAGATTGTTTTACGGAAACTACATTTCGAGGTGGGGATCTTTTCTTCTACGGTGACCTGGTCGGTCGAGAGAGTAAAATGCCGTACACGCCTCTTGTAAGTGAGACTATCCGTAGTGGGTAACAGAGGGGGTGTGATTTTGGGCGCAGAGAGTTTGCAATGGTGATGGCGAAGGTGTGGAATGATTTTTACAATTTAATTTCATTCTAAAAACTCCAATTGATTCGGGTTTGACGGAGGGTGTTGCCAACATTGATTACGCGTAAATCCGATTGTATGAGAGTGAATCTGGTCATGACTAAGGTTCGAATACATAGGAGGATCATCCGTGCATGATTTGTGGAAATTAATGCGTCTTAATTCTGTGATTTGAAACCGATTTACACCTGGTTTGACTCTGAGAAGTCAAACCTGCTTTGAATTGGTTTAAATCTGTGATTGACCGCAACATTGATTAAATTGTTATGTTACATATGCTGTAAGTTGCTCGATAATCATCCTGGTAACCAAGGCAAGTTCAGATCCATTGGGTTGGGTTGGTTTAGCCATTGAATTTTCAAACATTCGAATTGTTTGACTTTTACACGTCAAAATAGATCAATTTAGGATGGATGGGGTCAAGGATCAAGGTTGAAGGTTCGATTTAAGGGTTCAAGTTTAAAGGTGGGGTTCGAAGTTGATTCCATGGGGTTCATGACTAGCTTTTATTTTCTTTATTTATATCATTTGCAAAAGTCTAATTTAATATCTATTTAGTTATAAATATTTTATAAAAGAAAGTTTTTCATTTTTATAAAATAACAAGCTGTGTAAATGAATTATTTAATAACTAAATGTATATGCACATATTTATTCATAATACATTTATATAAATAAAATGTATTTACATAGTTAAGGCTCTACAAGATTTATTTGATTTGAGTAGAATCATATATATATATATATATATCCATCTATATAAATATTCATGCTATGATATGTATTTAATAGAAAGAAATGTGTATAATGTGCAAAGTTGAAAACTTAAATTGATATGTGTCAAGATGGTGATTAACGTGGAACCGGTATGGAATTGAAATTGATTGTGATATGAACTAAAATTTAAGCCGGAAAATCATGGATGCTACATCTCTCTCCTTCACTCACAACCACTCTAAACTACTCCCTAAAACATGCAGAACCCACTCACAAATATATACAGAACCTGCTGTGAATGCTCTAAACCTAACCTAACCCAACAAAAACTCAACTAAATAAACTATTAAATCAATCTTTATAAACCTATTCTAATAAAAACTATACCAAATTGATAAACATAAAACAAATCAGATAACTATTAGACTCAAATCTTAACCAACTCTAAAACAAACTTTATCTTCATACTTCTTTATCTCTAACTCAACAAAACTATATGCTAAGTTTTCTTGTCTTCCAAAGTTCAAAATTAATTCTTACATTTAACCTTAAAAAAAGTGTTTTATCATGAACCGTACCATATATACATAAGCTCGCATCAAACTTGTCTTCCAAGGCTTGGGCCCGGTTCAACTTTTTTTCAACCGAGCTTTTCTTTAACCATGCTTTTTTCAAATGAGTCACTACATCAGCTTTGCTTTAAGTTGTTTTGGCCTCGGTGTTGGTGTACGGCCGAACCAAATACTAACATGGGCTGTCTCGTCAAAACCTTTCTTCATCTTCTCCTGTTGATCGACATTATAATGAAGTTGCACACAAATCAGAATCTAACTTCTTCTGCTATTTTAATGACGTCATACACCTGATATGAACAGCAACATCAAACCACATGTTTCCCCTTTCTAATTACATGTGCACATGGCGTCAATGGAAGGTCAGATCAAAGATGAAATAATATGGTTTGGCGGGGCACCCATTTCCATGTGAGATCTGACCATAAAGCTAACATTGTACAAATAATATATTTACCATTCAATTTTCCTTGGCTTCTGAAACAGTTCCTGATAGTTTTAGTGAAAACTGGGAGCATCGCCAGGAAAGGTAAAAGCAAATCAACGGAAAACGAGACGAGATTGTGCACGTCAACTGTTTGATGAAATGTGGCTTTGAATTTTAATCATGTAGCCAAGTGGAAATTAACATCATTCTTGATGTCAAACCCAATTCATGTAAGAATCTCACTTCTCTGTATTAACTTCCACTTATTCAAGTTTTCTTATGATTTCTGTTATAAAATTTTAATGGGGAAAATCATCAAAATGTACATTTTGACCGAGTTTTAAACTAAAATGTAAATTAACTTTTAGCCCACTTTAAAATAAAAATAATCAAAACCAGCCGATAAAAAAACGTCACATTAGCCAAGTCGGCACAGAAAACTTGAACTTATCTATAAATATTTGAAACTTTTAATAATTTATCAACATTTATTATCTGGATTCTTGATCATCCGTTCATAATTTCAAGATTTTCTGTAATCTTTTACACATCATGTATTTTCAATATTTACTGAGGAAGAATTTGGAATATTATTAATTGTAACATCCTCATAGTAGTTTGACCAGCCCACCAAAAGAATACAGTCAAAAGTATTAATGTCATCATTGTTTTCTTGGCATGTCCAGATCACAAGGATAATGTTGGTAATTCAAGAAACAAAGACTCAAGATTTAAGGAATTAGTCAGATCAAACTATCAAAACCAGTGCATTCTCCCAAAAACAGGAAGAAAAAGCAGTAAAATTGAAAAGAATTTGAGTTAAATTCAACTGGGTCCCAACTGTTTATTTGACTTGCTGACAAATATTTTCTCTCTTTTGATGTCTTCCCTACCCAAATAGCAACCCAATCCCCTGAAAATCTCCAATTTTTAATTTCCACTATTTTTTGTAATATGCACAGCAAGCATTACTAATTCCTCACAGGCCCCTCTCATCATCTTCATCTGCACTATTTATTTCAACTTTTAATATACATCAAATATCCAAATTCCTTCAAGTTGCTAACTGTTGATGGCATCTGCAAGGACCTACCTACGTGGACTCCAAGCTTTTTTCACAATTATTCTTCTCTTATCTCTCACAGATTCACATTCCATATCAGGTATTGCAAAAAAAAAAACCTTTAAAGACCTAAACAATGAAATTCATTATGGGTTTTTCGATATTTTAAATCTTTTTTGTTGATTTTTGGTTAATTTTAAAAATCTTTTTGTTGAAGGTGTTCAACAGAACAAGAAAATTTTGGGATCAAGACCTCCAGGGTGTGTGAACAAGTGTGTTAATTGCAGGCCATGTGAGGCTACTTTGGTAATTCCTACACACCCGAAGTCGATTGATTACCGGGGTCAATCTCATTGGGAAGATAATTACTATCTTCTTTCATGGAAATGCAAATGTGGTGATAAACTCTTTCAACCTTGATCAATTAAGATGTTGTTTGAAGTATGTTACATAAGTAAATTAGGTATGAAGACAATAATCCTTTATATGATTATCTGTCCTTATTTTTTATTAAGTTAGTTTGAGAATTAATTGCATATCTTCTCAAACAGTATAAAATTCACTTTATGTTTCATTCAAAATGTTAACTTAGATGCTGCATGAAGTCTGTTTTCATGATCACAAAGAGTAATTATGCTTGGAAACAAGAAAAAATAAATACTTCTGGACTTTGGCACATTATTTAACTTCTTGGCTTATATAAAGCCCAAGAAAATGTTGAACAAAATACTAGAGAAACTAGATTTAGTTGAGGATGAAGCTTTACGGGCGGGTCGGGTGCTTTCTGGTGCCTTGAGCTCATCTCTCTTCATGTGCTTGTTTTCTTGTACCATGATCACTCAAAATAGGAAATATGCTTGATTATTATCTTTGGGTATTAGAATCTGAAACCGCGAGTTTGAGTTAGAAACTTAGAACAATCTTACAAAGTTTATAGGCAAGGGAAATTGTTGAATTTTGACTAATTCCTTTCCTTAAGTGATTGTGTTTTGACTAATTCCTTTTCTTAGGTGGTTGTGTTTTGAGTTTTGACCAATTTTTTTCCTTAAGTCAACTAGTTGACCCAAGTCAAAGTCTTTATCCATATCAAAAGGTAGAAATCTGTATTTTGAATTTGCACAGAAAACAGAAGGCAAAATAAAGAGTTAAAAATCATCAAACAATATTTTACAAAATTTTGAAGAGAAGTTAAGGATTTGTGCGTACGGTCAACCGAAATGGTTAAAAACTAAAAGAAGAATAGACAAGTCGAACCCATGTCTTGGAGTGAATGACATTGGGGTTGGGTTGGTAGTTATTTTAACATCGTGATGACCAGGCGGCCAATGAAAGTTGAACTTGAATCTGATATCTTTCATTGGCCGATTCATCCAGCTTGTTTAGAAGGGGCAGAATGGTGTTCCTCTAGGATTGAATCGATTATAACTCAACTGAAACAAGCAATAATTGGAATAACTCTCCAAATACTTTATTATAATTGGAAAATATAACTCAAAAAACCAATTACAATAACTCTCTAACTCTCATTATGAAACCTTAACCTGGTAACATCTATTTATAATGCTAAAACCTAATAACCCTAACTTGGTCATTAAGTTACCCATTAAAACCCTTAACACATGGGTTGGGCCTGTTTCACGGGCCAAACAACAATTGAGCCAACAATCACGCCCCCAATTGTTGTATCCGAATCACCCCCTAATTTCCGACTTGAAATAGGCGCGTCTTCAACTTCAATTTTGTCATCTTTGTCTTGATTCTCCGAAGGCACTTCTTGATCTCTTGCAGTGTTCTTTGGGCTCCACTTAGCTTGAACAAACACATGCTTCTTCTGATCACTACACGTCCTTCCTTGGGCTTGAATCTCTTGCTTGACTTTTCCTTTGAATTCTTGAACTTTCTTCCTTGGACTTTAAACTTTGAAACTTGGATCTTTGATTGGAATCTGACTCGTAGTTGGCTTGTCATCTTTCATTCCAACTCTTTGAAGATCTCGACCCACAAAGTTCTTCACTCCAATGCTAGCTTTTACACCGAGACTTGCTATCTTGATACTAATCTTGTATAGACGGTTCTTGCCCCTTGTTACCTTCATCAAAAGCTTTCCTGTATCATCATGAACGGTTAACAAATCATGTTTCATGTGGATGTCCCATCCAACTTCCGTTGCTTGACCAAGAATTATGATGTTGCTACGTAGGCTCGGGATGTAGTAAACATCGGTTAACAGGCGCTGCTCCCCCGTTTTTCCTTCTAGCATTACCGACCCCTTTCCCTGAATGTCAATACAAGATCCGTCTCCAAATTTTCACCTTTCCCGTGACTCGTTCATTCAACTCATAAAAATAAGCATGATTACCCGTCATGTGATTCGATGCTCCATTGTCGAGATACCAAGTGTCTTTCTCCATCGGCTCGGTCTCAAAACATCTTGGTATTACTTTTTCTTCAACAAGGAAAACCGTCTCTTGATCACATCTCATCATAAACAAAGCGGGATCCTTGACTTCGACCAAGTTGGCCTCTTCCTGTTTCCTCACAGCTTCTTCATGTTTCTTTATACGATCCGGACAGTTTGACGTGAAGTGACCAAATTTATCACAACGATAACACTGAACATGTGATATATCCTTCTTTTCCTTTTTGCGATCATTAGTTCTCCTTTGACACGAGTTCTTTGATCCATAATCTTGATCATCATCTCGACCTTGTCTTCTTACTTGGTTCTCATCATCTCGGTTTGTGTACCGGTTACCAGAACCTGAAAATTTAGATTTCTGAAACATAAGCTTACCTTGGGTCTCGGTCTCCTCCTCTTCTTCCTTAACCCGTTCCTCGTACACTTTCAGTCGTCCTACAACATCTTCAAACCCGATAGTCTTGAGATCTAAGACTTGTTCAATCGAAGCCACAATCTGAATGTACTTGCTCCGGGGTAGGCTATTGAGGAACTTCTTCACTAACTTTGATTCCTCAATCACCTCTCCCAAAGCTGCCGCCTTTGATGCCGAACCAGAGAGCTTCGCCACAAACTCGTCTATAGTCTCCGTTTCCTTCATCCTCAGTTAGGGATGGCAAAATAACCCGAGCCCGACAGGTATACCCGAAACCCGACGAGTTCGGGGCGGGTATACCCGAAGCCCGACGGGTACGGGGCCGGGTATGGGATTAATTTTTAAAAATTTCGCGGCTATGGGATTAGGTGATACCCGACCCGATTACCCGAAATCACATACCCGTTTACCCGAATCATATACCCGAAAATTTGTAATTTATAATTTTATTTTCTCTTAACCCATGGCTATTAATGTTTCATTTTAGTAAGTTTATTATGTGAAAAATTACTTTTTCTTTTAAAATATGTATTTATAAATATAAAAAGTAGAGTCATAGAAAAGTACAAGACACATACCCGACGGTTATTGGCCGATACCCGCGGGTATACCCGATACCCGACGGGTAATTACCCGACACAAACCCGACGGGTAATGGGCCGGGTATGGGACAAATTTTACAACCGGGTATGAGTTTGGGATTACCGATACCCGGCCCGAACCCGACCCATTGCCATCCCTATCCTCGGTCCATCAAACTCGGACATGAGTGTTTGCAATCTTGCCTCTTTAACCCTATCGGCCCCCAGATTACGCGTCTTGATCGCGTCCCAAATCGCCTTAGCCGTCTCTAGGTTACCCACTTGCAAGATCGTAGTCTCCGGGATCGATTGAAACAACAACGCAACAGCCACGTTGTTCTTGTCGGCTTCAACCGTACCCGGGTCTATAGCGTCCCAAACCTTATGCACGTTCATGATCACCTTCATCCGCATAGCCCATACCATATAGTTGGTTGGGTTAAGCATGGGAGATTGGAACGTCGTCGTGTTCCCGCTCCCACCGCTTGTCTTCGAAGTTTCTTTATCACCCATGTTTTTCGGTTTCCTTTGGTACGTAACCGGTGTAGATGAGTTTTGATCCAGTCTCGTCAATCCTTAGCCGCGATACTGCCTATCGCAACCAACGTTGATCGCCAAAAAAAACACCACCGAACCACTGCCGGTCTAACGACTGTTACCTTCGATCGCAAGCCCACCGTTCACGATTACTCTTCAATCGTGACTGACCTCCGATTGATTCTGCTAGTGCAATTGAACAATAATAAAATTGACCTTCTAGTATTACTAGTGCTCACGTTGAAAAGCAAAATACAATTGACCTACTTGGTTGCTTGCTTCTAAAAGTCTTCAACAGTAGCCGCCTTTAACTTTTTTCCGTGGCCTCCTTGATCGCCGCCAAATAACCCCCGCCCGATTGCAACCAGAAAACTTTTCTTAGGGTGCCGCCACGAACCCCGGCGAAAAACAGGTAGGTAAGAGCTTAACCTCGCTCTGATACCAATTCTAGGATTGAATCGATTATACCGAAACAAGCAATAATTGGAATAACTCTCCAAATACTTTATTATAACTGGAAAATATAACTCAAAAAACCAATTACAATAACTCTCTAACTCTCATTATGAAATCCTAACCTGGTAACATCTATTTATAATGCTAAAACCTAATAACCCTAACTTGGTCATTAAGTTACCCACTAAAATCCTTAACACATGGGTTGGGCATGTTTCACGGGCCAAACAACAATTGAGCCAACAGTTCTAGTTTGCAAGCTTACCTTATAATACAGCCTATTGTTTGAGGATCTTTCAACCTTCATAAGGAGTCTTCCACCTGGCCACAAATACTCACTATGCATAATTGCTTTGCACCCAATTACTGTAAGCTGACCAAGATGTTGCTTCCAAGGCTTGGGATATAGTAACCTCGTTGTTCTCCGGTTTTCCCGTTTATAGTACAGTCATTGGGGTACTTGCACCATTGTCGAGATACCAAATTTTTTCCCGTTTAGAATGTGTTTCAAAAACTTTGGGTATTATTTTTCTTCCGTGCAACATTACCTTGTGACGACCGTCTTGGGTTCAAACTGTGTTGGAAATCAGATGCAAAATTGGATGAACAAGAATTAGAGATTAATACAAACTACTTTTGATTACTAATTAATGATCAGTCGTTCAACATACATAGAAGAACTATTTATGCTTACTGAACCGGTGCGTCTCAAACGAAGCATAGTTTGAGAAAACACCGATTAACCTAACACTAATTACAAATAGACCTTTTCTAATTACAATATAAAATTTCTGTCCTTAAAATATATACTTTATATAATTTAGTTTAACTTCCAATAACCTGCCATCAACAAGCCGGTTCCTCCTCTAATGTTTGAGCAAGGCGTGCTTATGCATTCTTGTTCCTACCCGTGGTACAATCCGATGCATAGTGCCCGTAAACGTTGCACTTGAAGCACTTTATATGACGCTTGTCACGTTTCTTCGATGCTCGCTCGGGTGTGGTATTCCCGGGGGCCGACCCTCCATTGCATTCCCATCTTCCACGGCCCGAACTTCGAACCTCTGCCCCTGCCACCATATTCTAAGCCTCATCCTCGGACTGATCTTGCGTCATAGTTGTCCTTTTGATTCTGCCGATCAGTTTGGATTCTTTCTTCGTATGCTTTGAGTCTGCCAACTGCCTCCTCAAAGGTCATCGAGTCTAAATCGGAATATTGCTCGATGCATACCACAAGTTGAAGGAACTTGTCCGGCACCGAGCCAAGCAATTTTCTCACCAACATGGCATCGTCATATGTAGAACCAAGGTTGTTTGCCTGGAAAACTATTCCGCTTAGTTTCCCTGAAAAATCATCTATCGACTCTCCCTCCTTCATCTGTAACGCTTCGAACTCACTTGTTAGCGACCAGAGTCGTGCTTTTTGCACCCGTTCCACACCAACATAGCGAGTCTTTAGAGCCTCCCACATCTGTTTGGCCTTTGTGTATTTAGCAACTTGAAGCACGATTTCATCAGGCATCGCTTGGAATAGATAGGCTACTGCCATCGTGTTTTTTTCCGGATCAACATCAGTCCCGGTTGGAGGTTCTATTGCCTCCCACATACCCTGTGCACGCATAATCGCCTTTACTCTTACGGCCCAGATCGTATAGTTCGTAGTAGTTAGCATCGGGCGTTGGAATGTCACCGATGCAATAATAGTGTTGGTGTTATTGGTTGCAGCCATCGGTCAATTCCTAGAAACAGAATCAATTGCTTCTTGATCTAAATTTGAGATTACTCACTGGAAAAACAGATCTCGATCGTAACCGCTTTGATACCAAGTGTTAGAATTATTACAATTGGTTCTATAAACTGGTAATGTTAACACGGACGGAAAATTTGAGCAATTAATTTTGAAGAATAGAATTGCAGTGGTAATCGTTTGTTCCATCCATACATATTTATAGCCCCTTTGCATAACCGTTGCATCTGTTTATGAAACGATGTATCCCTACGGGTGGCAGTTAAATAACTGTCATAATTAATAATATTAGTACTTAATATAAAATAAATATTAAAAAGGAAAACTGACTCCACTCACAGAAATCACTGTTGAAAATGTACAACCATTAAAACTTAGTGTACATGTATATACTGCATGGATTATATTTATTTTTAACAGTTATAAGAAGGCAAAATAGAGTAATAAAATCTTACGTCTGAAACGCAGGTCGTGGGTTCGAAACTTTCTCCGGTTAACTTTTTAAGATTCTTTTTTTTACTGTTTTTTTTTACTTTTAAACAAAAAATTTAGAAGACTTTGGTTTGTTTCACGGTTTACTTTGTAAGTTACATTTTTCTGAAACGAGTTTTAAAAATACTCATCTGTAACGTGTAATGGTTTTGCATTTACTTTAAAAAAATTTCATTGTTTAACGTTTATCGACGCGCACCGGACGGAACACGCCGGGTAGATTACTGCGGGGCCTCTTTACGTGGTTATTTCTACCTACGTTTCGGTTCGGTCGTAACTGAATCATCCTAGCGCACCGCCCGCCGCAACGCGCGGGGTATATTTCTAGTTATAGCTTAAATACTAATATTAATTCTCCTTTGGCTTTTGGGTCAAAGTTAATGTGACATCAGTCATTACTTTTTAAGACGATAATAACAAAGTAAATTACTTATTTAACTAGTGTAATCCCATCCAATTTGGCTCCCTAAATGAAGTGTTGAGGGTTCTGATAGAGCAGCCCGGCTCCAAGAGGTGGAGAAAGTTGGCTTTTGTTGCCATTTTTGCTGCTTTTTGGAGTCTGTGGTTAAGCCGGAATGAAAAGGTTTTTCTCGGGACATCGACACATTCGCTTAGAATGTTGGAATTGATAAAAGAAGACTCGTTTCTTTGGCTTAAATTTAGGGCTAATTGTAACACCTTGTCTTGGGAGGATTGAGTGGAGTTTAATGTTTCTGGTATGTTGTAGTTTGTTTTCTTTTTCTGTTTGTTCTCCCAGCTTCTTGCTCGTCCTTTATATTTATATACAAAGTGGTGGTTGTTCCAAAAAAAAAAAAAACTAGTGTAAGGTTGGTCCTTTAACCATCAACAACTTGAATACGAATGATATTGGGTAATCAATAGTGTTACCATCCAACTATTAAAAAGATGTTGATTGACTAATCTAATTACAACATAAAACCTTAAATTTTTTTTTTTTTACAGTAATCCACATAGGAATGTGAATTTTGTGTAGGCTTGGATTCTTTGATAATCGCGATCGATTTCAGATTGAATTATCTGCGTGGCATTCACTAATATTTAATAGAATAAAAAAATTCAATGACGAATATGTGAAAGTATGTTAGGAATTTCGCGTATTTGATACTGACCAAAATTTACTTCTACATAGGGTAAATATATGCAATGAAATGACATGACGGTTATTGGTTGAAAACTATCAAAACCGTTAATCCTTAACTGTTGTTTTATTTTGGTCAGCATGACCAAATCTAGCCCAGATGAGTACATTTGCTCCGAATGAAGAATCTAACACGGATGAGTAAATTTAAGTAGTTTTCATTTCCAAATCAATTTTCAATACATAACAAAGCATGAAAAATATTTGTTTACAAGCTTAACCCCAGCCAAGGGGTTGCTACTTGGACCCTAATAGGGGTTGTCACCCCTACAACCTTGCTAACCAGGGGCACTGCCCCCGCTTCACCCATTTAAACAACAAGGTGTCTTTATCACCAGAAATCATAAGATCATAAAATAAGTGTGCACTCACACTTCCAAAGTGCTTAATGTTTTATTATAACTTCATTTATTCATTAAGTAAATCTAATTATATAAAATAGCTAGATGACACTAAAATCATCAACAATCCATGTTTTCAGGATGATGGGTCGAAAGTGATAAAACCAAACACAACTCCTATTTTATTGTGACATACACATCATCAGAAACCTCAAAACAATAAAACCATGTAAACTCAAACACAACTCAATAGTTTATAGGTTGTAATATTTATAAATGAATTAGATAGATCGAAAAGGAGTTGCATATTTGACTTATATGACTTATAAATCATGTAGATATATGTTTGTTATTCTAACTAAAACTCATTTATAACCAACTCAAAATCAAACATTACTGCTTTATATTTTGAAGTTTGGCATAAGCCCACATCGAATGATTGAAATGCATATGGTTCATCATAAAGTCATTCGGTTGGTGCAAGCAGAGGTGCACAAACAGGATATCGGGCCAAACCGGTTCGGTTTCATTCAATGCAAGTGAAAACCGGTTCGGTTTTTAAACCGGCTTTTGAGGGGGAAAATCTGAACCGTGGTTCCGATAAGAATGGAACCGGATTAAACATGATTCAACATATTATATAACTAGTTTTCCTCGAATCGTTTTCAAACCAAATTCACCGTATATAATCTCAAACCGGCGGACCTGGATCGGTTTCACCCAAACCGGTTTCGGTTCGGTTTTAGAACCGGTTTCAGGATCTGATTTTTTCACCTCCAGGCTGACCTAGGTGGAACCAGCTGGTGTCTGAAATGATGAAACCAAGTTTCCTGTTTTGGTGTAGGGTTTGGTATATCAAACCAAACAATTTGACGGTTTGAGGTCCAAACTCTTCTCTTTGGTAGAGGTGCACAAATTGGTTTTCAAACAGGTCGTTAAGTTTTAGTTCAAAATCAGCTTTTGTTCAAACTGGTTTCACGGGGGTTTGACCAGTTTTGACCGGTCTGAAACCAGTTTTTGAGAGGTCTTTGAATGGTTCGGTTCGAGTTAAACAATTTAAACCGGTTTCAACCTCTAGGGTTACAAACCGGTTTCAATAGGTTTCATCCAAACCGGTTTTGTTTTCGGTTCGGTATCCAAACCGGTTTTTCTGTGCACCTCTACTCTCAGTTTGATTATAATGCCATATCTATGACACAGAACTGATGAAAACAGAAAAGAAAACATCAATCATCAAAATGTCATATAATGATATAAACCAAATGATATATTTGTCTATAATTGCGTAAACTAAATAAGCCATTCCATAAAAAAGAAACATGATAACGGTTGTCCTTGATATAGAGAGAAGGGGCCATGAACATCGTACGAATACTAACCACTAAGTTTCAATATAATCGTATTGTGTGCGACAAGATCATAAGAAAACGAAATAAACTGACTAAAATTATATATTACAAGAAATATCTTCATAG
Organism: Smallanthus sonchifolius; assembly: GCA_023525975.1. Lineage (NCBI taxonomy): Eukaryota > Viridiplantae > Streptophyta > Magnoliopsida > Asterales > Asteraceae > Smallanthus > Smallanthus sonchifolius. The sequence goes on along the minus strand of JAKNSE010000034.1, from coordinate 1,485,517 downwards.
CTATATAACTGTTTTATTACCATGCAAACGACCAAGTTTTATCATAATAATATATACATACAAGCTAAATGTTTAGCGATTCATTTCCAGAATCTAGGTCCCTTATCGGATCTGCCTTTATTCCTTCCATCCCATACAGATGACCAAAAGAAGAGAGACATCCAGAAAAAAACAGCACAAAATATCTGGAAACCTTCTTGAAATCTAGACAAAGATACAATTGAACCTGTTCATGTGGACAACAAATACCATTGTTACACTACTAAACATTAAGTGTTGATGTCACCATGACATCATAACAGCCATTCCCATATGAAACTTCAATGCCTCAACACTAATGTTATTAGATCAGCTATGACATTATAACCACTAGGACTGTAAACAAACCAAACAGACACGCACGGGCTATGTTGGGGCTTGTTTGTTTAACCTTAACCAAACAAATAAACAAAGACACACATAAACAAACATATTTCTTGTCTGTGTTAGTTAAGAAAATGAATCCAACTGACAATTTGAAGAACCGAGTCTGCTGCCTAGGGTTTCTAATGTCCAAACATTTTCACTCTCTGCGGGCTTCCTATAGCTGAAATGGGTCGATGGCTCACAAAATGGCCTGGACCCTCTATATTAATATTATTATTTATTTAATGAATATGTAAAAAAAACATAAGCAAAGGGACACTAAAGAAACTTACTAGACGAATCTTCATGAATGTAAATGAACGAACGAGACATGTGCTCATGTCTGTTTATTAGTTAAATGAATAAAAAGTTTAGTTGATGTTAGTTCATTTATTAAATAAACTTCCTGCCAAAATTGAATAGATTAGCCCATAGAGTTTTAGGTTTCTTATACCACATTGTAATTTATTTCCCTAAATCTCTAGTCGGCTGGCTGTAATCAGAATCACAAATTGGGATTTGTTGCTACATATAAAATTCGGGCCGGGCTTGATGTTGGGTTTAACCGTGTCTAGTTATTCCGAGCTTGGATGATGGATCCACACAGCAAAAACAAAGGAGACCTACGTTAGTACGTTAGAGAGCCCAGGGGAGTTGGCCCTGAGGGCACTCCGACACTCAAGTCAGTGATTTATCCCAGATAAACATGCATATATCAACCACATATGAATATGTATGTATATATATAAGTTATAAGAGATGGAGAAAAGGAAGAAGTAGGCTGGAGAGGACAAGACTTAATAGGAGGATAATCGTTGGAGGGGACCATGCTTCATAAGAGGAGGCTATATATTCAGCCATGGGATGCTTCAACAGCAAAGTGTTTCATCAGCAAGAGTGGGATGGAATGAGATGCAAAAGTTATGTGTGTTGCTATGGCAAATGTGATGATTTCAAATGAAGGGTAGCTCTTCTATTACTTTACGCGGGGGAGGGAAGGAAACACCTTTAACTCTTCTGCATTGGCTGCTTCTTGTGGAGAGGGAAGGAAACACCAATCCTTCCCCCGTGAGGGGGAAGAAAGCGCATGTCGTAACCCCGTCACGAGAATTGCTTGTCCCTCTATCACTAAAATTATGTATTTCTTGTCCCAAATGTATCCTTTTCTATCTTAAAATCCACTAATTTATGTTCCATTGCTATTAGGCACAAAAGTCTTGATATATACCTCCTTCATCCCCCAAAATTTAACCTAGACCTCTTAATGTGGCAATATCTCTAAACTTACAGCTCCAAAGTTATCAATAAATGTATCAATTTCTCTAAAATTACTTTAATAAATACAAACCCTAAGAACGCAAGTAGACATATTATGCAGGCAAAATACAGTACGCAAACAGAAAAGCGAGAACAGATATACCAGAATTCGAACCCTGATCATCACCAGGCGGTGGTTCGGACTCCGGAGGGGACGGCGGATGAGGGCTCGTTGCACCGCAGCGGCCACGCCATAATTTGGAATTCCGAGGCGGAAGTAGAGACCAGCGGTGTGATGATATGGCTCTACTGGTAGAAGAACTGCAGGATGAAAAGAAATGGATCGACGGATTGGTAGCGGTGAGAATCGACGGGTTAGGGTGGTAGTGGTGGTTTACGGCGGCCGGAGAAATAAGAGTTGGCGCCATTCGACCTCAACTGATCTTCCGTGGCAACGAAATGACGAATATGCTTCGCACGATTATCATAATATCATTCCGCTTTCCGGAAGACTTACTGGGCCTGAATCATCAAAAAGCCCAATACATATTGGGCCTTTTGTAACAGAGCTGTCGAAAACTCAATATGATATGATGTTAAAAACTTAAAAGTCCGACAATCCACAAGGAGTGACTAATATATTAAGTTAAGATATGTTTTCTGCCGATGAAGGCAGCCCAAGATAGTCTTGTCTTGTAAAGAAAGAAAGATAGAAAGAAATAGTTTGACTCATCGTAGAAGAACTCTCATGCGATTCATCTCCGACGTGAGAATCAATATAGTTAGGAGATAGGAGATGAGATGAAGTATTTTTACCTTGGTGGAGAATGCTTCTTATTTATATTGGGAATGTTGGGGCTCTCCTAGCCTTGAGCCTTCTATTTTAGTAGTTGGCAGGTTCCTTGTATTTTGCTCCATGCCTCGTGCTTGGGAGATTCTCCCTTAAATATGCATTGTGTTGACACTAGCTCTCTATAGGCTTTTTTTTCTTCTGAATCTCTGACTGGTATGTGTTGACTTACCTTTCATTTAAAGGTAAAAAAAGATGGATCACTGTTCCTTTCTGTCAGTTCTGGATTTACTTCTTTTATCTTTTTTGACCTACGACCTTTATTATTTACATGTCGTTTCTTATTTGTGTTTGTGGGTTTATTGCCCGGAAAGTGCCAGCCTTATTTGGGCTACACGGTTGTTGGGTCTGCTTTCTTCTTTTTGGGCCTTTGGGTTTGTCGTTGGGCTACCCCCGTCATCAAGATACAAATTCTAATTGTTTTATCAACAAAACACCTATCATCTATACATACTAATAAATAAAGGTTTTGGATTGCCACATGTCACTGCCTCATGCCTCCTCACATTAGTTTTTTCGCTTTTCTCTTCTAATAAATGCACCTATATATTAAATAATAATGATATTATAAATATATTATTAAAGAAGAATAGTAATTATATTAAATAAGAATATATAATAAGAATTCAAAATATAACTGATTAAAGAAAAATATTAATCTATATTCCCTAATAAATAAAGGTTTTTTATAAAATGGTTTTCCCACCTAAAGTTTAATTATAATTTAAGATTTTAAACCTCTCACAAATAATAAATGCTTAACAAATATAATTGCTAAAATTATTTAATATCATTTGACTATAACTTAAAAACCGTTTAATTTGAAAATTTTGAACTTTGTATTATTTAAATTATAACAAAATCAATAAATTAACTCTCGCAAATTTACTATAATTAGATAATTAAATTGACAATTTTTTTAAAAAAAATTAACAACTTATATTTGTTAAGCAAATAACAATTAATCAAAATCAACTTTCTAGAATCTAAAAAATTTACCTTATGTAATTTGGTTTTGTGAATGTAATTGTAATTTTATTTTTTTTCACTATGTAAAGTAATTCTTATTTAGACACTTATGAATAATATATGTTTCTTTTCATTAACCGTGTAATACACGGGAACTAACCTAGTTAATAATATAAGATAATAATAACATAATATGATACATTAGAATATGATATAATACAATATAGTATATGATGCGTTTAATATGATATGATATAATACGATATAAACAATTACAATTTGTATCAAACCGTTATTATGCATTAATTGTAATTATATTTTTTTGTCAGTTTCCATTCATTTGATGGATTGTTGGAACTTTTAGTAAACAATCAATCGTTAACTTTCAACACAAAAAAATATATGGTTACATAACATCCTTATTCTAATAAACAATTTCAAATAATACCACGTGTCATCATGATATTTTTACTCACCAAAATCTTTTTATTTTTCCTAATTTAAGTAAGTTTGAATTTTGAAATTTAATTATGTTAATGTTTTTATTTTCCAAAAAAGATAATATAAATTTTGAATTCTAATTATTACTTAATTAAGGAAATAAAGAATTTTATTTATTGTTTTATATATTATTTTAACTTTTTTTACACATTATTGTATTTTCATTTTTTCTATTAAACAATCTCATGTAATACATGGGTATATAACCTGGTTAATAATATAAGAGAATAATAATATAATATGATACATTAGAACATGATATGATACAATACAAAACAATATATGATGCGTTTAATACGGAATCAAGTTTAAGTAACTAATTGTGATAACCACATAAACACGTGTATGTAATGTTGGTTATATATATAATGGGAGAGAGAAAGAGAAGCATATATGTGTTTATATATATCGGGAGAGAGAAAGAAAAGCAAAACAATAATCATCGATGGATGAAAGTAACATTAATTGTTATATCATATTCTCATTTACGTTTCCAAATCATTTGTTAGTTGTTTTGACTGCAAGAAAAATAACATGAATCGTTATGTTTTATATCGTTATTTTTTTTATCTTGTATATAGTAAACATCAAGTGATTGTGGTTGTGCTATCTGAAAGTTAACATGGTTGTTATATCATTTATTATTGTTTTTCCTTGAATTGTAGTTTTTAGACCTCATTTTTTAAATTTTTAACTGCTAAAACTTAAATAATAAAAATTAACAAAATAACTTTGAATCAATACAAACTTGTAAAGTCTGATGTACCATTATAATGATTTTATTGCATTGTTTAAAACACGTGCATCAAAACCTATTGCGTGACCTGGTGTACACTTATAAAACATATTCATCAAAATCTATTACAAATCGCGTATTAATTATAAAGTTTGACACACCATTGTACATGCATTTATATTACATATTTTCACTCTATATATTTAACTCTCTGAATTACCATCTTATGATAAATTAATTTTTTTAAATTACTTCCTACACTTAAAAAGAAAAGGTCATTTTAATCTGTGGTTAGATTGGAGTCATCTCATACTTTAACACAACATAATCGGTTAAGTTCTTTGATCTCCCGTACCCGAACCGGACCGGACCATGGTTAATCACCCATACTTTAATATATGTTTTTAACAAGGATTCTCAAAAATATATACATAAATTATAAACCTAAATTTTATCACCACAAAATAAATTTTATAATCAAGTTATAAATTTTATTTCCACATTTCATAATTATTCTCTCTCCACTATTGGGCCATGCACCTACAATTATATGATGGGCTTAACACCCATTAACCCAAACAAGACAAAACTGGGAGCCCAAGCAGACAGCCCAAAAGAAGTAAGGGAAACAAAATAACTAGAAACAAGTTGTGCTTCAAAAACATATTGTCAAATTATTCAAAATATTCCTTCAAAACACTTGCTAGAAATATCAACAGTTGAAAACTTGAATTAATTTTGATAAGGTCAAGATAAAAGAGCCTGATTCGTATACGAGCCATCAACGTCTTTAGCCACCACGGCACTGTTCATGTATTTCCCAGCAAGGGAATCGAACAAGATGCCCACACCTACACCAACGGCTAGGTCAATGGTGTAGTGTCCCCTGGTGCTCAGTAACCGCACCGCTTGTAAAAGGTTTAGGGTGTCAAATAGAAATGCCAACTCCCACCTACGCATTCTCCTCATATCAAGTGATGCAATCATTGATCCGGCTACATGACCCGAATAGAACAAGAAGAACGACACGTTCCCTACTGGGAAGTCCGCGCCTGAACCCAAAAATTCCTGTTGGAGGTAAAAAGAATTTTATTCCCTAACGTGTTTATATAGCTTTTTTTACTGATTATAACGAGTTTTGTCATTTTTTACCCGAGATAAAATACATTTTTATTTAATACTTATGCTTATATGTGGAATTTTTTATACCGGTTTATCTACTTTCGGTCACACCAAACTTGTGCTTTTTTTCAAAAGATGGCCGGTAAGTCACCTTTATTTCCTTAGGGGACAACTTTTTGAACCTTTAAAAAAATAAAGATCTTTTTAAAATAAATATAAACTTAATACAAAAACTAAGTTGTATCTTAAGTAAAAGTACTTTTTTGTCACATAATAATATTGAAAAAATGAAAAAATTAAATAAGATTATATATTTAGATTTTATTTAGAAGCTACGTATTATTTGAAAAAGACGAAGTTATATTTTAAATAAAATTTTAAAAAAATCTCTAACATTTATAAAAAAATTTAAAAAACCACTTTTCTTATATTAGATTTTCAGACTATCTTCTAACGTGTGCCTCATCAGCTGCCCGCCGCCTTACCCGACTCAACACATTGAAGATGGTCTTGAAGTACTATAATAAGATTTCTACTTTTTTTCGTCATCACACACATGGGGTATCATGAAATGAAACGACCCATTTTTTTAAAAACTTTTGTATATTATATAATATTCATTTTTAAATTCTTTTGACTTAATTTATTATTTAAAGTTATAAATAAAATGATATTCATATATGATATTAAAATATGTCAATTTAAAATAATCAATAATTGAGAATTAATTACTATGAATAGAAAACAATTTCTTATCAAGAACGAAAGGTGGAGGCTAAATTCAACATTAATGGGAGACCAGGAGACCTGGGCTAAGTCAATCATCAAAGTAGATTCAGTCGACGGTTTTTAAAGAAATTCCATAGGCTAAGCCTGCCGGCTAAGTTTATTTTGATAATTGACTAATCGTAGTATCTTTTTAGGTCATTTTCCCTTTAAATGTAGGTTGACGGAAAGACTATGTACCTCCGGCAAAGGAAGTTGTGTAGAATAACCCAAAATTCCTCTACAAGTAAACATGAACAACGTTGCCACGGTGGCTCTCGGCCGTCCTTCAATCACCCACGTCCCTAGTATATACGTGGTTTGCATCCCCACAAACACCTTCAAATTCATATGAACATTTATTCGATTAAAAAAACATGATAACAAACCTTAAAATGAGAAAATCACCGGAATGAACATTTTATTGTATTTTTTTATCAAAATAAATATTCACCTTTAGCCTATTAAAATTAAAAAAATTAAACATATATTAAAAAGCAATCAATAAAGAAAACAACACTTAAGCCTAGCCAGCTAAGGATGCTAGCTTTTGGTCGGCAAAAAAACCTTGAAATTAACAATACGGTCGTATCCTCCATGCTAGAATTCAGCCGACATCTTCCTATCCCGGCTAGATTTCAGTCGACGTTTTTCTATTCCGGCTAATATTCAGCCGGTGGGTGTTAAAAGTGATTTGTTTTGATTGTTTTTTTGTAATCGGTTTTGGTTACGTTGACATTTTCTAATTTGTTAATTTCGAGTATATTTACTTTTACCGGGATAAAAGTCCATGTTTATTAAAAAGGTGGGTAAAAAAGTTATGAAAGCGGTTACCGTATTAAGACCGGCGAGAACGGTGTTGAGAGTCGGACTAGCGACGAGGACACGGTGCAGATAGACGGTGGCGGCGAAGCCGATATCAAACGGCGGTGACGACGACGGAATCATCGAAAGCGTATACTCCACCCCCATAAAAAACAACAACGAAACCGCGAAGAAGCACGGGACCGTGTGATACTTGAACAAACCGACTACATCCGCCGCTGTCCATCGTAAAAACGAGGCGCCGGCCATCGACCACCCGTGACCCCTCCACTCAGACGTTGTCGTTCCGTTAGCAGGCGCATGAGTGGGGGTCTTTTTGAGATTAAAGTTATTTATGGAAATGTTGTTGGGGGTTTTGAGGATGGTTGTTGTTTGTGGTACGGAACGGTGGTGGAGCTTGTCGCTGGTCATTTTAGGACGTGAAAGTTGCCGGAATTAATGGAGGGTGGATGGGAGGAGAGGATAGTGGTGGGGTATTTATAATTATAGGTAGCGAGTGACGGAGCGCGTGAGAGATCTGAAAGAGAGGAATCCGTTTCAGACCTACCTGACCTGGTGAATGAATTTTGAAGTTTGTACCTTGGATCTATTTATCGTACTGTATTTACAATGCTCTCAAGCTAATTTTTTTAATCATAAATACTACCTAAGCATGTGACTTAAAAAATTTAAACTAATATCGGCACCCAAAAGGCCCGCGGACTTCCTCACTCATTAGACGCAATTTCGAATCCCAATCTTGCCCCCTCTTTTACCGGTACAACAGCCGGCAACAATTGTTTCCTTGCTGACGTTAGCTTGTATTTTAAAAAAAAAAGTTAGACACGAACCATTAAAATTTGCATATTCTAGTGCGTTTGTAATTTGTGTGGTCCATCCTACCCATAGATGTAACGAACCGATTTTGGGTTTAACTTATTATATGTTTATTATAATATTGGGGAGGGGGGTTGTTTTAAATAAAATGAAAGTATATGGGTTTATTGATTTCACTAAATAACTTAAGTTTGAGAAGAAATGGTTAATTGAAAAGGGGAGGGACTAAAACTGCAATTAGTCGATCGTTGATTTGGGTTATAATGATTTTTTTTTTTTAGGATTAAAATTTTTCTTTTAACTACACACAACTCCCAAAGGGAAATTACATAGAGATAGAAGGCAAACGGGCAACAAGCTGCGCCGCCAACCCTTTTTGAATAGCAAAACCAAGTCTTTTAAAAACTACATCTACAGATCTTGGGGTCATAACATTACTATGCATGACACGCTGTACTCGGTTAAGTAACTCCACGGCCTCTGGTGCAAGGAAACCAAAAGTGTCAAAAGCAAATGGTATAAACACGTGTTGGTTGTCAAGACACGCTTTCTCGTGTTTGGTCACTTTGCTTGAAGCAGCTTTTAGAGCAGCCTGACTCACCGTGAAAGCACTAACTCCCAAGCCCACCAGAGGGGAGACCCCTGTTAGATCTACACACGCATGTTTCCCACCTATCCACCCAAAGACCAAAATGTCAGCGGGTCTAAGTGTTGATCTTCCTTCCAATGGGTCCGTCAAGAAATTCACTGGTGCCTCTTTCTTAGTAGAAACCCCGGCACGCCTAAATATGTCAAAAAGAACATCCCTAACCAAGTCGTGTCGGTACTTGAACCCCGGGAGCTCTCTACAATGAACCACATGCTCCCCATAGGAGTCTAAACACGCCTTACGGCAAACAGGGCATAACTCGTCAACCGGGTATAGTGGAATCATGAGGCGATACTTAAGGATAGTACGATACTCCACCGGCGACAAATGTTGGCCTAGCCCATCTATAGGGATCGCGAGAAGGTAATCTTGAGCATGTGGTGCTCGTAGACACTCAAAAACAGCTCTTTGTCTAACGGTCATTTCAAACTGGACTTCCATTTCACGGACGATTTTACTAAAAAGGGCACTCGCCAATGCATGTTGTGCTTTAGGGGGGGGGGGGGCGGTGTCCTTATTAGTGAAACCGCTGAAGTTAAAGCTTGAAATCGTATCACGAAGACAAGCCAAAGCACAATCATAATCAGAATCCATACCACATATGCCGCTGTCTCGTAAGATGTGGTCCTGTAACGCCCAAGATTGGGCCCTCGAGGCTACAAAGGCATAAAATGAAGCCTCTACAGCGGAATACAACCCCAAACCTAATAGGTAGGGAAGCAAGTCTCCATTGGAAGTCTCCAAAGAAAGGACCTCCACAAACAACTATGTCCTCAATCGCCCCACGCAATCCTTCGTCAAAGAACAGCGCTGCCTTCTCCATGTGTACGGGTTGGCACGTCCTCAAGCCAAAGAAAAGTTTGGCAATACCCATACAAGATCGAAGCAAGAGTAGCTCACTCTGCGGGTCATGAAGTTTTGGAAGAAGACGCATCAAATTAACAGCGTTAGTAGCTCTCTTCTTAGCTAACCCACTAATAAAATTTGCATCTCTGCTGACGCCCCCCCCCCCAAGAAGTTTTACCCCGGATAACGGCCTCCCAATGTCCACAGGGAATAAACCATCATGAAACTTGCTACCATCACATGAAGGCCAAAATAACTCAGTTTTCTTAATATTCAGTTCAAGACCCAAGGTAGGACCCACCACCTTAATAATGTCTAACACTCTAGCCACCTCTTCTGAATTTCCAATGACAGTCCCATCATCAGGATACCAAGCATCAAGAAGAAGCTTGCAATTGTCTCTAATTTGATGCACAAGGGGGTGCAAAACAAGAGCGAAAAGAAGTGGTCCCAATGGGTCTCCTTGTTGAACCCCGGTGGTGGACCAAATGTACTCGTCTCTAAGATACAATCTAGCTGGTTGCCCATATAGGAATTCTACCCACAAAGAAATAGACGGGCACCTCATCCGGACCTCGCGAAGTAAGGCTGATCTATCCATCAGATTAAATGCATTAGAAAAATCTACTGTAAGCATGGCCAGAGACCCATCCGTGTGACATTCATTCAATACCCGGTTGACGCTATGTAATATGGCCTCGGCGCCACCCGACACACCAACCCCAAACTGATAACCAAATGAAAATGGTAACACACACATTAGATATATGTGTGTGTGTGTCGTGGGTTAGAGAGAAGAAGGAAAGGAGGAGCAAAATTGATCAAGAACTTCAATTGTTGAGATTGCATGTTTGATTGGAAGCTTTGGTTTGTACAATCCTTCCTATTGATCAAGTAAACTTCATCTTCTTTCTCTAATTATCAAAGGATTATTATATTGTAAAGAATTTGATGCATGAATCTTAGTAACACAAGAATTTGGGGTTTTATTTGGTAATTTGTTGGTAAGGGTTGTTATTCTAGTATTACTAAAGCTAGATGAACAACAAACTCAAGTTAATTTTATCTAATTAAAGGTTTGAAAATTAGGGTTCTTGAGACCCAAATTGGGGGTTTCAAATCTGGAGTATTTGGTAGGGTAAATGAGTATGTTCTAGTGTTTATGATGTTATATGAACACAATTTTAAATAGAAAACCAAAAGTATGACGAATTTTGAATTAAATGGAAATAGAGAATGTTGGGTGAAGACCGTAATGGGTCAAATGGGTGAATTGCAGTTTTACATGATTAAAAACTTGTGTAAGGCTTAGTTAATCAAACCTTGTTGTATAATAAGGTGAATAAGGTCTAGGGAGGGTGTGAGTACCTAAATTAGTGATTAAATAAGATCATAGATTACTAAACTAAGTGTGAATTGTTTAGGTAATTGAGTGGTCAAAGCCGAGGAGCAACCGGAAGCATCTTACGCCAAAGGTTAGTGATTTGTACTCATTTTGTAACACCACAAAATTTCTTAGAAAGAGAAAGGATTAAAATTTCTAAAATTCAAAGTTGAGGGTTGAATATGTAAACAATCAAAGTCCAGGGACTTAAAATGAAAAATTCCGAAAATTGAAGGGGTAGCGGACCGCTACCCAAGACCTTAGCGGTCCGCTACGTGTGGACTAAGGAAAACCCCGAGAGCTGACACGTGTCCCTGTGACTTACCGATTGGATTCTGATGCGTGTAAGGGGTGGCAGACCGCTAGCCAGACCATAACGGTCCGCTACGTGTGCGCAAAGCCAAATATGCCGCCTCAAGGGGTGGCGGACCGCCACAACTAAACATAGCGGTCCGCTACGGGTCCCACTTTCATCCTATAAATAGTTGAACGATCTCAGCTCATTTGCACACACTAACACACCTTTTCAAACACGCACACTCTCTGTTGTTCGAATCCCTAGCCCCGGTTCGCGTACAAGAGTCCGGTTTCCAGCATTTTGACTTCAAATTGCCATAGATAGTATTGAGGTAAGGTTCCGACCTCCCACTAAGCTTTGGTTATATATCCTTAAGTTAAGATTGTATAATTAAGTAATGTTATGATCATCTAGGAACTTTGCCTGGGGTGTTTACCACATTACTGAATTATAAGCAGAAATACTATTAAGGTGAGTTCTTAAACTGTGATGCATGAACCTTTTCATGACCTTGTCTGGCATATCTTGAAACGATTGTACCGATTGTTTATATATAACGTATTCTAAGCGCTTATTGTATTTCACTTGTCCGTGGAACGACATGTTGGACTCTTTGGTTATATATATACTGATGATTGTTCATAGTTATCTATGAATTTGGTGGTGGAACCCCATAGACGTGTTCAAGATATTTTGGTGGGTCATTTTAAATAAACTATTTTGGTTTATGAATTCACTAGCTTTGTGCTGACCCGTGTTTTATCAAATGTTTTTGACCGCATCACAGGTAGCCTTAGACAGGGCATTCCAGGACTAGATTGAACTGATGAAACGATCCAGATGATGGGCATGCCAGGAACTATAAGTCCCGAATGATATGTTCCTTGTTAGGGACAAATGATGTAACTTTTATTAACCATGATGTAAACAATGTTTCAATGTTAATAGAAGTTATGATTTAGTCTTCCGTTATGTGTTTTTGATATCAACGTCACAGTAACTAGAAGGCGATCTTTTGACTAGTATGTAGTTATCTGACAAACGGAATGTTCTGTCTAGGAAAGAGCGGTGTCTAAATCTCTCCTAGACCCGTCGCTCTTACCTGGGAATATATATGTTGGAAGTACTACTCTAGTTAGATAACTGTCATGTGTTACGGGTGTGACAAGTTGGTATCAGAGCCTCAGTTTAAGAGATTTAGATACTACAGGAACAGTGTCTAGACTTAAACTAGGACTCTGAGATTAGTTTGGAATGACGAGGATAAGTTTAATGTATACATTCAGTGTGACCTATAACGGGAAATACATAGAAATTAGATAATTAAAGGCATTTTCGGCCAAGTGTTGTTAATTTCTGGATTATGACCGGTTATACGAATTCTGATGTTATACATCTGTATGTAGGTACGAGATGGCAGGACGTGGTAGAGGACAAGGAAGAGGTAGGGGTAGGATGCCCACTACTAGGTCTTGTACTCGCGATGCGACAAACACAAACATTGATCAAAACGAGAATGTGAATACGAATACAGAACCCGAACAACCTGCGGAAGAAGTCATTATGACTGAAGCTCAATTCCAGGGAGCGGTGGCATCTGAGGTCACCCGTATGCTTCAAACAACTTTACATGGAATGCTTGATGATGCCATTAGGAGAAGGGAGAATCATAACAGTTTAGGAAACCGAAATGAAGGAACTAGTGGTGTTGTTCCTCGAACAGAATACATCCTTCATGCCACTCCACTAGGAAATAATATAGGCACAACTCGAACCCATGAAACGGTTGGCATGACTAACCAGAGCACAGGAGTTCATGGCCATGGATGCAATTATAAGAATTTCAGCGACTGCCACCCCAAACCCTTCAATGGAAAGAAAGATGCCATTGCAGCCTTGAAATGGATCACATCTATGGAAGCTGTCATAAAGATGAGTGAGTGTAGAGCAGACCAAGCTGTGAAGTTTGTTGCACATTCCTTCGAAGAAGAGGCTCTTGACTGGTGGGAGTCAGTCAAGCAAACAAAGGGTGAAGCTGTAACGGATAGGATGACTTAGGAGGATCTTAAGTCTTTGATTATTAAAAGGTATTGTCCACAAAATGCCGTGGACAAGATTGAAGCTGAATTTCTGCGGTTCGAAGCTGGAACCATGACTCATCAGAAGTACACGACCAAATTTAATGAAATGGCCAAGCTAGTGCCACATTTGGTTACTCCTGAATCAAGAAGAGTCAAATGTTATATCCGAGGTTTACCTCCTAAGGTTCGTACCTTAGTAAAATCCATCGCACCCGAAACAATTGATTTAGCTGTGGAAAAGACTGCGATGTACCTTGTGTTATATTACTTATTTGTCATTGTTATAATTGGAATGCATGATCATGGTAGTACTTAACTTGTTACATGGAGTCAAATACTTCATGGGAGAAACCGAGGGGTAAACCCCTCACATGACATGTGGATACGTTAAAAGAATGAATGATAAACTATGAGTGTGTATAAGTTATTATTGATTGTAAGATGTGGTTGAATGTACGCTTAAGCAATTGAGAAATATGGGATTGAGAGTTAAATTCTAAATGAGTGCAAACGGGTCATTGCACTTGAACTTGAGTAACCAAAATACTAATACATACAAGTTGGTATGTTGGGAAACTTACTTGGATGTTTAATATATAGATATGTACCATATTAGTTTGAAAATGCAAACGGGTCACTCGACGGAAACTTACAACGGCTGAAAAACTAAAATTTGGCCCTTTGGACCCGATGCCGGCGTCCTATACGTTGCTGGCGTATGATACGCCCGAACCACTCTGGGAGACGCTGGGAAAAGTGTAATCTTGGGATTTTGGCTTGTTGTTCTTGTAGGGACTTGTTATGAGTCCAATGACCCATTACCTTTACTAATCTTGTTTGTTTTAATGTTGTGAATGTGGGAAAAGCTCCATCATGATCTTGGGTCTTGCCACAGATGGATAATTGGATTCTCGACCTTTCTTTTGGAAGTTGTTTACTTCAAAACTAACTCTTTAAAGGCAATGTTTTTCTTTTAGGATCTTTTGGTGTATGTATTAGTCTTAAACTTGTAAAACACTTCATTGTAGACCTTTTGTTAATCTTATGTTAATAAAAGTAGTGAAACTAAGTTTTGTTTAACGTGAATGTTATATGGGACCTAAACTTCGTGATATACAAAAGGTTTTAATTGGTTACAAATTTCGGGTGTTACAACAGAGTTACTGTTCAATGAATAATAGTTTTGTTTATATAAAGATCATGTGCGACAAGATGTAAACCAAAGTGGGCAAGCACCCAAGTGGCCCACTCACTTCTTCACCCGCGAGATGTGGTTTCGAATCCTAAAATCCCCTTTTACCGGTACAATAGCTGACGCCAGGTGTTTCCCTGCTGACGTGAGCTTGTATTTTTTTTAATAATTTAAATCTTTATAATATTAACTCAGCATTTTATGTGTTTTTAGTCTTAGATTTTATTTATATTTTTTAGATTAAATTACAAAAAGTCGTCCCTGAGGTTTGGGTCCGTTAACACTTTGAGTCCCTGAGTAACACTTTGAATCACCTAAAAAATTACGATTTTAACAATTTTCATCTAATCACAACCGACTAGATAACAGTCTGTTGAGTGAAGGTTAATATGGACTTTTCGTCTAAAATCCTACCTTCTAGATTACCCCCAAAGTCCCCATTCTTTTTTCATTTTCGTCACTGAGGGTCATCGGCCGCTATACTCCCGCCAAGCCTCCCTCCGACATCGCCATTCCAAAGTCCGACATTGACATATGGCTAATCATTTCTTCGTGGACCCTAGCGAGATTTATGGTAAATCGGTCTTTTTCAAAGCTTTTGAAGATCAAAATATCATACAAGATGGTATTTTATGTAAAAAATTTAACTATTTTTTGGTACATTTCACATAATTACAGCATATGAACCTGATTTGTTGTGTTATGAGGACATCTCCGACTTGCTTCATGAATGGAACTTGGATGATTAGTTGTGTCACAAGGATGTGGTTGATTTTTTTGATGAACCTGATGTTCATGTTCATGGTGATGTGTCCTTGGTTGTGTCATGAGGATGTGGCTGATTTGTTTGACGAAGTTATGGATGAGGTGCAGATTAAGGTGGAGATTACCATTGGTGTAGTTTAGGCTTAGTTTATATGTAGCATACTAATATGTAGTACAGATCTTTGGACACATGATGTAAGTTTTTGTAAATATATGTAGTTTGCTTGATTGGATATTGTCTTGCATATGGATCATTGATGTGTTTGTTTAAATATAAAAATATAAATAAATATATTTTTAGATTGATTTCACAAGATCATGTTTTAAATTTATAAAATGATAATTACGTTAACTTAAAACACACACAATAGGCAAATGTACCTATCGCAGCGTAATATAGTTAGGTAAGAACCAAGTATCGAACCAATAGACAAGGTCGAGTTCCAATACTCAACTTTTGTTATCGTTTAGCCGGATTAATTAGTAAGTGGGTTTTGTGTGCTTGTGAAGCAGAAAAGTAAATGACGGTAAAGTAAATAACATAAAAGTTAAAATGTGCGTGAAGTGTGTAGCAGAATAGTAAATAGCAGAAAAGTAAATAAAGAGAAAATGATCATATTACGAAATGTATTGTTTCGGGATTAAAATCGGCTTGGTACATGATAATGTCAGGTTAACTAATTCCGTGGTATGACTACTACAAACTTGTGACCCGGGTCACCGCTAGAGCCTCGTCCTCACTACATTTGATTTGCAAATTATATTCTTTAAAAAGTGGTAGTGCCTCCCGTTAGGGACAACATTTACCCTTAACCCATCGAATGCTCATCTCCGGGTTAGTTTAAGACATCGGAATCAAAATGCTTCATATTAAAGTTAAATAAGTGATTATATTTTGCTCACCGAGAGGCGGTGTAACAATGGGACCAAGTATAAAGACGTACAATTCCCAACATGAGTTCACCAATTCTTGGCCGCATAATAATCTCGTATAAAGACGTACGATATTAAAAGTATAGACCAAGCCTTGGCTTATTAATCTCTGCTCGTATAAAGACGTACGAGTTTCAAAGGAAGTTTGATTAAAAAGGGTTTTACGATCTTTCTCTTTAAAATCAAGACACTCACAAATATAAAGACGGATTTAGACAATAATAAAAGCCCATCAAAAGGTGGTTTTTGAGAACGAATTAGTTAAATTCATAAACATACCACTTCATTAATAGGTTAAACATTAACATGCACCAAACATCATCTTCACCCTAGCAATACAAAGAAGTTTTAGCCAGGAATGGCAATAACGACTAGCGTAATGATGAGTTTCGTAGGCTCCCTTATTGGGTACTCGATTGGACATGAGTGCAACCTATCATCCTCAAACGGACGGTCAAAGTGAAAGGACTATCCAACTCTCGAGGACATGCTTAGAGCTTGTGTGGTTAACTTTGGGAACGGTTGGGATGCCCACCTACCGTTGGTCGAATTTTTATACAATAACATCTACCACACTAGCATTAAGGTCGCACCGTTCGAAGCTCTTTATGGAAGAAAGTGTAGATCGCCAATTTGCTGGACAGAAGTGGGAGATAGTCAACTCACTGGTCCAGAAATAATTCATGAGACCACAGAAAAGATCGTACAGATACGCAAACGTATCAAAGCCGCGCGTGATCGTCAGAAGAGTTACGCTGACGTGAGACGCAAACCCTTGGAATTTCACGTAGGAGACAAAGTACTGCTGAAGGTCTTGCCATGGAAAGGAGTAATACGTTTCGGCAAGCGTGGGAAATTAAACCCTCGATACATCGGACCTTTCGAGATTCTGAAAAGGATTGGTCCCGTTTCTTACAAACTCAACCTACCGGAAACCCTCAGTGGCGTGCATGACGTGTTTCACGTGTCGAATCTGAAGAAGTGCTTATCAGACGAGACACCAGTCATACTATTGGAATAAATTCAGATCGACGATCAGCTTCACTTCGTCGAGGAACCAATCGAAATCATGTACCGCGAGGTCAAACAACTGAAACAAAGCCGCATTCACATAGTTAAGGTTCGTTGGAATTCTAGACACTGACCAGAGTTCACTTGGAAGCGCGAGGATCAATTCATGCGTAAATACCCTCACCTATCCAAACCTACGCCGTCTACCATTGACGCAAACTGAATTTCGGGACGAAAATCCTTTTAACAAGGGGAGTATGTGATACCCGGCAATTTCAGGTTAATATCCATACCTGACCATTTCTTAAATTCATATGATTACACGTGCATCATACTTAATTATAGATTAATTAAGTACATATTTCATATAGCAAGTCCATTCGTTTAGTTTCAATTCATGCATCGGTAGTTTGGAGGATTACGGGGTCACACACGCGTCCTGTTACACAAACATTAGTGAATGTTACACGAACATTAGTGAATATTAGAAATAATATTTAGACATATATTTGGTGTGAATAAATTACATGTAATACTGTGATTTATTATTTCGTGTTTAGATTAATTTTTCCGTAATTTATTGAGCAACTTTTATTTTTGCGCTTTTAAAATAAATACAGGATATGTGCCAACAATTTTAAATTGAGATTTTATAAAAATGATGGATTTATATTATGGTCAATTAATTCAACTTTTTAGTAATTAAAAGTCTATAAGGAGCCCATTTCCTTACTAAAAGCCTTGAAAGATAGAAAAAGCTCAAACCCTTTTTAGCTAAAACTCCCTTACACCCTCCTTAATCCTCATTTTTACCCGAACTCACTTGCACAAACCCTAGCCTCCCTCTCTAAACTCAGCCGCCACCCTCTCTCCCTTTCCACCATCCATTTCAAAAATTTTCATCCAAATCAAGAGTTCTATGGTGCGATCCAAGGTTTTTCAAGCAAACAACACCCATTACATCATCATACTTTAGTTTTGTAAGTATTCTTCCATTTTTTTCATCATTTTCGGCCATGATATGGCACCACACCCATCCAAACGAGTTTTCATGATACAAGTACTTTAATCCATGTTTTTATCAAAGGTTTTTCATAATAAATAGTTGTTGACACATATTGGTACATTTGGTGGTTTGAAATACTTGTTTATGTTGATTATTGCTCGTTTCTATATATAGAAACTTTGTTGGTTATGATTTGTTAGAAATTTGGATATGATGTATTTGTTGGATTGAATGTTACATATATTGTTAGATTGTGTAGGAAAGATGAGATTTTTGTTAAAATGATTGGTTTGCATCATTTTAGGTCATTTCTATAAATAGAAACTTTATTGTTTGGTATTGAGTTATTGAGTTATAATTAATGATAGCATGCTAAAATGGTTCTATAACATCTATTAGAGTATCAAAAAGAGTTATTGAAAGTTACACATGCGTAGGAGGTCATATAGACCACTTTCCTAAAAAGGAAACTTTAATATTTGGACATAATGTGTATGTATAATCTATAAATGTCTAAAGTGTGTTTAATAGATTTATTACTATATGTATAGATGACTTATGCAAGAGTTTCATGGTTTAAAGTTGTGCTATGTGTTATTTTGGGAGACCTTTTAGTTTGAACCTTCATTTTTGCTTTAAATAGAAAATGTAAGTGTAGAACCATGTTTATAGCATATTAATAGTATGATTTTCATGTGTAGGTTGTTTATATAGGTTATGACACCTAAAGTATATTAGAACCCTAAGTGTCCAAAAAGGGAAACTTTGTTATGTTGAGCATTATGGTACAAAATGTTGTGTTATGTTGTTTTGTTCAAATATGTTGAAATAATGTTAATAGGAGATTTGTATAATGGCTTGACTTATATGGATGGTTTGTTAACATGTATGAAAGGTACAATAAAGTTGTACAAATGCCATGATGTTTGTCACATACTACTTATACAATTACATGAAGTGATATGTTACTATTTATGACATGAACATGTGTAAACTAGATTACTTATGACATGTTACCTACTTATGCAAATTAATTGAAACATGTATAGTGTGTCATAAGGTATTACTCATGTATTACTTAAGTACTACTTATATGTTACTTAGGTGTTACTTATGTGTTCCTCATGTGTTACTTATATGTTACTTATGTGCTACATGTGCATGTCTTCATTAAGTGTCACTTTAGTCAACATTGGTCAAGGTTAGTCAACATTGGTCAAGGTTGGTCAACATTGGTCTAAGTTGGTTAACATTAGTCAACATGGGTCAACATTAGTCAACATTGGTCTAACTTGGTCAACATTGGTCAAACTTAGTCAAACCTTGGTCAAACCTTTTCAAAACGTCAATGTAACCTTTCAACGTTGAGTCGTTTGGATGAATGTGGTTACATAAACCATGTTTACTTTCATAGACCTTATAGCCTTACTATTCTTAGGGCTCGGTTAGGTCGGTTGTCAAGACTTGCTAGATTTCTCGTATTACTTTCATATCACATCACCTCATTCCCAGGTGAGTTTTCATGGCCTCATTTTAATTACTTTTCCTTTTGGGGGAGATACATGCTAAAACATTTTCCTTTCATTAGTCGTATGACATTACTTTGCTTTCGCTTTATTATATATAAGTGGGTGTGCATTTCCCGCACACAAAGTCCTCTCATATTCAAACCGTTAATTCATTCCCAAGCGAGGTGATTCATGAATAGTACTATTGGGGGTAACAACCTCCACCCGGGTTAGTCGCGCTAACTCTGACTGGGAGTCAAACGGGTGCATAAATTGACTTGATCCATTGCGTGCTGGGCACGTAAAAGGCAAAATGCTACTTTCTGCATTCAATCGTTGAGCTTCGGTTTCGATGTTGCTTATATATTTTAATGTTATTTGTCTGATCAACAATCGAATTCAATAGTATACATATGTACTGTTACATGGTTTTCTTTACTGTTTCTGTTACTTAAACTTGTGAACTCACCAACCCTGTGTTGACACTTTAAACATGTTTATCTCAGGTCGCTAAGCATTTAGACAAGGGCTAGGATTTGCATATCTGGAGTCTCATTGCATATTTTTCATTTAAAGCATAGGTTTATGGGAACCTATTTGTTTTGGCTTCTGTAATTTTGATACATTTACTCTTTCTTCCGCACTTTAATTCCCGTATTTTCAAACTCTGTAATACTATTTATTTTTGTATGATGTTTAAATGGGAAGTCTTTTCGAAAACCATATAGAGGTCGTTCGAAATGACCGGGACTTATGATCCATGACAGTCACAACCCGCGGGTAACTCGTTATGGAACTTCAGGGTGTGACAACGTGCATCCCCCCTGCTTTTCCTCAGTTTTGTCTTGTAGCTTCTTGTTGACCAATTTTGATTTCTTGGGGGTCAATGCTCCGGGAATGAACCTTCTAGAAACTTGAATTCTTGGTGTTTTTGATAGGATTTAGCTTGATTTGTATTTTCAACACCGAATAACATGCAATTATAAAATATAAATATTTTAAGCATAAATTGCAAGATTATTATTCAATTAGTATCATAATGTGGGATTATTATGTGTGTTAAATATGTATAAATGATGACATATCAATCATGAGACTAGAATTCATCATGAACATCTTGGATTACAGGTCAACTCAATAATAATAATCTATATGAAACGTTTGCTTTGTTATTCAACAAATTGGTGCTAGTAATAGTTTAGGTGTCGTGTCGTGTCATCATGTAAAAAGTTTATAGATTAGAATATTTGAAGCCTTTAAAATGAAAAACAAAGAGAGAAGAGAATTTAAAACCGGTAAGAGCTTCTTAACAGATCGGAGGCTCTCCATAAACACTCATAATGTCACACTCTCATATCATAAATTTCTCTCCACCTTTTCACTCTTCTTTCTCACTCACATATGCATTTTTATGCATCTATGAGGACATATGTGTTCAGACGTTCTTCTCTCTCCTTCACATTAGCTTTAACTCATCCACAAACACCTAAAAACGCCTCTACTCTAGTATGTTTAGGATTGCTAGGTTACTATTAACTATTTGTTTGTTCTCTAATTGAATTTATAACTTAATTTTTTGTTTACTCTATAAACCAGACATACAATTTTAATGATTATTAATTAAAAAAAATAACACATATGAGAACTTTATCACAATTTGAATCATATGACTTATTATCAACTTGAGTGAGAGGCCCCTATCATATTCACTTGATTCTCTATATGAGGTCAAGCTGGCACGGCTGACCCTCCATACACCAATAACCACACATGACACATAACCTCATCCTCTTAATCTCTCAAAGAAAAATAGTTTATAATATTATTTGAATTCATAAATAGTTTAGTAAAATTATATAATAGTTTAATATTATATATATATATATATATATATATATGTCCAAGTTTATTAATTTTGAAAAATCACATTGTTTGGTTTTAAATCAATAACTTTTTTGTTATTCATTAATCTATAAATTATTTGATGAAGTAGAAAAATTAATGTATAGAACCGGAATAAAAATAATTAAAAACATTATTCATCAATGAATAAAAGTTAAAGTATATTAATAACTTATCAGAGAAAATAACTTTTATGTTAAATATAGCAAATAACTGTCTTTTAGAGTTAGCTAATATGTTAATTAGGTAAAATAATAATAATATACGTTTACATTTTATCAGTAATAGTAATATATTTTATCAGTAATAGGAAAATAACAGATGGTTCACAAGTCACCTCCTTAACTAATTGATGACCTTTAAAATGGATGATGGGTGATGTGAGCAATGTTTTGTGGCTACAAACCGATGACGTGGGTACGTACATGAAGCATGACTAACCGTAAGAAGTGGGTCCTCAAATATTAGCTAATGGGTTAAACCAATAAGACCCACATTATAATTAGTTAGGAGGATCTGCTGGGCTCCTTGCAGCCCACACCACTCAAGATCCACTTCAGACCTAAAACTCATCAGGCTCCATGACTCCAGCCCTATAAATAGGGGAGTCATTCCCCTCTTCACAATCACCTCATTTGCCTGGCTTAGACCAGAGCATCTAACTCCCTATCTCAATCTCTAATCTGCTGTAAGGAGCTCTTGAGCTTCTTCAGCACCCGACTGCCAAGGAAGCAACTTCATGCTGCTGAGGTACCACTACAGCTGCTTGCAGCTAGCCCGTCGAATCTTAACCACCACCATTTATACTCTCTACTCCTTATGTGTTTATACATTTACATAATCTTATATATCTATATATATTTACATGCTATATATACTTATTCACTTTGGATAAACTCTAATGTTGAGCGTCGGAGGGTGGTTCCGAGACCCCGGTCTCGGACCCCTTCTAACGAGTTCCTTCATCTTAGCAGCCAGGTGTAGAAGATTCGGAAGTTGGCATCCCAGGAAAGTTCAAACCCCCTCTTGTCTATTTTTTTCCATTTCTAGCACTTTTGAACCAAATGGTTCAAGGGGGCGAAGCCCCTAGAGACAGGGGGTTTCAAGGGTGACGGAGTTCGTGGCAGCGCCCTGGTTGGGTCCAAGGGGCAAAACCAGTATCGTGATGCCCAGTCAACGAGGAAGTTGCTTCGTATTTTCATGGATGACAAGTTGCATTAATACAACCATCGGTGATAACTGAGATCAGGAGTAACTTGGGAGGTCAATAGTAACTACATGTTATTTGGTAACATCTTGTGATAATTCAGAACGTCACATTACATGTTATTTGGTACAAGAGGTCATTTACATAAAAGATAACGGATTAAAAGTTTGTTACAGTAAAAGTTAAATTTAGAAGTCATTATATATCATATCAATAATTATAAAATTTATTATACTTTTTACGTAATTAGCTCTAACTTATAATAAATATTCCTATATTTAATTAAAAATAAAAAGTTCATGTTAATGTAGTAAATTTTATATTATATTTGCAAAAGCATGTATATTTAGGATTAAATACACTATATTTTATTTGGGTTAGTCAACAAAATGAAATTAGTTTTCGACACGAATGAAGTTAGGTGAAGTAGAAAAGGGTCCTTTATATTAACTTGTAGACAATGATCGGATCACAAGGTGTAAATTACAAGTATCTTTACAAATTGACACTTCATATCATATATCATAAATCAATTAAAAAATATATTTAATCAGTGTTTTGGTATATAAGTTTTCAAATATCATGAATCAAATAAGTATCTCCATAGAGTTATATACTTATATTTAGATTTTAAATCATTGCTAATATAATTTTTTTGACATTAAAATGTAATAATGAAAAGGAATAAGAGATATTAATTACAATTAAAAGATTTTAACCAAAAGAAAAACATATCAAATAATTTACATGTTAAAGCAGTTTCTACTTAAATTTTATTATCAGTATAATACTATTTAAATTATTATTTATTTACAAAATTGAAAAGAATATATAAAAATGATTCACTATCTAGCTTGACCCGACCGGGGCCACCCATTTTGTTCCTCTGGTTTCGTCACTTTCTTATCTTGTTGTGTCATGTGGCTTGGTTTTTGCCGCTTCTATGTTCCTCCTACTTGAAGAACCCATGAGTTTGTTGTAATTTTATCATTGTCCTATCATAGACTTACTATTAGTAAATGAACCGGTAAATGAGATATTGGAAAGAAAAAAAAGGTCAAAACTCCGTTCTAACCATCGGGCCGGTTTGCGGTTCAACCAGTCAGCGCCATAGCCGAACGACCCAAATGAAGGCGGTTATAGCGTACTCATCGGTTGTGTAGGCAGTTTCCCGCTTATGAGAACAATGAATTTTAAAGTCACAAAAAATCTTTTATGTTCGCTTTAATTATTCTATTGACGATAATTTAAAGGGCTAAACTATAAGAAAAAGCAGTTAAATGCCATCACTAATAAAAAAAAATTGACTGATGAAATGGACACTGAATATTTCCTGTCTTTATACGGTTTGAGGTTTATAAATATATTTATCATTCCAAAAAATTATTAGTTATCATAAGCTTTTTAATTTCATATGTATCCAACTTTAAAATATTATATATAATTTTAATAATTTAAAATATTATATATACACACATTTTATTGATCAATTAATAGCTCAAATGCCAAAGAGGTTGTGGTGTAGTGCTTGAGGTGAGACCTGAAGTCCCAAGGGACCCGGGTTCAATCCCTGTCACCACCAATAATTTCTGCGGCATCGCAAATGAGGCCTTTTAGGCTGATGCACCAGGTTTTTACCCACGCCGATCCAGGGTTGAAGCCTCGGCTCTCCCTCAAGCCCGGAAGGGACCGTATTGGGTGGGGTTTTTCCTTGAAATCTCTCCAACTCTGACGCCAAGTGAGCCCGGTTAAGACAACATATTGACCGAAGTTGGACGAGGCTCTCCCATGTGACAGAGGGGTGCGACGTCACACATTCAATGTTCGCCTTTCAAAAAAAATAAAAAATTAATAGCTCAAATTGTTAGGTTGAGAGTATGACATTAAACAGTCGTGATGGCACAGGTGTCTCATGTCAAAACGTGTAAAATGTTACCATACCACCCCCTTTGACTTGCATTCAACACTCCTTTCCGACCATGTTCTAAATGTTAGGTTCCTAAGAAGAAACTAGTCCATTACTTTTTCAAATTAGTTATAGTAGTATACAACAAATGTAAATAATTTGTTATTATATAGTTATACATGATTTACGGTTAAGATTAATCTATCACAATGGATAAATTCTTGTCACTTAGTCACTAAAAGATACGATGACTTGTTGTTTGTTTGATACTTTGATTCGATGGGTAATAATTTTTGTGTTGTCTAACGTACACTCACTTTTGTTCTAAATTGGAAAGTGTAAGTTTTAAATTTCATATGACTTGGACAGTTTTCTGAATTTGTAGATCACTTTTAGGTTAAAGTATTTCGTGGGTATACGAAATAAGTAACATTAAGACAAAAATGACGTAAAAAACGAGTATGAAGGGGTACAACAGATAGCGGTTATAACCGTTGTAATTATATAGTTACATCAGTGGAAAAACTCATCACGAACTCCAGTTGTTGTTGAGCAGTTATTGTTGCTAACTAGTTCCAGTGTTGCCTCATAATTCAAATCAATGTATATTCTAATTTCTTATTTAGTCTAAATAAAAATCAATTACAGAAAATGACATTAATGGCCTAAATCACTAACATAAAGAATACTATATTTTACGCTAATAAAAGTTGCATTTAAATCTCATATGTATACTAATACACAATCACTATGACGATCACACAAACAATACAACACAAATAAATTTTACAAAACAAAGTAACACGTGAATTTACATGATTCACTTGATTGATGTGATCAAATTACGCCCAATAAATAACTGTGTGTGTAAATTATAATTTAGCTTTTTTTAATTACATAAAATTGTATATAGAGGACATGTTATTAGGGTTAATCACACACAATTGTTTTTTTCTCCAAGTAACTTGATTTTTAGGAATACTTTTAACCAGACTTGTTATACCGAGCCTAAAATTGTATACATATTGAGTCTATAATTATACTTACCAGGACCCTAGTTGAGACTACGCCCTCAAACTCCCATGGTCACTTGGTAAGCAGGGGCGAATCTTTGTTGGGGCCCGGATGGGCCCCGGCCCATCCCGATTTTTCGCTCAATAGTGTTAATTTATATGTATTCAGGTGAAAATTTTATAGTTCTGGCACCCCTATGATAGGAAAAAAAATCCCGACCCCCCCGGGGGTTTTCTTCAAGCTTCGCCACTGTTGGTAAGTGTAAACGTTGTTTCCGGCGAAGGGCTCTTCAACCGGCAACCAGGTTAACGAAACCCCTTCAATCAAGCCCATAATCGACTCCTTGTCTTCTCCGATTGTTTTCCTGCACCAGTATAACGCGTTAAGGCGTCACCGAGAGGGGGATAATCCCTGTAACCACCCTCCGGTGACCATCAAATTCCATAACTCAACATTTGTTTCTACACACATTTATGTGTTCTTATCAAATAAGTAATCATGTTGGTTCTAATCTGATTTGGTTAGGGTTTTCATTATTCTCTCTCTATGTATATGTTTATGTGTCATCTGATCAATTTAGGCATTTAGCTAGGGTTTGGGGGTTAAATTATTTTTTAAATGTAATATCTTAATTTAATTTTTAAATACATCTTATTATTGATGTAAGACGTATTTTAACATATTTATTATGAAATTAGGATTTAGAATCTCACCGGTAGTAAAAGACATTATTCACAAGTTTTTTAACATTCGTGAACCGTAGAACACCCAACTTTTCATTTTTTTTAACATTCGTCTAAATCTACCACCCAAAACAACCCTCAACCTCAAAAAACAATAAAAATAAAATTACTTTTTTTCATCGCAAGTTACTATATTTCGTGCTGTAATTATTAAATCATGTATTTCAAAAAGCTTTTTTTTATTAAAACGAACACATAAATGATAATGTATCAAATTTTGGGTTAACATTATACGTTTTCACGCTACATAAAATTACATTTTAGTAATTTTTATATATATAGAAAACTTTAACAAAAAACCATAATTTTAATGTTCGCTTTAGACCCCAAAATATGTTGAGCCGCCTGATTACAAATGAAAATATCATCAGGGCCGGCCCTGGGGTAGGCCTAGCCGGGCCGCCGGCCAAGGCCCATTTTTTGGAGGCCTAAAAATTTCAGGGGGCATGTATATATATAAATATATATGTATTTTTATAAAACCTAAAAACATATTGAGCCATTTTTATAATTGTTGGGTCATCTTTAATCTTTATAATGGTTGAACCCTCTTTAAACTTTATAACGTAATGGTTGGGCTTTATCCGTTTAATCTTTATAATGTAATATGTAATGGTTGATTTGTCGGCCTTAATCCATTAATTCATTTAATCTTTATAATGTAAATATGTAATGGTTGGACCCTATTTTTATAAAGAAATATGTAATGGTTGATTGGTTGGGCCCTATATTTTTTATATGTTTATTGCTATAACGTTAATCGTCGTTTAAAAAAAATTAGTTTATATATTTTGTTCGTAAGGGCCTTTTTCTATGACTCAAATTCTTAGGAGCGGCGAATATCATCCACATTATATACCCTATACATTTTGAAATGGAATGAACAGTACTTTCATTTGGTTGCTCCACTTGGCTCGTGCATATTTTTTCCATGTTTTTTTAAGGCGGTTTTAATTTACTTTTTTCCCTTGTGTCTTTTAGGGCGGTTCCCCGAGGTCTGGTTCTTCAATTTCATATTTGGTTTATTATTTGATTTTGAAAATTAAGCTCTTTAAACCAAACAAAAAAAATGCGTATATTACGAATTGTAAATATAACTATCTATTTAATTTATTAAAACATAATTATGTTAAAGATATTTTAGTTAAGACACTTGGTTTAGTGATAACTGGTGTATATTGGGTTTATTATTGTTTATGCCAACCACCTGGGTTCTATCCTCGGTTGTGACATAGTATTTTTTTTATCCAGTTTTTTTTAATTTTTTTATTTATTTTCTTTCGTACGTTTTAATGTTTTATTTTAATATGTAATACGTATCCCGCAGCGTAGCGCGAGTATCAATTCTAGTTTATTCTAAAAATGAAAATATCATCCACATTTATTTCAGGTGAGTAGTTGAGGTACATTTAGTTCTCGTATTACTTCAATAAATGAAAAATGACGAATGGATACATCATCATATATTTTTTTTATATTAAAATTAAAATATTTTAACTTTTATCCTTAAGTATTGTTTAGTTTTATATTTTTTAAATACAATCATTGACAATTAACGTTTTGTGTTGTGATAGAAAATTGAAACGAGGGTTTCTTTATTATTTATTATTTCGATCAAAATAACTAATAGTATAAATTTGGTTAATATAAATCATAAAATTGATAGTATGAAATAAAAACTAAATAATTAAAAAACTTTAGTGATGATTTTAGCTTTTTAATTCGTGTGTATTGTCTGTATGGGCGAGTATATCAATATAAAAGCATGGAAGCAATCGTGATGTATTGATGATGATGATGATGATGATGATGATGATGATGATGATGATGAGATGGATAGATGCGATGATAATGTGATGGTTGTGGTAGAACCGAGATGTGCTTTATATTTTATATTATTGTTTTTATTAAATAATGAAAACAGAATAATTAAAAACTTTGTTATTTAAAAAAAAAGACAATTATATATATCCCCCTAACAACTTTATTAATTACATATATACCCAACTCAAAATTTTATTTATGTATATCCCCTTTATAATTAAATATATACTCAATTGGATGATGAAATCGATCAGAAGCGACAATGGATGTTGGAATTGATCAGTAGTGAGAATCAGAAAGTTGGGGTTGGGATCAATGGAATAAGAATAGTCTTATTTCTTGTAAGGTTAAAGGCTAATTTTATAAAAAAAAAATGAAGATATATGTAATTTAAATTTTGTGTTAGATATATATGTAATTAGGGTTGAAAATAGGGGGATATATGTAATGTATCTTAAAAAAATAACCAGTTACCAAATGAACGTGTCATCACTTTCTTTGATTGAACAATTGAATACAATATTAACAGTAAAATGAAATCGAGACGATGAATTCTTTATGATCTATGGGTGTAAATGAGACCAACCACTCAAGTCATTCGTGAGTTTCGTTAAAAACTTAAATTGGGTCGAGCTTAAACGAGTTGTAGCCCAGGCTTATATTAGGGCTCATTTGATATGCATGCCCGGTGTTTGAGTGTTAATGTTAGTGGGCCGGTTGTTTGATGGACCTCGCATACATTCGGGTTTGGCGTGTGTGTGCTGTGATTCGGATTGGGCTTGTCTTGGGCTAAAGATGGATCACATTCTATTTTGGATTTATTTCTTAAACCGCAGTTGGGCTAGAGTGTTGGGCCATTTATGAACTTGTGACTATTTATTTTTCTTTGTTGTAAGGTTGTTAATGTATGACTTAGATTTCTTCTTTCCTAAAATGTAATTTGTTTTCTTTTGGGCTATTGGTAGCTTTTAGTTATTCAAATCGCACTCGAATAACCCGAAGTTCAATTCAAATCAAATTTGAATTTCGTGTTATTCGGATTGAATAATTATCTGACTCGAATAAATAAGTTAAATTCAAATTTGAATATATGTTATTCGAACCTATTCGAATAACCTGAATCTATACTAATAAATAAATGTTTAAGTTGGACACTTGTCACTTCCTCGTGTCTTCTCACATTGGTTTTAACCAGACTTGTTATATATGTGTGTGTATATATATCTATATATATAATGAACTAATATTTTATACATTTATAAATAAATCTTTTGGTCCAATCCATTATGGAACTTCTTATATTGAGTCAAAAGTATCACAATTTAAAACCTAAAAAGAAAAAAAAATCTTTTTAGTAATTACGTTTCTTAACTAGTTTACGCTTAGAGTCTGCTCCTCAATTAAAGTCTCAAATCGTCTCTGCCTAAAATCTCTAATCCTAATTGGACGTCGCCCGCACGAGCAACCTTTGCGGCTCTACGATTAAAGTCTCAAATCGTCTCTCCCTCTTGGTTAGCCGATCAGCCTTTGCAGCTCACGATCAGCGACATGCAGCTTTTGCGGCTCTACAATTCGCAGGGCACACTACACAACATGGTTGTCCAAATCGCTCGCCGCTCACTCGGAAAATTTAATGCTCGGATAATGCTCGTTCGATTTTCTGCTAGGTTATAAACGAGCCGATCGGCTCGGTTCAATTTGTAAATGAACCAAGCACGAACAAAGGTCCGTTTGGTCCGGTTCATGAACAGCCCTCTATTTTATAGAGAGGAAAGGAAACTGACAAATAAGAATTAAAAACTATTGGTGGAAACCACGATTCGAACACATTTATTTATTTGATTTTAGTTAAGTTATGGCCAACTGAGCTTTTTTAAGTTCTTTTATAATTTTAAGATATTTAATTAAATATAACGTCATCCGGTTCCTAATCCGATCCGACTGATCCAACCGGTCCGACCAGTAAACCTCTAAAGCGACCAGTTCGCTGTCCGATCCGGTTCTAAAAATATTGCTAGGGGGTGAGCCCACCCGATTCACGTTAAACGAGTAAACGACGTACCATCTTTGTAGTTTTCCCATTTTAAAGTGCTAAAGTATCAATTTCTTGATCAGTTATATAATTCAATATATTTTATAACTAAAATTAAGATATCACGTTAATCATCATACTAATAAATAAAAATATTAGGGTACTCAACATGTTTTTTTTACCTCTTTTTTCTATTAAATATAATGACGTTCAAAAACATTTTGTAAATCTGTACTATTTAATAAATATAGCTTTTGGTAGGACATTAGTTAATCTCCTATACATCGTGAGAGCCTTTTTTTTAAAACTTATTTTGACGAGTGTATGTGTTAACATATTACGTTATATTTTATTCAACCCGTGTATTACACGGATTTTTAAAGACATAAATTTTTTATTATTAATTATAATGTTATATTTATTCAACTCGTGTAATACATATGATTCTAACCTAGTTAAACATTATATAACTAAGGCCGTGAGTGAGGGGTTCACGCCATGTTATGTCACTGCCACATCAACACTGAAAAAATCACTAGACAAAATCACTAAGGTGCGTACTGCATAGTGTTTCACGCCCCGTATTTACTTTTTAATAATTAACTAATAAATAAATTATATTCGAATAGTTAACTAATAACTAAATTTTTATTTTTAATAAATAAAAAACTAAATTATAAAATTTATAAAAAAACATTCTTAAATAAATAAAAAACTACATTAGAAAACTACATTAAAAGTAAATATAAAAAACATTAATAAAAATAAAACATAAACTACATTAATAAAAAAAACATAAACTACCCATGTAGATTATATGTTTGACACCATCTTTAGTCGAATAAAGCTCTAGTTTAAGGGAAAATTACCAAAATGAAAATCTGACCAGTCAAACTTATCAAAAATGATAATTTTTTTCAGCTTAGTAAGTTGTGGTCATTTAGACCAATAGTCGGCTGAAGTAGGCTAGTTCAGCCGACTCCAAATTCCGTGCCCATCAATTTTTTGTCAAAGTTTCAACCAACCAGAAAATGACACGTAGCGGCACTGACTCCCAAGCCGGCTGAAGCCCACTAAATAGTAGGCTTAGCAGGCGCGTTTTTTTTGCTCGATTTTAGAATGCTATATTACTTTCTTTAGCCGGCATGCCTTTGTTTAGCCGGCTATTTGACTTTCCTTAGCCGGCTATTTTTTCTTAAAATAAACACAACAATCATACAACAAGTAGTAAAAAATAACGTAAGTTTAATGTTTTATGTCACAACCCCGGGCTACCCCTGCCCGGGCGTCGCGAGACAACGCTGGTATCTGAATGAGGTCCCATATATTTGGACAGCGGAAGTCTTTGTTTTTACTTGATGCCTTTTTGTAATGAAATGTCATGTAAATAACCTCAAGGGTTAATTCTGTACTTTTTGTCAAAACTTGGGATCCACGTCCCTTTTCATTTCATGATAATAGACATTCAAAAGTCTATTATATAATGTACATCTGCTGAATTAATTTACATAATACAAGCCATTTAAAATGTCTAGGATCTATGTCCATTCCAACATTTGGTCTTGTATTAGTCTGCCACAGGGATTTAAATATGCCTAAAGATCTTGTCTTTACTGCACCACCCTGAATTTAATGATTTCTTTCACTACCTGTGAAAAACGTTTTGAAAATGAACATCAGCATAAAGCCGGTGAATCACATTTAACTGACACGAAAATGATTTCTAACATAAACCAAATTAAAGCCTTTAAGCACGTTTTTGTATGGTAAATCTACACATTCAGCAGTCTATTTCACCTGAAGTATATACCACCTACATACACTGGGTTAACTGCCATGGGGTCAACTGGCTGAGCGCTATGTCTCAGACTGATAGCCTATTCCCAGGGTGATGATGCTAAGAACCTTGTTCTTAGTCTTACATGATACTCAGGAACTCGTCCCTCGTATAATCTGCTAGGGAAACCCATCCTTAGTCTTATGATTTCCCATTACATGATCTGTACCCAGCCACGGACCGGACTTTCACCCGTCACATGTATACCATTTGATCAAATCTACGTATGCTTATGGCCTGAATGCTATCACGTAGATTACCCTTATGATTAAAGCATTTAATTTGTTTCATGCCGTTTTCGTAAATAAAATGGTTTTATCGTTTGAAAAGCGTTAAACGTGTTCACCTTGATTTTGATGGCTGGTAGGGTTGTAGGCTTCGGAATTTGAGCAGAACCTCGACACGTTTCTTCCTAGGGAAGACACGATTAACGAGAATATATATGAGAGAATATATATATATAATTGCGGTTATATATATATGAATAGTTTTAACGATACCTACTTTGCGGGATTTGGACAGAACTACGGCTTGAGCAGGGTTTCGTTGGAAGGTTGGACGGCGGCTTGGAACGTCGTAGAGTTTTGAGAGATCGGGTTTGTGTATAAGGAATGTTTGGAAATTGTGTAGAGATTTCAATCCCGTTGACGGCCTTTTATAGGCTGGAATTCCGGTCTCTCGCGTACCGCGAGACTGGCCAAGGAAATCTCTCGCGTACCGCGAGAGGATGAGGTGTCACGAACGGTGCTGAGTCAGCATGACACGTGGCGGCTGGTGGCAAGGGTGAATGACACGTGTTTTCTGGCCCTGACGCGTGTACTATCCCCTCGCGTACCGCGAGGCTTGGTTGGGAATCTTCTCGCGCACCGCGAGAAGGTGTAAATCTGGCGTATAAGCAGTCCCCTCGCGTACCGCGAGGTTTTGTCAAAATCTCCCTCGCGTACCGCGAGGGAGTGAAATTTTGAATTTTTCTTTTCTTTTTATTTTTGGGTGTTACATCCTCCCCTCCTTTAGAATAATCTCGTCCTCGAGATTCATTGAAAGAGATGTGGATACTTTTTGCGCATTTCTGACTCAAGTTCCCAAGTATATTCTGGGCCACGTCTGGAATCCCATCTTATTTTGACCAACACCAATTGTTTCCGTTTAAGCTTTTTGATTTGTCGGTCTTCAATTTGTAACGGTCGTTCAATGAATTTGAGCTTTTCATTTACTTCCACATCTTGTAAAGGCATCAGCAAGGATTCATCAGCTAAACACTTACGTAGGTTTGATACATGGAATACATCGTATACTCCACCCATCTCTACTGGTAGTTCAAGCTGATAGGCAACAGATCCGATTCGTTTAATGATTTTGAAAGGTCCAACAAAACGTGGACTTAACTTTCCTTTCTTTCCGAAACGAATAACACCTTTCCAAGGTGAAACTTTTAATAATACCTTGTCACCGATTTGGAATTCTAACGGCTTTCTTCGTTTATCTGCATAACTTTTCTGTCGATCTCGAGCCGCTTTTAAATGTTCACGTATTTGTAATACTTTATCAGTGGTTTCTTGGACTATCTCTGGTCCTGATAACTGATTTTCTCCGATATCTGACCAACATACAGGCGTTCGACATTTTCGTCCGTATAATGCTTCAAATGGTGCGGCCTGAATACTTGTGTGATAACTATTGTTGTATGAGAATTCCATTAGAGGTAAATGATCATCCCAATTACCTCCAAAGTCTATCACACAGGCTCGGAGCATATCTTCTAGGGTTTGTATGGTTCTTTCGCTCTGCCCATCAGTTTGTGGATGATAAGCAGTGCTAAGATCCAATCGAGTTCCTAGAGCTGTTTGAAAACTTTGCCAGAATCGAGATGTGAAGCGACTATCTCTATCTGACACTATGGATAGAGGCACACCATGTAACGTTACAATTTCATTAACGTAAATTTGCGCCATTTTGTCCATACTCATGGTGTCCTTGATAGATAGAAAGTGAGCTGATTTGGTTAAACGGTCAATGATAACCCAGATTGCATTATTTCCACGAGTGGTTTGAGGAAGTTTTGTAATAAAGTCCATAGTTATCAGTTCCCATTTCCAAACTGGTAATTCTAACTGTTGCAATAATCCAGCTGGCTTTTGGTGTTCGGCTTTGACTTTGAAACAAGTCAAACATTTTGCTACGTAGATAGCAATGTTCTTTTTCATACCAATCCACCAGTAACTTTCTTTGAGGTTCTTGTACATTTTATCACTTCCTGGGTGCATGGTGTATTTGGACTTGTGTGCTTCTTCGAGGATTCGCTCTCGAAGATCACCTGTAACTGGTACCCAAATACGTTTATTCATGCGAAGGATATTATCTTCTCCTTTGATCAGTAAATCAAGCATTCCTTTCATTCCTTCTTTTTCAAAGTTACCTTCCTTCAAAGCTAACTCTTGTGCCTCTTTTAACTGACTTACAAGATCAATTTGTAGTTCAAGTCTGAGAGAACGTACTCTCTTTGGCTTGACATTTTCTTTTCGGCTCAAGGCATCTGCTACTACATTTGCCTTTCCTTCATGATAACAAATTTCACAATCATAATCATTCAGGATTTCCATCCATCTTCTTTGTCTCATATTTAACTCCTTCTGGCTAAATATGTACTTGAGACTTTTATGATCAGTGTAGATTGTGAACTTAACCCCATAGAGATAGTGTCGCCATAACTTTAAAGCAAAGATTATAGCGCCCAATTCTAGATCGTGGGTTGAGTAGTTTTTCTCATGAATTTTCAACTGACGAGATGCATAAGCAATGACTTTCTTGCGTTGCATTAATACGCAACCTAAACCAGTATGTGAGGCGTCGCAGTAAACTACGAAGTCTTCAATACCATCTGGTAAAGATAGAATAGGTGCGTTTGTCAGTTTTTGTTTCAAAGTTTCAAAAGATTCAGATTGTTTGGGTCCCCATTCGTATTTTACAGATTTCCGAGTTAGGGATGTGAGTGGGATTGCTATACGAGAAAAATTTTGAATGAACCGGCGGTAATATCCCGCTAATCCCAGAAAACTACGAATTTCGGTGGGTGACTTGGGAATTTCCCATTTGGATATAGCTTCAATTTTGGAAGGATCTACTTGAATTCCGTTCACGTTGATGACATGACCAAGAAATTGTACTTCCGTTAACCAAAATTCGCATTTGGAAAACTTAGCATATAATTTCTCTTTTCGAAGAAGTTCAAGTATGGTTCGGAGGTGAGTTTCGTGTTCAACTTGGGTTTTGGAATAGATAAGTATATCATCAATAAAAACTATGACAAACTTATCCAAGTAAGGTTTGCAGACACGATTCATCATGTCCATGAATGCGGCAGGAGCATTTGTAAGTCCGAATGGCATAACCGTGAACTCGAAATGTCCATACCGTGTTCGAAATGCAGTTTTCGAGATATCGTTATCATGCACTTTCAACTGATGATAACCTGAACGAAGATCGATTTTTGAAAAATGACAAGCTCCTTGGAGTTGATCGAATAAATCGTCAATCCTTGGGAGTGGGTATCGGTTTTTAATGGTAACTTTATTTAATTCCCGATAATCAATACACATGCGCATTGATCCGTCTTTCTTCTTAACAAAGAGAATTGGAGCTTCCCAGGGTGAAGAACTTGGTTGGATAAAACCTTTCTCAAGAAGTTCATCCAATTGTTTCTTGAGTTCTGCCATTTCTGTGGGTGCCAGTCTGTACGGGGATTTGGCAATTGGAGTTGCACCAGGTACAAGGTTGATTCGAAATTCTACCTCTCGTTCTGGTGGTAATCCAGGCAGTTCTTCAGGAAAAACGTCTGGAAATTCAGATACTACATGTACTGATTCTATCTTCTTCTCCTTTTCCAAGGCAGTAATTGATACCAGACATGCCAGATATCCTTTTCTTAAGCACTTGGTTGCTTTAAGTATGGAGATTATCTGGATAGGTTTTGTGGGTTTATCACCTTGGATAGTTAGAGTTTTGTTTGTTGGTGTAACGAGTTTTACAACTTGTTGATTACAAAGGATTTCGGCTTGGTTATTGGATAACCAATCCATCCCCAAAACAATGTCAAAGCCAGTTATTGACATTGGTAACAATTGTACTGGGATAGTGAAACCAGCCAATGTAATGTAACAATTGTTCAGTGATTGGGATATTTTTATCAAATCACCGTTCGCTGTTTCTACTTCATATGTTTCAGCTAAGGGACTTAATGGTTCGTTTAATAGATTACAGAAATTATAATCTATAAAACTCCGGTTCGCACCTGAGTCAAATAAGACCTTAGCATAAACATTATTAAGAAGAAACGTACCGGTAATTACGTCCGGCGTTCTCTCAGCTTGGTTAGCATTCATGACAAAAGCTCGTACGGTCTTTTTGTTTTCTGGAGTGATCTTGGCTCCTGATCCTCCAGCTCTTCCGGTCCTTGCAAACTTAGGGCAATTAGTGCTGATGTGCCCCAGCTCTCCACAATTGAAACAAGTAATCATTCCCTTTCTCTTGAAGCAATTCTCAGTAGTGTGACCTGAGACCTTGCAATGATTACAGAATGGAGTTTCAAAAACACACTTTCCACTATGCCTGCGTCCGCATGTTTTGCATGATGGATTGTTAAATGGTAACCCCTTTTGCCCAAAGTTCTTGCTAAATCTTTTGGCCTCGGGTTTTGATTTTATAGAGGATTCGACTTTCTTCTTTTCCTCTATATTTCTGATTAGTCCAGCCGTCATGGTACCGGTCAATTCTACGGTGGACTCAATGGTTTTTGGTGAGACAACCTTCACCAAATCACGGATCTCTGGAACTAAGCCATAAATATATCGAGTTATGAGAACCGACTCGGGTTTAGCCAGGTGAGGTGCCAATCGAGCATATTCAAAGAATTTGGTAGTATACTCTCGATCATTGGTACCCACCATCCTGTGATCCAAAAATTTCCTTTCAGCTTGTTCTTTCTCATTCTTGGGGCAAAATTTCCTTTTCACCTTTGCTCGGAATTCTTTCCAATCCATGGCATTTGTCTTTCTTCTTCCTTTGGCAGAAATGATTGAATTCCACCATTCCAATGCTTCATTTTTGAAGGAGTTTGAAGCATACAGTACTTGATCTTTCTTAGCACACTTGCTAATTGCTATTACTGACTCCATCTTCTCTAGCCAGTGAAGAGTAGCAATACCGCCTTCGGTGCCCTTAAATTCATAAGGTTTACAGTCCTGAAAGGTTTTGTAAGAACACCCTTTGTGTCTATACCTTTTTGTTTCATTCTCTTCTTCTTCAGAGTCTTCACTGCTTAAATTTAAGGATTCTTCAGATCCAGAATACTTATTGCTTGATGTTCTGGACCTTTTCGAGGTTTGAGGTTTACGAGAGCTTGCTACTTGCTCTGTGTTGGTTTTCGGAGGGTTTTCTGTTCTTTTTGAAGGAAGAGTTACTTGGCTTGGAGTTTTGATGTTTTCTTGTACTTCCTTTATTATGGCAGGAAGCATTTCTTTAATGCTTTGTTTGACCAGTTGTTGCAATTCTGGTTGTGGAGTAGTTATTTAAGGATTATTATTAATTTCTTTTCCTTTTTCCTTGGTAATGTAGGTAGATGGACCGCTATTGTCATTGTTTTGTTGAGACATCTAAGAACACAAGCACGAATTTGGGTCAAAATTTGAAGTTTATTATCGCTTAAACTTCATCTATTTGTTACAAATACAGAAATATAGATATGCATCTATATCACTTAAAGTTAGCTAATTATACAAATACTATCATTAACTTTAATCGAGAAGCACATCTCCCAAATCTTGATAGAATCTCCCCAGGGTCTCGGTCATAGCACCCTTCTGGATCAACTGATCTGCCACCCATTGTTCTGCGTACTTCCTGTCTTCCTGGGCTAGTTCGTAGTCAAATATAGTTTGTTCGTTTTTAACTACGACTTGTCTGGTGAAGAACAGTTCAGCACGTAGATCGTCAGCCTCTCTAAGAGCACGATCGAGGTGTTCATCAATTGATTTTGGCAGTTCATCATGGTATCCATAACAAGGAGGTGGTTCCCTGTGTCCCATCCTAAGATCGTGATATGCTGAGTTAACAGACCACACGACTTTTCCGTCGGTTGCATACTGACGTCCATCGGAGGGATCTACATAGAAGAAAGGTTCCTTGAAAACGGGATGTTCTGGAATAGGATCAAAGAAATACTTTCCACCACTGCCTTCACAAACGGCAGCCTTGTCGGATTCAGAAATCGAATGTGGAGTTTCTTCACTTGGACTGGGTGGATGTTCTTGAATTGTTCCGGTAGGGTATACTATGTCTAACGATTGAGGTAGTGGCATAGATGTCATAACAGGACGTAAAGATTCTCTTGAATCTTCCATTTCCACTGAATACTCTGATTCTTCCCTCAGAGGTTCAAGCCTTGCTTGAGTCTGCTCCACTTGTTCTGCGACCATTCTGTTCCAATTCTCCGGGGTCGGTAGATAGTGGACATAATCATCATAGCTTGGTACTATTTGATCGTTTCTTGGATTAGATAATTCTCCAGGAAAGAAGTTTGGGTAGTTATGAGGGTAATAGTATGGATCTGTCATCCTGAAATTTATTGGTTATGTTAAAGGCATCTTCCTATCGTTTGTTCAGTAGGCACAACTATTGGTTAAAGCCTAGATACAATCATATAAGTATCTAGTTTTGCTAAAACCCTTGAATGTGGCTCTGATACCAACCTGTCACAACCCCGGGCTACCCCTGCCCGGGCGTCGCGAGACAACGCTGGTATCTGAATGAGGTCCCATATATTTGGACAGCGGAAGTCTTTGTTTTTACTTGATGCCTTTTTGTAATGAAATGTCATGTAAATAACCTCAAGGGTTAATTCTGTACTTTTTGTCAAAACTTGGGATCCACGTCCCTTTTCATTTCATGATAATAGACATTCAAAAGTCTATTATATAATGTACATCTGCTGAATTAATTTACATAATACAAGCCATTTAAAATGTCTAGGATCTATGTCCATTCCAACATTTGGTCTTGTATTAGTCTGCCACAGGGATTTAAATATGCCTAAAGATCTTGTCTTTACTGCACCACCCTGAATTTAATGATTTCTTTCACTACCTGTGAAAAACGTTTTGAAAATGAACATCAGCATAAAGCCGGTGAATCACATTTAACTGACACGAAAATGATTTCTAACATAAACCAAATTAAAGCCTTTAAGCACGTTTTTGTATGGTAAATCTACACATTCAGCAGTCTATTTCACCTGAAGTATATACCACCTACATACACTGGGTTAACTGCCATGGGGTCAACTGGCTGAGCGCTATGTCTCAGACTGATAGCCTATTCCCAGGGTGATGATGCTAAGAACCTTGTTCTTAGTCTTACATGATACTCAGGAACTCGTCCCTCGTATAATCTGCTAGGGAAACCCATCCTTAGTCTTATGATTTCCCATTACATGATCTGTACCCAGCCACGGACCGGACTTTCACCCGTCACATGTATACCATTTGATCAAATCTACGTATGCTTATGGCCTGAATGCTATCACGTAGATTACCCTTATGATTAAAGCATTTAATTTGTTTCATGCCGTTTTCGTAAATAAAATGGTTTTATCGTTTGAAAAGCGTTAAACGTGTTCACCTTGATTTTGATGGCTGGTAGGGTTGTAGGCTTCGGAATTTGAGCAGAACCTCGACACGTTTCTTCCTAGGGAAGACACGATTAACGAGAATATATATGAGAGAATATATATATATAATTGCGGTTATATATATATGAATAGTTTTAACGATACCTACTTTGCGGGATTTGGACAGAACTACGGCTTGAGCAGGGTTTCGTTGGAAGGTTGGACGGCGGCTTGGAACGTCGTAGAGTTTTGAGAGATCGGGTTTGTGTATAAGGAATGTTTGGAAATTGTGTAGAGATTTCAATCCCGTTGACGGCCTTTTATAGGCTGGAATTCCGGTCTCTCGCGTACCGCGAGACTGGCCAAGGAAATCTCTCGCGTACCGCGAGAGGATGAGGTGTCACGAACGGTGCTGAGTCAGCATGACACGTGGCGGCTGGTGGCAAGGGTGAATGACACGTGTTTTCTGGCCCTGACGCGTGTACTATCCCCTCGCGTACCGCGAGGCTTGGTTGGGAATCTTCTCGCGCACCGCGAGAAGGTGTAAATCTGGCGTATAAGCAGTCCCCTCGCGTACCGCGAGGTTTTGTCAAAATCTCCCTCGCGGTGAAATTTTGAATTTTTCTTTTCTTTTTATTTTTGGGTGTTACATTTTAAAATAAACACAACAATAATATAAAAAATAGTGCTCAAATACAATATTGTTGTATTTGATATTCTATTTTAATAGGCTCAGCCGGCGAGTTTTTTTTTTTGCTAGATTTTAGCTTGCTATTTGACTTTTCTTAGCCGGCTATTTACCTTTATTTAGCTAGCTATTTGAATTTCCTTAGCCGCCTATTTTTCTTAAAATAAACACATGAATCATATAATAAGTATTCAAAAACATTATATAATTGTTTTTCTTAAAATAAAACATTAAACTTATATTGTTTTTAACTACTTATTATATGATTGTTGTGTTTATTTTAAGAAAAAATAGTCGTCTAAGAAAAGTCAAATAACCGACTAAACAAAGGCAAATAGAATGCTAAAATCAAGCAAAAAAAAACGCGCCGACTGAGCCTTCTATTAGAGGTTTCAGCCGACTTGAGAGTCAGTGTCGCCACGTGTAATTTTCTGATTGGTTGAATTGAAACTCTAGCAAAAAGTTAGTGGGCATGGAATTTGGAGCGTTAAACAAAGGGCATAACTATTAACTCGTAATGGCCCTGGTGAGTTCGAAATGCAGTCTTGTGTATATCATCTTCAAACACCTGAATCTGATGGTAACCACTTCTCAAATGAAGCTTCCAAAAAATCCTACTACCATGTAATTCATCAAGCAATTCCTCAATGAGGAATTTCTCTTTCATGGTGATGGCATGGAGTGCTTGATAATCCACGCAAAATCTCCAGGTATTGTCCCTTTTTTTCACCAGCAACACTGGAGAGGCATAAAAACTCACACTTGCCCTGAGAATACCACTTAACAGCATCTCCTTGACCTGTTTTTCTATCTCAGCCTTTTGGATGTGGAGGTATCTGTAGGGCCTTACACTCAGAGGCTCACTACCAGGTTTTAAGGGAATGTGGTGGTCGTGATTCCTCTTAGGAGGAAAAGGTCAGGCTAGTCGCTAAAGGCTTCGGCTTTACTCAAAGAAAAGACTTGATCCAAGGAACTATACAAGTATGGTGGGAGGGCTAAAGTCTTTCACTTCACAGATCAGATAGAGATCTACTTTTTATTCCATGGCCAGCTCAAGAAAGAGGCAGGCTAGAAAGCATACAATCTGAGACCCTTACCTAAAGCCAGTAGGGTGAAAAGAGGGAAGGGATCATGGAATTTTTGAAATGAATGGAAAGATAATCTACTTTCATTTTAGAGTGATGGCTAGATGAGATAAAGCATATCAGTAAGCGATTGAGGGACGGTAAATGCCTACGATCCGAGGGGAAAAAGTCTCGGGCTTAGAGGTATGGATGGTCCTAAGGCTTGCCTACTGCTTTGTTATCAGAGCTGGATCGATTGAATCTTTTTCCAGTGCCCATATTCCTACTACTACTTCTACTGCTATTCTTACTTCCATGGATGGCTATGGTGGTTCTCCATCGGCTGCTCCTACTCCTTTGGCGGGTGCTCTAATCTGAGCTGAGAAATAGGAACTGCACTTCGACTTTCTTTATTTAATCTATTCCCCCCCTCTCTAACCCAAGCCAAGTGAATGAGGAATGACTGAACTTCTGCTTCTGCAATGAGACGCTAAAGTCCTTTTTCAAGGAAATCACAATGCTTCTCTTATTCAGTAGTTCAATCTTACTTTCTTACCCCGGATCCCGCTCTTAATGAGCCGAAGAAAAGTGCATGAAATGGTGGAGCTACCATTAGTTGCGTAGACTTAAGACACTTTGCGTTCACGATTTGACCTTGACATTCCACCA
Source organism: Smallanthus sonchifolius (assembly GCA_023525975.1). Taxonomy (NCBI): domain Eukaryota; kingdom Viridiplantae; phylum Streptophyta; class Magnoliopsida; order Asterales; family Asteraceae; genus Smallanthus; species Smallanthus sonchifolius. The sequence goes on along the minus strand of JAKNSE010000034.1, from coordinate 1,443,052 downwards.
ATGAATTCATCTTCTGCTTTGCACCGACCCCATTCAAAATTTATCCATTTTGATAAATTTGACTAGTCAAATGTCCATTTTGATAATTTCCCCCTAGCTTAAACCATAACTGACACCATCTTTAATCGATTATTTCTAATCAAATATTTTCCGAAAAATAACACGTGATCAATTGATATCTTAAAAACCTTCCAATAACCAAACCACTGAACACACACATCGTTTCATACAAGAACACAAACTCCACATGAGATACAAAACAAAAAAACACCCATAATTAACCCGCGTATATAAGTTGAAATCCCATACATACATAAACTACTCTAACAAATAACTCCTAATCACTCTAATTGTATCTGTAAGCGAAACAAGCCCCTCGAGCAGCCCGTTACGGTCCACAACCCAAACACGATGAACATGGTTCGCCACCAACTTACCCACCACCTCACCTAGCCGCGATTCACTATAGCAAGTCACAAGCTCCCTCGGGCTCGACCCTGCCATATTAGCCGACACAGATAACAACCCCATCGTGTATTCCATGACACTTACTGTCAAAAAAGACTGTAATTGAGAAACCGGGCACCCTCTCAAATCCGTAGCCGAAAATGTACCCATCACCTTCCTCCCTATTCCCTGCAAGAACCCGTCATCAAAATCAAACCATAATTCGAAACGGGGTAGAATCAATCGGGCATACATTTACGAGTTGTGAGTGATCTTCTGTGACAGGATTTGTGGATTCAACAATAGGGACCGCGTTAAGAGAACCCGCTCTCATTGACTTGATGGCATCTATGACTTTGGTGTGATTGGTGACTCCAAAGATGGGTTCGACTAATATAGACAGTTCGTGAATGGTTTGGTCGAATACATGTTTGAGTTCGGACTCGTGCCCTTTTAAGAACTTGATGAGGTCCATTTGTGTGAGCATTCGGTACGTTGAGGCCGACTCTACGAGCTCCACTCCGGCTAGGTTCTCCATGTTACCGTCCAGTGGTACTAGAGCACGGTGGATTCCTTTGCTAAACACTTCCATACAGTCTAGAATGCTGTCCAAATATAACAAAACAATTTGGCAATATTTATTTCCAAGGGGACACACAGATAAATTAAAATGGTCAATTTCAAGATTCTTCAAGACTCAAAAGTTTGTCAACAAATGAATCATTTAAAAAAAACTTTCAACAAACTAATGTTATAAATATAGTTATTATAAAATATTTGGTTCAAACATATATAAACTACTCTAAAAACTGTCGATGCTTTCCACTTTCCACTACACATGCCCTAATCAAATAGTGATATCATTAAAATTTAAGAATAAAAAAGGAAGTGTTTTTAAAGAATAAGTGAAAACTTGTAGATGCTTTTATACCCTTATGGCCACTGGCCACATGGAATATTGAAGAATGAAGATCATAAACTGCACAGGTCAAATTGGGCTTAATGATTGGGCTCGATCTTAGCAGTTTCGGCCCATTAGACATTAGACAGCCCCTTCTATTTCTTTCTTTATATAAATAAACCATACATTTGGGCTTAATGATTGGGCTCGATCTTAGCAGCTTCGGCCCATTAGACATTAGACAGCCCCTTCTATTTCTTTCTTTATATAAATAAAGCCATACATTTGGGCTTAATGATTGGGCTACATCTTATCAGTTTCGGCCCACTAGACATTAGACAGCCCCTTCTATTTCTTTCTTTATATAAATAAAACCATATATTACCTATTAAATAGTCGGGTTGGTGGCCCGGTGAAGAAGAAAAAAATTCTTTAGGAACACTAAGATTTAAATAGGTTATGATCAGTTCAAGTCTCAATCCCATAGTGATTAAAAAATTTGCTTAAAAAATGTATATACCTAATAAATAAATAACGGGTTGTGTTAGAATTCTTTTTCCAACTTATTTTTTCTTTATTACAAACTATTTAATATATCTTTAATTCATAAATCTCCATTACTATTTAATATTAACTATATATTTACTAAACACTTATTATTAATTATTTAATATTTCATTTATTCAATCAGCGTAAAAGACGGGTTTCTAACACAGTATACACGTAAAATACTCTAAAATACGAGTGAGATAAATTCAGCTTGCAGACCAAAAGATATCACCTTCCAAATAATAAATTGTAAAGGAGGTGAATAATTAGAAAAAAAAACAACATACCTGGTGCTAGGGTTAAGCGTCCAAAGGCTAAGGCTCTCAAGACAATGACCAATCACCGAGGACACCGAAACCGACATCCTCTGCTCCATATTCGAGTCCTCATCACCGCCGTCAGGGTTATCCCCAGCAATATGAGACAGTATATCCAACATAGTCACCATCCCAATATAATGTTTCCTCACAGCACCCGTATGTTTATCAGACTCTAATATCATTGACCCACCGGCCCCAATCCAATGCCCAGGTGGTGCAGCCACAGGCACCGCCACCACCTGGTTAGCCACCAGTGTGTTCAACGTGTGGGCTAGGGTTGCCGTGTACGGAACCTCCACCAACCTCCTGTTATCGGCAACTAGTTCTTTAACTTTTTTGTGCTTTAGCCGTTGTGGCTCGACGGTGGGTTGTATGTTGTCGGTCTTGGCACCCATCATTGTTGTCTGCATATTGTAGGGAATTTTAGTCCTTTTTAGAGAATAGATAGATAGTTTGTACGGCACGTTAGTAACGTTTGGTTTTAAACAGTAGAAATGGGAGGGTGGTGGAAGAGGATGACTACATACGTGCATGTGTGCTATTTGTGTGACACGTGGTAACACTTTGTTTTGATACTTATCCAAAGTTTTTATTATATTATAATTTTGGGCCATCATGGATCATGGTTTCATTTGAAAAAAATTAATATATTTGAAAAATTACTCTTTAATTAAAACTTTGCTCTAAGTTTAATATGTCTGGATGTATGTATTTTAGTAATATATATAACTAGCAATTAAAACCCGTGTTACGTGACGGGACACGTTAAATGTTAAAACGTAGGAAAAGAAAAGAAATGAAAAAAATAAAAATAAAAAACGGTATTGAAAAATATTTAAGAAAAAACGCAACCCCAGGATTCGAACCTATCCAGGAGATGAGTTTTGGAAACCAAGCATTAACCAACTCAACAACACAACTTACTAGTATAAAATAGAAAGAAATAAGTAAAAATCAGAACGTGGTATGTAAAAAGGAAAAAAAAAACCAATCGGTGCACAAGCCGCCCATATCACCCAACCAAATTGAAGTACTGTTAACATACTCAGAAACTCATTTTGAATTGTATTTTTATTAATAATAAACAAGTGTTATTATATTATAATGTGTTACTATTAGGATCTTAAAGCAATTTTTTAAGGTCTTAATTTTATAATCCCTTGTAGCTGTTATATATCTAGACATTTAAATCAAATACTTTCATGGTTTCGTTTTAAAAATATATTGTTTTACAAATAACGAAATTTGAGTATCGTAATTGGTGGATCCAATATAATATATAAGGAGGGGCTGGCGAGGCACCCTGTCGGTGTGTCAAGATCTTTAACTTTTTTATAGTTTAAACTCAAATCAGGGACCTGATTGGTTGGTTAGGGGGGCTAATTTAGAGCCTGTATGGTTGATTGGGGTCACCTACACTCGAAAATTATAATTTCTTTCACCCATTTTGGTTAGATTTACCTTCCATTGTTGCATTCACTATAAAAGACAACTTGATTCCAGAGGTTGCACATTCCACTACGCAGTGTAAACTTGAATTAAACCCTTCATACTCAAGTTTTATAAGTTTTTGTTTACTATTTACGTTAAACTTATTGGATAATTGTTTAGTGTAATTTTATTAAGGTACTTATTTTATTGTTTAATTTTCTTTCTTGTTTTTAACTTTATTTATTTGATTGTTTAACTAAGTTAAAATTCTTTTTATTTTTATTTTTGACCCAACCCATTTTGATCCGACCCAAATCCCCCTCCCTAACCCGTATAAAAAATTCTTGAATTCGTCACGCGTACATATATAAAATGTTTGCAACTATTTTAAAAAGAGATAAATGATGTATATTTAAGCAAAACCCCATACTTCTTTCTGGAGAAGAAACAAAATAATTAGATTTTAAAATAGCCACCCTCAGTCACCACCAACCCCAAATAAATTAAATAATAAATCTTGAAAACCAATTGTTTGATTTGACCCGTTGTTAGTTAAGTTTCATGATCATCTCCTGTGTATTGATCATCTATGAGTTAGAGAACAACTTTCAGGGTTTTTTAACTTATGGATTTTTGCTTCTTTTTGTGTTATCGGTATGTTTTCTGATGGTTCTTGTGCTAATTCGTGGACCTTTTTATCGTGTCAAAAGGGATTTTTGTATGCTAATTGTGTATAATTTTTATTTGCTAAATTAAACAGGAAAGAGAAGAAGAAGAAGGAAGAATCAACATGGAGGATCTTCTCATTGAAGGAATTAAATTCTGCTACAAACAATTTTAATTATGATAACAAGCTTGGTGAAGGTGGATTTCGAAGTGTTTATTGGGGTCGACTATGGAATGGATCTCAAGTAATTAAAACAACACTTATTACTAGGGTTATGAATTCTTAACACGGCATAAAGCTAAGATGAAATTTATGGGTTTGGGTTTAGTATAAACAAGTTCGAGTCAGTTTCAGACTGAATCCGTTTAGCTTAACAGGTCGTGTTCGAGGCCCGTTTAACCCATTTATTTTTTATTTTACTTTTTTTATAAATGTGTCATACATCATAAATTAAAATGGTTGGGTGTTTTTATGCCAAAAAAACTTAAGATTTTATGATTAAAATGTACTTTTTTATACAAGTTTGCATTTTGTTGTAAAATTGTAATTTTAAAGTAATAATATGAGAGAAATTTAAAATAAAAAAATTTCGGGTGAAACGGGTCGTGTTGTGTCAACCCGCAAACATCCGTGATGTGTTCATATGTCTGACACGATTTTTGAGTTCATGTTGTGTTCGGGTTCGTGTCGGTTGGACCCGCCAACCCACAAACACTACCCGTTTAGCACCCTTATTGTTTTTATATTTTCAATGACTTTCTGTTTAACAGGTTATCACTAATGCGGGCAGTTTATGATATGATACGACCCAACTCAAAACATAGTTAAACAAATTAGAGTTTGTGGTAAACGGGTCGGGTCATAAACTGGTTTAACTTGCTTATGACATGCATAACACGTACAACTAAATTGACATGTCTGTATTCAGATTGCCGTGAAAAGATTAAAGGTTTGGAACAATAGAACAGAAAGGGAATTTGTTGTTGAGGTTGAAATTCTTGCGCGTGTTAGTCACAAGAACCTGCTCGGCTTACGTGGATATTGTGCAGAAGGACAAGAACGCTTAATTGTGTATGATTACATGCCTAATCTTAGTTTACATTCTCACCTTCATGGTCAACACTCTCCTAAAAGCCTTCTTGATTGGCCACGAAGAATGAGTATTGCAATCGGATCTGCAGAAGGAATTGTGTAAGTTTTTCAAGAATCTTGAAACCCATTTGGTTTATAATGTGCCACTGTATGTCTATAGATGAATCTTGACTAAAGTTCATTACTTTATCCAGATATCTTCACCATCATGCATCACCACACATAATACATAGAGATATTAAAGCAAGCAAAGTGTTACTAGACTCTGATTTCAAACCCCGGGTGGCTGTTTTTGGATTTGCAAAGCTAATACCCGACGGTGTAACCCATGTAACCACACAGGTCAAAGGGACTCTCGGATACCTAGCCCCGGAGTACGCCATGTTAGGCAAGGCATCAAAAAGTTGTGATGTTTACAGTTTTGGGATTTTGTTACTCGAGCTTGCTAGTGGCAAGAAACCCGTTGAGAAGATCAATGCGACCAGCAGAGCATCAATCATAGAATGGGCTCTACCATTGGTTTGTGAAAGAAAATTTATTGAAATTGCGGATCCAAAGATGAATGGGAATTATGTAGAAGAAGAGCTGAAACGGGTTGTTTATATTGGGCTCATATGTGCACATAGTCGGACCGATAAAAGACCGACAATGCTTGAAGTGGTTGAGTTGCTAAAGGGAAAATTGAAGGAAAAATTTGATGATATTGAAAACGATGAGATGTTTAAAACAGGTCGGGTTGCTAACTAGCGACAAGTGTTTTGTTGTAGGTATTCTTGTTCTTGCAGGTATGTTGGTTTTATTATGTGTGGTGTGTATAGTGTTGCAGATTTGTGTGATATTGCTATTGTAGTGTTGTAACCAACTAAGCATGGACTTCCTTATTAATAGTACTAAGTTATAATGGTGAGATGTTTTAATCAACCTCCTTATTATACATTTGATGAATTTGCGAGCTGAGATCGACATGTGGTTTTTAGTTTTCCAGATCTCGGTCTCTATCTCGGGCTAGAACCAGATTAAACCGGCATAGATGGGACCCCGATTAAAGCGAAGTAAAAATCCACGCCCCCTTTTCAAAAGCTTTTGAGTTTGTACTTTTGATATCTATTTGACAAGAAAATTACTAAAAAATAACTTATGTTAAGTAATGTAAACTCCAGGACCTCCGAGTTGGCTATCCAGGAATTTCCAGAAAGGTTGGACTTGAATCTGACCTTGCAAAATAGGAACACTGTTAGTCTCGTCGCAGTGGGAACCCCGGGGGTATCGCTGCGACCAGCCTCCGGCGTGAGAGTAAGTGTTCGTTTAGGAAATGTGAGTAAGGTATCAAGTATGGAATGAGTGAGAGAGGAAGAAGCTTTACCTTGTTCTTTAGCTTGATATTTATACCTGGAGGTAGTTTGTTTTTAGCCTACGATTGCTCCTTGTTTATTGGTCGAGACATGTAATGCTTGACCCATTTTTAAGGTTGTTAGTAATGGTTTGCGCATTATCGGGTCTCTTTTACTGATTGGTTCGTACTCTGACACGTTGGTTCTTGTCTCCCTCTTGACCGTTTACTTATTTGCAGTGACGGATCTAGGATTTCTTCATCAGCGGGTGCACAATAAAAACTGGTTCAGTTGCTGATTGAAGGCGATTTTGGGTGGCCAACTTATTAAACCATACATATGAGAATAAAACAATTTCAAACTTAATATAAAAATAAAAAGTATATATAAACAAAAGTAATCTAAAATAAAACAGCTTTAAAATTCACATAAAAACTAAAATAGTTATTTAATTTAAAAGAAAATAAAAGTTCGTTCATTTTTTAAGCAAAATAAAAATTCATTCTTAATAATATAAAAAATCAATTGTTTTTCAACTAATACTAAAAAACCAATTGCTTTCTTTGAAATCATAAATGTTCAATAAATGATATGTACTCTTTTTCTTTTTTTTTCGAAAGAGTGTACTCTTTTTCTTTAACTTGTCCTTTCATTTTCTTTTTAATATTTTAATCTATCTCTTTCAAATTTTACCATTATTCTTCTTTCTTATTTCATTCTTCTTCTTCTTTTAGAAATCCATTGAAGGTAAAGTACATCAACATAAAAATTAGACATTCAAACTCCATTTTAATTTAAAAGGTGCCTTACATAGATCAGAGAATCTGTCTGGTTAGTTATTTTTCTAAAACAGTGAACTTTTTTATGGTATTGTGCTTGTCTCAGCGGGTGCCTTCCCCCCCCCCCCCTCCCCGCCCTTCATAAATCCGCCCCTGCTTATTTGTCTTTACTCTCGATTTTATCCGGGCTTTGTTTCATCTGCCGGGTCTTTTAGGCATCGCCGGCTTCCGGGTTTGTAGACCCGGCCTTGAGTTCCTTTTCCTGGCGAGGTTTTTAGCTTTTGGGATACGTCCGGCTCCTCGTCCAAGACATATACCAACAAGTAACTTATATAAAATCTAACCAAAATAAAAGAGACATATTTAGGACATCTGATAAAAATATATAAAATACGATAGTATCGGATTTGCAGAAAATGAACTAGAGGAATTCTAGGAACTTTTTTGAAGATATTATAATATGCACGCGCGTCTCCTAAAGCGAGTCGGCTACCATTTTTTTTTTTTGAAAAGCAGTCGGCTACCATTTTATTTGTCCATTTTTGATTCCCAACAAACAACCCCTCTCCTTCCTTACAACGGTCGTCAATTCGTTCCCTATCCCCCAAAACCCCCGTCTCCGATTCTCTCTCGTTTCACCCAAACACAACTAGGGTTTCCTCATCGCGAGATGATCAAAGTACACACATGTCGAAGATAATGCCGAGCCTCGGTCACGATAACCGGAATCCAAGGGTTTTGATTCACAATGCACTCGTTTTTCGAGGCCTATCGTGTTCATATCACAAGCTTCCAAAAAGTCGCCTCAAGCTATCTGTTCTGAAATTGGACGGTTCTTCCTTCGGTAAGTTATGTTTGTTTTGTTAATTCGTGTATAATTTATTTTCCCGCTCAATGTCGAATGTTTAAGTTCCGATCTCGTTCTATTTGGCGGTTTAGGAGTAGAGGTTCCGATGAGTGCTACTGTAGCAGAGCTTAAACTGGCACTAGAAGAGTTCTTCAACTTGTTGCCTAACGATGAGAGATGCACTATTTCATGGTAAGATTCGATTAAAAGTTGCCTTTGATTTGTGATGTTAAGCGTATAATTATGAATTGAAGATCTAAATCGATGTTGTTGATAGTTCGTATAGTTTTATGATGCACTATTTATCACATTTTATTACAAAAGTAGGTCAAATTGTAATAAGTCTCCTTGGATTCAAAGTATGATTCAGTTTTTTGACCATAAAAGTATGTCAAATTGTATGTCTTTTTCCTGGATTGGATCTATGATTCAGTTTTCAATTGATAAAACTTAGCATCAGTTAATGTAATAATTTGTAAGAATATTGACTCTTTCTAGATACATTTAGTGATGCATTTAGTTCAATTCACCGGTTTTACACTCTCGGATTAATTGGAAGTGACATTGCAGTAAGAGATAAGCTTAAAAGAGATGAAGATATTAGCCTTGAGTGAACATGTGCTTATAAATGCTAGATCTACACTCGTTAGAGCTTCAATCGTTTGTTGAAAACTCTTGAAATCGACAATTGTGCATAGCACTATAGGCTCCTTTTGTGTTATCTGAAATATTAACCGCTTGTTGATGATTTAGGATTCATCCAACACATCATAACATGCAATGGTACTGGCATTGTCTTTATTGTTTTATGATAGCTCCAGAAACTTGATGAGATATGTGTATTAATATTTACTTTATGCAATGTGGTAGTTAACACTGCCAACTGCAATATACTTTGAATGGGCAGCTGGCATTAAGCTAAACTTGTTATTTTGTATTGCGTGGGCCAGGTCACATGTTTGGGGGCATTTTTGTTTGTGCTATGAAGGCGAGAAGCTGCTTGATGATAAAGCTTATATAAAAAGACTCGGAATAAAGGATGGTGATCAGGTTGTTATCCGTGTTTCTTGATTACTTCTCTAATCCCATGTCAATGATCCATAAATCTGACTATTGCAAATGACTAGATTTACCGTGCTCTAAATTTTTAACTTTGATACATGCAGATTAAATTTGTACGGCATGTTACAATCAACTATCGACCAGGAAGACAACAAATCAAGAACCAAAGTGATGAACCAAAACATTGTTCAATGTATAAAACATCTAAAAAACTTTGATTCTTTTAGTTAAAAGTTCTTTAATATTAAAAAAAAAAGGTTAATTTGAATACCATGTGGTTGTTTAGGTCAAGAGCTCATGAAGATGGAGAATCGGGTGATGCCAGTAACTGTGATCCTGTTAAACTTCCAGAGACAAGTATATATGAGTGCCAATGTGAAGAAGAGGAATCGGATTTCATTCCTGGGTCGAAATTAACCAACTTCTTGAGAGGGTGGTTTTCGTACAGAAAACTTCGTAATGGTATGATATGATAGATGATCCAAAAGAGAATATTTGCATCACAAACACAAAATTTTGGCCACTTTAAAACTGAGCTAGCTCAATTTTAAACTGTTCTTAGGTTAGGTACAGCCCCACCCCTATCCCACAACACAATTGGGGTATACTTTTGGCAAAATGGACAAAAGTTGACTTCTTTTTCCAAGAATATGCTACTAACTTGACTTCATTCTTTCCGGATATTATAGCTGCCTTTTAACTTCTAAAATATGAACTTTCTGGATGTTGGTAGCTTTTCCTTTTTGCTGAAAATGCAATCAAGAATATTCAAGATGATTAATATTTCATGTACTGGATAACAATCACTTTGGTTAATATTTTTTACAAATTAGTATTGATTTAACTGACTTATATATTTATATAAATAGTAATACATAACTGTAATGTGGTGGTTCACTGTAATATGTCTTCTACTTTTTTAAACACTTTGAATAAAATTATGCATTGAGATCATCGGCTGTCTTAACATGACAGGGATGAAAATAACAGGTCTTATAATTTTTTTTTTATAGAAGTGGGGCCCTTTTTCTAAATTTATGTTTTCTCATCAGCCAACTTGACCAATGTTAAGATATCATAATCCGTAAAATATGTGTAATTTGACTATTCTTCATAACGTGGGTGTAATGGCAATATCGGACTGTGAGAACGATTGGTCCTGCATAGACTATAGAAGTATAGATGTTAAAATTTGACCATGATACAAGTTTATCAAACATAACTAGTTCGTTAGGGATTGGGATCTTCTCATGTTAAGATTTCAAAATTGATCATGTTGTAATGTAAAAAAGGAAACCCAACAAAGCCATTTTTTGCTTTAAAATAAAGTGTTCTTTTTTCATGATACTTAAAAACCGATCATGTTAAACTCAACTTGATAGAATCCTAACTTAAGCTGATGAGTCATGACACAACGATACGAAGCTCATACGATACAAGTAGAGGTGCATAATTTATGTTTTGGGCCCAAACCAGTTCAGGTTGAAACCGGGTCAAGTTTGGTCAAACTTGGTCAATATTGGGTTTTGGCTCAAACCAGTTCGGGTTTGACCGGTTCCAAAGTATAAGGTACAAACCGCTTTCAACCATACGGTTCGGTCCGGAATCCTAAACTTGGTTCAACCAAACTGGTTTCAAAATCAGGTTCAAAATCTGGTTAAGTTCCCAACCTGGTTTTTTTGTGCATCTCTTCATTCAAGAGTTAGGATACTCTTATACAGACTAATTAGAAGACAAAAATGACAACACAATGTCCCAACTTAAAACGAAAATAACTTCTGGTTCGTGTAGAGTTGGGAACCATATAAGTTATGACGTCCATATAAACAGGGGTTTGATAAAATAATTAAACATTTAATAGTAATGACACTCGTAAAAGTCATATTATCAAAAAATCATGATTTAATAGTATTTTTAAACCTGTATTTCAAATAAATAAAACAACGATGTGATATATAAATATACACAAACTAGGTTAAAACCCCGTGTATTACACGGTTTGAATAAATACATTGAATAAATATAATACTATTTTTAATAATAAATATTTACATATTACATATTTATGACATATTACGTAGGTTTTCTAATACAAATTTTAAAAACGTCATTCAGTTACTTTTTAAAAATGTTTTATAAAAAGAATGAAATAAATGTTCAATTTCTAGTAATATTTTATGAACAAACCTATATTTTTAAATTAAAAAACGTTTCATAAAAAATATTATGTAAATCATTATTATTCAATAGAAGAGAGACGGAAAACAAAAAAATTATAAAAATCAATTAAAGAAAGTTTGAGCAATTAATAGGAGAGGGGGCGGGAAAATTTGAATCACAAAAACCTTTATCTGTGACCTATTATCGAAGTTTATCGAAGTTTTTTTTATATTTATAACTGTGACCTATTACTTTACAAAAGTTTTTTTTTATTGTTTTCAATGTTACACGTTTTGTAATAAGTTATACCATGTTTTACTCATTCAACCCGTGTAATACACGGGGTTTTATCTTAGTTACATAATAAACAAGTAAATTAAGAGGACACTTGTCATATTTTTAGGCATTATCATTCTCATTTTGCCGTCTCTCTCTCCTATTAATAATCAACTACATTATTTTAGGCAGCAAAATTAATTATTTGTTTTAATTTTAGGCAGCAAAAAAAAAAATTTATTGTTCATTAATTTGTTTAATAATATTTTTATGAATTCTACAAACTATAGCTAACTAGAATTCAAATAAAAAAAACTTTTGATCATATATTTACATATTCACATTGTTCCATTTTAACGAGTGTATATGCTAATAGATTATATTATATTTTATTCAATCCGTGTAATACACGGGTTTATTCAGACCGTGTATCGGGTTTTAAAAATATGAACCTTTTATTACTAAGTATATAACATTGCATTTATTCAAACCGTGTAATACACGGAATTGAAAAATAGTTTATTATATAGTATAGATATAGATAAGCAATCATGACCAGTTTTGCATAAAATAGTCTCAAGACGACGGAAGAAGCTTGAAAGATATTTTGGCGCGCAAATACACGCACAATGACGGAGAAGAAACTGATATACACGAAGAAGGCTTCATACCGATCGTAACATCATTCCTCTTTCAATCTTTATGATCTTCGTTTTAATACTTCACTCTGTATATCATTATCAGCGTGTGATTACCGGTCAATTGAATGATACTCTGATCTACAATTTATCAGGAAACCATGCTTATCGAACCGCGATGATCGTGTAAAGGCGTTATTAGATGATGAAGAAGAAGATGTATCTGCAGAGATGCCAAAGAAACACATTCGATGCCTCGCGCTCCACCAGCAGGATTCGCCTAAATTAGGTATACAGATTAGTTCAACATTTTGCCTCCATTTTAAGTTATAAGCGTTTTCGATAACTGAAAACGGTTGTTTGTTTACAATTTAAGTGATTATGATGAATTTGCAATCTTAATTTACCAACTGAAAACACTTGTTTGGAGATTTAATCTCACTTCTTGGTTGAACTATGTTTTACAGAAATTAGGGCTAATCTGTAGCAATATTTTGTTATTTGACATGAAGAATAATCAATGCGTGTATTCTGCTTCTTTTACATGTGATATGGTGTAATTAACATTATTGAACTTATAATGTTATGAACAAAAATCATTTTATTGGAGATTTAGTCTTAATTTCAGTAATGATGGAGGCATGTAATGTTCTATAAAAATTAGGCCTAATCTAGTAACCTTATCAGTTTTTGTTTATGGTTTCTAGAATTGACAGAAACAACAGGTTGTATTCTTGATATGATTAATTACTTGTATTGTGCATCTTTTGAATGTTTAAATTCAGTTGAAATATGTTATGGTGTTATTTTGATTAGGTGAAAGGTCCAGTTGGAGAAGTTATAGACCATGGAAACAAGAAAGGTATCACAGATCAGCGCGTCTAGAAAAGCAACTCAAGGTCCTTGAAGACCAAATCGATAAGCAAGTAAAACGGTTCCAAACCCAATACGCACGGGCCTTGAACCCAACTCGACCCAAGGACGTGGCTAAGCTTCTTGTACCCAGTTCTATCCCACCTCTTGAACTAGCTACACTCTCTTGGCTAGGTGACTGGCGCCCATCTTCTATTTTGGGCCTCCTCAGCTCACTAACCAGGTCCTCACCCACCCTAGCCTCATCTTTGACCCATGCGGGTGCCACCGAAAAGGCTATTTCACAATTGATCCATGACTTGCGGATCGAAGAAGCTGTGATTGATGAAGAATTAACAGAGATTCAAGCCAATTGCATCCTTAACCTCCCTTTTGCTCTGGCCCAAGAAAAGCCCAATGGGTCTACTTTGGATCAAGTCCATTCCGAGCTCAAAAAAGTCCACCGCCTCATCGTTAAGGCCCACAACTTCAGGTCCAGATAACATTCACATGTATTATATGATATACAACATATGCCCAATAAAGTTCAATAATTCATAACAAATACATTTGACTCATTTAACTTTTAACAGAACAAATGCATTGGAGACAGTGGTGAAGAAAATCTTGTGTCAAAGTGATGCTGCTGAATTTCTAGTTGCTTTTGGTGGAATTCAAGAAACTGTACACCAATTTTCCAGAGATTATAAATTGAGGAAAGGCCCAGTTTGTGTGCCATTGACTTGTGGATCAGAAAATGTGGGGGCTGACAGTGCTACTTAATAGGTAAGTTTCTTTTGAAATTGATAGATCAGAGGTACAACTTGTAAAGCATTTAGTACTACCCATGACAGCTATTAGCATGCAGCCCATTGTTTTGCATGCATATACATTAGGTGTAATACAGCTGGATTGTGTGAATCAACATTGTTATATGTTCTTTCACATCTATCTGTATTTGAACTTTTTATGCTTACTTTTACATTTAGAATTATTTTTTATGCACCAGATCACCAATTTTATACAAGAAATCACAAATACCAAATATACTTTATGTTTTTGACATAAATACCTTTCTCTTTGGAGTGTAAAGAGAAGGGTATAATGGTCATATTAAACTAAACTTGTATTATAAAAAATTAGATAAATAAAAAATTTGTAAGTGTTTTGACGAATATATCTTTTTTATATAATTTGTTTTTGAACGAGTATTATTACAAGTTTTTAATGGTATATATGAAATTGCCTCTTTTCTATCACGAATTCACAATCTTAAACATATCAAAACTAGCCGGTTTTAGTAAAACCCAATTTTTTTTCTTTTGTATTTTATGGTGTTTGCATTTGTTATACGTGTTGTTTTTATCTGATTTGATCACTGTTTTAAGATACGTTTTATTAATTTTCAATTAATTACGAAATTGTAGAATTTTTCAAAGTCATAAGTCATACAATCAATTACACGAGTTGAAAAATCACACCAGTGCCTTTCAAAAACGAAAAGAATAATCACACTAGTAGGACTTTCAGTTCAATGTGATTCGTTTTCCTGAATAAGGAAAACTTCATACAAATTTAACCAATTTTTCAAAGTGTTTGAATTAAGTTAATCAAATTTCTTTTTGTCTCAATTTAGATGGAAAAAAAAAGTCACATCAGCACTTTAGAATGTTAATCAGGTAAAATATATAGGATTAGCGCATAATGACTAAATTGGGATATAAAAAATTTAAGTAACTTAATTAGAACACTCTAAAAAATTGGTTTATCTAAATATTGCTACTTACTGAACAAGGGACCACCCCCGAAAATGATAAGTCATATAAAAAATTATATATATATATATTATTGTTAGGTTATTTTGACCCAACATGTAACATATAATATATTAAAAGTAGCATGAGAAATGAAATTTTTTAGGGCATGCTTTATAGAAGCAAAGTTTGGCCCCAAATTTCACATCTGATGATCACATTTTGATTTTGGAATTGATTGGTATATGGTTAGATAAAAGATCATCCGAATGGATATGCTTGTCCCCTTTTTTATTTAACTATTGATTGGTATATGATTATGATTATACGTTATGATATCAAAACCAAAATCACTTTGTCTTTGATTCTGGAACCTAGAATATATGCCATCTCTTTGTGAAAAATAATTGCTACATGAATATGTTTAATTAACTATACCACAGAATACATTTCTCACATTAAATAGTAAATACGCTTTCCCATATAATTATATAGATTTTCATTAAACGTTGTTGGAAAGTTGAAAAGCAAAGATTCATCATGTCCATTATAAAATTGTGGATTTGGATAGAATGCAACATGCAAGGGATATTTGAAATTGATATCATGGTGATTAGACTTTATCCTAACCCAACTACTTATCTTGCAATAAGAACACTTTTTTTTCTGAACGGCGAAAATTTTTAAAATTACATTCTGGATATTAAAATAGGTTTTTTGGGGTGGGGTTGGAGGGGGGTTTAGGTTTTAGAGGGTGCGGGTGGAGGGGGTTTAGGTTTTTGGGTCCGGATTAGAGTTCAATGAGACGGTTCCAACGCCGCTGGAATGAGCTCAATCGGAGTTCGTTTGACCCACTTTTTATCGAAAAACCACTTTTTAGTGGAACCTTCTATTATATATACACACACACACACACTAGGTTAGAATCCCGTGTATTACACGGATTAAATTAATATAATGTTATATAATTAGTAATAAAAAATTACGTTTTTAAAAACCCGTGTATTACACGAGTTGAATAAAATATAATGTAGTCTCTTAACACATACACTCGTCAAAATATGTCTACTTTAACGTGACAGTTTTAAATTATATTAAGTTAATTTTTAAAATATTTTTTTTAACTTGATATGATTTATTTTTTATGTAATTGATAAATGGTAATCCATATTAAATTCATTTGTTTAATGATATAATAACAATCTATAATTAAATAAAAAGTATCCATAACTAGATTGCTGTTAAATATTTAAAAATATTTTTTTTAATATATATTTAATAGGAGAGAGAGACAGGAAAATCATTCTAAGAATGCATCACAAGTTGACACGTATCCTATAATTTTACTTTGTATTAAGTAGTATACATATAGATATTTATGTACAGTTATATTTTCTTGTAATCACTCCCCTATGTATAATTATGTTTTATTACTGTTGTGTACTATATATCAAAGTTTAAAAAAATTATTATTTTAATATATATCAATATTATACTTAAAATAAAGAGGATAAAATATTCAATTTTGTGGTTTAGATTTTTTTTTTAAATAATGAAGTATAAAAGTTATTTGCATTTAAAAAGTGATGAAACTAAATAAAATGTTAACAATTGTGTTTTTTTATTCTTTTTCCCCCTTTTAAGTCATAATTGATGTCTTGTTAATTATGAAATTGATATTACCTTATCTTAGTCATTGATTTGCTGTGATCAAGAGATCAAGATTCATTTCATACTTCTCTTGTCCTCATCGTAATCTTAGTCTCGTACGTGAAAGGTTTGCACCATCATTCACAACCTAAGGCTAGGGATCGACAATTGAGGTACTTAATGAGCTCGCATACCTCAATAAATACTATACACACAAGAAACGACAATCAAAGGAAGCATGCCCAATCAAGTTTGATAAAAGTTTTTAAAAATATGAGGAAAAGATGGACAACCAATAGTAGTAATCACTTAAATTTTGACTTGAAAAGAAAAGGTGAACTAAAACTAACCCATCAAAACTTCATGTGCGGTTTTGATGCACTTTGTAACCCTTTTTCATCAAAATGAAAATAATAATGCATAAAACTAGGGGTTTGATCAACTATAGTAAAACATATACATTAAAATACATTATGACAATGCATCAAAGTATATTGTCGGATGCACCTTTGTAATGCATTTTCAGATAGGGGTTCAATCAATTTAGATAAGGACTGATATTTTTTACCGCTTAGAGCATTCACATCAGCTCCCCTATCTATACCCTAATCTCTAAATTATAAAGGAAACATAAAAAATTATATAATTTTATGTTCACATCAGCTCCCACATCCTCATCTCCATCCTCTATATTTTTAAAGAAAATTATAACCATCCTTTATATTTAGAGGGTCATCGTTCACCTCATCTCCATCGTCTATACATTATTTTATACTTTTTGTAAGTGTGAGTAAAAGAACGAGAAAAAAATAATAATAAACAAATAAAGAAATATTATTTAATTGAAATAAGTGATGCGTATGGGGAGTCTGTTGTGGAAGCTTTTCGAAAAATAAGATATAAATTTAAGAAATGATAATTTTTTGTTAAATTTAGTGATGGATAGCATTCACACCCGGTTTGGTATATGTTTGTGAGTGAGTTTGATATATTTTAAAGAGTTGTTTAAAGTGGTTTTGAGTGAATGAGAGAGAAAATATATAAATTTATAGTATATTTGTGAAAACATTGTTCACTTGTATAAATCTTTTAATATTTTTTGAAAGTGGTTGTGAGTGAAGGAGAGAGAAAATGTAATGATAAAGTTATAAAAAAATATATTATGTAATTGAAAATGAGAGAGAAAAGTTAATGATTTTAGTATAATTATAAGGATAAAGATATGGAACCGGCTGCGAATAGTCTACGTAAAAGAGGAACATGTTTTAAAGACATTTTTTTAAATAAAGTTTCTTTAACTGAAGGATTTTCGTTTTAGTTATTCTAAGATTTATATTTTTTATTAATCAATATGCAATGGTCATGTATATATTTATTACAAAATTATTGTCAAATATTCATTAAACATTATATAAAAGTTAGAAAAATAAATTTCATCTACATTTTTTATTATATAAATCCTATGTTTTACAAGAGAATTAAAAAAAAAAAGTGGTGGTATATTTGAGGTGGTATGACGTGAGTGTGGTTAATATATAGTAGGCATAAAATAGAATTGGGGCATGGGGTGGGGGGCCAAATTGTATAAATAGTAAAATGGAGGGGTGGGTCGGATCATGTTTGACAGTACCAACTACCACGCATGCGCTTAAACAGTGAACTCTTTGTGGACCCTTTTTTTTTTCTTCATAAATTTACATCCTCATCTTTCCATTTATTTCTAAAGGGGAATTTTATCTTCTATCTTTCACAATACTATAAATCTAACCACTTATAAAAAATTGATATATATATTTTTTATTTTTTTAATTATATATTATATAAACAATTAAAGAACTGATAGATTTATGCTATAAAAACTAGTAGTTTACACTCGTTAGTTTAGTAGTCGTATAAGTATAATCACGATATATTACGTTGTAATGAAAAATGATCGACGACTTAAATAATCACTTTGGTACTTTTATAATACAATAATCAATTAGTGTTTCAAACGTGTCATGATGTTTAATGACTTGATATGAATTACTATTGCCGTATTTAAAGCATTAGTGTTTTCTCGATGGTGCACGATAGAACTGATATATTTCGACGTTTTTAATGAAAAATTCTTCATATAAACAATCGTACATGACGGTTTATGATGTCAACGTATAACTGACAAAGGAAACTGTATAGTTATATATGTTGGAATATAATAGAGAGTTTTATTTTTTAAAGTGTTCATTGTTTGAATCTGAAAAAATGAAACAAAAATAAACGATTCTTTCGATAGTTAAACAAAATATTCTTAAAATATTTAAGGAATACAATTTTCACAATCACATTACAAATATTCAACATTATTAGGTATTACATGAATAGCAAACATCAACCACGCAACAATTTTTCTAACGCATAATTTATCTATTGGTCATAGGAAATAGGACAATGAGGACCATTTGAAGAGTCTATAGTTTATTTGATGGAATTAAACTAACAAATGAAGCGATAAATAGATCACATGACATACTCTAATCTAAATATCAATGTAGAACAAACTGATATCACTACTTGGACTATAGACTCTGATAATTTGGTTAAGCATAATGAAACAAATCTATAACTCGTCATGTGATCAAGATGAGTATATATAAAGATCTTCAAACATCACACAAGTATGTAGGCCTCTTAAAGAGGTAAGTTTTTTTGGTGAGTGTGTGTAGGTGTAACGATACAGAGAAGATCAACATGGTCAATTATAATGCCTTAGGCAAATCCCACATCGGCCGTTGCCATGAGAGATTCTTAGTTCATAAGGAATGTCTTGTCTCGAATATCATCAACGTGTTTTGGGGCTTAATGTAGTAGATGAGAGAAGAACTTCACAGTTAAGCGTGCTCGGGTGGGAGTAATTCAGGGATGGGTGACTCCCCAAAAGTTTTCACCTGGGCTACAAAAAACAAATTAATGAGCTCCTAATGGGCAAAACGGACAATATTGGTGGTTTGGATATAAATATGTATACTTATCGAAGCCTCTTATCATGTTTGGCAAGTATACTTATCGCAACACGGTATAGTAGATGGTAAGAACCGGATATCAGTCTGTGAACACTTAAATATATAGTAACTAGCTTAGAACCTGTGTACTACACAGGGTTAAAAATTTTCAATATATAAAATTTTTAAATCTTTATATATACATCTTATAAGTGGAAAAATGTATTGCATATACTAACAACAGAAAACAAAATAAAAAAAATCTAAAAATTAATATATAACTGAATTTCAAAAATACATTAAATAATATTCAATGTAATTTGAATTTCATTTACTATTTGATTGAAAACATAAGCTATGTAATTACTTTTCAAAGTCTCTTATAATATGAGTTAATTTAAAATAAATGTTTTTTTATTACTATTATAATTTGTTTAAAAGTATATTATTATTAAAAATATGGAAATGTATTTATTAGAAGAGAGAGGCGGGAAAAAATTTATAAGAATGAATATGGAGGCGACACGTGACATTATGAAACCTTTATTTATTATATAGTATAGATGAAGAAAAAATAAGTAATGAACCAATTATTTTTTTGTAATAGGCACGAACATAACACTTATCGTGTTGGGAAATAAATATTCGTCACAAACTACAATTATTCGTCATAAATACATACTCCTCGTGGGTTGTCGGTTTGTTAATCCTAATAATTCCAAGTTTTTGTTCCCCCAACCTATTTGTCTATTCTTTTTCTGTTTTGTAATTGCTTTATTATGTCGATTTTTAATCTATATTAGTAAATTTTATAGTTAACAAATATTTAATCAATTTGGACCACATTGTAATAATAACAAAGGAAATAATTTGATAACAGAACTTCACAGCTTGCTAATTTTTGGTTTCAACACAAAATCCAAAACGAATTGGTATAACTTTTTTATATTTACTTCGACTTATTCGCTTTTTTCTAGAACAAGAATCGCCAAATTTAGTAGAATATATAAACTATACATGTTGCATATTTATAATTTATGTATGATTTACTTATCAATACATTTCTTTGCATATAAACGGTGAGTTGCATATCATACAAATTAAAGTGCCATATAAACCAAAAATTGGTTTGATTTCATAGTCAATTTTTTTGAAAAAATTCAATCGTTAAGTTTATCCCTTAGTTTGTTATTTTATTAAGGTAAATTGGATTTTAATAATCCAAATTATGTCTCTGTTAACTGATAATAATTCATACTAACTATTTAAACAATATCAATTGTAACTTTCAAGAAAGAGCAGTAAAATATAGTAGTGATTTTTTAGCATTGTTTAAAGGGACGGCTACATCTTAACCGCCTGAGATGGTGTGTCGAGTTTTCATTGGGACGTATAGTGGATATCTATGAATCAGTACGCTAAAATCAAACGCCTGTTTTTGAAAATTTTTGGTTAACTGTTTTAGTAATTTTCCCTTCCAAATAAATATAGTAGTGATTTTTTAGCATTGTTTAAAACATAAAGAAAACAGCCACATAAAGTGGAAAGATATTTCAAACTTGAATTTGAGGATGAGATTGAAAGACATTTAATAAAGTCTAGATGGAACTCAATAAAGTCAAAATAACCAGGAGTGGTAAATAGCTTTGGCACCATTATTACATACATATGTTTTGATTATAAAACCTTTTTTTTGCATAACATTTCATAAACTTATATACTCGACCCTAATTGAATGGATGTACAAGGAGCCAAATTACTAGGTCGCTAAAACATAATATATACTTGAGCTTTAACACCCATTATACACTAATTAGTTTTATCTCTAAAGTGAAGATCTTCTTACTTTCAATAAGTATATATCAAAGTGATAGGAGAGTTGTCTACTTTCCTTTACTCACTAGAAAAAAAAAGAATCGAAGTAGTAACCTTTTTGTTGTTATATTATTGCAATTAAGGTTGTGTGTAATGGGTTTACCGCATGTTGGAGTGAGGGTTGATGTGCGGCGGCGTCAGGCGGTAACACCATCCCTTCACGGTTAGTCGCCGCACAAATGCAAAAATGCGGTGGATCATCACCACATTATACCATTTTTTACCAATAATTCAAGAAGATGTGGGTGGACCAGCGACGTGTGCGACATACTACGGTCACACCTTCACCACGAATACGGTAGTACTATTACACGTATCGTGAGAAATAATACATGGAATATTATTTAGGTTGAATAATATACTTCCAATATATTAATTGTATTTTGGTTTAATAAAATATTATAATATAACATTTTATCTAAATAATACTAACCAGGAGTTTAACCCGTCACGCATTGCGGTGGCGTCGAAACGTAGACTAACTTTAATTTATATCGTCGAACTAAAACGCATTATATTTGACCCGACTCCTTCACGAACAAAATGGAAACGTACATAATAATAAGCACGAAAACGTATTATATTTGACATAACACGTTTCCAATAAAAACTTACGTCTAAACGTAGACACGCGTCGGGAAGCGGACCTTATACAGCTGACGCGGTTACATTAACGTGGGTAAGCAAAAAAATATAAAATTACGGCGACTCGGTTAACCAAATGAAAAAATGTAAAAAGACAAAGAAATAACCAAAGAATTTTTTTTTACGTCGAACCATATATAAATAAGACGTATGAAATTGAGGCGTTTCGTTTCGGATGTTGAGTTGATTTCAAACAACGCCTTTAACATCGAAAAGTAATGCTTCCCTTCTGATTTAATCCCATTTGGTGGTTCAAGTGGAGTTGCCATTTTTCTACATGCATGACATAATTCTCACCAAAACTGCATAATAGGTAGGGGTGTTCAAAAAAAATCGAATCCGAATTATCCGAAAATTCGGATATCCGAATTTTCGGATTCGGATAGTGATTTTCGGATATTTCGGATATCCGAAATATTATATTTATTTATTTTTTTAATTGTTTTTATTATTTAAAAATAAGAAAAGTTGAATCAAAACCCGATATATTATATTTATATATTTTTATATGTATATTTTCTAATGTTTTTTTAAGTTTTTAATTATTTTTGTAATTTAAAAATATTATTTTTTTATATTTTCGGATATCCGTTTCACTATCTGAATCCGTATCCGAAATTTCGGATATCCGAAATTCGGATATCCGAAATTTCGGATTCGGATAGTGAAATCCACTATCCGAAATTTTCGGATATCCGAACTTTTCGGATATCCGACTTTGAACACCCCTAATAATAGGGAGATGTGGGTCATTAACCCAACAACTCATTTACTAATCAAAACTGCCCAATAGAATTCTGACAACTCAAAACTACTAATTTATTCATTTACTCAGATTTTATTAGAAACATCCTACTCATTTTACTCACCAACTCTTTTTTATAAAAAAACATTTAAATAAAAAAAGTCAATTTCATTAAATTAAAATTAACATACTACAATTAAAAATAAAAAAACCTACAAATAAAAATTTAATAAACTAGAAAATTAACAAAATAAATAAAAGCTAGATAATAAAATTTTAAAATCTAAAAGGTGCATTGTCATCCATACTTTGCGGCAATTTCACGTTTACGTTGCAATACAATCGACAATTACGGTTCTACGAGATGATCATGCGATTCGGTGAATGTTTTGATGTCACGATCCTTTTGTTTTTCAAGCATCAACTCAATCGTCGTTTGTTCTCTTTTTAATTTTGCTTCCGCCATCTTATCCCGAATACTTTTTTTTCTTATCTTGTATTCTTCGACTATGTCTACCAAATTTCCTTTAATAGATGAACTTTCGGCCGATTTCTTACCCGAACATTTTGGCCTTGTCGGTGTCGTGTCATCTTGCGGTTCGGCGTTCACGTTTATGTTGGGAAAGAGGTTTGTAAAACCCTCCGAGTCACTTAGGGTTCTTGACTAGTAAGTTTTTGTTGTTTTTGAGGACTGGCTTCCTTCTAAATCATCATCCATCAATGCTATGGGTTTCCATTTAGCATTGTTGCGTACAACCTCTCAATATTTCAAGTTGGTGAATGGTCTTTTGTACATTTTCTTGTAATGGCTTAAAGCCGCTTCAAGAAGGTCCAAATCACTTGTACCACTCGTTCTTCTTTGTTTATATATATATAATTTGAAACGTTAGATAAGAAAATTAAAAAATACCTAAATTTTCTAGGTTTTGTTGATTTTTTTTTATGATCCTTCCATTTTTTTTTGTAAAGTGTAAAATTATATAGATGAGATGAAAGATATATAGATAATAGGTAAAAATATATGTGTGTGGATTGTGGATATATATAGGTAAAAAATTAGTTTTTTTTTAAGCACCCAAACCCCCCCCCCCCACCAATGGCTAGCTCCAACGGCTCTCCCCAACGGATACCGAGTAAATATACTCGTTCAAAATACTCGACCAAAACTACCCCGCCCTACTCGAGTTATTGGGGGCGATGTACCCCTTTACCCGCTCCACTCTCTCCTACTCGACTGTGTTCTAGTTACACGCCCCCATCACCCTAAAGAACATCAACAAAAAGTATATATGAAATAATTGAGAAAATATTGATAGTGAGACTAGAACTAGAGACTTAAGAGAAACACAACGACTAACCAACACACCAAGACCACATTTCGGTTTGTATTTGAAAAACTAAATCCATAACAAAACAACAAAGTAGTGGAAGTGTTAGTGGTCTCCCATTATTCGCCGACACTTCCTTAAGGTTAAGTAAATGTATTATATAGTTTGAAAATTATAAATATTTTATTTCATATAAAATAATACTGGTAAATTATATTTGTATTTTATATATGTAAATATGTGATTGGTGTATTATTTATCTTTGTGTGTGATGTATATCATTTGTTATTAGCCATGTGGTCATATGTTCTGTTTTCTACTTTTTTTTTTAAACATTTATCTTTGTGTGTGATGTATATCATCTTTTGCATTTAAAACCTACCTTCACACCGGGTATACCCATATAATTATAGTGTCATGCGATAATAAAGGGCACGTTACGTGTCGTCACGTCAGATTCTAGAAAATCACACCACCTATCACAAGGCAAAGGGTATACCCATGTGATTGTGGTGGTGTGATAATTTAATGTTTATTTTAAAATAAAACATAATAAATAATATTCATTAATAATTAAAAAAATACATTAATTAAAATAACTAAAAAAACATTAATTAAAAAAATACATAACCAAAACCTACGGGATACCATGACATTCTTTGATCTCCTTTTATTTTTTTTCAATAAAAAAACGTTGCGCGGTGGAGAGTGAATCAAGATCCATGGCAAGAATTTCGATCTCTTGTTTTGTTCGTTTCCAATCCATCCTCTCGTCTTGGGCGTTGTTAAATCTTGTCATTTGTTTGACCATTTTCTCGCCGATTTCGTCGTGACTTGCAACCGAACCCGAGTCCGTTGCTTGGGCTTTTGCTTTTTTCTTCCCTATCGGACGGGGTATTTCTTCCACGTATTTCGGTGCATCTATGTTGAGGTCGTACATAGATCTACCATCAGAAGCACCCGGACTAGCGTCGATGTCGGTTTATGTTCTATTTTTTAACGAGCCGGTTCGGGTGGGGGCAATGTATAGTCTTTCCTTACATTTTGATTCTCGTCCACGGTTTCTTGTGACATTTATTGAGTTTCGGGTACAAAGTCAAGTGGTGTACCCGGTTGGGATATTGGGGATTGGTAGTTAAACATTTGAAAGTTCGGGTTTGGTTGGAAGTTCGGGTTGGGTAGGAAGTTCAGGTTGGGTTGGAAGTTCTGGTTTTGTTGAAAGTTCGGGTTTGGTTGAAAGTTCGGGTTTTGTTGAAAATTTGGGTTGGGTTGAAAGTTCGGGTTGGCCATAAACGCGTTATCACGAGCCGTATATTGAGCTCAAAACATAAACGCGTTATCACGAGCCGCGTATTGAGCTCAAAAGTTTGGGTTCGGATCGTTACTCATTTTTTGTTATGGGTTAGAAAGGAGTATAGAAGATTAGTGAGTTTGGGTAAAAAATGAGTGTAAATATTATAGAGTAAAAATGAGTATTTATAGTGAGTAAAAATAAATATTATTAATTATTTAAATATTTTATTTTTCTAACGACAGGAATTATTACCGTTCAACAGTAATAATTTGAAAAATGGTGCAAACGTTCGCGTGATAATTCTCACGCCGAGATATCACGGCGTGATTAATGAGTCAAGGGGGCGGTGTTCTCATGGATATCACGGCGTGATATCGTGTTCACGTAGGACCACGGCGTGCTTTTCTTGAATATACCGGACGACCTTAAACATTTTTTTTTGTTTACACGACAATATAGCTACTACTAGTATTCTTTCTTTTAATTGATAATAACTTTCAGCTAACTATTACTTGAAATTTGAGGACTTACACCATTCGTACCAAGTTATTTATCATTCTATGTATAATTTACTAAAAATTATCATTTCATAAAAAAATTATTCAATTTTTTAAATCTGTCTCTCACATCTCATTCATCATCCTTATAATTTTTAAAAATAGTTAACTAATTGGTATATTTAAGATTCTATATTCATTTAATTATAATTTTAAGAATAAAGATAAGGTTTAAAAAGCTTGATGTAAGAATCTTTTAACTTAGAACTTATGTTCTTTTAATAATATAAGGATATGATATATATACATAGGGGAAGGTTCCACTAAAAAATGGTTTTTCGCGGCGTTGGTCAAACGACTCCGATTGAGCTTATTTCAGCGGCGTTGGAACCGTATCATCGAACCCTAATACGGACCCAAAAGCCTAAACCCCCTCCACCCGCACCCCCAAAAACCTAAACCCCCACCCCATCCCCCAAAAAAACCTAAACAATAAAATCTAAACCCTAAGGTTAAAACCTAAAATTCAAATGTAAAATCTAAACCTTAAACGCTAAACCCTAAAAGATAAGATGCTAGAGTTCGACGATACGGTTCCAACGCCGCTGAAATGAGCTCAATCGAAATTAGTTTGATATTGTTTCTTAGCGTGTTGGTCATTTCTTATATTTATTAACGAAAAACTACTTTTTATTTGAATATTTTATTTGAATATCTCCCTGTATACATATCCTGAAGTGGATGCTTTACATTAGTGTAGTTGTAACAAAAAAATCTACCAGCACGTGTCTTGCCTGTAAAATTTTTTAAACGTTCGGATTTGTTTTCAAACACTACGGACGACACTGTTGAAAAAGACATCCTCGATAAAATAAATCAACTTGACATTTTATGAAACATTTTGGGGATTTTACCCATAAATAGAACAAGGTACAGAATGGGTGGGGAGGGGGGAATGGACCGGTTTTATGTCATCAATGGGTTGGAGCCTGGAGGGTCGTTCCCCCTGTAGAGCATTTAATTGTGTGTATTGTGGTGTACCCGACTACTGTACACTCCCTTTTACAAGCGATCAGGAGATGGTAAATGCTCTGAGCAGGCCAGATCTTGACCCTACGTTTACATGCGGGTCCATTATAATATCAAAAAACAAAAGCTTACTATATTTGCTCCCATTTGGACACTGCCACGTCATTTGGCGTTTAGTGTGACGGGGACCACCACCAAGATCCGGGATCTCCTACTGCCACCACTATTCTCTGCCAGACCTATTAAATTTGACGTATGATATTAAGGAGACTTTTAAATAAAATATTTTTTTCTTAACTTATTAAATCACCTTTCGAAAAAAAAAACTTATTAATTTTTTCAATTTTTTTAATAATTGTTTTTTTATTTAATTATTTTTTTACCCGCCGCGGCGTTGCGACGGCTTGACCGGGTTCAAAACGTTGCATAACTCGAATTTCCGTGTCACGCGGGGTGAATCGGATTTTAAACGGTTGAGACGGTTACAAAAAAACTTTAGTTAGGTATATAAAAAACATATGAGTTTATAGCTATTTGTTTAACTTGAAGTAAAATGTAAAAAAAACAAAAGAAAGATATAAAATTTTATTATGTCTTTCACATTTAGCCTAATTAGTAATGAAAAGAAAAAAAAAAGAAAAAAGAATAAACGAAAAAAAAGTTTGGTGGCAGTGAGTTTTGAACCCACATCCAGAATTATACGAAAAGAGGTGCCAAATCACTACACCAACATCAAAGTTGTGGATAAGCCGCCTTGAACCTTCGACCTTCAAATAGGGTGGCAAGGGAAATTTTACACTGGGCCAAACAACTCAAATGTTTAAATTCTTTGTTTTCATTTATTTATATAAACTGGCGTATGACGAGTTTTGTGTGTGTTAGTGTATATATGTCTATGCAACTCGATGTTTCTTATTTTTTAATAAAACAATTACACATAGCCTTATTTTAGTTTTTAAACTCAATTAGTCAATAAAAACATTACTTTCCACAATGATTTTAAAAGTAAAATTAATTCCACAATTACTAATCATAAAATCTTAAAAAAGTTCGGAAAACTTGTTATACTAATTTCGCAAGCCTATAATTCAACAAAACATATCATAAGAAAATAAAAACTACCCTAAAGCAAAGGACTTAGAAAGTTGATATATCACTTAATATTTTTCATAAAATTAAAAGTCTTAATTTTTTTTTGAAACTAGTATAGTTGTATCAAATCATTTTTAAAATCAAACTCCTAAAAATAAAATACAATTATTATATATAAAAGGTGTTGTCCTCTTCGACCTAGGCCATCACTACTGGAAAATTATCAAATCACTTTTGTGAACGGCCAGGGAGAAACAACAAAGTCAACCACTTGATTGGTTTAGTGGTAAGGCAATGAAGGATTGAACAAAGTCACGTAAGTTTAAACCCGAGCAAACCCGGGTTTTAGTCCGGAGTGCGTTACGCTAACGGGTCTTAGCCCGTGTAGCGCCGCAACTGCTGTCAATGGGCAGCAGACTCCATGGTTTCCTGGGGAACGCCTAACCCCTCGCTCTGACCGCAAGCCTAGTTCAGACAACGTAGTGGTCAGGTATTGAGTCTCCGACTTGTCAGAGATGCGACTCTCACTCAAAAATGAAAGTCGCCGTTCAAAAAAAAAGAAACAACAAAGTCAACGGTTCAACAATCTTTGTTAAACGTTATATGTAAAAAAATATATGAAAATTATAAATACAGCTAATATTGTATTTTTTGGAATATTTAAATAATATTTCCCACAATTTTACACATCAAGTGGTTAATTTGTAAAAGCATAGCATTCGATAATATTCAAATGTATTTTTAGAATAATTTCGTCTTTTAGTTTTGCAATATGTTGTACACGTTCGGTGGCATCCAAATGGTCATTCAAGCAAATACACATCTCCATAGATTCCGTTGTAAGCCTCGTTCTTCGAGTAGAAAACCCTGCCACTAAGAGAAAAAACAGATTCTGAAACACACCACTTTTAAAAGCACAAAACTTTAACGCGCGGAAGACATAACCCAGGAAATTTTTTTTTTTTACCTGTCGCGTACCGCGACTCATACGTTCCACCAAGTCGCGGCCCGCGAGAAGCCCTTTTTCACAGAAAGTTTCTGCAGTTTTCACACTTAACCAAATTTCCATCTTTTTACAACTTTTACCAAAATGTTTGACACCAAACCTTCCCAACACATGGGTTTTTACCAAAAACAAACATATGACATTACATATTCACCAAAACATAAATCAAGTGTCAAACACACCACTTTACAAGGATTTTACATAAATCCTTAAAAACACAAAAATTTCATACGAGAATCTTTCACCCTTGAACATTGACATAGACCTACCTCGGAGCTTTCCCTGCAATACCACAATAATATTTCACCGTTAGTAATGATATAAATATATCAAACAAGTATTTACAACTTGTTTTCACCCTTTTTCACCTATTTAACCCATTTGACCCGTTCACACCCAATTGGTCAACTAAGGTCCCTTACACTTGACTTATATACCACATAAGTCAATTACACCACATTCACCATTATTCCACAATGGTTTGACTTATATACCACATAAGTCCATATACGCCAATCTCACCATTATTCCACAATGGTTAGACTTATATTCCGCATAAGTCAATTTACACCGACTTCACCATTCTTCCACAATGGTTGACTTATTTTCCACATAAGCCACTTTCCTCAAATTACCACATTTAGTTTGACTTTACACCACATAAGTCAATTACTATACTTTATCACATACCACATTTTAGCTTAACTATTTACCACATAGTCATTTACACCAATTCAACATATTCTACATTTTAGTTTAACTATATGCCACATAGTCAACTACATTATGCATACAAACTTGGCTTTTACCACACAAGTCAATTTTTACACCATATAGGTTTATTAACTAAATTCATCCACATACCAATAAACACATATAAGATATTTGTATAACCAATCATGAAATTCAAACATGATCAACACCACCACCTATCATTACTAAGTAAGTGCAAAGCACTTACCTTTTTAGTTAGAAGATCCCGCAACACCTTCTAGCTTTGCAATTTGATCACCTAAACAAATTCACCTAGTTTAGTAATCTATCATACATCAAAATTCCACTACAATTGAGTTCACAACTCAATTCCACATTTCCAACCCAAATTGACCCGTTTGGGTTATCCTCATAACCAAACACCCTCTTTCACCACAAACTCACCCACTTGAGTTTCATTATCTTAATCTTAACACTAATTTTTCTTTCAAAAATTATTATTAAGTTAATTTGGTGTTTGTTCAAGTGTCTAACATCTTAAAAACACTTAATCTTCATTAATTCATCATTTTAGCATCATGATCCAAACACCCCCAATTTTCACCATATGAACCCTAACTTCTCATAACCAAAATCAAATGGTTCTAGGATGTTAATCATCATTCTTTAACCTAGTTTAGCTAGATTATCAATAATCTAACACCATTTCATCACATGCATACATAATTTCGGATTTCACCCAAAACCCACCAAGAACACATTCATGGTGAAATCAAGAGGAAGAGAATCACTTACTTGATGTTATGAAGGTGTTGTGTGAGCCAAAACCTTCACTAATCAAGCTTCAATTGTACGAAAATGACTTCAACACACTTTTCTCTTTTTCCTCTCTTGCTCAAGAACGACTTCAATTGTGCAAATGAAGCCAATTTTGACTTCACCAAGTCAAATGGCAGATTTTTGGCCATTTTACACATTTAGTCCTTCAACTTCCATTTCATCCATTAATCTCATAGTTAGTTAAAACTAACAAAACCCTATTACAAACTTGAAACCCACTTGTTTCCCACTTATTTCTAAAATATTATTTTCACCATAATATTAATTTATTTAAAACGAAACCCGGATTTTGGTTCGTTACAGATTCCGAAGCTACCGTGGAAGCTTGGACGGTTATTAGGTCACGGGCCATTGTAGAATGACTTACATTTATGTAACTTGGTTGAAGCGTCTCTTGTATCATCCTCGTCAAGCGCGGATTATCAAAGTGATCAAAAGACAATTCTTCTTGAATGACGAAACGTGTCATTCTCTCACGAACCTTCTCGACATTGTATTGCCAAACTCCTTCATCCCTACCCATTTTAGTTTGATCTTCACCTTGAGTGTGTTTTGCGTGACTACCAATATGTTTCCTCAAACTGCTATTTCCCGCAACACCCAAAATTTTACCACAACGTTTGCAACGAGTCTTTTGCGAACCGTTCGACATTTCGCATAAATCGAGCTCATATCTCTTGGTTTCGGGAGCAAGGAAGTACTCTCACCACCGTGACATCGCTACCAACCGAATTTTGAGTGCTTGCGGAAGCGGAATCCATAAGAGCGTTTTTTTTTTTCGTATAAGTGGGTGTTTTTTTTTGCGTTTTGAGAGCGTTTTTGAGTTTTGAGAGCTAGAATATTGTTGCGAACTAACCCATACCCCCAATACCTATTTATACTTAGTTTCAAGCCTCAAACACAAAAAAAAAAACAAAAAAAGGTCGTTTTTTTTGCCCCAACGGCTAGAACCGGTTATAACCGGTTCCAAAATGTCCAAAAAAACCGGTCCCAAAATGTCCGATTTTGATCCGGTTCGCAAAATACCCACTAACCGGTTCTGAAAATGTCCGGACCGATTTCAAAATGTCCGGTTTTAGCCGGATCTGGTTTCGGATAATCCTTCGGATCCGGATCCTTTGTGCACTTCTATGCCCAGCTATGTCAATAACCCAGATGAGAAAATTACATTACATGTCAATATGCATCAAAACTAAAAATTATTCTTTTGTAGTCATCAAAATAAAACAGTAATATATATTCTCTTCATGACAACGTATACATACTCATACCGTAAAACCTGACTACTTTTTATGAAAATAAAACATGCACACAAAAATAAAATAAAATAAAATAAAATAGATAAACACAAAATAAATCCTTGAAAAATGAAAAGTGAAAACGACGATCATTATTACCCGACTTTACCAATACCTTTGCTATGCGTACAATATACCGTTCCGATTCTTTATCTGTTTAAATTAAATAAATAAATGTTAAAGTTCATTTAAAGAAATTTATTTATATTTCATTGGAGGAAAATGCAAAGTACAAGTAATTCGCTTATAAATAACACACAGGATAATCTGAACTTCAGGGAGAAAGTGACGAACTGAACGACGGTCTATCTCACGCCGATCAGATTTTCTTTCCGGAGAGATGTTTGCCGAAGAGAATGGGTTACATGGAGACCCAAGGATAAAGGCGATATCAGACGCCATAAGAGTCGTTCCTCACTTTCCTAAACCAGGTACCTTGTTTTTTCACTTGGGATTTTCGTCGAACAGTTGGTGGACGTACGACTGATAATTTCGAGTTTATTTTCAGGGATAATGTTTCAAGATATCACAACGCTGCTGCTGGATCCAAAGGCGTTCAGATACACTGTGGATATCTTTGTTGATCGTTATAGATACAAGAAGATTTCGGTTGTTGCTGGTATTATTTTTGTTTATGCACTCATGCTCTGTATCTTCTGATTTTTATTTCCTTGCCAAAATTCAGGGGAAGAATGAAAAATAAATAAATCCACCGTTTTACGCCCCAAATTTTAAGCCCTTAGCATTCACAGCAGTTTTTGCATATTTGTGTGAGTGTGTTTTGCATATTTTAGAGAGTGATTTAAAATGGTTGTGAGCGGAGAGGATGTATATTTGGGAAAACACTTTTCAACCGCCTAATTTTTTTAATAATTCTTAAAGTGTTTTTGAGTAGAGGTGTGAGAAAAAAAGTAACGATAAAGGTATAAAAAATTATTATTTAATTATAAATTTTTTGTATATTTGGTAAAAACACTGTTCACTTATATAAATTTTTTATTATTTTTTTTAAAGTGGTTGTAGTTGAAGAAGAAAGAAAAGGTAATGATAAAGGTATAAAAAATATTATTTAAATGAAAAGGATAAATAAAAGTTAATGATTTTTACTCTAATTATAAAGGTGGAGATAAAAAACGGATGAGAATGCTCAGAGTTAAAAGAAAAACATACTTTAATCTATATTTTATGTTGAAATTAATTGTGATGATTATCCATAAATTTTCATGTTTTTAGAGAGAAATAAGAAAAGAAAACAAAATTATTGAAAGATTATTTATTCTTGTGAGCCTAAACATTAATATTATATTTTTTTTACGCTCTATAAAATTATAGGTCTAAAATTCAAAATATGTTGAATCCGCATGCGTCTATTTATCCTGGACAATCTATAGAAAGGTGGGGTACATTTAGAGCAATAGGGTATTTGTGTTTAGATTGTAAAGTTTAATTTTATACCCTCTGTCCAAAAATCCAAACTTTGTATCTTTTGCTAAGGTTAGTATTTAAATGGGAAAGATGTAAAGTTTTACACAATAGGAAGAGATTACTCTAAAGCCAAGAGTTATAACTTATAAAATGTGCTTTAAGAATAAATAATGTAAAATGTGGACCCTACTTCTAAGTGTCAATGTATAGATAACATAGATTATGAAGCATATCAGCAACCAAAGATTGCATGTGGATTGTTCTTTCTCGTCTAATGTGAAATTAACAAATTAAAACTGTTTATTAGGTATGGATTAATGACAAAGACAGGTAACTTGGTAGTTAGTTTGATATTATATGGACAAAAATGTCATTACCAGTTACTGTAACTTTAATAGTTGGTTCCTAACTAATGGTTCCATAATTTCTTTCCTACGATTATTGATGTTACATATGGACCCTATTTCTATCCCTACTTGTTTATAAGAAATAGATTATGTTAGCATATAAGCATCTATTTTATTATTCACATGTCTATGTTGTTGATTAGGTATTAATTTATGTCAAAACAGATTTTATGGTGACAACTTAGATTTATTGGTTGAATTATGACCTTGCAGTGAAAGCAATGTTTATTTGTTTACGTAAAATTGCTACTTGTTATGATAATCTTTGTTTGCTCACTGTTAGATTTTAATTAATATACAGGAGTTGAAGCTAGAGGATTTATATTTGGTCCTCCAATTGCATTGGCTATTGGTGCCAAGTTTGTTCCACTGCGAAAACCAAGAAAGCTGCCAGGTACCCGTTGGAAGTTAATTTTACCGGTTGATTTGGGTTATGTTTTATCTAACGAGTAGACTGCTAAAATAAAACATAAATTAAAAAAAATTTATGTATATATATATATAGTTAAAAAGGTTAACGGATCTGGTTAGTGGATCGATTTCTTAGTGTCTTTTTTTTTGTTGAATTAAACCTCCTACAGATCCTATTAAAAAACTAGTTGGTGGCACGTGCCCTCCGCGGCAATTAACAAAATTTAAATGGAAATGTAGACGTAATTTTGCAATATTATATAAAAAAATGTATTTAATTTAAAAAAAGTTCAAAAACAGAAATAGAAAAAAGGAAAAAAAAAAAAAAACTAATCTCATGGTATTAAAAAAGGACAAAAATAAATCTATATAAAAAGTAATACACAAAAAGAATCTAAAAACAGGATCTTAAAAATAAAAGAAGCAACTTAAAAAACAGAAACAAAGAAAAACCGAAAACAAACCCCAGAAAAAACTTCAAAAAAAAAGATTGAAAGGGAACCCAGGTGGTTTGGATTAGGGCGGCGGCGCGTTACCAACAGACTAACACATGCACACACAAAAAAATGGGAGTACTGTAGATATCGGCATCGTATTTCATATGTATTATATTATATTACAAATGAAAAATATAATTTTGTGAAGTGTAAATTGCTCTAAATAAAACTATATGCAGTTTATTTCTATATTTTTTACCAGCTCAATTTAAGTTTGGCTTGGGAGTAGGCAAAAAGAAGTCAACTAACATTTTATTATTGATTTTTTAAGAACAAGATACATTTATTACTGTACCAACTGTATATTTTTGCTAATTTTAAAAAACTGGTAACGTGAGATCTTATTTGTAATTTTAGTGTCTATATTTATGTCAAGTGTCATCTGATGTGACATATATGAATTATTATTAACTATAAATATGGCATCCAATGTGACATTTAACAATTATTTTTAAATATAAATGTGGCTTCTCGTGTGGGGCTGACATGGCATCAACTAGTGCCATGTCATCGGATAAAACTATTTTGAAGTAACGTTGGTTCTTAAAATCTGTAATAAATTGTAAGTTGGTTTCTGTTTACACCCAGTTTTGCATAAAACTTCAAATTTTTCCTGTTTATTGCTTACTTGTTTTGTTCTTTGAAGTTAACCTAAAATTATCAAATTTGGATGTGCAGGTGAAGTTATATCTGAATCATATGTGCTAGAGTATGGTACAGATTGTCTAGAGATGCATGTTGGGGCTGTGCAACCTGGTGAGAGTGTGTTGATTGTAGATGATCTGGTGGCTACAGGTGGGACCCTCTCGGCGGCCATAAGGCTTTTAGGTAAGAATGCAAGTTACATATATTATCCGGAACTGTATTCATATAATGATCGGTCCAATAATATAAGTTTCAACATGTTTGTTGTAGAACGTGTTGGAGCTGAAGTTGTTGAATGTGCATGTGTGATCGGGTTGCCACTCATGAAGGTAAGCTTTATTTTTGTTCCAAAAGCAGTTTAATTGTTTCTAGTTGTGGCTTCAAAGTAGGCGGGTCAACGGGTTGACTAACGGGTCAAAACAAATTTTATTTATAATAGGTATCATACCTCATGGATAATAATATACCTCTTTTGACAGGTTAATTGGAGGCTAAACGGGGTACCACTATACGTTCTTGTGGAGCCTCGACTAGATGATCTGGTAATCCTTACATATTTTAGTTTTAGTTGGCGTTTTTATTTACTTTCCGGCAAATATGACATTGCTATATTATGTGAAATTGTGAATGATTATGAACAGGAATGTACCTTATGAGATGCTGCAGAAGCTGATGTAAGAGCAACACTTGAACTGTGGGGTTAACATGTGGAGAAGGGCAAATCTGTCTCTTTGACTGGCACTTAGGGTTTGCTCTGGCTTATGCTTTTCTTGTTACAAAACAGATATACTTTGGAGTCTGTAATTTTTAGTTTTTTAGGTGTTCTTTTTCCCCATTGGAGATTAGCTTTGGTGGGTGCATTTTGTAGGTGAACACATCACTTTGATTGAACCCACAGACTCGGATTCATGAATATACGCCATTGACATTGGCAATGGTGGGGGTGTTCAAATGTATTGGTTTTTATTTATTCATTCGGGTTCGTTATTTGATCATTTCTACAGAAAACTATGCTGATTGGTTGTAGTTTCGGTAGTGTTCTTTTAAGATGACATTTTTCCTGCCAAAACTATGGTCAAATGTGATATTTTTTTTAAATCCTTGCTTCTAAACTCTCTTAAACAATGTATGCAAATGACTTGTTTGGCTATTACTAAACACGAAAAACAAAGGATATGAAAGTAAAACAAAGGATGATTACGTTCTAGATGTTAGCTGACTTACACGTTTGATCTTACAACGCTCATGGATGATAGGCTAGAATCCAATCGGTGTTCTAAACTTAGGCTTGCCTTAATATTACTCGGTGATTTGGTTGATTTTTAAAGCTAGGAACATGGGATTTGACTTTGATACTTTCTTAGGCAATTTTGTTGTTTGGTATAATGAAGAAAAAAGATATTGTTTCTTGGAACGCTTTAATTGGCGGTTACATTCACGCTCAAAACATTGAAAAAGCCTATCAACATTTCAATACAATGCAACATAAGGATGCATATTCATGGACAACAATAATTACTGGAAAATCAGTGCAGGGACTGCTCTTATATCAGGGTTTGCAAGCAATGGCGAATATGAAGATTCAATCCACAGGTTGCAGAAGGACGAATTACTTTAAATCAATGAGATCTTTTTATAAACTTGAACCAAGTCTTGAACACTATGCATGCATGGTTGACCTTTTAGGTCAAGCTGGGCTTCTAGATAAAGCATATAAAATCGATTCCATTTGAGCCTCGTTCTGGTGTTTGGGGCTCACTTCTTGGTACAATTAAGACCCATTTTCTCTTGGATTTTGCAGAAATTGCAGCTCAACTTATATCTTAATTAAAGCCTGATAATGCTACACTTTATGTGGTCTTATATGATATATACATGGTTTCAAGGATAAAAGAAAATGAGGAACTAGTGAGAACAATGAAGAGACTAAGAGGTCTATTCCTGTGTTTTATCTTTAACGGGTCAAATGAATAAAATAAAAAAGTTAGCTGAGAAAGAAATCCCTTAAAAGTCAACTAAATGTTTTTCTTTGTAGATACAGTTTCCTATAGTCTTTAACAAGCTAATTGTTTATAAATAAGCTTAAAAAATTTGGACCAAGAGTTTCAACAACCCGACGCGTACCAAATATATGACAACTTTGGTTCACTAAATCCCTTCAAATTGGATTTGGAACACTTTGTATTAAAATTTAAATATAATGTTTGGTTGGTGATGAAATTGGAATTGGACCAAATCAAATGAAGAAGAACCAATGAGATGGATTCAAGAAATTGGAACCGTGATCTGATGAGAGCGAGATGAATTCCAGAAAATCAAATGAAATGAAGAACCAACGATAGGAAGGTAATACGGTAAAATGTATTTATGAGGAGGCTAAATGTGTCATTTGATTTTTCCAATTCTATTTAACATAAAGAGTTAATCGCACGTATAGTCCCTTTTGCTTGCGGAAAGTACTAAAGATTTAAAGTAACGAATTTGGATTTTATGTTTTCAATTTTATAACGAGTTTGAGTATAAAGGCTAATTTTCGTTAATTTTTCTAGTTAAGTTTTCGGTGAAATGACTAAAATATCATTTTCGAAAAATAACAGCTTTGGGTACTTAGGGTTTAACATAAAATGTCATTTTGGTTATTTCGTCGTAAGTTAAGCAAAGTTGACTTGGTGGTAGGGGTGTTAAAAACAATCCAAATTATCCGAAATTTCGAACTCGGATTCGGTTAGTGATTTTGAAAGAAACCGGATATCCAAAATATTATAATTTTATATACTTTTTAATTGTTTTTATAACTTAAAATAAGAAAATTTGAATCCAATCCCAAAATATTGTATATATATGTGTATTTTTTATTGTTTTTTAAGCTTTTTAGTTATTTTTATAATTTAAAAATATTATATTTATATATCTTTTATTTACTTTTTTAATTGTTTCGGATATCCGTTTCACTATCCGAAATTTTATATATCCGAAAATTTCTGATATTCTAATTTGAACACCCCTACTTGATGGTGGTTTAGGAGTTAACTTGGTGGTGGCAAGAGGGTTGAGAGTAAGTGTGGTGAAGTACCTTTTTTAATTATTTATTTTCTAAATACACGTGTATATTTATATTTTTTTTAAAACTTAGCTTCAAAACGCCATGCTCATCCATTCTAGAGACCTTCAATTATGGTTAACTGAACAACAGAGATAAAAGTATAGTTTTTCAAAGTTAAAAATCAAAATTACAAATAGACATAACACATGACCACCGTAATTGTTGTTGTTATTATTTATAATATTAGTAGCTTAGAACTCGTGTAATACACACGGGATGAAACATATCAATATATAAAATTCTTAAATATATATGTATATATTTTACAGGTGTAAAAAATATTACATATATTAAGGATAGAAAAAACAAAAATCAAAATATGTAAAAACTAATATATAATTGGGTTTCAAAAATACTTTAATTACTTATAATAAGGATAATTTAAAATAAAAGCTACATAATTAGAATTTAAAATTTTTATAATATGGATAATTTAAAGTAAATATGTTTTATTAATATAATTAGTAATTTCTTTAAAAATATATTATTTTTAAAATATAAAGGTATATTTAATAAATAATATGAATGAATATGAAAACGACACGTGACATCAAAAAAAAATTATTTATTATATAGATACGGATATACATATAAATACGACAATGGACATTTTACCAAGAAAATACTCAAAAATGGACATCCTTATTTAGCCTACTGTTTCATGAACATTGTTTTTGCGAAAAGGCTAAAGACGGCTAAGCTAGCCGGTTAAAATTTCTATGTCAACATTCTATTTGTCAGAGTACAAGCCAATAAGCATGTGACACGTGGCAGGCTTAGCCGTCTAAATAAACAGTTTTACCCTTTAGCCTTCTAAATAAACAGTTATAGTCGTTTATTAGACGGCTAAGCCTCCGAAAATTTTCAAAAAATGTTTTCGGAGGCTAAGCCGTCTAATAGACGGCTATAATTGTTGATTTAGACGGTTAAAGGCTAAAACTGTTTATTTAGACGGCTAAACCTGCCACATGTTACCATATTATTGGTTCGTACTCTGACAAATGGAATTTTGGTATGGAAATTTTAGCCGGCTAGCTTAGCCGTCTTTAGCCGGCTGTCATGACCAATGTCCATGAAACAGTAGGCTAAATAAGGATGCCAATTTTTAAGTATTTTCTTAATCAAATGTTCATTTTCGTATTTTTCCCGATATATTATTATTATTATTTACCTTTGTCAACCATTTGACAGTTCCCCCAAATTCAAGCAAATCCATATGCTCGCTTTCCCCTTAATCCACCGCTTTCGTCAATTGCTTACCCTCACGCCACCAATTACAAAACCCTAACCCTAAGATTTCTATACCTAATTCAATCCAGATTGCTATATTGCATCAACGAACCGGCGCTTATACGATTGGATTGATTGTTAGTTTCTAGTAGGAGCATCATTGGATCTGTTATCCGGTGACACATAATGTCGGCGACAGTGTGTGGGAAGAGATCGTTCTTCGAGGAATTATCAACGTCACTGGCCTCTGCATCGCTTCCCGTTTCCAAAAAGCTTCGTTGTTCTTCAACTTCTCCGGTTCGGATTTCTCCTTTCCATAATTCACCGCCGGCATCCGTCCTCTTCGATCAGCTCCGGGCTGTTTTCCCTAACATCGATAAGCAGGTTGTTTTCCTTAGTTATTTGCGTGCGCACACGTAAATGTAGCTTTGTATGTGTTAAAAATGTTCAATTAGGGTTCAATTACAGGTTGTTTTCTTTAGTTATTTGGCAATGTTAAGCTGATAGTTTTTCTCAATTGCTTGTAATTATCTGTCTGTGTGTATGGAAGTTTTTAGTTTCTGTTTTTGAGTTATTTGGCAATGTTAAGCTGATAGTTTTTCCGAACACGTGTTTATCCCTTTTGCTTTTGATACTTTTGGGTTCCTAGCACCGGAGGCGGTAGAATTCCTAAACAGGGTTCAACGAGTCGTGCATAGTAATATTTCGGCCCCTAAGACCCAAAGCTTTGTTTTTAGTAGGATCGGTTTTGCTATTCAAAAGGGGTTGCAGCGCAACTTGTTGCCCGTTTACCTGCCACTTTATTGTAATCGTCCTTTTCAAATGGAATAAGAATTGGGCTTTTGCTTGCTTACTTGTATTCTGGTAACTAGGGTTGATGGTAATGCTCTTCGCTATTAGACTTAGTTTTATCAGTTTTAGAACCAAAATGAGAAGTTATGATATATGTAGAAATGCCATGGGCAGTTTTGATTTTCCGCAATGATTGAAATTTGAAATTATCAAACAAGTAATTTGTTGCTTGGGTTTATGTAAATTTCTCACTCTTTTTCTGATGTCAGTATTGCATGTGAACAATGTTTAAAAGAACGGAAACGCGCCTCGAGGCGTTTTCCCTTCGCCTCACGAGGCGTAAGCCTCGAGGCGAACCGAGGCGTAAGCCCGAGGCGGAATTAAAAAATAAATATAAAAATTATATATCTTACAAAAAATAAAATACTAAACATCAAACAATGTTTGTATCTTGTTTGTTGACTACATCAACCCCTTCCAAACCTTTCCTAGGTGTGATGTGTGAGAGAAGAATGAGAAATTAGGTCAAATTAAGGAGAAGAATGAGAAAATAGGTCAAATTAAGGAGAACCAGACGCTAATTATGGACTTTTGACCCATTTGAGTTGTGTATTTCGTTAATAAAACGATATACACAGCTCAAATGGGTCAAAAGTCCAGTCAAAAGTCAAAATTTTCCATTTCTACTGCCTCACCGCCTCAGCCCCGCCTCAGCCCGCCTCGACCGCCTCAGCCCTAGTGAGGCGTACGTACCAAAATACCTTGTGAGGCGTACGCCTCAGACTCGTTTTTCTACCGCCTCGCCTCGAGGCGTACGCCTCGACCGTTTTTTTAAACCATGCATGTGAATGTGCTTTGGTGTCTGCTATTTAATCAAATAGCTTCTTTTGTTGCTTGAGACTAAGGGTACAGATCAATATGTTTGGTAGTTCAATCATTAGGTGTTTTGCACCAAATTTTGATCAAGTTATACTATTTTGCTTGTCATCTAAGTACGTGTTTATGGATCGGGGGAAAAATCTTTTTTACTTTCAGCTTCTGGAGAAAGCACTAGAAGAGAGTGGAAATGATTTAGATCTTGCTATAAAGAGTTTGAATGAACTTTGTCTTGGATATGTGGATGGGAATTCAGGTTCTTTGCCTTTGTCAAATACTGCTACAATTCTCGAACTTACAATAAGCATATTTATTACAAACATTATTCTTGCATCTTAAAAATCCTGTTTTGCAGGTCTGAGTGAAACTGAAAAGTATAATACAGTGGAAAACACATCAGTTCATGCCAACGCTCCTAGAAATGGTGCAGAATGGGTTGAACTGTTTGTCACAGAAATGATGAATGCCACAAGCGTTGATGATGCTAGATCACGTGCCATGAGCATACTGGAAAGCTTGGAGAAATCCATAAAAGAATGTTGTGGTGGTGAGGCTGCCCAAAGTCTTCATAAGGTTTGTTCCTCGGTGTGTGTTATGAACATAGTTGACTGTTTTTATATCGTGTTTGACCTACTGTTAACATTAGGAAAACATGGTTTTGAAAGAACAAATCGAAGTTGTTTTGCGTGAGAACACAATACTGAAACGCGCTATAGCTATTCAGCATGAGCGCCAGAAAGATTACAATGATAGCACACGAGAGGTGCAACATTTGAAGCAGTTGTTGTCAATGCATCAGGAGCAGCTGAGGACACTTCAGGTCAGACTTTCAACTTTGACTTTAATTTGTTTAATACCAACCAGTAATTTTTTTTTCTTCTAAACATGTAATAGAAAAATGGCATGATATACTTGGAGGCCACCTAAGTTATCACATTTTTTAATGGTGTCGATCTATTTTTCCTTTATACAAAGACTAAATTACAAAAATCAACCTTTAAGTATATACTAAATTACACCTGCAGACCTTTATCTTCACTAATTACGCTAGACACCCTTTATCTAAATGGTTTGTATCAAATTATAACCTTTAGACTAACAGAGGTTAGATTTTTCAGTTAGTTTTGTTTGTTTGTTCCTATCCGTTTTCGTTTCCAAATCCACACACATTCGATAGAAACTTTGATTAATGTTTTTACCGATAATTTGACTTAAAAGCAAGAAGATAAGATTGAAGACAGTAGTATTGATTAGCATTTATCATGTTTAAAATTAGTTGCAATCACACAAAACGTGATTACGGTAAGTTTTTTTATGAAAAAATGTGATTACGTAAAAATAATTACGAAAAAACGTTATTACGTAAAAAAAGTTACGTAAAAACGTGGTTACGTAAAAAAAGCACGCATGAAGTGTTATTATTTTTAAAAAATTGACATTTATGCCCTTTTTATATGGACGACGCGTTATTTTTTCAAAGTAATTACGTTTATGCCACCACGTTATCCCCAACCTTAGATCATATTAATCGGACGGTTGGAGGCCCTTCGTACGATTTAGGCTCTTTGTATGATAACCGTCCCCTATATATATATATATATATATTAATTTGTTAATCTATACTATATGATAAATAAAAGTTTTGATGGGACACTTGTTACTCACACATTCATCCTCTAATATTTTTTTCCCGCCTCTCTCTCCTATTAATTATATAAGTTTTTTAATTTTTTTTATAATTTTTGTCTCCCGCCTCTCTCTCTCTTATTAATTATTCAAAATTTTTAATTTTTTATAGTTTTTGTTTCCTATTAAATAATAATGATTTTTAAAATTACTTTTATAAAACATTTTTTATTTTTAAAAAATAGGTTTATTCATAAAACATTTTTATAATTTGAACATTTCTTCATTCTTTTCTATAAAACATTTAAAAAAAATAACTATATAACATTTTTAGAATTTACAAATTTACATAGGAATTGATGTTTTATAACAAGTTATATTTATTCAACTCATGTAATACATGGGTTTTAACCTAGTATAAGAATGAAGGGTAAATTAGGCATTTACATGCCATTTAACTGAAAAATCTAACGTCGGTTAGTCTAAAGGTTATAACTTGATACAAACCATATAGATAAAGAGTGTCCATTGTAATTAATGAAGATAAAGGTCTGCGGGTGTAATTTGGTATATACCTAAAGGTTGTTTTATGTAATTAGTCTTATACAAACTTCGGCCCTACTTTTGCCAGGAAGTTGTAAAATGACAAAAATACCCAATACTTGAAACTAACAATTGCACCGTTCGTTTGATGTATGCAGGTGAATAATTATGCATTAACAATGCATCTAAAGCAAGCCCAAGAAAGCAACTCTCCCTGGAAACAAGTATGTATGTTAGGTATAACATAAATGTAGTTACTAATACCACAAAACAAAAGTATGTATGTTAGGTATAATATTGTTTGTTGTAATTTACATTCGCCATGTAAATAGCTTTATATCGTTAGTTCGTGTAATTATGTTTATTCTTATAAACATATCAATCATCCATGGTTCATAGAATATATTGTCATATATATACACACGCACGCATGCGCATTAATAATCAGTGAATGTTACTTTTATCATACATCTATACTAGATGTTACATTAGTATAGAATTAACAAAATGAACTACAAGACAGATTATCAATGTAAGATCAAGAAGTCCAATAATGGTTAAACATGTTGTAAATTCAAGATTTTTATAAAGATAATTTGTTAATAGTTTGATAAATTTCCCCGTTCAAAAAAAAATCCCACGGTAAGCATCTTATGATTTTAGAACTTTTAAGTTGGTCAAGGAGTTTCTCTAAGATGTTTTAAAC
This sequence comes from Smallanthus sonchifolius, assembly GCA_023525975.1. Taxonomy (NCBI): domain Eukaryota; kingdom Viridiplantae; phylum Streptophyta; class Magnoliopsida; order Asterales; family Asteraceae; genus Smallanthus; species Smallanthus sonchifolius. Next base: position 1,398,691 of record JAKNSE010000034.1, on the reverse strand, counting down.
GTGTGTTTTAAGTGGACTGTATAAAAGATTATTTCAAGTTCTTGTGATTTTTGTTTTTTTCTTTTTTATACGTCTCATACTTGACCACAATTAACATCATTCTTTTGTAAAAACGAGAATGCAACATGGTGTTTAGAAAGGGGGACACCCTGAGCGTTGGGTTATGACAGGGGACACCAGTGGAGTTGTTTAGAAGATTTTTGGACGAATCATGGTGTTTAGAAAACCACATTCAACATTTCAATCATGACCCGAATCAAGTTTTGAAACTGCTACTATGAAGATGTAAGGTGCTAAATCACCCTCGGATGTAGGGTTAGTGTTAGTAATTGTATTCAATTCTGTTTCTACCGTTTCTTGGACATATAATTGATGTTAAGCATTTGATTCATTATGGTTTATGTGTTTTTAACTTACTTTGTTCAACATGTTGATTTTATTAAATTCACTAGGTTAGTTCCCGTGTATTACACGGTTAATAAAAAGAAACATATATTATTCATAAGTGTCTAAATAAGAATTACTTTACATAGTGAAAAAAAATAAAATTATAATTACATTCACAAAACCAAATTACATAATAAGGTAAATTTTTTAGATTCTAGAAACTTGATTTTGATTAATTGTTATTTGCTTAACAAAGATAAGTTATTAATTTAAAAAAAAATGTAAATTTAATTCTCTAATTATAATAAATTTGAGAGAGTTAATTTATTGATTTTGTTATAGTTTAAATAATACAAAGTTCAAAATTTTCAAATCAAACGGTTTTTAAGTTATAGTAAAATGATATTATATAATTTTAGCAATTATATTTTTTAAGCATTTATTATTTGTGAGAGGTTTAAAATCTTAAATTATAATTAAACTTTAGGTGGGAAAACCATTTTATAAAAACCTTTATTTATTTGAGAGTATAGATTAATATTTTTCTTTAATTAGTTATATTTTGAATTCTTATTATATATTCTTATTTAATATAATTATTATTCTTTAATAATATATTTATAATATCATTATTATTTAATAAGATATAGGTGCATTTATTAAGAGAGAGAGACGGGAAAACCAATGTGAGGAGGCATGAGGGAGTGACATGTGACAATCCAAAACCTTTATTTATTAGCATGTATAGATTTGATATTACATCAGTCATTGTGGTTTATGTGTTTTTAACTTATTTTGTTGAGCGAGTTGATTTTATTGCACAATCAAAGTATGCAAAGTATTTTTTGCAATCAACCACCAAATCAAAGTTTAAGTTTAGGTATCTAGTTAACATAGTTTAAGTAGTCAACTTTGATTCGACCCACTAACTCCTCGTAGATTTGACACCCTATTTACCCAAAACTAGTTAAGGTGAATAGGAACACAACTCACACACATTAGATATATTCTTTAAATCTACAACGCCAATCAAGTAATAGAAACCCAACATGCAAAGACGGATTAATTTTTTTCAACGTCTAAAACACATATTAAAAATCATCTTATATGCAAGCCTAGGTTCCATAAATTTATTTTGACACTTGAAAAGTGGTTGAAGGCTTTTAGTCATTAATTAGTGCAATGTGATTTATTATGTGAAGATATGAGTAATTATAAAAGTTTTGTAAGATTAAATAGATAAAAATAGAATAAAAATATACGCGTTTATATATAAAAATAGTTTTCTTTATATAAAAATGTTGATATCTATAAAAAAAGAAAATTCTAATTTCAAATAGTCTAGAAAACCTTAAACCCTAATTTATTTTTTAACAATAAAATAGTCTGATTTTCTTTTATTCTTTCACAATAATACTATATAAGTTGAAGCCCTTAAACCCTAGTTTCAAAAATTTTGGAAGATTTCTCAAATAGCAACTGTTTTTCATCTTTAACGGATCGCTGCCGCCTCAAGGGTTAGTTTTATTCCACTCAAATCACACTTATGTATGGATTATCTTGACAAGTTTCGATCATGATCGACATGTTTGTTGCTTTTCTTGATAGTTTTTAATTGTTTATCCTCTGAAATCGTTTAATTTTTATCGAAGCAATGAAATTGCATCTTCCATTAGTTCACTTGATCATGTTTTTGAATGATTTGTTTGTTGTTTTTTGATCTATTCAGATTGCAGAATGTGAATTCTTCTTGTCATGTTTAGCCTCCATGATTTAGGGTTTATGAAGAAAGATGTATGATTATGTTGTTTGATTGAATCTTTTTTTAATTATTATTATATGCTTTTGTGAAAGATGAATTCTTTAGATGTTTTAGGGTTTTTGTTATGCTTTTGTTTTGCAAGACTGAAAATTGAACCCTAGATGAGCTATGTTAGTTAAGGGGCTGTTTGGCAATTGGCATTGTGGTTTGAAAGTGATTATCTGGATATCACGCATTGAAGTAATTTATGCTGTTTGGGTATAGCAAAACTGATGTTGGCGGCATGATTATTTAGGGTTTGAATAAATTGCTTTGCAACAGAGTTGATTCTGATTATATGGTTATTTAGGGTCACTGGGTCGTTTGACTATCTTTTGCAACTCTTTTGTTAAAGCTGATTATCTGATTTTTAATTTTTGGAAAATAATGCTAAAGTCCCTCTATATGTAACTTCAATAGTAGTTTCAAGTTTCTACGTTTGTCGCCAAAAGGAAGCCACTCAAGGGAGAAACTTTTCATTCAAATTAATATTAAATTGGTACACCTTTTAAGTTCTTGTATGTATGATCACTTATGCCTCATGCAATGATGAATTTATATATTGCAGAAGTTTCTGTATTGATGGCTAACCCTACAAACAACAGTGAACCCCCTAATGTGGATTCACCGATGAACAGCAAGCGTAGGAGGAAGAAATCCGTAGTTTGGGAACACTTCACAATTGAAACAATTGATGCTGGATGTACAAGAGCCCGCTGCATGCAATGCAAGAAATCATTTGCATATATTTCGGGATCAAAATTAGCTGGCACAAGTCACCTCAAAAGGCATATTGCATTAGGAATCTGCCCTGTAAGCCGAATCAAGGAGAACAATGGTCAAATTGTACCATTTATTCCTCTTCCCACCATTAGTGTCTCTCAAGATGATGACATTCTCCCAAAAAAACGCCTAAAAAGTACTTCTGGATCAAGAAGTGGTTCGTTCTATCAAGATCGTTGCAGACAGGATATTGCAAAGATGATTATCATGCATGAATATCCTCTTAAGATAGTGGAATGTCCCGCCTTTTTGAATTGTGTAAAATCCCTTCATCCTGAATTTCCTGTTTTGCCCCCTGATGCCATTGAACAGGATTGTGTGGGATTATACAAAAGAGAAAGACAAACACTTCTGAATCTTGTTAGTAGTATCCAGGGTCAGGTTAATCTTTCTCTTGATATGTGGGCCACTGATCAAAGTGTAGGGTATGTCTTCATAACGGGTCAGTTTATAGATGATGATTGGAAGTTGCATAGAATGATTCTTTCAGTTGTTTTATTACCGTTTCCGGATTCAGAATCTGCTCTTAATCACGCTGTTCTTTCTTGTGTTGCTGATTGGAATTTGGAGAACAAGTTACTTGCAGTAACTCTTGATGAATCTTTTGCAAACAAAGCTGTAAGAAAGAATCTAAGAAATTTACTTTCCCCCAAAAATCCACTAATTCTTAATGGTAAATTCTTGATTGGGAGTTGTTATGCACGGGTTTTATGTGATCTTGCTCAAGATGCTTTAGGGGTAATATCAGAGACTGTTAAAAAAGTTCGTGATAGTGTAAAGTATGTGGTGACGGTGAAATCTTGTCAGGACAGATTTAATGATCTTAGACTACAACTTCAGGTACCTAGTGCAAAATGTCTTGTACTTGATGACCAAAGTCAATGGAACACCACTTATCATATGCTAGTAGCTGCATGTGAATTAAAAGAGGTATTTTCTTGCTTGGATACTTTCGACTTAAATTTCCGAATTACCCTTACAATGGAAGAATGGAAACAAGTGGAAATTCTCTTTACATTCTTGAAGCTTTTGCTTGATGCAGCTGATCTTTTAACTGGCCCCACGTATCCAACTGCCAATGCTTTTTTTCATGAAGCATGGAAAATACAGCTCGAGCTTAAACATGCATCAGTTAGCGATGATGTGTTCATCAGACGGTTGACCAGGTCAATGCATGAAAGATTTAACAAGTACTGGAAAGATAGCTTTTTAGTCTTTTCAATTGCTGTGTTGATGGACCCACGTTTTAAAATGAAGCTTGTGGAATTCAGTTTTACAAGACTCTACGGTGAGGATGCAGACCACTGGATTAAAGCTGTGAGTGATGGTGTTCATGAATTGTTTCTTGATTATGTTGTACAAATGCTTCCTCCACCAACTTTTGTTGTTAATGGAAATGAAGGATTTTTAAGGACGGAAATCCCTCAAGAAGAAGAAGAAACGATTCTTCATTGTGAAATTGTAAAAACCGAGGCTTCTGAAAGTGAAATATATCTTTCAACAAGTGACGAGCTTTCTGATTTTGATGTTTACATATCGGGAATTGCAAATCACCAAAATATTAAACCAGAACTTGATCAATACTTAGAAGAATCGGTATTACCTCGGATGCAAGAATTTGATGTTTTGGGCTGGTGGAAATCAAACAGAAAAAAGTATCCAACTTTATCAAAACTGGCATCTGATATATTGTCCATTCCCATTTCTACAAAGTTTCAAGATTCGGTTTTTGATATAAAGTGCAAGAAGATGGACAGATATCGATGTTCATTAAAACCATCGACTCTTGAAGCACTTGTTTGTGCAAAAGATTGGCTGCAAAATGGAATCTCAGATCATTCACCAGATTTTTCACCCTCAATTTCTCCAAAATCAGTTATGAAAACTGAGTTATAGCACGTAAAAGCACAAGGGAATTTTGCAGTTACTTTTAGTCTCCCGGGTAACAGACAAATTCTAATTCTTTGTTAACCTTTTTGTTGAAGAGAAGTAGGCAATAAACTTTGGGTTTTGGTAAACACTATTATACTTGAATTTGTGGTATAATGTAAATCATTTGGGTTCTTTCTGTCATGTTCAACCATTTCTATATTTGTCTGGTACATTTGATTTGTCAAATGATGTTAGTGTATGCTACACAGGTTCAACATACCAGTTGGTAGTTATTTTGATTGTTTGGTCTTTGCGGAAATCGATCTTTAGAATGAACGTAGGTAACTGCTTGGATTCTTATTTGAATATATTGATATGACCATTGATGCGTATGATTGTATGTAATGCGAGTGCTTTCTCGCTTTGCTTGTTTGGCTTCAAATTATCGCATTTGATGCTCGTTGAGCATGCAAATTTCTGCAAGTGAATCCAGTCTGGGCATTTTCTTACATGTGAGATGTTTTCTTTAATCAACTTATTCATGTAGTTGGGGAAGAAATTTCTAACAGCTTGTTGACTTTTCCTCTTGACCTGTGTTTGCCAGTGGTTTTTTTTTTAATGAAGGTGATTTTTTTAATTATTTTAGAAATTGGTTATATAAACTATGTCCAAATGTTGTAACAAGAATAATATATACAAGAAGATAATCAAACTTTCCATGATGTTTGAACACAACTATAGAAAAGTCTCAAAAGGTCAACTTTCAGATTGACATTACATTTAGCTTTTGAGGACACATCACCTTATTGTTTTCTTTTAAAAAAACATGGTACTTGTAGTTGTTACCAGAAAACTCACAGAACCATCAATGTCTTGCTAACCAACGGGCTGACAAATCGCATGACCTTCAGGAAGTTATGACAAGAAAGTGCCAATGCCCTTCACCTTATTGTTACAACAGAGTAGTATTCAATTTAATCATTTTAAACCATGTTGTGTAACACCATAATTTGTCACTTTTTTACATTAAGAGGATAGTTATATTTAGCCTTGTTTCGAATTGTTGATATAATCAAGTAATATAAATTGAAGTAATATGATGCTTAAGAATATTTTTATTAATATTGCATTTTTATGGCAAATTTTGAGTAACATGACTATGTGAGGTCATATACACAGTCAAATCCTACTATTTCATAAAGACATGTATTGTTCTAACCTGTTCATAAAATTCATAAAGACATGAAAATATAAAACATTTAACCTCAACTCACTTGTTAGTCTACACTTCATTATAAGAAAACATAATAAACATAACATGAGTTCCAATCTACATCTGAATTCAATTGGTACCCGAATCAACAAGAACAGGAAGGCGGCAATGCAGACTAATAGATTTATCCGTTTGGCGCGTACCAGGAACAAAGAACGGGAACACCACAGTCAAGCAAGAACCCTGTTGTGCAATCCCATAAAAAGCACAATCTGGTTTCGCTAAGTGACACTGAATCGACTTAAAGAAATGCTTCACGCTAACTTGCACATTCATCGCATCCCCTCTATCAATCGCCCTTCGTGTTCGAGTCTGAGCTGTCAGATTATCATCTCCAGGTGGGACCCGCGCTTGCTCCCCTACAACTTTCAGTTTTCTAAACTCAGCCCCAAGCGTGATCAAACTAGTCGAAATTTGTAAATGCAAGTCACCATATTTGGTTATGGAAACATTTAAAACATCACCAACGTGTTTCATACGGTCCACAAACGACTGTAACTGGTTCATATCCGGAACCTGGACTAGGGTTTGTGGTAAATCTTGAGCCATGTCTAGAGCCGCCTGGAGTTCAAGAACATCCGACCTGGATAACGGTTTGGAGATGGGCACATCTTGAATAACAGCAGATTTGTAGCCTTTGGTTTCAAACGTTAGAAATGGCATTGGTTGATTCGAATGAGGCGGGAGTTTCTTGACCAGCTTGATCTGCAGGCGGTTGAGTGCAGCATCACCGCCATGGGAGCCACCAAATTCAGTGTAAATAGTTAAAATGCTGCGCAGGGCTCGTTGCAGAAGTGAGAGGTCAATTGTGAAGGCAATCCTGTCATCATTTTGGCTCGAAATCCGGTAATCTTCAAAGAGGGCTTCTTTTTGGAACTGAGCAATGGATTGGATTCCATCACCGTTGAGAAGATTGTGCAGGAAAATTGCATGGTCCCGGGTTAGGTACAGATGACAGGTTTTCCCCATTTTGTCTAGGGCTTGAAGGAATCTTTTTTCTAACAGGTTAACACCATGGTCAGTGAGAAAGGCTTTAAACTTCATCTTTCACACTTGATTTGTGATTTTTTGTAGCACAATCAGCAGCTCACTAGAAATGGAGAGTGAATGTTAAATCAGAATCCATTTCCTTTTGTTCCGAAATAAATCAAAATTGTGTCTTGATTCTATAGATAACAAATCGATTTGAATATATATATATAAATTTCACTAACTAGGGTTTAGGATCAACATTAAACTTAATCAAAACTAAATGAGCAAGCAGTCTAAGAACGAATTCAGACGACATATTGAACCATGAACAAATAAATTAGATGAAATTAAAAACGAATTCCCCCGGAAACATCAAATTGAACACACACAAAACGGAATTCAGTTTCGGATGTTAAATCCGATTTCATCTCATCGTGTTTCTAAACAATAAGCATACCGATTCATGACAGATGATGATTAAACTTCTGAAAATCATAATAATCACAAATAATTAACAAATTAGCAGATTTGAAAGTACCTTGATCTCGACGAGTGAATTAGGGATTGGAGGGAAAGCATCCCGCCCCTTATTGAAAACTAGAAAAAGAAAGGGTAAACTTTTTCTGGAGTGCCAGTTTACACCCCCAAGGTTTGTATATTTTCATTCAAGTCCCTTCTTTTGTTTTTCCTCATTCCTCTAAAGTAGTGTGTAAATGAGGATTGTCGCTACTTAATATATGTTCGTTAAAAGCTTGAATAGAGTTGAACTTAAAAGAGTTTTATAGGCTAATTTAATAAATGACCTCGAGCCCAAACTTCATGTATCAGGCTTCACTGAGCTCACGTGCCTATTATTTATAGAGTTAATTAAACAGATGGTTACTGTGTTATGCCCTGATTGCACTTTTGGGCTCTAACTTTGTGAACTACATGGTTGATCCGTAGCTTTCTATTTTATAACACCGTTGGCCCCTAAAATGGATGGACGTTAACTTTGGTTGTTTAAGTGTTTGTGAAATGAAATCGACTAATTCCAACCCAGTCGTTTCAATTCATAACATGCCCACAATACCTGAGTTATTCCTCTATGCCAAACATTTCTATCCAAACTTCAACAAGTGAATTCCGTCCCCCGTTGAGACATCACAACCCGCAAAGATGAATTTAAGTCGACTTTGAAGGAATACAAGACATTGTATCTTAAAAAAGGTTTCACACACCTATCGGCGTGAGAGATTGCGTGAGAGATTGTTATTAAACATGAAAAATGGGAACCCGTTCCATTGATGGCTTCGGAGTTTAACAATCATTCGTCAAAAAGAAGCAAGCCATCCAAATCGAGGAACTATAAGTCTTCGGATAACCATTTTGCTGGCCTTAGTGAAGATACCACAAGACCCCAACGCAAAGGGAAGAAAGTTGCATCGTCTCTGGGCAACAAGCATGATTTGATTGAAATCATTTCGAATTATAACATGATGAGCAAGAACGTTGAGGAAGAGAAAAAGTATACCCGAGAAAAGTGGTCGATAGTAAAACTAAGAAAAATGAAGCGTGTGGCACTCATGGTGGACGAACATGTTGCTTCGCGAGGCAACAACAAAAAGACCGCAATATTGAGATGTGTTTAAAACCGCATGATAATTGAGCGGACAATTGTTGAAAATAGTCCTTTAACATAAATGTAGATTGTCGAGCGTTGGGGATGAAGCTTCGATTTCTAGTTTATGTTTTTTCAAGTTAATGTTTTGTTTTTTTTTACTAGTTAATGTTTTTGATTAATGAAAATAGTATTCTGTTTGTTAAATTTATATAAATTGAATTATTTATTTATTATTAAATTAAAAATGGCTAGGGAAATTTAGTCAACCTACTTGACTTGGAAAAATAACAAGCCGAATTCAAGTTTATAAGAGTTCGGTCGAGCTCTTGTCAAGTCTTATACAGGTGTGTTTGTATATGTACGTGTGTTTGTATATTGGGTTTGCTACTACCAACACTTGTCTAAAAGGTTTTTTTTTCGAACTATCAAGTCAATCTCGAGCTTAACCTAAAGTCATCAAGCCGAGCTCGAGCCCTATAAAGCTCAAGTTCAGCTAGACTCTTTTGCAGCCTAGATACAACCCTATGAAATCCCCACATATTTAGCTCAACATCAGTCAAACAGAACATGGAACATAGACTCATTAGGGGCCTGACAATGAACAGAAAACAGACACATATGTATATCAAAATGGATCCCATGAAACAAATAATCTATATCAAGCATAAGAAAATACAAAAGATATATGCACAGGAATGGTGGTATACAAATCCTATGTTGTTATATTCATGTTTTATCTTCAATATTATGAACTCTACTTAAGCTTTCTTCAAATGTCTGCAAAGCAACCTTATAATGATCCAATGAGATCACGCCTTCTTCCACAACTTGCAACGCGCTTCTGTATAATTGATTAAACCACTCGACCGTATCTGTACCATCGCTATTGTTAATTCCGTCACGATCTGAAACATATAATCGCTTATAATCCCTCTTCCATCTTGATAAGATGTACTTTGAAGGAATCTCTTCAACCCCGTTAAAATTAAGTACACATAAAGCATGCCTGCATAAGTAACCGTTGAAATTAAAGCAACTGCAAATGCAACGTACATCAGCTGCCCCTCGATTATACAAAACTTCATAATCCTTAATCTCCCTCATGTTTTCACCTGCTAAAACACGTTCTTTCACCAAAAAGATTGTGACCGACCCATCAACATGCAACTGGGTGGTACTGAAACAAGAATACATCTCTTCAACTTCAATTTGAAACTTCTTGAAAATTTCTCTTGTGTAAACTTTTGATAGTTGTAACTCGAATGAACATCTTGTTTTTAATGCAGGTGATGAGTTTCTTGATTCCACGTCAGCATTTGCTTCTTCTTTGTGTTTTTTCTGTAAGGCGAGTTCATATTTGTCAAGAAATTCTTTTAATGGAGTTTGTTTGTGGATGTATTTATAAAATATGGGTTGCGGCGTGTCACTGGGAGCCATTCCAGCAAAAGATGCATCTTTCAAATACACTGGGGCCCACCAAGCCCGGTCCTCATACAAAGACCGTAGCCACTCATGGTCGCCGAGTCCGAACCTTTGGATCATGAAAGCCCATGAAGTTTCGAAGTCAAACGGTTTTAACGTCTCGTAAGCTGCTTTGACCATAACCTTTCTGATTGAATAATAGTTTTTTGATCCTCCTAATTTCCCAGGGACCTTTTTCATTATGTGAGACAAACTAAACCGATGTTGGGATTTTGGGAAAACCTCCGAAACTACCCTCTGCAAGATCTTGCACCTGTCTGTAATTATGGTCTGTGGCACCCGCCCTGATGTGCTAATTAACCATGATTTCAAAACCCATAAATAAGACTCCGGTGTTTCACCTGAAAGCAAACCACAACCCAATAACACGGATTGATGATGGTGATTCATCCCAGTAAACGTGACAAGTGGGATCTCATATTTGTTGGACAAATATGATGTGTCAAAATAAATCACATCACTAAAGTAACCAATAGCAGCCCTACACCTGGAGTCTAACCAAATCATATTTCTTAAATGCCCCTCATCGTTAAGATCCATCAAGTAAAAAAAATTAGGGTTAGTCAATTGCATACGAAAGATGTAATTATAAATAGCTTGTGCATCACCTTTCTTCAAATTCAACTGATCAGGATGATGATGAACAGATGAAGAACCTAATTCCTGACCGCTTGAATGTGAGTTGCCATTATTACCCCTTGAATCAATCACAAGTGCTTTATATAGTTTTATGGTTCGCCCTTCTGCATCAGAATCTGACTGCACCATCTTCTTGATGGGTTTGTGAACCTTTACACTAAGCAAATGGTTATGGTCAAGTGTAACTTCCAGAATTCTCCATCTTCTTGATTCCACTAATCTCATTCTCACCATTGCAGGACAACCAGTTCTTGTTTCTTTTCTTAAACGGTTCACATCTTTTATTCTCTTAAAACCCTGGCTGCTGCAGCATAGAACAGCACCATATTTCTCTCTGCTATTTCTTTTAAACCATGAATTTTTCACCCGTACTCAAAAACCAGACTCCCGTGCATAACAATTATAATAATTGTAAGCATCATCGTATGACTCAAACTCCATTCCTACAGCAGGTGCCACAAAATCGTTTTTTCCTTCAGGATATCCAGTTTCAAAGTTTAGTTCTGCTTTCTCCTGCGGATTATTCTCACCATCTTCATCATTAATAATATGCCTGTTGTTGGGAGAGACTTGTTCCATCTAAAAGCAAATCACAAATTCACTAAATTATCTCGCTTTGACCCCTGATTGGGTGACATCAAAAACCATAATCTACATAAAACATGAACATACAGGAAAGGGGATTGACTGCCACATCATCAGTGTTGTATTTATGAACTTCTAGTGTGCTAGACCTTGTGTTCTACTTACTCCAATGCTAGGTAATTTATCTTGGTCGGAGTGGTGTTGGTCCCCGACTTATTTTTGTACCTTATGACTTTTGTATCTCTTATCTAGCGTCTTGCTAGTATTATTTTTGTGCTATTACCGCCGTTCTAAAAAAAACTTATTCCAATGTTATATGTGTGCCAAGTGCAAACAAAGGCATATGATCCCTAAAATAGAAAATTAATAACATTTTTCAGTGCAAACTGGTCACAGGAAAACCTAACTCGGTGCATGAATATTCAAGCAAAAAATCACAAAAACTTAAGAAGTTAATCTGTAATTAGCCAGTAAATATGATATTAGGAATTTGACAATTTCTTTGAATATAGCAACATATCACCTGGATTAAGTTTAACTGCTTCATCAATTGACACAAAACTGGATAGTTAACACTGGTAAACTACAGAACTTCCGCGGCAGCCCGAATCCTTGAGAAATCTCTGAATAATCACCTACAAAAAGAGCGCCAAATGTGTTGATGAAACCGATCAATGACTCTATCAAACACTATTTTAAACGGTACGTACTAGCAGTAGCTTGTTGAAAGTGGAGATCGTGTAAATACCGGATGCCCTAGGCGAACCTTCCCTTCGGTAAGAGATCATCGTTGGTAAAACGTGAGCAGAACGCGCGTAATTAGCAGCAACGCGTTGTGAGATCAATCACGATTCATCTTCTTGTGTGTGGTTCGTTCATAAGTTTCTTTTGTAGTCTAGATCCAGCGGGAGAGTTTGTTCAGTCAATCAGGTACCGGCGACGGTGAAGATGAGGCTGGGAGAGTCCGGTGCTGGTGAGGAAGCTGTTTGTTGATTGAAATTTGTTCTAATTTGAAAGTTTGTGCCCTTGATTATGCCCTCGTTTTTTTGGAATTGGGGGTTTTTCTTGCCAAGTTGGAGCCCTAGCCACTAGGGACATATGGATTATCTATCTATCCTATATTATAATGGAGCAGTCAATTGCATCTTAAATTTTAGAGTAATTACAGGCTTTATATCATTTTTCCTTTTATATTCTTTAGTATAAAAACTGTCAGAGATCATCTTTTACATTTAAATATGTTGTGATTAACGTCATTTACCCTAACGGAGGTTAACTTTTTCAGTTAACTCTAGTAATGTGTTTTGTACATGTAGGTGTTTTGATATTTGTACTCATTTCACATGAGGATGTATTGGTCTTTTACCCATAAAAATATTTTTCTAAAATTTAAAAAATATATATAAAGATAAACCCTTTCTCCACCACCAACCACCATCACCATTACCGTCGCCACTACACACCATTACCACCAGAAGCAGCACCAAACAACCACCATCTCCACTTCACCTCTCTAACCTACCCTTTATCTCTCTCTACCTTCCTCTCTACTCGCTCCCTCTACCCAATACAGCCCCGCGCGGCACCAAGCAAACCCCCCATCAACACCGACACTGAAACTCTCTCTCTCTATCTCTACCTTATATCCTCTTTGGTTATCAGTTTCAACCACTAGGGGTGTTCATCGAATCGAATAAGTCGAATTGCGAGCTATTCGAATCGGGTTAGTCAAATTTTAAGTTTTGAAAAATGTATTCAAATAAGCTTATTCGAATTCGAGTCAAATCCATGTTTATTCAATTTATTCGAATTAGGAAAAGAAAACATTGCAAAAAAAAACTAAATCATTGTTTAACTGAACTTAAAAAAAATATTGCGAAAAAAAACGAGAATATTGGATTTGACTCATTTACTCATTTAACAGCCCAAAACAAGTTACAACTTATAAGCCCGAACATTATATACTATATAAAAAATATATAAAAATATGTAATAATATTATTCAGGTTATTCGAATAGGTTCGAATAACATATATTCAGATTCGAATTCGATTTATTTATTCGAATTGAATAATTATTTGACTCGAATAACCCAAAATTCGAATTCGAAATTTTTATTCGAATTTCGGTTTATTCGAATACGATTCGAATAACGAACACCCCTACCAGCCACACAAAACGCCCTAATGGCAAAGGAGTGGAGACAACAGAGATATGGTGTTCCAGCGGTGGTGGTCGCGTAGATGGTGGTTGTTTTTAGGCGGTGGTAGTTGCAAAGATGGTGGTGCTCGTGGTTGTCGGAGGTTACGGTGGTGGTCGGATGGTGGTGGTGGTGGAGAAAAGGTAGAGAGCGAGGAAGTTGAGAGAGAGAAGGAAAAGAGAGCTGAAATAGAGATAAGTAGGGCTGACAATTTTAGACACGTACACGAATACACGACACGAACCTACACGATCTTAACAGGTATCGTGTATGGCCTTATCGTGTTTCGTGCCCTAAACATGTAGACACAAATCTACCTATTAATTTTCGTGTCTAAACAGGTAAAATACACGTTTACCTGTTAAGATTTTTTTTTTTAAATATTAAAATATGATATTATATGTATGCTTGATTTAATAATTTAATATTTAATCAATTAAATCCCTAAACATGTGTTTCTAAACGGGTCTTATCGTGTTAAGCAGGTATAAATAGGTTCGTGTTTGGGAAAAAGTACACGATAAGTTATCGTGTCGTGTTCGTGTCTTATCGTGCACGTGTATACATGATATGTCAGCCCTAGAGATAAGCAACAATTAGCGAGTTGGTTATATAAGCATGGTCAACAACAATCTATATCTTCTTCAGTACGTTGAAGAGAATTGGTTTAAGTAAGTAATGGAGGATTAACATTAAGATTAAGATTAACATAATGCAGATGTTTCTTCATGTAAGAGGTTTTGTATGACTAGTAATGAAATCGTGAATGTTCCTTAATCATCTGCTACATACTTTTGCCTTTAAAACAACATTTGCTTATTAATTGATTAGGTAGAAGATATAATAATTAAATCTTGTATTAACGTTTTGTTTGAAAAAAAAAATACAACGGAATATGTTGTTATTTAATGATAACATGTTTGATATTAAGTTTCAATAATCTTTTAAAGTTACAGTGTTAAGGTATGTTTATTCATTTTATATCTAACAGTTGTAATGTTTTTTAAAATATAGCATTGGAAACGAATGAGCAAGTTTGCAATGTCAACTATGAAGAGTGAAGTCGATTAAGAATTTATTTTATTGACTTTTTTTAATTGATACGCTTGTTTTATTTTTAATCGTTTGTAAAGTGTGCCCAAAATCAATTCACCATATATAATGTATATATGGACATGTTATGGAGTCTATTGCTGAGTTTTAATGGCCCAAAATCTCACAGCTTTATAATGTTTTAGCCCAATTGTAGCCCAAAACTTTTAGCTCAATTGTAGCCCGGTTGTGAACTCGAATAACTTATTAACCCGACTCGTTTAACCCAATTATCGAATACATGAACTTTATTTGGTTCGGTATTCAGTTAGTATTTCCAATCCCAAAAAACCGATGAACCTGATCCGATAAACCCGAAACCTGATTCATGGTGTATTTCAAATCATTAATCAAGCAGTTGAATGTTAATTCACATTTAAAACAGGGTTTAGGTTGAGTATGAGTTTCTATTTAGAAAAATATACATATTACTGGATAAATTTTGCAAATATGTAATTTAAAATAATACTTTACTTACAAAATTATATTGCTAAAACAAGTATTATAACTTGCATAATTAGTTTATGGTTATCGTTCTTATTTTATTCTTAACCTTTTAAAATAAAACTTATTTTGCTATTGCTTATGAACGAGTGGACGTATGCACGTATCTCATCGGGAGGGTGGTTAAAATTTGTAAGGTTTAGTTTAGATGACCGGTATTCACCCTCCTATTAAAACTCACGTCAATACAACGATAAATCCGAGTTGGTTTAAAACAAAATTTATATAAAAGCAGGCATGTTGAAATGTTAAATCTAGAGTTTTATAAAATATCATAATTTACCGTGTATAAGAGGGAAAAAAACTAAAATCTGGAAGCGGCTCCGATGGCTTGTATATTCGTGTTTCGACAACTTGTACATCATCACAAAACTCGGGTTTGAATGAAATTTACGTCAGAACATTGTTACAAATAAGCATGACACCGTACATTCGGAACTTCACAAAATATTATATTTTAAAAGTTATATGAGAAAAATAAAATATGTTTGAAAATAATTATAAAAATTAAAATAATAATAAAAAAACAAAAATGATGACTTGGGAAAAAGGCAAGAACCGGGGGAGGGGCGGGGCTCGAACCCACGTAACAGGGGTGACGTGGCCAACCAGTCCAGTTGGCCATCTTCATTTAACCCCATACAACGTGTATATATTAAAAAAAATGTTAAATTGTTTAATGAACAATAACCGTTGGTCATCTGGTGTAATGGTAACCCTAAGATTTATCGTAATGTAGGTTTTTAGTTCGAATCCAGACCGTAGTAAAAAAAAGAATCTGTGACCAGGTGGAGAATTTACCCAGTTGATAGGTTAATCTTGTAATAGACTATGTTAGAAGTTTTAAAAAAAATCCAATTATCCTATAATATTTATGTGACAAAAAAAAATGTTTAACGAACAATATACCCTATCACCATAACGTAAAATACTATTATATATAATTTTTGTTTTTTCTAATTATATTATACGGTTTCTTTACTATTAGAACTAGTTACACGGATGGCCCATGTGGTTTGGTCAAATTATGGTTTTGGCCCCTAGGATTCAGAAACTAAAACTTTGACCAAATAGTTTGCACGATTGTAACACCAATGGCCCCTGAGTTGGATGTCAGTTATCTTTGGCCGTTAAATAGGTGTAAAATGTCTAAAATACCCTTTACATTAAAAAAACATCATAAATTAAACTGATACCACATGTGGGACCCACCAAACCTAAATCAAAACCCACTTCATCTTCTTCAACATTTGTCCTCCACCACTACCACCGGCGCCATTTCCGGCGACAACCACCACCGCCTCCGGCCTCCTTCACCTTCATCATCTCGTCCTCTTCGTTTTCTCCACTTCATATCTTTACTCCACAAACCCTAACCCCCACACAAAACTTAGAGAGAGAAACATAGCGAGAGAGAGAGAGTTTACAGGAAGGAGGAACAGCGGGAGAGAGGGGGAGTCGACCACATCCGGCGGCTCCTCCAGCGGTTCTTTGTGACGGCGGTGCTGGTGAGGAGTGAAGCCACCACGCCAGGCGGCGATGGTGATGGGCTAAACCCAACGACGATGGTTCAGGGTCTGGTTCTCTCCGGTAAACCACCTGGTGAAGGACGCCGTCATGGTGGCAAACAGAAACGACTGTAACCCCTTCCGTTTTTCCGGTGAAGACGGATGCTAGGGTTCCGCCCCTAGCAGCGGCGGCGATGGCTGGTTGGGTCTCTCAACAGCGTAAACGGGTCAGACGGTGAAGACTCATGGCAGAGATGATGGTGGGACGGGGAGGACGACGATTTGAGTACAGTGGTGGTGGTAGGTGAGCCGGAGATGGTGTCACCGGCAGTGGCGGTGGTGGTAGTTGTGTTGGAGAAGACAAGTGGGGATTTTATTTACTTTTTAATTTAAGGGGTATTTTAGGCATTTTTGAAAAACTTAACAGAAGAGTTAACTGACATTCAACTCAGGGGCCATAGGTGTTACAATCGAACAAACTATTGAGTTAAAGTTGTAGTTTCTGAATTCTAGGGGCCAAAACCATAATTTAACCAAACCACAGGGGCCATCCGTGTAATTAATTCTTACTATTATTTGAGATCTGGTAATGGCCAACTATGTGCCTGGAAAATAAGTAAATCTCAGGCACACATCTCTAGACATAGATCACTATCTCCATCTTTTTAACCTTTTATTGCAAAATAATTCCGTTAGGAACTTAAAACTTTAGCATATTATTTCATTATATATTCTAGAATCGCCTTTGGAAAAACATACATTCTAGAATCCTTCACATAATGATTATTTTACAGGATTCATAACACTAAATATTATGAGGACATGCAAAACAAAACGAATTATTTATTTTTTTTAGTTTTAAAATATAAGAAAATTATATAAATGTAATGTTTATTAAACAAAAAAATGTGAAAAAAATCGTTTATATACATACCTACACATGTGTAATTCATATGTAGGTTTTTGTACCTACACATAACCTACACTTGTGTAGGAAACTTTTAAATATTTAAAAACATTAGTTTTATTGTTTTTTATGTACATATACATACATATTTGTATGTAAGAAGTATAAACTTTTATTTTTTTTTATCATGGATCAAAAAAATAAACTATTTAGGTTTGTTTCCCTTGTTCTCGTAATATTTAAGTGTTCTGAAATGAATTTCTTCCTAGCTTTATATTCACAATTTTATAACTTTCAGTAAATAACATTTTTATCCTTGAAATTAAAGAAAATAAATAGAAATCATAAAACCCCAACCATGTCAAAATAAACCCATTATTTAAACACACGTATATGATATAATATAGTTTTTTTTAAACAGCTAAATTTTATAGAAAAAAAAGAAGCAATACATCTAGCAAGAAGCTATAAAATATAAGAAAAATGACCCAAAATACTGAATTTTATAGAAAAAAAAGAGGCAATACATCTAGCAAGAAGCTAGAAAACATAAAGAGAAAACATATGATGTTTTATACAGTAGCATCAAAATTACATTTGCATCAACTTTGCCACCCCAAGGAATGAGAATTGGCACGGTTCTTGATCCAAAAAATTCCAGTAGTCTTCACCTCCTCAATTAACCTAGCCACCGAAACTTGTTTGTTTCTAAAAAAGAGTTCATTCCATGCTTTCCATATTACCCAACAAACTACGAAGATAATAGACTAAACCATCTTACTTTTTGAAGAGTCAAAATCAAGAAGTCTATGAATATCTAGCAAATCACGGATTGAGAATGCAAAAATCAGAGGAATCCCACACCAAGTGGTAACATGTTGCCATAATAGTGTTGCATATTAACATAAGATTAGTAGATGATCCTCTGACTCAACATCTTCTCCACAAAGACGACGAGTGTGAGATGATAGTGAAACTTTCCATTTTTGCAAAGCGAAGAGAGTCGGGATACGAACCATTTCGGCCTTCCAGGAAAAAAACATTTACTTTAAAAGGCAACCACTTATTCCAATCGAGAGTCCGTGTATTAACTGCATTATTATGTTGGTTGAGCAAGTGTTGAATAGAGTTGACAGAAACCACCAGCGTGGTCAAGAGCCCATGCTCAATTATCTATTTAAGATGAGGGCTGGACATTAGGTAAAAGGGAAAAACAAGACTCCAGTTAGTCCAATTCATTATAGGTGGATGGTTTTTTAGTCCAAGCCCAAATCCAGTATGTGATTGACCCATTTGTAGCATAACGGTCCCTGATGGTGCATCTTTTATACCGTTCCAATAAGTACAAGTTTGGAAAGCGGGTTCTAAGTGGTAGAACGTTTGCTCGTGCCAAACATCAATCCATCATCTAATACAGTTCCCGTCCACAAGTTTTCCAATTAAACAATTATGTAGTAGAACGTTTGCTCGTGATAGCTCAAGTTCAGTTTTTGAGATGTTATTCCAAGTTCCGGATAATTCTCTTTTGGTTAGAAGATAACATAATAAGAGTGTAAGTTATCTTTACAAAACTAATATATATACCTAATAAATAACTAAATGGTCACATCGTGTGTTATAATACTGTGAGTCTAAAATTCATTTTCTTGTTTATTTTTTCTAAAAGATTTAATGTTTTTTGTATTCAACTATTTAATATTTCTCCTCAACTATTTAACATTTTTATTTATTTATTATTCCCTTTCTCACCTATTTTTTTTACGATTTATAATTACTATTAACTATTTAATATTACCTTTTTATCCCTAATCCACTAAATTTGTTACCAAAAAGAAACGCTAAACCCTAAAATAGCCAATTAACATTTGTTACGTTGATCCTATCCTACTATAAGGGGGTGTTTGGTACAGAGAATGGAATTGTAGAGAAATGGAATAGAGAAATGGAATTGCAGAGAAAGGGAATTGGTCTGGAGAATGAGAATTGACTGTTCTGTTTGGTAGTACAGAGATTTCAGTAGAGAAATATAGCTGAGAATCATTTCTCTTGTTTGGTACATAGGAAATAAACAGAGAATTATATCAACTTTATCATTAGCACAAGTCTTTTTTTCATAACAAATATTTATTAAAAAATAAAAAAACATATAAAAAGATGCATAAATTCCAACCAAAATATGCATTGATAAAACCAATTCACATACAAAACATAGTTTTTAAGCAAAAAACATCAACCATAGTTACTAGTAAAAGTACTTCAACCATGCTGAAACCAAAAAAGGTACTTCAACAACCACGGTGAAACAAAAAAAATTACTTCAACCATACACAACTATCCCATTGAACCATCGGTATACAACTCGACCATCTCAATTTTCTCTTCTATTGTCAACGCAAGAAAAGAACGTCCTAGATCCACATCTTTACCAATCAAATGAGCTTCTTTGAACCGTTTTTTCGTAGTGATACCTGGTAAAGCTTTCAACTCATCACTAACCTTTTCATAGATTTCACGAGCCTCCATACCTTCTTTGCTAAGTTGTTCACCCACCATCTCCCCAAATCGAAGCAAAACTTCCTTGATATCTTTGCAAGACTCTCGATATATCTCATCTGCATCCGTGCTTCTACCTCTTTTGCGCTTGCTTGTTACACTTCCTGTTTGTCCTTCAGATCTATCAACATTTGGAACGACTTCATCAACAAAATCAAAGTCTTCAATATCAACAGGTGAGCTTTTTTGCGTCTCTTGAACAACATCTTCTTCTCCAAGGTCAACTGCTTTACTACCAGTAGCTCTATCCTTACCGAATATGGTACACAATTTGTCATAGAAAGGAAATGCCTTGTCACGAAAATTCACAGCACCTTTGTGAGACTACAAGACAATTACAAATAAATTAGACTAAAATTTTAAAATCTAAAAAATATATTTTTTAGAATATACCTTCACGTATTCATTCCAAACACTATCATCGGCAATAATACAACATTTTTTTTCATCCCAACCAAACCCACTTGTATGCACCATATCATATACAATGCTAAAGTGTGTCTTCCATGTCTTCATCCTAGACTTTATATGTGGTTCTGCTTTGAGGCCAGAGTTAGGAAGACTTACATCTAGCAATTGTTGAACACCATTTAAATAACCTGGTTTGAATCCATTGTCAGCACCAGCATACTTTCCGGATGCATGTATCTCCATTAATGCATCAAAGTGTTGAGCACCAGCATCCTATTCTTTGCATTATGAGCAAGGGTATGTAAAAACATAGCAACTTGCTCATCGACTAGCATGTTTTTACTATTCTTTAGTCCCCCTCTAGTTTCTAGCATATCACAAAGTGTTGTAAATGCATGTATATTCATTCTTATGTTAACAACACTCGTAACATCACTTTCATAAACCATCCTCACCATGTTTTCACGCCTATTATGGTAACTCATTAAATATTTTGTACGTAAAGTCATTGACTCAATCGACTGACGCAAATGATAAGTACACAACATCCACCAACGAATCGTAACATAAATGACATAAAATGCACCTATGGCAACTATTCTTTGTCTGGAAGGTGATCTTGCCATCTACACATAAAAATATAAGAAAATTCAAGAAAAGCAAATAACTCCAAAATATAATCCAAATATTAGCAACAAAGTGATTGAACATCAAAGATTACATCAATATATATGTTATTTTGGATGAAATTGAACATCCAAGTTTCCATGTGAGTTACAAGTCAATGTTATACAAGATGGCCTTCTTTTGAAAAAATTCAATTCTTTGCAGCAAAGTTGAAGCTAATTTTTGGCCTCAAAATCGCATACAGACCCTGTTTAAACTCACTTGATTTCACCTCCACACAGTCACATATTGCCTACAGTTCCCATTCTTCATGAAAAAACACACCAAAAAGGAATCTCTCTATCACTGGCATGCATACAATTTACTAGTTTATGCCAAACCTAGTGCAAGTACAACATGGAATCATATAAAATCCAATGCATACCTTTTGTTATTTCTAGTACTTATTGCAAGTAATTAATCTGATTACAAACTCATACCAACAATTTAGCTAAATACTGATCACTTTAAAGTTTAACCTAACATATCCAACACTATCTCTGAAAATTAAATAAAAGCAAACAAATCAATCAAACTTCTTAATTTGCATAAAACAGCTAAAATCAACGACCTAATCAACCAGAAGCAGAGAAAACACATTCGCAAACAGTAAACAGGTAGGTATCATAACATTGTTAACCTTGTAGAGTCTAACCTTTTTGTATAAGCTGTTGATCAATGTATTTCTGTTAAACATTGTTTAGATAGTTTATTTTCATGTAATTTCTTTTAAACGAATTTACTGCTTTTTAGTCTAAGTCTGGGCCATCGAAACTATAGTTTCGAGTGAGATTTGTTCACTCGAAACTAGTAGTTTCGATCGATAGTAGTTTCGACAGGCACTTTTTCCACTTGTAAATGTTCACTCGAAACTAGTAGTTTCGAGGAACATAGTTTCGATACCTGTGAAACTACTATAAATAGCCTAGTTAGAGAATTTCTAGGGTGTGAGTTGCGGCTGTAACCCTGAATTCTCTCTTTCAGATTTGTTTTTGAATCAATACAATTTGCATTCGTTTAATGCTTGTTCTTACACTTTCACATATTATTTGCATTGATTCTTAGTGTGTTTGGCTGTCTTCTTCACCAAGTCTGTCTCTAATCCTCTGTTACAACACCATACATACAGATTCCGCCTGTGTGTGTGGGTAATCGATCACTTTCGTGATTTCCGACTGAAATCTGGACCTACAAACCTAACGAATCTGAATGCCGATTAATTCGATTTCTAAGCCCTAAATCAGACGAACAGATGACAGGATCTTAAATAAACATCAAATCGATCAACATAGGGCAAAATTAGGGTTTGTAGATGGAAGTTTGAGGATTTTGGTTTACCTGAACAATGTATTGACGAACGCCGGAGAAGAGAGGTGACTGCGGATTGAAATCGCCGGAGAAGAGAGGTGACAGCAGGGAGAGGCGTGAGAGAAATCAGACGAACAGATGACAGGATCTTAAATAAACATCAAATCGATCAACATAGGGCAAAATTAGGGTTTGTAGATGGAAGTTTGAGGATTTTGGTTTACCTGAACAATGTATTGACGAACGCCGGAGAAGAGAGGTGACTGCGGATTGAAATCGCCGGAGAAGAGAGGTGACAGCAGGGAGAGGCGTGAGAGAATTGGTCTGGAGAAATGAAACCCTAGAAATCCAATTCTCCGCTTTTTTTAGAGAAACAAAATCAGAGAAATGGAAATGGTTTATTTCCATTTCTCACCTCTTTCTTTCATAAACAAACAAGAGAATTCTTTCCAATTCCATTTCTCACCCCTCAATTCCCTCTACCAAACACCCCCTAAATGCATACTCTTTTCCCACCTAGCTTGCTTCCTCCAACTTCATATTCCAAGTATAGCCGGAGGGTTTCTTCTAGGGTTCAGGTATAATGGCGACGGCGTTACTGTCAGATCTGGCGACGGAGATAATCATTCCGGTATGCGCCGTGATCGGCATCCTGTTTTCTCTCATCCAATGGGCGTTGGTCTCACGAGTAAAGCTCACGCCGGAACGTAACGGACCGTCAAACAGCACGAAGAATGAATTCAACGATTCACTGATTGAAGAAGAGGAAGGTGTTAACGAACATAACGTCGTCGTTAAATGCGCCGAGATTCAGAATGCCATCTCTGAAGGTTAGATCTGCTAATTTATCTTTAAATCTATTTAAGTTACTGATATATAGTAGGAAATAATTATCTTTGGTGTAATTTTAATATTATTAAGATTTTAGGAAATAGAAACTTTATTGCTTATCTGAATCTTTTTCATTTAATCCTGAAACATATATTTTATTGGTTAAGTACAAACTGAGATTTCTCATAGCATGGCAAAACCCTAAAACTGATGAACATCTACCAGCAAAATTATAAAAATTAATAAATAAAGAAACTTGCTAAAACAAAGGTTATGATACATCCTTGCTTTTAATCGTTTAGGTCCCGAAAGCTACTTACGTGACGCGTTGCCTATGTACAACCAAATAAGCTTTTGCATAACCAAAAGCTGCATCCTTTTTACGTATCAATTTTTTAATCAAGTAAACTGTTCATAATTTCTTCATACTTTAGTCGTTTTTATGTATGGTCTTCCTCAAGACACTATTAACTCGAAGCGCTGCCTGAGGCGTTTTTCGGATTGCCTTGTGGCTTAGGTGCCCATTTTAAACCCAAAAATAATAACCTTTTGATTATGAAAAGTGTTGGTCCTGCTTCATTATAATTTGTGATTTCTGCTAATTTTGATTTTGTTTTCTGGCTCATTCCAAAACAACAGGTGCAACATCCTTTTTGTTCACTGAGTATCAATATGTGGGTATTTTCATGGTTGTTTTTGCAATCTTGATCTTTCTTTTTCTGGGTTCTGTTGAGGGATTCAGTACAAAAAGTCAACAATGCACCTATGATATTCACAAAACGTGCAAGCCTGCACTTGCCACTGCTTTATTTAGCACTGTATCCTTCTTGCTTGGGGCCATTACATCTGTCCTCTCTGGTTTTCTTGGTATGAAAATCGCCACATATGCAAATGCA
Organism: Smallanthus sonchifolius; assembly: GCA_023525975.1. Lineage (NCBI taxonomy): Eukaryota > Viridiplantae > Streptophyta > Magnoliopsida > Asterales > Asteraceae > Smallanthus > Smallanthus sonchifolius. The sequence continues at coordinate 1,374,418 of JAKNSE010000034.1, read as the reverse complement.
AGAACGACACTAGAAGCTAGAAAAAGTGTTGGGAAAGCATTTATTATCGCATTTAGATCTGGTGCTGTAATGGGTTTTCTCCTTGCTGCAAATGGGCTGTTGGTTCTTTACGTTACTATTAATCTCTTTAAATTATATTATGGAGATGACTGGGAAGGACTTTTTGAAGCTATAACTGGTTACGGTCTTGGTGGGTCTTCAATGGCTCTGTTTGGAAGAGTTGGTGGTGGTATTTACACTAAAGCCGCTGATGTAGGCGCTGACCTTGTTGGCAAGGTTGAACGGAACATTCCAGAAGATGATCCTAGAAATCCTGCTGTAAGTTACACTTATAGATTTACACCCTTTAATCTATTATTCCTTTTTTCGTATACAGAAAATTGCCAAGATATCAAAGATCCCAAATTGTTCAATGTGGGGACAATGATGAGAGCGAAAATTTTCTTGTTCTCCACATTGTAAAATTTAGATCTTTGGTTATCTTTCTTGGCAATTTTCCCTTTCTTATTTTATTTTAAAGATTGTGTTTTGTAATAGTTTATGCTTGTTTTCAGGTAATTGCTGATAATGTTGGGGATAATGTTGGTGATATTGCTGGAATGGGATCTGATCTTTTTGGTTCTTATGCCGAGTCATCATGTGCTGCACTTGTGGTTGCTTCAATTTCTTCATTTGGAATCAACCATGAGTTCACTGCAATGTGCTACCCCTTGCTAGTGAGCTCAATTGGAATTCTTGTTTGCTTGATAACCACACTTTTTGCCACTGATTTTTATGAAATTAAAGCTGTCAAAGATATTGAGCCATCGCTAAAGTATCAGCTTATAATTTCTACTGTCCTTATGACCATTGGAGTCGCAATAGTTAGTTTTATTGCACTGCCTTCATCTTTCACCATTTTCAACTTTGGTGTACAGAAAGTTGTACATAATTGGTAAGAAAATGTTTCCTTTTGATGAATTTAGTAAAATCCTTCAAGGGTTTGTTGCAAGTTGCGATCTTTTTTCATGTTTAAAATTAAAATTCCTTTTGCAGGCAACTTTTCTTGTGCGTGTGTGTTGGTCTTTGGGCTGGACTTATCATTGGTTTCGTGACCGAGTATTACACCAGCAATGCATATAGGTAATGTACTGTTATTGCTAACATGTCATATTTACCCGAATAGATCCAAAACTAATAATTTATTTTTTGTAGCCCGGTGCAAGATGTTGCTGATTCATGTAGGACTGGAGCTGCAACCAATGTTATTTTCGGGCTTGCTTTAGGATACAAATCTGTTATCATTCCTATTTTTGCAATAGCAATCAGCATTTTTGTGAGCTTTAGCTTTGCAGCCATGTATGGGATTGCAGTTGCTGCTCTGGGAATGTTGAGCACCATTGCGACTGGTCTAGCTATAGACGCTTATGGTCCAATTAGTGACAATGCTGGTGGCATTGCTGAGATGGCGGGCATGAGCCATCGGATCCGTGAGCGGACCGATGCACTTGATGCTGCCGGAAATACCACTGCGGCCATTGGAAAGGTGATTCTTAATTCTTTTGGTACCTCCAAAAAAGCTATTGTTTTCTTGGGTTAGGGGTATTTTTTTAATTTTTAGGAAATTTCTTTGAACATCCAAGTATTGAAAAGTTCACACTAAGGCCACCCTAATATTAAGATATAAAATTACAAGCTACCGCCCACCTATCAAATTGGTTACATTTATGCCAATTCCAGCAAGAAATGACAAAATTACCCTCAAAAGTAAAAAAAAAATAACCCTTGATGATGTGCTACCATGCTAAAGGTTAAAAAAATTTGTAAAGAGAAAACTAGGTCCTTTACAACATCGATTCGTCGCACTCTTACAAGAAACACATGTTTCTTGGATTAGAAGTTTTTTTAAGTTAGGGGCATTTTTGTTGTATTTTAAAATTTTCAAGAAAGCTTTGTCTGATATTAATTGATATTTCAGTGTCCTTATGATGTATACATCGCCCTAGTGGCTTCAGACATAGCAAGTACTTACATTTACATTTAAATATGTTGCATTTACAGGGATTTGCTATTGGCTCAGCTGCACTGGTTTCACTGGCACTGTTTGGTGCATTTGTGAGCCGTGCAGGGATTCAAACGGTCGATGTCTTGACACCAAAAGTGTTCATTGGTCTGATTGTCGGTGCCATGCTTCCATACTGGTTTTCAGCCATGACCATGAAAAGCGTAGGTAGTGCCGCCTTGAAAATGGTGGAGGAAGTTCGGCGGCAGTTCAACACCATCCCTGGTCTAATGGAGGGCCTTGCCAAACCAGATTATGCCACCTGTGTTAAAATCTCCACCGATGCATCTATTAAGGAGATGATTCCACCTGGCGCTCTTGTCATGCTGACTCCTCTTATTGTTGGAACCTTATTTGGTGTCGAGACCCTTTCGGGTGTTCTTGCTGGTTCTCTAGTTTCTGGTGTCCAGGTACGTGTTTTAATAAGTTATTAGGATGACGTGGCGTTCAAATATGTGATCCCAACATATTAAAACCTATTTGATTTGTTGATTTTATGTTTGCTTAATTTAGACTTTCTTGTTCATTGGCTATCAGGTGGCAATTTCTGCATCAAACACTGGTGGTGCATGGGACAATGCCAAGAAATACATTGAGGTGATTAATAGTTCAAATATAGTGAAGTTATTTTTATGTCCTAAAGCTAACTTTTTTATGAATCTTGATCAGGCTGGTGCTTCAGAGCATGCAAGGACCCTTGGACCAAAAGGGTCTGAACCACATAAGGCTGCTGTGATAGGTGACACAATTGGGGACCCACTGAAGGACACCTCGGGTCCATCTCTCAACATTCTGATCAAGCTCATGGCTGTTGAGTCGCTTGTGTTTGCGCCCTTCTTTGCTGCTCATGGCGGTTTGCTTTTTAAGCTTTAAGGATTTAAGGGTAGAGATGTCTTTTGTAGCAGTGTATGACTGTATGTCTTATATTCCTCTTGTTTTGCTCTCTGTTTTAGGGGTAGTTGAGAGAGTAGTGTTTTTGAAGAGAATGGTGATGACTGTGATTTGACTATGAGAGGAGAGTTTAGTTTTAAGAATATTGTGTTAGTTTTCTTGATACTGTTTATTTCATAGCAAATAGCTTTTAGTTTCTTTTGTTGGAAGAATTTTATATGTTCTTAGCCTTGTGTTTCTTAATTAATGTCTGTTTGTTGATGGCGCCTAAGATAACCATAAATAATATTATTAAGTTAAAACATTAATATTAATAAACCTATTAAACCCCATGGCAGGGAATATTATTTTTTTTTTCTTCATTTTTTCACAAAAGTTTTTTTTTATAAACTTGCCACTAAAGTTCAAAATAAGCATTAATTTTCTTTTTTTTATGGCTCAAAACTCTTTTTTTTCTAGACTTGTCACAAAAGTTCAATAAACTTTCGTTTGTTAACTTTTTTAAAATAAGGGTGCGTCGTTTTTTTTGTCAACGCTCCAATATAAATATTTTTTTAAACGAAGTTGTATTCAAAATCGAGTTTTTTATCGTTGCCTGTAGCGAGTGCCGTTACCGTTGTGGTACCGTGACGAACTGAACCTATTATGGGCGAACAACATCATTGTCGATATTGGTATTATCGGAACCCGTATCGGTATTTGCCTTATGGTTTTCGACGAACCGAACCAGTAATTTTTTTAATTTGTTTTTTCCCTTTTTTATTATTTAGTTTTATGTTTCCTTTCTATTAACATTATTTTTACCGTTGCGCCTACGCTTTCGTTTAAATTTTATTAACGATGTGCCCGACAACGTTATCTATGATAACTTTCGTTCGTTAGGTTTTTTTAAATAACAGAATGCGCCGTTTTCTTAATAGTTTTTTTGTCGACGTTTTGGTTTAAATTTTATTGAAGACAAAGTTGTATTCAACTTCGAGTGTTTTTTGGTATCGTACGTTATAACGAGTCTGCGATTCCACGCAAACGAGTCAAACCAATAACGACCAGACTCCTGCCGTGAAGCGCGGGGGGTTAAAACTAGTTTAAACAAAAGTCTATATAAAGTCTAAAATATTTTAATTAAAATATTTTATTTTGAAAAAAACAATTTTGTTATATAAATCACAATCAACCTTCACTTTTAGTTCAAACTTCAACCAAAACGCCTTTATACCATAAATTCGAGTTTTTTTCCAAATAGGTGTTGTGGAGAAAAGTATTTACCAAAAATGTGTACTTTATAAAATATTTACCAAATCGGGTGTTTTAGGTTTTTTTATTTTAATTTTTTAAAAACCTCCTCCTCACATGTCAGACTTCAGAGTATAGTCAAAAAGTCAAAACCAAAAATCATCTTCTACTACCAATTTCCACCGTGCAGGAGAAGACTGAGATGGTGAATACATCGACGCTGAAGGGGATTAGGCACTCAAAGCAAGAAACTCACCCTGCCGCGGCTGGAGGCCTGCCGCGGCTCAAGTGTGTCACGACCAGATATAGGAATTTGAACGATCCAAAGGTCAAGAACAATCCAGCCGCGGCTCAAGCCCTGCCGAGGCTCACGAATATCAAGTCCGAGTTCTTAGCTAGAAGGAACGAGGGTGGAAATCAAAAGAACACCTCAGCCGCGGCTCAGGCCCTGCCGCGGCTCAAGCCCTGCCGAGGCTCACGAATATCAAGTCCGAGTTCTTAGCTAGAAGGAACGAGGGTGGAAATCAAAAGAACACCTCAGCCGCGGCTCAGGCCCTGCCGCGGCTCAGGCCCCGCCGTGGCTCACGAATATCAGGTCCGGAAGTTCCTAGCCAGAAGGAACAAATGTGGGAATCAAAGAACATCCAGCCGCGGCTTAGGCCCTGCCGCGGCTCAAAGGTACCAAGGCCATAGGTTTGGTTCGTTTGATGACGGACGACATCTCCCACTCAACACTTAGAAAATACCAAAGAAGTTAAAACAGGAAATAATCTCATACCAGAAAATAATACTAAATAGCTGAGATAACATCTCATTGGGCATAAGAGTCAACTATAAAGACAACACCAATGGGGAAACCTGAACCCATGATAAAAAGAGGTCAGGAAAGAACCAGTAACACAAAAAGGGAAGTCAGCTAACAAGACAAGATGTGTCAGGGGCAGAACCTGCACACAGGGAACACGGGTCAACTATACAGACAAAGATAATTAAATACACCCTGAACTCCCTAAGCACGAATAAGGAAATAACAGTCATATTAGCAGAAGTAGGGAGAGATGTTTGACTGCATACAACCTACAATGGATGTCCAGTCCAAACATCTTGACCATGGATGCCTTATAAATAGTCGGGCCGATTTCAAAGGTAAGATTCATGTTTTAACTCACAGATTCACAATATCATAATTTACTTATCCCTTCTTTCTCACCTTTTATCTCCCACTATACACATACTTATTCTCACGCCGGAGGGTGGTCACGAGGAGAAAACCCCTTCTGCTCGTGGCGAGGCTCAAGGTGTTTCCTGTTTTGCAGATCATCCTTTCAAGACCTGGAGGTCCCGTTCGTTCTTCCAAGCCCAAGCCCAGAAGTCCCGTCTTAACTTGTCCATCCAGCACTGCTTCAAGACTTCCACCCCTAGGTGATAAGTTTTGTAGCAACATTTGGCGCCATCCCGTGCTCTAAAAAAAAAAAAAAAAAAAAAAAAAAAAAAAAAAAAAACGATGGGCGAGGGCGAGGAAACTCCTCACAATGAAACCAGAAGTTCTGATGTCCTGTACCCAGATGGTAGCAATGTTACCGGGGGGGAGGGAAGCAAGAACCCGAAGAGTCGACTTAACGATTCTGAAAAACAAAGGACTGACAAGGTAATCGTTACACCAGAGTTCTTACGACAGAACCGTCAGCAGATCCTCGCTATGTTACAGGAGGAAGAAAAAGATCGCCAATTGAAAGAAATCCGAACCCGTCTAGAGTTCGGAGACGACGAAAATGACGACTCACCAAGGAAAGATGAAGAAGAGAAGGATAAGCTACACAACACCGAGGCTGTACGTCAAGAGACAACCAAGAGGAAGCTAGATTTTGAAGATGACTACAGCAAGCCATACAGACCATCCACGGCGAGATCAAGATCAAAGTTTATCAACAAAATTGCAGAGTTCACGTTTCCCCCAAAACTAAAAATGCCATCCAATGTGGGGAAATATGATGGTCTGGGTGACCCAGACGATCATCTCGCCATTTTCATAGGTGCAGCCGAGGTAGAACAATGGTCTATCCCTGTATGGTGTCATATGTTCATGCAAACACTGACTGGGGCAGCGAGGGTATGGTTCGATAGCCTTCCGGTGGGAGAGATAGGAAGCTTCGAACAGTTGGAAGATAGTTTCTTGAAAAATTTCAGCCAGCAGCGAAGATCCATCAAGGACCCGACGGAACTGCACAACATAAAAAGAGCCGACAACGAATCAGTAGGAGACTTCATCCCGAGGTTCGTAAGGGAGAGCATGCAAGTAAAAGGAGCTGGTGAAGACATACGCATCTCGGCCTTTATCCACGGCGTTCGAAGCGAGCAGCTGGTTGAGCGATTCCATGAAAACCGCCCTAGTACAGTCGAAGAAATGTTAGAAAGAGCTAAAGCGTTCGTACGGGGAAGAAAAGCAAGCGATCAGTTGAAGGATCGTACACAGAAAAAAACTACATGGGATGTCCCTAGAAGGCAGACGCCACAGAAAACGTGGGACAAAGGGCATTTTCAACCACGCTTCCAACAGCGGAACGTGCCATTCCAGCCTCGATATTCACCGTCATCACGACCCAACGTCGGGCTTACTGTTAGTCTTCCACCACTATCCAAAACACCAAGCGAGATCCTAGCAACAGAAAAGGTTAATTTCGTGAAACCAGCTCCCATGAGGCCAGGCCCTAGAAAGGCCACGGAAAAGTATTGTGAATTCCACAAAGACAACGGCCACACCACCGACGAATGCTTCTCCCTAAGGAGGCAAATCGAGTCAGCAATCAAAACAGGCAAGTTGGCACACCTGCTGAAAGAGCTGAAGGCTACACCCCAGTCAAGTGGAAAGAGGAAAGAGATCCTAATGGTAAGTCAACCATCAGGAAACGCAGGCATGAAAAGAAGCAACGACCACATGGAGTCATGGATGGAGCAGGAAATTAGTTTCCCCCCAATTAGAAGCGGTGATTTTGCAAGAGGTGCACTACATGTATCAGCTGACATTGCAGGTCACCAGGTACGAAGAGTTTATGTAGATACTGGGAGTGCATCCGAAATCATGTACGAACATTGCTTCATGCAACTAGATGAAGAAGTTCGGAAGGGACTCGTCACACAAGTCCATCAGTTGACTGGCTTTTCGGGGGAAGTGGTGCAACCACTAGGGAAAATACAACTTCAGGTAACAATGGGAGACGAAACGGGGAGACGAACAGTCCCAATGACTTTCCTCATAGTACGCTCTCAATCAAGCCACAATGTGATTCTGGGAAGACCGGGTTTATGTGCACTCGGGGCTGTCATCTCCACCATCCACGGAGCCATCAAATTCCCAACACCAACCGGTATAGTAACTTTATACTCAACTAAGGAATGCAAAAGTGTAAAAGTTACAACGATGGCCCCGAAAGTCATAAACAAGCAAGAAGGTGTGGCACAGGAAGAATGGGCACTCCACCCAGGGTTCCCGGAGCAGAAAATAACCGTGGGACGCCAACTGGGAGAGGAAACGAAGAAAACGCTGAAGCAGTTTTTACTCAACAATCTAGATGTCTTCGCCTGGCAACCTTCAGACATGGAGGGGGTTCCGAGAGAAACGGCAGAACACCGTTTAAACACCTACAGATCAAAGGAACCAGTGGCGCAAAAAAGACGACATTTGGGGCCAGAAAGAAACCAAGCAGTATTGGCAGAGGTTGAAAAACTTTTGTGTGCCGGCATAGTACGAGAGGTGAAATACCAAACCTGGGTGGCAAACCCAGTCATGGTAAAAAAAGGAGACGGGACGTGGCGGATGTGCATAGATTTCAAGGATCTTAACGCCGCGTGCCCTAAAGATTGTTACCCGCTTCCAGAAATTGATTCCAAAGTAGACGCTCTGGCAGGTTTTCCACTAAAATGTTTCTTGGATGCTTATAAAGGTTACTGGCAGGTACAGATGGCCAAAGAAGACGAAGACAAAACAACGTTCTACACTAGTACTGGGATATTTTGTTTCACAAAAATGCCTTTCGGTTTGAAGAACGCTGGAGCTACCTACCAACGATTGATGGACACGGCTTTTAGCGAACAAATCGGTAAAAACCTGGAAGTGTATGTGGACGATCTAGTGGTGAAAAGCAAGAACGAAGAAGGGTTATTGGGTGACCTAGGCGAAACATTCAAAACTCTAAGAAGCGTCAACATGAAGCTGAACCCAAAGAAATGTTCGTTTGGGGTAGAACAGGGCAAATTTTTGGGTGTAGTTGTCACCAAGGACGGGTTCCAAGCAAACCCAGAAAAAGTGAAGGCGGTGCTGCAAATGCCCTCACCAAGATCTGTTAAGGATGTGCAAACGCTCAACGGGCGTCTTGTCGCCTTAAACAGATTTTTGTCAAAACATGCTGAGAGAACTTTACCATTCATGGTAACTCTAAGAAATTGCCTAGGTAAAAAGAATTTCGTATGGTCACAAGAAGCAGAAAAGGCATTCGAAGAAATGAAGAGTTACTTGAGTCAATTGCCAACGCTCACGGCTCCAGTCCCACAAGAAAACCTGACAATGTACCTATCCGCCGGAACCGCGGCCGTGAGTGCAGTCTTGATGACAGAGCGGGGTAATGTTCAAACCCCTATATACTTTATCAGCAGAGCGCTAAAAGATCCAGAAACAAGATACTCACCAATGGAGAAGCTAGTGTTATCCTTAGTGCACGCCTCAAGAAGGCTCCGGAGGTACTTCCAAGCTCACAACATTGAAGTACAAACGGAGCACCCAATACAACAAATCCTGAGAAGACCGGAGATCTCGGGAAGATTAGCAAAATGGGCGATCGAGCTGGGGCGTTCGAGCTTAAGTACAAACCAAGGTCCGCAATGAAGGGTCAGGTAGTGGCCGATTTCTTGGTGGAGATACCAACCGAAGGAAAAATGCAAACACAGGTGGCGAAAAGTAACCAAGAAATTAAAGCTGATAGCACCTGGAATCTCCACACGGACGGGGCCTCAAACAACGAAGGCTCGGGGGCTGGTTTGATACTAGTGGGGCCAGACCAGGTCGAGCTGACCTACGCGCTAAGGTTGGATTTCAAAAGTTCTAACAATGAGGCAGAGTATGAAGCGTTACTCGCAGGCTTAAGATTGGCTCACAAGATGGGGGTACGAAAATTACACGCTCATGTAGACTCAATGCTCGTAGCAAACCAAATCAACGGCTCGTACGATGCTAAGGAAGAGTCAATGAAGCGATACCTGGAGAAGGCCCAGGCCATTATCAAGTTATTCGATGAATGTACGGTCATACACATCCCAAGAAGCAAAAACAAAAAAGCCGATGCTCTCAGCAAGTTGGCCTCAGTCACTTTCACACATTTAGCAAAGGAGGTCAGAGTAGAAGTGCTAGAATCCCCATCTATCGCAGACACAGAGATCAACACAATCACGGAAGCGGAGAACCCAACCTGGATGACTCCTATCATCCAGTTTCTCACAAAAGGTATGCTACCAGACGATAGAGCTGAGGCAAGAAAGATAAGAACAAAGGCGTTGCAATACGAAATGGAACGGGGATGTCTATACCGAAGGTCCTACCTAGGACCTCTACTGAGGTGCCTCAATCAAGAAGAAGCCAACTATGTAATTCGGGAAATCCACTTCGGCATATGTGGAATACATGCAGGCCCAAGGATGGTTGTCGCGAAGGCAATGGGAGCAGGATACTACTGGCCGAGTATGCACAAAAGCGCCATTGAAGAAATTCATAAATGTGAGAGTTGCCAAAGGCACGCCCCAATGTGCCACCGACCACCAAATGAGATGGTCCCCGTCACGGCGGCATGGCCCTTTCAAAAATGGGCAATGGATATAGTCGGGCCATTCCCAATAGCTCAAGGGAAGATAAAATTCTTGATAGTGGCAATTGATTACTTCACCAAGTGGGTGGAAGCAAAAGCTCTCGCATCCATCACGGGCATACAGGTGAAGAAATTTGTTTGGGAATGCATCATTTGTCGGTTTGGTCTTCCGTTGTTTATTGTGACAGACAACGGAAAACAATTCGCGGACAACCCATTTAAACAATGGTGCGTGGATATGAAGATACAACAAATCTTTACTTCAGTGGCACATCCCCAGGGAAATGGTCAGGTGGAGCGAGCTAACCGGAGCATCGTGGAGGGCATAAAGACACGTTTAGGAAACGAAGGAAGAAATTGGCTGGAAGAACTACCACACGTGCTATGGGCACACAGGACGATGCCAAAGACAAGCAATGGAGAAAGCCCATTCAGCTTAACATATGGCACCGAGGCGGTAATACCAGCAGAAATAATCATGCCAACACAGCGTATTCTCCAGGCTAACGAAATGGATAATGATTCGGAGCTACGGTTGAACCTGAACCTCCTGGAAGAACGAAGGATGATAGCAGCAATCCGTGAGGAAAAGTATAAGAGAGAAGTTGAAAGATACTACAACTCAAGAGTGCAAAAAAGATCGTTCAAAGAAGGAGAATACGTGCTCCGAAGCAATGAAGCCAGCAGGATGGAAGATCAAGGGAAGTTGGGCCCACGCTGGGAAGGCCCCTACCAAATCAAGGAAACAGGAAGAAACGGTTCCTACAAGTTGGCTCGTTTAGATGGAAGCGACATACCACGAACGTGGAATGGAGCCCAGCTCCGGAAATGTTATATGTAAGAAACATTTAAGCAATCATTGTAATCAATTTTGAAACAAGGTGTATGCGGACACCAGGGATTACATTCAAAAACCATTATATTTGTCTTTAAGGAATGATACTAAAAAGACGAGTCACCTGACAAGTTCAGGTCGAAAAATAATCTAAGTCTTCCAGCCGCGACTGGAAAGACGAGTCACCTGGCCAAGTTCAGGTTGAAAAATAATCTAAGTCTTCCAGCCGCGACTGGACAGACGAGTCACCTGACAAGTTCAGGTCGAAAAATAATCCAAGTCTTCCAGCCGCGACTGGAAAGACGAGTCACCTGACCAAGTTCAGGTTGAAAAATACTCTAAGTCTTCCAGCCACGACTGGAAAGACGAGTCACCTGGCCAAGTTCAGGTTGAAAAATAATCTAAGTCTTCCAGCCGCGACTGGAAAGACGAGTCACCTGGCCAAGTTCAGGTTGAAAAATAATCTAAGTCTTCCAGCCGCGACTGGAAAGACGAGTCACCTGGCCAAGTTCAGGTTGAAAAATAATCTAAGTCTTCCAGCCGCGACTGGACAGACGAGTCACCTGACAAGTTCAGGTTGAAAAATAATCCAAGTCTTCCAGCCGCGACTGGAAAGACGAGTCACCTGACCAAGTTCAGGTTGAAAAATACTCTAAGTCTTCCAGCCGACTGGAAAGACGAGTCACCTGGCCAAGTTCAGGTTGAAAAATAATCTAAGTCTTCCAGCCGCGACTGGAAAGACGAGTCACCTGGCCAAGTTCAGGTTGAAAAATAATCTAAGTCTTCCAGCCGCGACTGGAAAGACGAGTCACCTGGCCAAGTTCAGGTTGAAAAATAATCTAAGTCTTCCAGCCGCGACTGGACAGACGAGTCACCTGACAAGTTCAGGTCGAAAAATAATCCAAGTCTTCCAGCCGCGACTGGAAAGACGAGTCACCTGACCAAGTTCAGGTTGAAAAATACTCTAAGTCTTCCAGCCGACTGGAAAGACGAGTCACCTGGCCAAGTTCATGTTGAAAAATAATCTAAGTCTTCCAGCCGCGACTGGACAGACGAGTCACCTGACCAAGTTCAGGTTAAAAAATAATCTAAGTCTTCCAGCCGCGACTGGACAGACGAGTCACCTGGCCAAGTTCAGGTTGAAAAATAATCTGTCTTCCAGCCGCGACTGGAAAGACGAATAAGCTGATCAAAGTCAGACGGAGGTAAAGAGATCTTATAAACAAACAAGACTACACTGCATAAACGGAAAAGTCCACTTAAAAAGTTACAAGGATAAAGGCCCACGCAAGGGCGACAGACAGTAAAGATAAATGTCCACGCAGGGACAACATAAGAAAAACGTCCACGCAGGGACAACATAAAATAAAGACAAACGTCCATACATAAGCAGTACACAAAGACAAACATCACTTGGGAGCAAGAAAAGCTTGGATATCAGCAATCGTAGAACCAACCATGCTAGCTATGGACGCAGACATCGGAAATTGGCAATCATCAAACTTGTCAGAAAGTTCACGAAGCCGATCAAGAGCGTCCGCGTGAAACTGACTGGAGTCTTGGGCCCTTTTCCCTTTCCTGCCTAGACCCACACCTTCTTTCAAACCACCATTGTACCCAACCTTATCAGCCAACGAATTAAGCTCTCCTAGCATGTCCAAAAACTCATCACTATTACGAACTTTCTCAAAGGCCTGCCGCATGCCAGTAGAAATAAGCCAAGACCTCTCATTCTCCAATCTCGAAATCTCAGCGCGAAGAGTAGCAATTTGGGAAGTAAAAACAGTTCGCTCGCTATCAAAGGCACCCCTTAGTGACTGATTTTCAGCCTCCAACTCCAAACGTTTCTCCTGAGCGCGAGACAAGTCTATTTTTAAATCACGATTGGCTCGAACACTATCCAGCAAACGCTCGTTAGTATTAGCATAAGAGTTGAGGAGGCAAACCGCCGAAGAGAAACCAACATCAGTCACCTCTTGGGTCGACATGTTCTTATAGCGAGCTCGATCAGCAGGAGTACGCGCAGAATACATAAATTCGCGGCATTGCTCAGATGACTCGACCAAAGTACCATTGTGAAAGCTCCAGTTAGGAACAAACGGGGCACTCATGTCAGCATTAGAACCAGAAAAGTTCTTAGCATAATTCAAATCAATTGACGGGTTTGACCCGTCCTCGGAACTATAATCATGATCAGCCTGGAAGGTGGAGTTACCACCAGGAGCGATCGGCGACTCATCTCCCACCGCGACTTCCTTACCGGATGTGTCACCCACATTAACTTTCCTCTTGCTAGGACGTCTAGAGCCCGACTCCAGAGGGGGAATAATGAAATCTTTAGTTTTTTCCAAAATGGTCTTGTGGCCCGGCTTAATGGGCACCACGTCCTCTTCAATCGGTTCAGTCGTAGACAACTTCATGCGGTCAAACAAACCCATTCCTACAAACACATAACTTAACATTAGTAAGATGCAAAAACCACGAAAGTAAATTTAAAAGGAAATTACTCACGTTCCCCATTATAACGGAGTACGGGGCGAACGAATGGATCATCCCAGTTACGACTAATCCCAACCATTACAAGGAAATGCTCGGAAAAGGGGCGCAGAGCCGTCGGGACGGCTAGTAGCTTATCATAATCAGCCTTAAGATATTCACGAAATTTGGGAATGGGATCCCTAAGCGACTCCTTCGGCGGGGACCAATGCATCTCAAACGGGATCGCACGAGCGGAGATGAAGAAGAAATGATCTTTCCATCTTTTCAAGCTAGTGGGAGGACGAAGGGTGTGACTAGGATAAGGAGCTTTTCGTTTCTCAAAAGTAACCCAATCACCCACTCGAGTTGGTTTGTAAAAAGCCCTAAACAAATGAATGTCCGACTCGATCCTAAGGGCACGACAAGAAATGTCAAAGTGATATACTCTGATTAGTCCTAAGGGAACGACTTGGGACAAGTGAATCTCGTAATAACTCAACACCGACTCAAGAAATACGCTAACGGGTATGCGAAAGTTGGAAAACGAAAAGAAGGCGGTATATAAGGATATCATACCCGGAGGGGCATCACGAACGGTCACTCCTGACGGAGGAACGACAGGCTCTAAAGAAGGGTCAATACCATATTTTTCGACAAAAGCATCTAAAAACCTAGTAGTAATGACGGACGTTTGAATATCCATATCACTACGACACTCCATAATAAAAGAAAAACAAAGAAGAAAGAACTAACCCGCCAAGTTGTGATAAGCAAAAGCCAACAGAGAACTAGGACAACGAACCGGCGAGACGAACCAAGCAAAAAACCGAAACTTTTTATCTTGAGGAGTTTTGAAGACAAGGAGCATCTATATATAACAAATAATGGAGGGGAAAGTAAAAGGTTTGAAATTCAAACTAGGAACAAGTTCAAAATTCAAAAAATAAGAGGGAAAGTAGGTTTGTAGGAGGGGACATATGATTAGACCATTCAACCTATGATGGGACAGAACGAACCATGTCAGTAGATAGGACGACGCATCGACTGACGAGAGAATAATCCATCATCACGAATTCGCATATCATGATAATGGACTGGGGGGACTTGAAGGGGATTAGGCACTCAAAGCAAGAAACTCACCCTGCCACGGCTGGAGGCCTGCCGCGGCTCAAGTGTGTCACGACCAGATATAGGAATTTGAACGATCCAAAGGTTAAGAACAATCCAGCCGCGGCTCAAGCCCTGCCGAGGCTCACGAATATCAAGTCCGAGTTCTTAGCTAGAAGGAACGAGGGTGGAAATCAAAAGAACACCTCAGCCGCGGCTCAGGCCCTGCCGCGGCTCAAGCCCTGCCGAGGCTCACGAATATCAAGTCCGAGTTCTTAGCTAGAAGGAACGAGGGTGGAAATCAAAAGAACACCTCAGCCGCGGCTCAGGCCCTGCCGCGGCTCAGGCCCCGCCGTGGCTCACGAATATCAGGTCCGGAAGTTCCTAGCCAGAAGGAACAAATGTGGGAATCAAAGAACATCCAGCCGCGGCTTAGGCCCTGCCGCGGCTCAAAGGTACCAAGGCCATAGGTTTGGTTCGTTTGATGACGGACGACATCTCCCACTCAACACTTAGAAAATACCAAAGAAGTTAAAACATGAAATAATCTCATACCAAAAAATAATACTAAATAGCTGAGATAACATCTCATTGGGCATAAGAGTCAACTATAAAGACAACACCAATGGGGAAACCTGAACCCATGATAAAAAGAGGTCAGGAAAGAACCAGTAACACAAAAAGGGAAGTCAGCTAACAAGACAAGATGTGTCAGGGGCAGAACCTGCACACAGGGAACACGGGTCAACTATACAGACAAAGATAATTAAATACACCCTGAACTCCCTAAGCACGAATAAGGAAATAACAGTCATATTAGCAGAAGTAGGGAGAGATGTTTGACCGCATACAACCTACAATGGATGTCCAGTCCAAACATCTTGACCATGGATGCCTTATAAATAGTCGGGCCGATTTCAAAGGTAAGATTCATGTTTTAACTCACAGATTCACAATATCATAATTTACTTATCCCTTCTTTCTCACCTTTTATCTCCCACTATACACATACTTATTCTCACGCCGGAGGGTGGTCACGAGGAGAAAACCCCTTCTGCTCGTGGCGAGGCTCACGGTGTTTCCTGTTTTGCAGATCATCCTTTCAAGACCTGGAGGTCCCGTTCGTTCTTCCAAGCCCAAGCCCAGAAGTCCCGTCTTAACTTGTCCATCCAGCACTGCTTCAAGACTTCCACCCCTAGGTGATAAGTTTTGTAGCAACAGACGCAAAATTATTCTTCCATCTTATGTTCTTCAAGCAAGGCAGCCAATAACGTTGATAAGGAGAATAAAAGCACTGCCTTCAATGGACCTAGCAAATCTTAGATACAATCCATCATCTTTGTCACACCCCAACCGACGACGGATTATACGTCGGGGTGGACGCAGTTGTTCAAAAGCACAAGGTTGACTATTAAAGTTTAAATATTTCATTTATGATTTTCAAAGGTTCAATACAAAGAATAAGACAACATATAACAAGAATACAATATTCATTTGATAAATAATCTAGGTCCAAAGCATCTTATGTGATTATAACAAGTCTCATGCTAGCGTACCTGAAAAATGTAAGTAAACTGACAACTAAAAATAGTTGGTGAGATAAGTCATATATATATATATATATATATATATATATATATATAGGGGTATGTTCTTTTGAGAACCAACAATATGTTAAGAACTGTGAGAACCGCATTAACTCTTCCTCTATATGCGCTCACATTATATGCACAAATGAATGCATATATGCATATTTTTATACTTTTCTTAAAAAAATTCAGGAGAGAGGAGATAAACTCAAACTAAGAGTGGGAAGAGATAAATAAAACATTGTTGTTGAATTTTACTTTTTTCACTAAAACGATATGTACACGTTTTGTGCGGTTCTTTCGGTTCTCAACATATAGTTGGTTCTCAAAAGAACATGCCCCTATATATATATATATATATATATATATATATATATATATATATATATATATATATATATATATATAGGGACATGTTTAATTGAGAACCATAATTTTGACGAGAACCATGCATTCTACACAAATACATACATGCATCCTTACTTTATATATGTAAAAATGCATCCATGCATCCTTAAATTTGTATAGAAATACATGATTATTCTGGTTCCTTAACTATATAATAATTAAATTAAGATAGTTTTAATAAGAATCCGAGTTTTAAATTTATAATACGCGCAAAGATTTAGAATAAATATGTCGGAAAATCTTGGATATTACGATCTTCCCCAAATTAACACCACCTCCATCAAACAAAGAAAGATTCGACCTGTATTTATGGCATCTAATTGTCTGAAACATCGGAATTTGGCAACGGGTTCTTGTACATCGAAGGTGAAAAGATTTGATTTTGATGATGGTGATGGTCGTTTAAAATAGTCGGCGATGGTGGAATATGGGGGTTTGAGGATAAGTTTCCGGTTAGGGTCACTAGTTTGCCGGAATCAAACAATATGAATTCTTGATCTACAACACCAAACCCATTGTTAAACCGAAGTCTGCCGGAGCACCGGCGGCGGCAATGGCACGAAGTCCCCCGGAGCACCATGGATGGGTCTTCCACATCAACCATGATCCACCGTAGCATGGCTTGGTCTTGGCCGGAGTCTTCGTTTTCTTAGTCGTTCTCATGGGTCGTCCATCGGCAACCAAAAACCCCAAATTCAAACTACAATCAAAAACCTGTTTGAGTTCATCGTAAAATTAGAGATGAAATTGGAAGAAGGGAGAGGGGAAGATTTAGTATGATGGTGGTACTGCCTGTAGTAGACGGTGGTGACGGCGGCGAGAGGTTGTCGCCATGTTCAATGCATCAGCATCTTCATCTTTGGCATAACATAGGACGTGGTTTTTTTTTTAAATTTGGATTTTCATTATTTTTATTTTTAACAGTAAGGACAAAAATGTTATTTTATATAAAATTACACTATTTTAGTTTTTAACTACACTAGTTTAGGCAAAAACTCCATAAATTCTAACTAGTGACATGTACTTTAACTAATATATACTTTATATAATTATATGAGAGATTGTAAATGTTAAATAACCTTTTATAAAAGTTAATAGTAATGTGATTTATGACTAACCTCAATTGTCAAGGAGTAAAGAGGTAATAAGAAAAATTCAAAAAAATAATTACACCGTCATACGCAAAACTAAAGAGGTCCGGGGTTCATAAACACTCCGTTCGATAAATCTTCTTCTTTCCTTTTTATTATATCAATAAGGGTATCCAATATATTTCTTTTATTTTAACCTTTAATTTAGGCCAAACTTATGACATGGGTGGTCCTCAATTTAGGCCAACTTGTGATTAGAAAAAACCCCGGCGCGTTGCGGCCGCCACGCGCCGCAGCATTTTAAACAACGGATGTTAAATTGCTCCAAACTTTATAAATAAAATAGGAAAGCTAAACCGTTAAATAAATCAAAGTATTTGAAGAGCTACACGTGTTGTGTCTCGTTAACTCGCACGTAACGACAAGTTAAAACACGCAATTCAAAAAAACAACAAAACATATAATAGAGTTTTGATAATACTAAAAATATTATAAATAAACATAAAGCAAAACTTTTACGCAAAACCGCGCGTTGCGGCGAAATAGTAGTAACATTACAAAAAAATTATGACAAAAACGTAACCGTAACAAAGCTGTTAAAAAATTAACCGTAGAAAGTTAAGAAAATGCTAGCAAAGCCGTTTAAAAAAAATTTATAACGACGTTGATAATTTGTACACTATAATGCGTAACTCCGTTTTGAACGAAACTTATATCGAAAGTAGATAAAAATAAACACATTGTAACGGTATATTTAAATTTTATATAATATCTTATTTTAAAAGTTAATGACAAAAAAATATAAATTAAAAAGCTATTAAAATGACATGTCAAGCTTTTGTTTAAATAAAAATTAAATATTTTTAAGTTAGAGAGAGAGAGAGAGAGAAAATCGCGCGTTCAAGCGCTTTAAACCGTGGAAGAAACCATCATCCTTAAAAGCTTATAAAAAAAGCCATAGAAAAGCGACTATTAAAAAGTTACCACGCGTTGTGACGAAACAACTAGTAATATTAAAAAAAACTTTATACAAAAAAACAAAATCATAACAAAGTCGTTAAAAAAAATTTAACTGGTAAAAATAAAGAAAAAGAAAATAAAAACCATTTAGAAAAAGTAAAGAGTCAGAAAAAAATTCATGACGATGTTGTACGCAAGTGATTATATAAGTTGTATGCTATCGCAACTCCATTACAATTGTGCGTGTTACCGTTGCTTTGCAGCGGGTTCAAAACGTAGATAAAAATAAGAAAGACGCAACGATTTATTAGTACTCGTCCGCGAAAAAAATACGTTTATTAAAGTTCATGGGTTGTATGGTAATTTTATTAAACTTTAGAGATAATAATGTAAATTGGATAAAACAAAAAGGAAAAATAACTTAATTAAGGCGGAGGAGCTAAATTGTAATTATATAAAAAGACATAACCAAAAAGTATAAAACACTGCATCTCACAAAAGGAAAATAAAAATAAAAATATGAGAGATAAAGCTGATGATGATGATGATGTTGTGATCAGTGGCGGATGCAGGAATTTTTTTTAGGGGGTTCACTCTATATTTTTTAAGGGGTTCACCCCAGTGTTTTTACATACCGTTCTATATAAATTTCGAAACTCGGGGGTTCCGGTAAACCCCCTCCGGGCCATGTAGGTCCACCCTTGGTTGTGATGTCACCTATGCAGTACATTGATGCACCTTTTTGTTGCCAATTTGGCAATCGTAAGTAATTGAATTGAATATGGAGGAATAAAATCTATTTAGTTTGCCATACATTCTATTGATAATAAGATTTGATATAAAAAAGCAAAAAAAAACATTAATAACCAACTTTACATTTTGATCTTAAAAACTTTTATTGAAAATTCAAAAACTTGTCTTTAACACAACTAGGTTTTTAAACCCACGCGTTACAACGAAAGGGTTAAAATTTGTAAGGCTCCGTTTTGATGACCCGTACATTGTTATTGACCCTGCGAAAAAATTAACGTTCAAACGCTAAGCAAAATAAAAGAAATTAAAAAACAAAAAGGAAACCTAAAGTAAAAATCATAATTATATTTTTAGTTAAATATGTTTTCAGTTAAATAATATAAAAACAATAAAAACAAAATTTTTTAAAAAAAATAAGAGAAGAAAGGGCTTATTAAGAAAAAAGGGCCAAAAGAGGGTTTCCTAGGACTCGAACCCGGGTTCCCTAGGTTAGAGTTGCGCGCAAACCACACCTCAACGACTCATCCAAGTTTCTTGTTTTGTTTCAGTTTACAACTGTATATATGTAAACGAAAAATTCGGCTCAAACAAAAAGAAATTAGTTAGCGTTGTGTCACATGTCACAGCCTGACAGGTACCTTCACCACATACACGTTACTATTACCAAACTACTATTCCCCCTTTTATCTTTAAATATATATAAAATTAGGTTAGAATCCCGTGTAATACACGAGTAATTTGAATATAATGTTATATACTTAGAAATAAAATTTGTATTTTTTTAAAACTTGTTATTACACGGGTTGAATAAACTCGTTTATTATGCATGTTGAATAAAATGTAATATGTTAACACATTATCATACACTCCCCAAAATATGTTTTAAAAAAATGTATTTTGACGTGACAATTATAAAATACGTTAAATTAATTTATAAAACATTTTTTTCAACTAGGTATTAATCTTTTTTATGTAATTGATAAATGTTAATTTATATTAACTTTATTTGGTTAATAAATATCTATAAATAGATTTATATTAAATACTTAAAAAAAATGTATTAGTTTAATATCATCATTAAATAAAAGAGAGAGGCGGGAAAACATACGATCAAAACCTTTTATTTATTATATAGTATAGATATAGATACAGATGTAACTTCATACCATTTTTCTCATATCTGTATTATTAAAAAACCATTACTATTTTGTTCACATGATTTCCTTACAAGTTTGTGTATAAAAGTTAAAAAAAGCTACATCAATATCCCCGTCATCAAAAGGCAACAAATTTAGACAATTCGATAAAGAACTCTAATTCCATCGTTTAATACCCCATCATTCAATCCATATCTTCACTCCTCAACATTTCATTTCATTTCATTTCAAACACATGGGTAGTGCATCATCTACTCTAACCCAATATGACATTGAAGATGTTCAACAACACTGCAATAATCTATGTAAGTAAATCTTTATACACCCACTTCTTCATTACCTCAACTTACATTTATACTTGTTTTCAATTCAGTTTCACAGCAAGAAATAGTTTCTTTGTATAAAAGATTTTGCCAACTTGACCGGACCGTGAAAGGTTTTATTTCCGCAGATGAATTTCTATCAGTACCCGAGTTTGCAATGAATCCTCTGTCACAGGCATGATGTTTTTTTTTTTATAAATCTTATGTTAAATTTGTTGGGATTTTTAGAAGGTGTTTGTTGATATGGTTGCTTTTGCTTTTTGGTTCTTTATAGAGATTGCTTAAGATGGTGGATGGTTTGAACTTTAAGGACTTTGTTATATTCTTGTCGGCTTTTAGTGCGAAAGCAAGCATGCCCCAGAAGATTGAACGTGAGTTTGTTCGGATCAAACTAAGCACAATCTTTAGTAAAATTTGTCATCTTTAAAGTTCTTGGTTAAATCTTGTAAACATGTAATGACTCGGATTATAATGGTAAGGTGACTTTCAAAGACATAATGGAGGTGTTGAGGGATTTGAGTGGCTCATACATGTCAGATAAGCAAATAGAGGCAAGATCTTAATACCATTTGCCAAATAAGATTCTTGGTTACTCTGCAACATGATGTAATAAGTTCAGTTTATAATTTGCAGGAAGTTTTGATTAAAGTCATGCAGGAAGCTGGTTACAGTAAAGATTCTTCTTTGTTGTTAGATGACTTTGTTAAGGTTTTATTCATGACAATTTATAAAAAAAAAATCTTAAATTTGAAGGGTTGATTTGATACACAAATGATCATTCTTTTGAATTTGTTCCAGATTCTTGACCATCCTGGATTGAAGATGGAGGTTGAAGTCCCTGTTGACTAGACTGAGATTTAAACTATGAAACCAGCAATTTCAATATCTATTTTCTGCAGGTTTACGCTGGTTTACAACTGTTTTTATTGCCACAGAAGCAGTTACAGTTATGAATAAGGAGAACTATGTATAGTCAATGAACCCTTGGATTCATATGTATATTGGTGACAAGTAAATCTAATGTTTTGTAGCATCTCCTTCTGTTTACATGAGTTTCTCTGTTTTATGGTTTTGATCAGAGTGTAAAGTCCGAACTTCAAATATCAAGCTAAAACCCTATTGTTTATATAACTTTTGTTTAATATATTAAATGTATATTTGCAAAATAATAATTATTAGATATGGAATTATGATAATGACAACTATATAATATGTATTTTGAAATAAAGCTCGAAACGAACTGAGGTCGGGCTTAATCAAGCCTAGTCAGATTATCGATTAGCATACACATGAAATAAATCATGATTATCGAGTGGAGAGACAAGAAGTTCGCAATACCATTTACTCTGGTTTATCGTACAACAAAAAACGATCATGACGTTAAAACTATCCGTATCAAGTTCAAAGATTTACTCCCAAATCATGATGTATGATTTGGCCATTAGCTCAGAGTAAACATGTTTTGAACCCCTTTTCTAGTTCCTGAGCATCTAGATTCTTCCCTATGAACACGATCTTGTTTACCCTTGGTTCTTCAGGATTCCACGGCCGATCTGGTGATCCTTGAAATATGTCATGTACTCCCTGATTAAAAAGGCACATTTATTACTCATATTACAATCAACATGTTTAAGCTAACAGGAATAATAATCATTTAAAATATAGTTTTAAATAAACCAAACTTAGATATTAGTGGCTTTTTTAATCAAGAATGGCATTTTTGATCGAGAAAATCACCTGGAAGACGAATCTCTCGTCCATCCCTTCAATAGATAAAAGCCCCTTCATGCGGTATATATCCTCACTTCTATCCATTAACAATGTGCCAAGCCAGAAGTTAGCCTGCATAAAGCAGCACTCAACGGTAAATCCAAGTGGAAAGAGTATTTGGAACACAACTACACGATAAATTAGCGTAATTTATATGAAAATTCAACAGAATCAACCTTTTCAAGATCTAAGCTCCCTTCACAAACTATGCTGACTGAAGAAACCCCAGGGTCATGGGTATGATCATGATGTTCTGGACAAGAAAAAACATTACTCAGTATTTAACCAACAACAATTATGCATAAACGCAGAAAAATAAGTTGAGTTACCGTGTTTGTGGTCATGGTCATGATGGTGGTGATCATGATCATGACAATGTTCATGGTCATGATGGTGCTCATCTTCCTTTGAAGCTTCATCCTCGATAGCAGCATCAATTCTAGCAAATATATAAATTTGTCAAATCCACCAGTCACTTCAATGAAATGTATCATAGTTATTGAACATGAAAATCTAGAAATAAAATAAACCTACGTACACACTACAGATATGAAGAGAGAAAAAACCTTTCTAAATCAAAGCCTCCTATCCCAAGAACATAATCTAAATCCACTTTTCCAAACTCAGTACGTTTTAATTCAGCCATGCGGTTTATGCCCTGTATTAAAGTGTCATCAAGGTTATAGATTAGCGTTAAAGATAAATCAATACAAAAGGTCAGATTCAACCAACTAAATAAGCAACCATGTACCTTTATCCGCTGAACCAAAGATGTGATCTCTTTATTTCCAACAAGATCAGTCTATAAACCAACATAAAGAATAAAAATCAGTTCTATTATGGAGCAATAGATGCCTCATTAACAACTTTACAGTTACACTAATCAATTTACAGATGCTCATGTTACCACAAAGCTATAACTTTCTTTTGAACCGAACTACATAAAAAATTTAATAATTAAAACCAAAAGGTGACAGTAACAGATACCTTATTTACTATTATACGATCAGCATAAGCAATTTGCTCTACGGCCTCGTTGACAACTCCTTTTGGCTTAACATCATCCAGATGAATATTAGCATGTTTTGCATCTACTAAGGTGACAACACCGTCCAGCTTAACATCATTAAATATCTGATCCTCAGCATAAAATGTCTGTATAATTGGAGCCGGGTTTGCCAGCCCTGCAAAATTTAAAAAACTACGTATGTGGCGTGAAAACTTACAAATAAAGAAACCAAAACACAACACTAGAATTAAATAAATCTTGAATCAAGATTAATCATCACTGTTTCCTACCTGTAGTCTCTATGACGATATGGTCAAATTTTCCTTTCTTTTTACTCACCAACTCTCCTATCATTCTAACAAGATCACCCCTGACCGTACAACACAGACAACCATTATTAAGCATGATAATGTCCTCCACTCCAGCCGCTTTCGCAGCAACTAATGACCCATCAATGTCCACTTCCCCATACTGCAATGTAACACAAAGAACAAATCACATCCTAATACAAACCATTGGAACTATAAACATAACTCGCATAGATGTTAACCGAAATTGGTGTGATTTTTTTATAAAATCTAAGGTCTTCTTTAAGCTTCCAAACAACTATTCAAATAAAACTAAACATCTATTTGTACAAAAATATTGTATGAAACCAAAGAAAACATAACAGTACAGTACAGTACCTCATTCTCAATAACTGCAATTCGTTTGCCATGATCAGCTGTAAGTATATGGTTCAATAATGTTGTCTGTTGAAATAACATGAGAAAATAGCATTAGCTAAAAAGTCAATTTCCTTAACCTAATTTGTAAAACACGAAATTCATACCTTTCCGGAACCTAAGAAACCGGTAATGATCGTCGCCGGAATTCGATTGTCAGGAGGAATCTTCGTCAAAACATCAGAATCCTCATCCTGCTGCGTCGGCGTAGCGCCGACGGATAAGTTGCGTGAGAATCGCTTTGGTCTGGACAAACTAACGGCGGCGGAGAGTGGTGTACGGATGGAGCATGAGGCCGTCGTAAAACCTCGATGGCGGAAAGTTACATTTCTCCACAGACGAGGGAAATTGTTGCCGGCGAGTGAGGGTTTCACGAGTCCAACGAAGGTGGTGGTCAAATTCATCGATGTAGACGCGATAGCCGCCTTTGTGTTGGTAGAAGTCGGAAGCAAAATGTTGTGTCGCACTGCTGACTCTAGGGTTTATGAAAATTTTGGAGATTGATGGGAACAGAGGGGGCTTATCCTGTGGATCTTGGCTGGACGGACCCTTTTATTTTGTAAACATTGATGGTTTGTTGTTGGATATTTTCTTACTTTCTAAGATATTTTGGTATAAAATTATGGCAAAATTGGTTTTTAATAATTCAAACTTATGACTAACTGACCGATAATAATCTAAACTAACATGTTTAACGGTGATAATCCTAACTTTCACGTTTGTTGTCAGTGACAATCCAGTAGCATAACCATCATAGATTTACACTTGATTCCCACTCAATTTCATTTGTACTTTTCTCCATTTTTTTTAAACAAGATTGAAGTGGAAAAGTTAACCAACGGATAATAAGAGACAACAAGATTAGGATATTGGGGTTCTGCACCGGTGGTCAAGGAGTTTCCACATATTGGTTTCTTTTTTATGAGGTCTTGGGTTTGAGTCCATACGGTTACAACCCATTGGGAAAGGCATGCGTGACTCACAGGAAACACCCGGATGCAGAGGTTTAAGAAAGTCGGCTTAAAAAAAAGTACTGAGAAATAACATGAGACTATTGGCATTTACCCTTCACATCTTACATAACAAGTTAGATCAAGTCAATTCACATTTTCCTGCACTTACAACCAAAAGAAAAAAGAACAAAAATTCCACAACAATAACAACAGCACTAGCACCAGCAACATGACTACAAAGTTGGAACTACAGAGAAAACAAGTGTTTAGCCAACTGGATACACGCTGGTCACCTCTGGGCAGGTTGTTCCGACCCTGAACCAGCAGTCGGTGGGGTAGCTGGCACTGCGCTTGTGGACCCATTTTCAGCCGGTGGTGGCACCCCCCATCTGCCATCAGATTCAAGTGGCTCCAAAACATGAACAGTCCCATCAGAAAGCCCCAATGCAAATTGGTTCGGTTCTTGTGGATGAGCAGCAATCACCAATGGGTGCACGTGCAGGTTACTGTTAAGAAACACGAGTTCTTGTAAAGATCAAAACACAAGATTTATTTTTTTTTAAAGTTGAAAATTATGGTTTGGTTATTTTTACCTTGTAAGATATGCATGGGGATTGATCTTACATCGAAGGCGAAGGTGAGAAGCAGTAAACACACAAATGGTTGCATCAAAGAAACTTGCATATATTAGTTGACTATCGCATGAAAACGTTGCGTGTGATATCGGGGCTGAATTTTCTCGTTGAATCCACTGAAAAAAAGATCAGTTCAGAAATATGGCATTGTCAATTTACCACATTGTTACACTTACCATAAAAGGTTTTCTGCACATTGTCCCCTTTTAATCATTGTACCCTTTTTTGTACATTTGACTCATTAAATATGGTTTTTTTTGTCATTTGTACCATTTGGGTCATTTTATGGATTTGATGTAAAAGATTTTATCCCTTTTGGGTCATCATTAAGATACCCTATAATGAACAAAAAACGATCTTTTAACGACTCATATGTACAAAAAACGCAGAATGACTTAACAGGACGAAAGTGAGATTTCATAGGTATTTTATGCAAAAGACCTCATAAATTACAAAGAGCAAGAATCGAGATATTACCTGCTTTACACATTCTAGTTTTGTTGTTTCATAAATAGCGAGTTGGGTCTCGTGAACAACAAGAAAATGGATCTGATCATGATGAAACTGTACACGAGTGTCGGATTGTGGTGATGGTGTTCTCCCTGGTGGGAGTTGAACATATCGTGCCTTCTGTTTTTCCCATCCATCAGAACTCCATACACAAATCTAAGTAATAAACATATACACCATTAATTTACATGAGTTTGATGAATCTTTAGTGAAAATTCTAAGTGGGTATTTATAAAGATTCGAAAAGAACGAATCTTGCATGATCTTTACTAACAATTCATCATAACTCCATACATGAAACTAATCAATGAACATAAAAGCCTTTAACTTACACTAGCTTGAAGAATCTTTAATGAAAATTCTAAGTGGGGTTTTAATAAATATTGGAAAAAAATAAATCTGTCATGATCTATACTAACCTGAGCATCAGCACCAGATGAAACTAGGACATTTAGCACATGTGAAAAGGCGAGCCCCGTGATTCTTTTTGAGTGACCTTTAAGCTTGCTTTTAACCTTCACAATAAAAATGATATTTGCTATATAAATTGAATATTTGAGGTTAAAGTTCAATAGAAAACATGCACAAAGCCTTAATCCAATAATTAACCCCAACAAGTTATCTTTTCTATCATAAAGTTACAAAAATATATGTTGTATCTACCTCATCAATACGAACATTATAAATTTGGATTGTCGAGTCATCCATGCCAATTGCTATGATATTGTTGTCTTGAGGGTGGAAAGCAAGAAATGTTGCTGCAGGTGGCGGTGGCATGAAAGTTGTCATTGTCTGCAGTTGTCCATAAATTTATCCAATTAGTCAAATCAGTTTGACTTCAAAAGTCAAAATTTAAGACAACAATTAGTCTGTTTGACCTCAAAAGTCAAAGGAGTAGGGAAAGATCACCTTGAATGTCATCATATTGAACAAAGAAATCTTTCCTCCTGATGCAGACATAACATAAGAATCATTTTTAGACAAAGCAAAGCAGGCAACAGATTCTTCAGGGTTAGTCTCTGCCACATCATTAGTCATCAAAATCCCACTTGAAGGTTGCCATAATTGTGGCGAAACGCCAGCTGTCGCCTGCAGTAAATATTTTCACATTATGATACTATTTCACCACAAAATATCGGTCTAAAATTTTCTTTTACTCAGTAAATCAATTCACCTTGCCACTTGAATTACGCTCGTTACGCTGCCATTTCCATAGCAAATGAATAGCATTTGATGCTAATGCTAAAATAGCATTTCCTGAGTTTGTATATATCAATCTTGATATCTGTATTATCAACAATTCTCCCATTAATTTCTACACTAATAAAAAAGTTATATCACAATATAATTACACCTTTGTTACTCTCATGTTCTCAGGGAGCTTTAATGACCGACATTGAGATGCTTCATTAATCTCAGTTAGTTTCCAAATCTTTGACTTGTCGTTAGATTCTTCCCCAATCCTAGGTTTCACATCTTGCAAGCTTCTGGCATCCCCATTCTGCATTCACAATAATTACTAGAATGACACTATGAAGTATGACAATTTAGTCTTGAGTCAAACACGCGCACTAACCACTGCAGAGATGGATCCAACGGGTGTAACCCTTTCTGATAATGCAGCATTACTAGCAGCAGCAGCAGCAGATAACGCATTTATGGTAGGCTGCAATTTAAATTAACAGCATAAGGGAATATAGTTATATCACACAGAACAAGAAAATTATGATCATGTACTAATTAGTCTTAAAAAAAATACCTTTGCAGCTTCAGGAGTTCTTGCAGAACCGTCCAAAGAAAGATTTTCAAAAGTTCGAAGTAATCGAAGTCCATCAGAATTTGCTAAAATTTTGATACCATTGTCATTAGCAGAAACAGCCAACAGAGCACCATCTTTATTAAATCGGATTCGTGGACTTGCCTATTTGGATTGTGATTAAGAATAATATTAGGTTGGTTATTAGTGAGTTAATTAAACCTTTTTGTGTTTTTATTATGAAATGCAGGTATTACCGGAAGACCTCCATCAGCATCAACACTTGTCAAAAGCTGAACATGATTCATATCCCAATATTTAATTGAAAAATCATCACCGGCTGCTAAAAACCGGTTTTTTGTTGTATCAAATTGCACAACACCTAAAGAGCGTTTTCGGAAACCAAGATACGTTCTTTTTACTGCCCCTTCACTTTCATTCCACTCTACAATGTGTGATTCCCCATCTTTGCTGGTCCCACATGAAAAAAGCCTGAAATAATAGCAAAATTAACAAAAAAAAGTCAAAACAACTAAAAAAGTCAGAGCTTTATGAATAGCAGAAATGCATTGGTCAACCTTGTTCCATCAGCACTGTATGCCATTGTTGTGCACCACCTACCAGGAGCCTCATAATCAACTCTTGATCCCATGTTATCATATAACCATGCTTTTATCTTCCCATCAAGAGCCGTTGAAAATATAAACTGAGAAAAAAAAAAGTTTACTTTTCGGACCCCCTTGAAGAAAACTTTTAACTGCATGTTGAAGCAAAAGATCAAGTTACCTGAATATTCTCTTTATAGTGAGGGCATACAGAATAAACAGGTGCTTCATGGCCTTCAAAAGTGTACTTTTTTACACCAGTTGTTGCATCCCATACCTATGTCATCAGAATCAAGAAAATCTTGATTATCATAATCAGAGAATATTGTTTATAAATTGACCAAAATATGTTATACAAAAAACAAACCTTGATGGTTTTGTCATCCCCACAAGTTATCACACAGAGCTGTTTATTTGGATGAGAGAATGCGAGATCATTTACTCCACCAACATGAGCATCAATCTTACAAAAAAAAAGCGTCATTCATTCATTTTACACATTTCTGCAAATTTTAGCAGTCAGCAGAAAGAAACCAAGTGTACCTCTACATTTTGTCTCACATCATCACCTCCATGATATGAATATATTTGTACAATGTGCCTTGAATATGCAACTCCTGTACATATAATAAGAAATTAAAAGATTGATTATTTATCATTTTATCATATGTTAACTTAGCTTAACTTACCAAACAATGAACCATCTGGACTCCAGATTACTCGGTTTACTGAGACACCAGGATCTTTTACTAAAGCAGCCTGCATCATGTAAAACAGTTAACACTTTGATAAGTGATTATGTAGTTATTGTGTTTTCAAGTCACTGAGTATCTAGTGTAAAAGTGATTTATAACTTTATATGGTTATTTAGGGGTCATTTTACAAGTAAATCCAAATGCCATTTTGCTACAACTGATCATCTGACACTAATAACTCCATGTCATATAATCATTTACTATGACTACTTAGAGATTTACATACCTGAAGAGACACTGAACATGCACTAAGATTCCAAACTTTGAAATTTTTAAGAACCAATTTTTCGCGTGAACCAACTTCCCACAATCCTATGTCTCCCACATTCGTTCCGACTGATGCAACATTACATTTATGCGAAAATGAGCATCTAAACTTCAAGACATGAATAAAACTATAGAAAGACCAAACAAATAATTATTAGTCACCTAAAAGTAATGCTTGTTGAATAGGATGAAAGTCCATGCTCATAGGAGATGAACCCTGGTTTAAGGTTCGTGCAACGGTTTTTGGCAAGTCATCAGGTGCATTAAAAGCTTGATTATGACCAGAATGCCCCGGGAATGACACAGGCAGCACATTAACTGGCAGATTTGCCTGTTTTTCAGCAAGAAGTTCATCAAAATTAAACTCTAATAAGAGAAATGGTATTATAACTTACAACAAGAAAATGAAATGAAATAACCTCATCAGTTATCCCCATGAGCCTTGTTCTTTTGTTCATATGATCAGAATCGGCAGATGGGTAATCCAAAGAAGGATTTGTTGGAGTTCTTGGATGCTTCAAAGCAGCTGCAAATGGATCAAACAGGCCAAACGGGTCAAAAGGTCAATAAAAATTGTTAAACGGGTCAATGAAAAGTGTTAAACGGGTCCATGAGAAAATGGTGAAAAGAATCATTTAGATTACCTGAAATAGAGGGACTACCGAGACCAATTGCACTACCAGAAACCGTTGGATGAGATACAGCTGGCGGATTAGACATCCAACCAGCAAGTGGAGTTGGTACCGGAGACGGTGCAGGTTGAAACGGCTGAATGTATAGAATCAAAAGCAAATTACAATAATAAAACTAAAAAAACAGAAGAAAATATGATAAAAAAATTAGTGCAAATACAGATTACAGACCCCATGTGCACCCAAAGGAGGAAAGCCACCAGCTTTAGGTAATGATCCAAGAAGTGGATTATTTGCAGGTGATGGAGCGCGTGCACCATTCGGTTGACCACACGAATGGTCGACAAATAACGTTTTGATATCTGGATTTGGCCTAGGATTTTTACAAAGTTGGTGTTGCCAGTTCAAGCTGCAATACATTTATACAAATAACTAACATTAACTACCATTGTAAGACTATAAAACAAAGTACAATAAAATCCTGACAGTTTTAAGATTTACCTTTGGTTTATGAGAGTCCTTAATCTTGAATTCTTAAGGTTTGGAAATTGCAATTTATCACGAAACAAGGGATTTGCTTCGATTAGCTTCTTAAGTTCAACCAACATTATAGCTCGAGCCGATTTAGTATCACCATATTTGGATAATTGTTCATTCTCCCTGAAATGTAAATGAAATTATATAAAATTATAAAGACTCAAAGACAACTTTAACAACTACTACGAGGATATTACAAATCACAAAATGCAACATTTGCAGTGTACCTAAAATTCTCCAAAGTTAATAACTGAGTTATCTCCTTAAACAGGTCTTCATTAAATGAAGCAAACACTTTAAGATCTTTTACAAGGATCTCTACAGCCTTGGACCTGTCATGCCTATCAAAGAAATTCCAAGACAACACAATTATTCAAGAACTCGAATTAAATATTTCGTTATTAATTCGAGAAAAAAGGGCTTACTTATCCAATGCTTCAAGATACTTTTGCTTCCTAATTTCGAAAAATATCTTCATCGAATACCGATTATCATCCACTTTAGTGAAACCAGAAAGGTATTTCTCAACCTCATCCCAATTTCCATTGTGCACCTCTTCCTCAAAATACTTCATGTTAAAGAAAAACCCTGATTCTTGTTCAAGCCTATGATAAACCCATGAAATTAATATTTTTTTAAATAATTCCCATTCAAATAATCAAAGAAAATGTATATTAAAAGGCATACTTATGAACAGTCTCCTTGAATTTTTCTTCATCAAGAAACTGCAAGATCAAGAACACCAGTTCCCTACTTAAAGAAGACATTGCAATTCCCACCTCCCTAAATCAAGAAAATAATAATAATCAAGATTCTTAAAAAACAGATCTATAAAACCCTAAAAGAAAATGTTTAAGGTAAAAAAAAATTAATACTTACAATTAATTCTTGCTTAGACAAAAATTCCAAAAAGAAACCCCAACCAAAAACCAGATCCTTGAAACCCCTGATCTTTAAATAACAAATTAACCAAAAAAACAAAAAAGAACCTATTTTTACAAGACTGTTTGAGCATGCACCGACATATATGAACAACAATCTAACATAAAGTTGTAATCTTTTTATAAAATTAAAAAAAAAACAGAGTAAAATTTAAATTCGTGGGGTGGATCAGAGAAAAGAAAGCAGCTTTAAACCACTGGGAATCTAAGATGCAAGAATAAAGAAAAGGGGTTTACAAATGGAGATATATAATTATACCTAGAAATATGAAAGTGGTGAGAGAATAAAAAAAGAAAAATAAATATTAAATAATAAAAATAAAAAAACCGTTCTTGAAGAAACACAAGAACAACATAATAGCTCAAAGGAAACTCACCTTACCAAGATCTGTTGAGGATAGAACAGAGATCTTTGTCTCTCTATCTCTATATCTATATCTATAGATATATGTGTATATATATATATATATGTATATATCTCCGTGTTATCTCTCTCTCTCTCGTCACTTTCTCTCTCTACACTATTCTGCGGAGAAAATTAAAAATAACACATTACTTGCAGAAATGGTGAATTTTATAGAAATGGGTGATGATAAGTAGCGGTGCTTATCACTGTCATAAGCACAAGACAGATTGATAAGTGAAAGTAAGCTTGTGATAAGTACAGTTCCACGTGGGTCCCAGTCAAGCCGGCTAGCTTTGTCTTGGCTCATTGGCTTGGAATCTCCTACCGACAACGTCCTTCGCTTGGCTTCAAAGAAGTAAAGATAGAGTACTTCTCTGCTTACAATAAATACAGCATAATAGCCCTTGATCTGATGTGGGGCCCAGGGTGTTAGATAGTTCAGATGATCGGACGGTGTGGGATTGATGAAAGCTAGGGCTCAGAGAGTGGGTCCCAGGTATAGTCGTTTTATTGCGAAACATGCACAGTTTTATTGGTGTTGTGTTTATGGCTTGTGACTATGACCGAGAAATTGATTGGTGAATGAGATGAGAAATGAGAAAGCAAAATATCGGCGATATATCATGGATGAGACTAATGCTAATTAGCCCACTCGTGCTTGTATTAGTAAAAGGTGCCTAAATATCAGGAAAAATATTTATACCCTGGTCTTGACCTACATGTCCACTTGTAACGTTTGTTTAAATGGAAAATTAGTTAGTGAGAAAATTTCAAGAATATTTTTACTTCTTCAATTATTAAAACTTAATAATTAGGTTGGGAACTTCATTTTTATCATCTGCAATATAGGTAATGTTTGTCTTTATTTTATCTTTCTCAGAATCAACCGTTAAGATAAAGTAATGTTTGTCTTTATTTTATTCTTCTCAGACTCGACTGATAGAGTAAGATTTTACTAAATGTATTTGTTTGTTTTTTTAATTAAACTATATCTCATATACTTAAATAGAAACCCGTGTCATTTGGAAAAAGAAGGTGACCTTTTTTGGATTCATTCCAAAGAAATGCTTTATTTTTTGGGATAAGTTGCGTAACATTTAATTCCAGTTTGTTCGTAACTACTTTGACTTTTTATTTTTTTGTTTTGTATTCACTTATTCTATTGACATTCTTAAAAGAATTTGTTTAATATGTGTTCGTTATGTTAAAGTTGGATCGGGTTGGTCGGTTGGACCAAAACTAGACATTACTTAACTTTTTTATTTTTTTGTTCTGTATTTCGCTTATTCTATTGACATTCTTAAAAGAATTTGTTTAATATGTGTTCGTTATGTTAAAGTTGGACCAGATTGGTCGGTTGGACCAAAACCAGACAAATTATTTAACTTTTTATTTTTTTGTTATGTATTCGCTTATTCTATTGACATTCTTAAAAGAATTTGTTTAATATGTGTTCGTTATGTTAAAGTTGGACCAGGCTGGTCAGTTGGACCAAAACCAGACTCCTAACCGGTTTGGTTGGCATGGATTGAAAGACACCGGATGAACCTAACAGTTTTTGGTTGGCATGGATTGAAAGACACCGATAAACCAGTTTCAGTAAAAAAAATTTGTAAATTAGTCAAGTAATCTAGGAAGATGCTGATGCTATGTTTCTACATAACTAAATTAAATAGTATCCTCTCCAAAAGTCACGTGATTATTAAATAACATTATATTTCTTTTTTAAACAACATAATAATATATTACTTAAATTTAATTTAATGTAATACATATATATATTTAAGATTAATTATAAAGTAATTCAATTATTAAGTCCAATCTAACCGGTCTAACCAATAGACGAGCACTACAATCGAATTAATAATATTTTTATTTTCAAACATACATGTGATATTTATAACACATGTTCAAATATAAGACACTCACTTTTCATAATAATACAAGAATAATTTTATCTTAATTTGAGTATACGTCACATGTCAGGCTAAACTCTTTCTAAATACTTAAATAACAATCACATATTTTATACTAAAATTATATAGATAAACTATTATATATTATTATAAGCTATTAAGCTATAAAAAAACAAAACATTTATGTTGTTAAAATACAGTATAAAAGCAAGAGCGTGTGTGAGTGCGTGAAGAGAGAGAGGGTAAGGCGCATGTAAGTGGTGCGTGAAGTACACGAACATGTGATGGTAGTGGTTGTGGGTAAGTTCAATAATGCAGGAATGGTTAAGGTTAATAGTACAACAGTGACATCCATGTTGGTTGGTCCACGTTTAGCATCTTTGTGTTCCCATTCTATAAAGATTATAGAATATAGATACATGTACTTCTCCATTAACATCACTTTCTTTTTATTTCAAGTAAAACATATCCTTTGAAACTTTAAATCTAAATCAAGTAACACCGTCCTTTTTCGTTATTTTGGGACTAGCTCACTTGGTAGAGACTCTTGCCTCTTAGATGAGAGGTCCTGAGTTAAAATCCAGGCATGGGATGAAATATTTGATGTAATTTAGTAGTAGGAGTAGGATAGATCTGTCGTTAAAAAAAACCCATCCTTTTCCAAAGGGTTTAGCGTTATTAAATTATGAAGTGCAATTGGTATTCTGGTTCAATGATATGGGTGATGGCAAGGGTTTGGGATCTTTGATGTCTCAGGTTCAAACCTCACTCAATGGGGGGTTTTTCTTACAATAGTGAGTTTCCTCCTTGATAGTGTTCCTAGATGAGTCAGACCTGGAGCATCAAAATCAGTATGGAAGGTTGAATCCCATCTCAGGAAGGCTCACTCGGATATTGGGGGTACTACCAAAGACCGTTCAAAAGAAAATTACGAAGGAATTTTTTTAACTCCAATCATTTTACTCATAAATACCACCAAATAAATCATCTACTTACATAGATCGAAGTTTTCGGGAACATGCTTCCGTTTGCATCAAGTGGCATCAAAGCTTTCAGGAACCGGGTTATTACCTTTACATGCAATCCTGACGAGTTTTCTTCATCCTAGGAAAAAGAAGTGTCTTGCAAAATAAGGGTGTGTTACACATTGAATGGCATTATGCAAGTCAATGATCAATATTTGACCAATGTTCTTCTTAAGATCATTTTCAAACTTAGTAGGTTGTATGCATTTGTCGACACAGTCGTCAGGGTTCAACCATGAGTTGTGCTCTTACTAGTAGTAGGATAACAATAATAGATTTACACTTGTTTTTGCTTAAAATGATGATTTTGAATGGAATTGAGAAACGTACAAGCGAATTACTAGTATCAATTATCATCGGACAATAGGTCATAATTTGGATTATTAAAATTCAGTTTGCGTTAAATATATAATATAAAAATATGTCTAAAACACAATATTTTAAAATATCTAAAAGAATATGTCAAACATTATTACATTAGTGAATTAAATACTTGTTTTACGCATATGGTACAACTAAATCCTATAAATCCAAATAATTGTTTTTATATTTTCGTTTTATTTTTGTAAACTCAAGTAGTTACCTACAAGTAAGTCTATTGATAAAATTGATATTATATTATATAATAATAATAATAATAACAACATAAAAATAGCTAAAATATAAAATAAAAATAATTTAGAGTTTCAAGCATTTTATAAACTAAATTACATATATCTAATTTGGTAAAAATCAAACAAAAATTAAAAAGGAATAAAGGCAAGAATATAAAAACAATTATTTGGCTCCACTTTTGAGCGAAGTACTTGATTGACGTGTTAATGGAGGCATTTGATACGATTATGTACCCTAAAAGCTAGTATTTATATTGGGGTTGTTGAGAGGCATACCATGTTAACGTTACACATTTATCTTTTTTTTAACAACGAACATTTAATGTTATGACCTCGCATCCTCGTTATATGGGAGAGCCTCGTTCAACTCCGGTCAATATGTTGTCTTAACTGGACCCACTTGGCGTCAGAGTTGGAGAGCATCCAAGGAAAAATCTCACCCGATACGGCCCCTTCCGGGCTTGAGGCAGAGCCGAGGCTCGAACCCTGGATCGGTGTGGGTAAAACCCTGGTGCATCAGCCTAAGAACTAAGCCTCATTTGCATGCCTCAGAAATTAATTGGGAGAGCAGGAATTAAACCTGGGTCACAATTATCTAAATCGAGTTCTTTTAACCCTCGCTTCGTGACTGGAGTTTAGTCGTTTTTCTCTCGTGCCACGCGGTTGGTCGTTATCGGTTCAACTTACCGAAAATAAAAAAAGCAAATATCGAGACCGTTCCGCTAATACCAATACTGGTCACATTATCATAACGGTAACGCCACTTGCTGTAGCTTACGATCCCAAAAAGAAGCTTGGTTTTAAATAAACGGTAAAAAACCTATTTTTAATACAACTCCGTTTAAAAAATATTATATCGGAACGTTGAAAAAAAAACTTAAAAACAGTCGCACACTCCGTATTTTGAAAAAAGTTACCGAACGAAAGTTATTAAAGAAAAACGAAATTAATAGAAATGAAACGGGCTAAAAGCGTATATTATAACAAACGAAAGTTGTTATAGAAAAATAAAATTATTAGAAAACTAAATAAGTTAAAAATGTATATATTATACAAAGAATAAGGGGCAAAAACACTAAAAAAATCTGATGTGGCACCAACTAGAGGTGCACAAATCGGTTTTTTTTTTGAACCGGATCCGGTTCGGATCCGGACCGGTTCCGTCAACGTTGGTCAATAACCGGATCCATTAGAACCGGTTCCGGTTCCGGGTGTGGAGACTTGGAACCTATTGGGACCGGTTCGGATATTTAGAACCGGACCGGATAAAAAAAACCGGTTCCACCGGTTCCGGAAATTTTTTTTTTTAAAATTAACAAAGATACACTATAAAATACATGTTTTATTTATTTTGTAGATTTTTTTAAGTTATTTAACAATAGTTCGTACAAAAAAAATACAAAAAACATAATTGAATCACAAAGCATTAATTATTTATTATGTTTTCAATATTCTTCGTCGTAGTCTTTGTAACATCGGTTTTCATTTTTAAAAACCTCAAGCAAATTAGTTAGTTTCTCGATCATATCCCAACTTATATTATCAAATTTTTGTAAACAACGTTTCTTTTGTACAAGTTCATCATGGAAATGTTTTAAAGTAATTCTTTGCCTTAAGGCCGATTCAAACATTTTCCAAGTCGAGTTCCATCTAGTAGGTACGTCCCAATTCGGACCTAAAAAGATGGAATCCGTTTGTTGGCACAAGTTTCTATAGTTTATATATCTTTTTTTGCTTGTGCTAAAAACTTCACGTAACATCACTTTAAAATTTTCTTTTACGTCTCTTATTTCTTGGACGTTTAGACCGTCTTGCACAACCAAGTTAATGATGTGTGCAACACATCGACTATGAAAAAAAACACCGTTACAAGGCGGTTCATATTTTATTTTTAATTTTTCGACCGCGTTTGTGTTATTTGAAGCGTTATCAAAAGATATTGAAAATATTTTCGGTTGAATTTTATAAGTTTGAATTACCGAGTCTAAAATATAAAATAAGTTTTCACCGGTATGTGGATATCCAAAATAATCAAACGCAATCGTACGCTTCATCATTTGCCACGACTCCGGTTGAACCCAATGTGCGGTAACGCAAAGGTACGATTCGGGTAAACCATGTGGAGCGGACCAAACGTCCGTTGTTAAGTTAATGCCGGTATTTAATTTTTCAAAACCTAAAATTAATTCTTTTTTGGCTCTTTTCCACATTTTTAAACAATCTCTTCTCAAAGTAGAACGACTTACATTTGTGTAATTCGGTTGAAGCGTCTCTTGTATCATCCTCGTCAAGCGCGGATTATCAAAATGATCAAAAGGCAAGCCTTCTTGAATGACGAAATGTGTCATTCTCTCACGAACACTTTCGACATTGTATTGCCAAACTCCTCCATCCCTACCAATTTGAGTTTGATTTTCACCTTCTTGAGTGTGTCTTGCGTGACTAGCAATATGTTTCCTCAAACTGCTATTTCCCGCCGCAGCCAAAAGTTTACCACAACGTTTGCAACGAGCCTTTTGCGAGCCGTTCGACATTTCGCATAAATCGAAATAAGCCCATATTTCTTGGTTTCGGGAGCAAGGAAGTATTGACACAACCGTAACATCGCTAGTAGAACCACCAACCGAATTTTGAGTGCTTGCGGAAGCGGAAGCCATGAGAGCGTTTTTTTTTTTTTGCTTAAAGTGAGCGTTTTTTTTTGCGTTTTGTGAGCGTTTTTGAGTTTTGAGAGCTAGAATGTTGTGGTGAACTAACACATACACCCAATACCTATTTATACTAAATTTCAATCCTTAAAAACAAAAAAAAAAACAAAAAAATGGCCATAAAACGGCTATATAGCCGTTTTTTTTAACCCCAACGGCTAGAACCGGTTCCAAAATGTCCGAAAAAAAACCGGTTCCAAAAAATCCGATTTTTATCCGATTTTTAACCGGTCCGTCAAAAAACCCAGAACCGGTCCCGGAACCGGCGGTTCTAATAATATCCGGACCGGTTCTAAAAAAACCGGTTCTCGCCGGATCCGGTTTCGGATAATCCATCGGATCGGTTCCGGTTCCGGTTCTTTTGTGCACCTCTAGCACCAACCCATTGGGACGGTACGGTTCACCCTTGTTTCTATTTAAATAGGGTTACTAATAATCTCTCTTCTAATAAAAAAACTAAATGGTTTTATCACTTGTTAACACCATATTCAATCTCACAATTTTTTCCTCCAAACTACATTTTTATCCTTCATTTAATACTTTCATATTTAACTTTTTTTTTCTGAAAATTACATAAATAACATTTTCATCATTATTACCACCGGCTCACATTTTTTTAAAATTATCATCAAAAGTTAATATTTTTAAAAAATCAAGAATTAAAAAACAAGAGAATTAAAAAAATGAGTTTTTAAAGTTTTATTATTAAAAAATTATTTTTAAAAATTTTATTATCAAAAAACAAGATTTTTTAATTTTACATATAAAATTTGAAATTACTACGTTTGTATTTTAAATAAATATATGTTAGAATAAAGTTTACTAATATTTAATTAGTAGTTTTTTAATTAAATTTGAAATTTATTAACAAATTTTTTATTTTGATTTATAAGTTTTAATACTTAGTTTTTAATAAAACTAGAAAGAGGCGCCGCACGTTGCGGCGGCTTTTGAGCGAGAATACTAGCTTTTACCTATGCGCGTGTTTTAGGGCATGTTTGGGATTACTTATTTAGCCTCCTTATTACCTTTTATAAAAAAGTAATAAGTAGTTTTGAAAAGTAAGTTCTTCTTACTTTTCAAAAACTCATTTTCCTCCCCTTTAAAAAGCTAAAAGTAATAAAAAGTACCATTATCCAAACACCATTTTAACTTATATAAGTTAATAATAGTAGTTTCAATAAGTAATCCCAAACACCCCAACCGCAGAAGAAATTAACGTCATCGGAAACATATAAAAGAAACCTAAAACTTTTAAATAAACTCACCATGTGTGAAAAAAAACGTATAAAATTTATAGTTGTGAATTAAACCGGAAGAAAAAAGATAACATGAAAAAAAGAAGCATGAAAGTAAACAAAAAGGCCAGCGGGTTCAATCCCGCGTCACTTGTTTTGACTTTCTTCTTGCGTATACAGCCAAGACCACTAAGCCAAACCAATTGTTTGGTTTCCTTCATGGTTGGCTCTACAGTATAAGCAACTAAAGCAACCGCTTTAGACTTTCAAATTTGAAGAGCCCCAAAAATTAAAAAAACTATTTTAATTTGTATTCTCAACTTTTGTGTGTTTTAGAGAGAAACAATAATTTCACAACTTTTATGTCAACATTATACGTTTTGACGCTCCATTAAATTACATTTATTTTTTATATATTTATAAAATTTTCATAAAAGAGCTAAAATAGCTCAATTTCAACATTCGTTTTATGTCACAAAATATGGCATTGGTTTCCTTTTGCTTCAGAAACTTTTTAAATAATACCTTAGCTTGAGAAAAAGGAATAAAAAAGCAAAAAACATGCACATTTGACTTGTACCATTGGCATACAAATATGTATAGCTTCTAAAGTAATTTCCTCACACATAGAAATCTTACTTTTTAATATATTATTTATTTAAGAAACTTTCAAATATTTATTTTTAAAAGTGTATTATACTTTAAATTTTAATTTTTTAAATGACTAGATTTTTTTTCAAAACATGTTTACAAGTTTAAATTCTAATTTATTAGTTTAAAATTGTTCATATTTAATTTTGTAATTTTAAATTTAATTATGTCAAAATATTAAGGAATGAAATTTTTAAAATTTGGAGTTTTAAATTATGAACTTAAAAGACGGTATATTGTTGAAATTTAAATTTTATTTGTGTCTTTTTTTTAATGATAGATTTAGTATTAAAAGTTTAGCGAGATTTTCCGCGTAAAATTACAAATAGTATCCGTCAATCAGAATATCTTAATGATGATTTTGATGAAAGTCTATAATCTTCTTATTTTTGAAATGGACTTACATTATCAGGTTTATCAAATGGTTTTGACAGTGTAACAAGTCTTTAGGTCAAATCACAAGGTAATCTTGTTATAGAAGCGAAGATTATATTTTGAAGCAACATTAATCATCATAATTTTATCTCTATAACTTGGTTAACATATTCAGACAAAAGAAATTCATTAAAATTTCAAAGAAAAAATATACAATTGTTGTATTTTTACAATGGCTATGAATAAAAGTTTAGGGTAATCACTTTCAAATGTTGGTTTGTATTGAAAATCCAGTGTTTATTCATGATCAGTTGTATGTTGCATTATCAAGAGTTAAAAGTAGAGATGGAATCAAACTATTAATCTTTGGTAAAAAAAAAAATACCAATATCACGTCAAATGTTACATACAATGAAGTGTTTTCAAATTTATAAATAATCATTATAAGGTTTCATTTGAAATGTAATTTAATATATTGTAAAAAGTGCACAACTTATTAAATGAATTTTCATGTATTTTATGACGTTTTAATAACTCTTATCCATATAATCTTAACATGTAACAAAATAAAACAGTTACAAACACAATAGCAAATTTGTATAAAAATATTGTTATGATATTTATCAATATAATCCCAACGTTTTACACCGTGTAACACACAGGGTTAAAGCTAGTATATAATAATTAAAAACTTGCAAATATTTTAACCCAAATCTATACTATATAATAAATAAAGGTTTTTGTATGCCACGTGTCGCCACCATATTCAATCTCATCATTTTTTTTCTGACTTTCTCTCTTATTAAATGTTTTAATAAATTACTAATTATACTAATAAAACACATTTATTTTTAAATTATCCTTTATTATAAAAAAAACTTTGAAATCTAATTATGTAATTTATATTTTCAATCAAATAATAATGAAAGTCAAATTACATTAAATAGTAATTGTCGTATTTTCAAAACTCAATTATATATTATTTTTTACATATTTTGAATTTTGTTTTATATCCTTAATATACAGTAATATATTTTTACACCTATAAAATACATAAATAAAATTTAAAAAATTTATGTATTGATATTTTTCACTCATATGTATTACACGGGGTTTAAGCTAGTATTATATAAATAAAACTGAAGTAAAACTACAACAATATCATAATGTTTAGTTACGGTGCAAGGCATAGCCATCCTTCACACGAGCTCAACAACTTATTTTAACTTTATATATGTGAGTAATTTTATAAATTAAATAAATAACATTGTTAGAGGTTCATAATTGTTTACGAGTTTAACACAACCTTAATTATTATTATTAAGGTTAACTTGTGTTAGTTTTTTAGGTTTAATTTGTTATAATATATTCTTAAAAAATAGTTAATCTTTCAATCATGTTTATTAGTTTTTCTTTATTTATTAAAGGGAAGACTTTCCCAGAAAAGACATATGAATTGATGCAAGATAGACCCACTTTTTTTTTTTGTTGGGTGTTACTTTCGATTACCAAACATTTTTTTTTCTTTTTCTTTTTATATATTTGATATGAAATAACTAGGAATTTAGTCTTAAGAATTTTATAAATAATTAGATTTCGTCATGTAAAGTTCAAAATAACAAACTTTTATTTAAAATTGTATTTTGTATGCATAGTATAATTATATATTGACATATATCTTATCTTATTTAAAATCGCGTTCAAAATAATTAGATTCGGTCGGTACCGATATCATATAGAGATGAACATTTTGTAGCGAGTACTCGTACTGTACCGGTACTCACTTTTTCATAAATTCGGTACCAGTATTTTCGGTATCGGTACCGATCTCATCCCTATCGACGAGCATGCTTACACCATTCCACCAACACGTAAACTTTTAAAAAATGTAACTGGCAATCTAAGTTTGAAATATATTGTTAAAAGTTTCCAAAAATAAATATTTATTGACTTACGGTTTTCTTTTATTTACATTTACATAAATC
This sequence comes from Smallanthus sonchifolius, assembly GCA_023525975.1. NCBI lineage: Eukaryota > Viridiplantae > Streptophyta > Magnoliopsida > Asterales > Asteraceae > Smallanthus > Smallanthus sonchifolius. The sequence continues at coordinate 1,331,690 of JAKNSE010000034.1, read as the reverse complement.
ATAAAAAATAAAGATAATAATACTTCATGGATATATAAATAAAAAGGAAAATTTTGTTTTAAAACTTTTTTTTGGATGTATTTTTTTAAAACTTACTTTTTTTTTTCTTTTAGGTTGTTTGATTTTCTTAAATTGCCGGTGTCACCTTTACGCCACAACTTCGGACGATTCTCTTTACGTGCTTAAACTGCAACGTTACTTATAATTTTATTTGTAGTTTATATAGAACTCCTGCCGACGCATCACACGAGAGAGTCCCACTAGTTATGTATTAGAACTTATGATTTAAACTTAACATTCTAAAATTAAATTTTGAAACAAAATCTTATATTTCAGAAAAAGACGAAGTCTCTTATTAATACTACCTTTTAGATATATCAAGTATCAATCAAATTTAAAAGTTTTTATTTTCAAAAATGATCATATATTTCAATGTATAAAGTTAATTGTCATTCTTATTAAAAAAAAATCCAAATATTAACATTGGATCCTTTTATTTGCATCACTGGAACACTAGAAATGGGCGAATAAACTTGGTAGTACTTTCCTAGTGTGTGGACCATATTTAGTTAATAACATATTCTTTTTGAGCGACCTTTTGCCTGAAAGGTTTAGTGTTTCTTTAGTAAATTTGATGAATGAAAATGCCCACCTAAATACATTCCTTGTACAAAATAAGTGAAACGTAAAAAAAATTGTCGTATCCGGTGTTTGACTTAACTCCAATATTTTAGTAGTGGCCGGATCATTTCACAATCTGATGTGTAATATTCAGGATTTTTCGACCTATATTTCCCTAAACCTTTGCACGTATTATCAATTCAAAACTTGAAATTCTATTAAAACTATTTTCTTAAATAATAAACATTGATTTAATTGATATATATTTAAGAAAAACAAATAATACTTGAAATATATATATACACATATGAGACTTATTTAGAAACATATATATCTTGTAAATAAAATGTGGTAAAAATCCTTAAATCTTATGAGTTATAATTATATAAAAAAAATACAATTGATAAACTTATTTTAAATACTTAAAATTTTAAACTATAAATCTTAGGAACTATTTTATAAAATTATAAAATAGTAAAAGATATAAAACTTAGTTAGATTTTATAGAAATAAAACATATTTATTTTTATAAAATTCTAGGGACTGAAACTGCAAACTTCGAAACTCGTTTTAAACTAAATTTACGTTTTAAACATGAAATGCTAAAAACTGGAAACCTCAGGGACCTGTTGTGACATTCCCGTGAACTTCCAGTGTCAAGAACCGGTCATGGGTTCGAAACCCATAACCCCTGACTTTTGCCATCTTTTTCCCGAAAATGCAAAACCGGCCAGATTCAATGGACCTCAGTCCTCGCCTCGCGCATGCGACCGAAACCCAACATCCATCAATGCTCGACTTCGAGTTTGGCACCCACGTGACTTGCGATTTAACACATTCGGCCATCCGAAATCGCCCCACCTAATCCGGCATTAAATCGTGAAATCGGCTATAAATACCCACCGAAACACCTTAACAACATCACCCTCAATCTTCCTAAACACTCAATTTAAACGTTCGTCGCCTGCAACTGCCGATTTGGTCTCGTGGACAACCGTTCTGAGGGTTGAACCCGTTCGTCCCCATTTCGACATCATAGCAGGTAACTCTCGTGGCGATTCTACTCGTTTTCTTACTTGAATCGAAAACCCTTTGTCAATTTACAAAGACAGAGGTTTAATCGATGTGCATTGGACCAAAATCGAATATAGGGTTCATGCGAATTGGGGCTCGATTTGAGTAATTGGTTTTAAACTTTCTTTTCCGGATAAACTAGGAGCGAGACCCGTAGCCGGGATGGTTAGTGTGTGCGTGTATGCTTCGACCCGGTCAGTGACCCGGGTTCGAGCCTGTTAAACCAGGTTTTGCCCTTTTCATTTTTTTAACCTTTTTAAACAAGCTTTAAACCTTTTAATTATTTTTATAAAATCTGTTACATTTTTATACACTTAAAAACATAATCTTATTTACGTTTTATAATCTGGAACTATTTTAATTAAATAAAACTTGTAATAAATAATTCTTTAAAAATAGTTTTAAACACTTAAAACTATAAAAATACTTTATAAAACTTATATTCTAAACAGGAATTATGTTAATAATCAGAAACTATAAAATTATTTTATACTTTCTGAAGTAAACATATTATTTAGTTTTTAAACAACAAATTGATTTATAAACTTAGTTTAACAAAAACTTATATAAATCTTATAAAAAAAATCAGAAAAAGATTTATAAACTCGCACATTATTTAGAAAACCTATGAACTTGGGCATTTTCTTTATAAAATTTAATTCAAGACTTATTTGGTTATTTAAATAAAACAACAAGATGATTATACGTATTTTATTCAAGATTAGAAACTTATAAAGTTATAAACTTATAAACTTTATAAGACTAAATGAAAACTGTAGATAATTATTAACTTGTAAACTTTATTTTAAGAAACCTTAGTTAAAACATTTATAAACCTTGTAAACTTATATATAAAATATAAACTTTATAAGCAATTCTATTTTACAATCTTATAGGTACTTGATATTTATTTACATATTAAATAAATATTTAATGCTTGAAACTTTAATGATTTATATGGTTTATTCTTACAAATAATTATCTATCTTTAATAATTACATACACTTTAAATAATTACTATTAATCCTAAATCACTATTTAGTCTTTAAATACTTGCAAGTAATAATTATTTTACCCTTGAAATAATTGTTATATATATTTAATCCTTATCTCAAATAATTATTTTAAAACAATAATTATTTTAAACTATGAACTTATTAAGCTTTGAAATCCAAGACTTGTTTGAATCATTCAAAATCTTTATTATAAACTTGATTTAAACTTCATAAACACAATCAATTTCGTCTCCCATTTGGAACCCTAGTCAATCTTGAAATCCTAGATCCTTGCCATAGACTTGTAGATCATACTTAAACTCTAGACTTATATTCTTAGGCTTGTTGTGAGGATAATCTCCCTCAAAGTCTTGCTACACTTAATCTTTGTTGGACACTCTTCATCATCCAAGTGAGTATACTTAGCCCCGTTTTCCTTTCTATACTTTTGGGGTGAAACATGTTCAAAACTTTAAACTTATACAATTCTTGTTCAACTATGACTAGATGCTTATTCTTATATTAAACTTGAGACTTGTATCCTTATATTAAACTTAAAACTAGCACATTCATTAACTTTGATCAAGCCTATGGTAACAATGATAGATCTATTGTATTTGACCAATCCACCTTGATTGATTGACCCCTTCGGGGGGGAGCTCTTGGTGATTTTTACTGAATTAAACTTTAAACTTGAGACTTATAAGGGTAACCTGCGAGTTATGCCTAAACTTGGTTGGAGGGTTGAAGTGCACAATGTTTAAGATACTTGTTCTCATACTTACATTATAGAATGCATATATCATAGTGAATTGTAATTCTTTTCAAATCCTTATTAAACTGTGTCAAAACCTTTGTATCTCACCAACTATTTTGTAGTTGACAGATTTTTTCACATGTTTCAGGTACTACAACATGAGACTTTATTGTGATCATATAGGATGCTTAGACCTAGAATGCTTAATCAATTAGACTTGTATTCTTGTTATGTATTTGATTTATTCGTTGTATTGAAACCTTGAAGTTATTTAATAAAACTATTGAAACTTTAAATAGTCAACCTTGTGCTATTGAACAACCGCGTCGGCCCCGACGTATAATCCGCCGTCGGTTGAGGTGTGACAGATTGGTATCAGAGCCAGGTTATTGTGAATTAGGTTATTAGACACATGACCTAGACTATAACTTAGGAGACCCAAACATGAGTTATCTCATGTCCTTTACTAGGAATTCTCTCCTCATTCTATTCTTAAATCTTATACGCTTGGAGATTCTACGTTTCTACTTATCGACGTGCTACAAGAGTCTACTACATCGAGGGTACGTTCTTAGGCTTCAAGCCTAATCCACCACTAAACTCTCGTCAAGAATATTTAAGTTCTAGATAATGTGTGAGAACTTGTGCGGACCGGAAGGGTGGATACCTGTATTCTGGGAAATTCTGTCAAGGAAAGCATTTCGTATAAATCCAAATCAACCGTTGGACCCGTATGCTTTCCTGGGAATTCTTGGGATGAGTATCCACTTATAGGAATGCATGACTTCTCTAAACATTAGTGAGCTTAGATCTCTTTTGATATGTCAAAGTACTTACTTAGTGATATGCACTAAATGAGTACCATCTCAAATACTATACACTTCATAAATTCATGATTCAAAAACTTTCCTCTATAACCTTTATTCTATGATTCTTAAGTCCCGTCTTGTCACATGACAGCATGCTTACTCGTCATGACCTAAAGGAGTTACCTTCAAGAAGAAATTCTTACGAGACTATACTTAAAGACTATATACATAAACTTATATTTATACAGATACTACCCGATAAGCTTCATGGTCGTTGTAATACAACCCTTAAAACTATGTATTACCCTACAAATTCTTCTACAAAACTTTATTATTTTATAAATATGACACCTAAGAGGTAACCCTTGTATTTTTACCTTACCTCCTTAGCACTTAATCAAGTTTCATTTGATAACTAACTCAAGACTTTTATACATCTCAAAACTTTCATACGTCCTTAAACTTCATGATCCTTGTAATACTAGCACATTTAAAACCATGTATTACCCTACAAGTTCCTTTACAAACTGCATTATTTTATAAACTTGATACTAAAGGGGAAACTCTTGTGTTTTCATTTTATCACACAACTTCATTTGATGATTTACTCAAACTTTGTTACACTTTATTACATCCCGAAACTTTCCTACGTCTTTAAAACGTACACATCACCGTTTCTTATAAACAAAAGTTAACGTCTTTTAAATATAAAGTACATTAACAAGGGGATTAGTAACCTGATCGTTTTCCCCGCAAGAGAAGAAGCCTACCACGGAATAGACAAGCTCCACGTTTAAAGACTCTAAGCCCACAATGAACCTCGACATAGTACCATAAACCCAAACACCGGTGACAACAACTGAGAGAAGTTGTAGGCCCATGAGGAAGTTCTGGCTAGGGAAATAGGGTACTTAAGTGAGTCCTGGTGACCACCCCTTCTTCCGAGAATCCTCCTCGTTAGCCCATCAACCTCCAATCAAAAACTATTTTTGAAAGTAATAATGTGATAACTCAGTATTATGAATAAAAACCTTTTGAACATATTAAATCGACTTACTTACACACTTTAATTTTCCGTTTAAATTGTATTATGTAAGGGCTAGAAGTCCCAATTTTGAAACATTTAACGAAAGTTATTTTGAAATTTATCTTGTTATCACTTACTAGCTTGACTTTCCTTCTAGCACTACAAAACACTTCTACCCAAACACTTTCGTCAAGAGTAGCTCACGTTAGTACTAGAGAAAATTAACAACGTGGCATTAAACTATAAAAACCCTAAGTGACACGTATACTTGAAGAATAAACCTTGAATAAACCTTCTGAGCTGTAAGCACCCTTTTAAAACAACACGACTTACGAACCGCTGTCGTAATCAACTATGATCCTTACCTCTTATATAGACTTCACACTTCTAAACTTGATCAACTTTTCGTTTGACAATCATACATACCTTTTCATAAGTCTTACTTATACTATTTATCAATGTCCAACTCGTCATTTTTAAACATCTTAATTACACTCTATATAAAAGAAAATTATACCTACTATTATGAAACGAGATAAAATCATTTATAAGCACACTATCATAAACCTTATCGAAACTTTTCCCGTTACCTATGCTTGGAGACTTTCCTCATTCAACTCTTGTCACATAAAAGACTTACTATAAATCACAACAGGAACTAAAAGCCCAAATACACGTTGCTAAAACACTAAACTTCGTATACACCACTATAAGGTCGGAGACTTTTGAGTCATGTAAAACTTGTACAAATACTCAATCTCATATTCCTGAAACTAAACACCTTCTAAACCACCAAAGGAAGCATGTCCAATAAGGGATCATGTGAAACTTAATACTGAAACTTGAAACTCAACTTACTTATCCTATTTTCAAACTTATACTTGGATTCTTAGTCTTGAAAACTTTGTGTGTCCATCTTAACCAAACCCTATAAGACTTGATAAACATACATTCCATATATACGAGAAAACTTCACTCTTGATACTAGACACTAGCAGGAAGGAGGACATTACTCTCTCTTTAGCGGAGTACTTCCCCTGACTCCTATCTAAACCAAACATCGGGATCCACTAATCTTCTGGACAACTCGAATCTTCTGTGAGAAAGCGTATAACGGTTAATCCTGTTCCAAACGCTGTCCCATACCTCTCTTAAATGCTAGAGTATTTAGATAACCACTTTATACTCAAAACGTAATCGTATACTCCTACACACTGAAGCTAAACTAAGAGACTTTAAGCTATTCTATGTTTGACGTATTCTTGTTCAAACACAATTTAAACTATTCTATGTTTGACGTATTCTTGTTCAAACACACTTTAAACTATTTTATGTTTGACGTATTCTTGTTCAAACACAATTCTATGTTTGACGTATTCTTGTTCAAACACAATATACACAATTCTATGTTTGACGTATTCTTGTTCAAACACAATTTAAACTATTCTATGTTTGACGTATTCTTGTTCAAACACACTTTAAACTATTTTATGTTTGACGTATTCTTGTTCAAACACACTTTAAACTATTTTATGTTTGATGTATTCTTGTTCAAACACAATTTAAACTATTCTATGTTTGACGTATTCTTGTTCAAACACAATTCTATGTTTGACGTATTCTTGTTCAAACACAATATACACAATATTATGTTTGACGTATTCTTGTTCAAACACAATTTAAACTATTCTATGTTTGACGTATTCTTGTTCAAACACAATTTAAACTATTCTATGTTTGACGTATTCTTGTTCAAACACAATTTAAACTATTCTATGTTTGACGTATTCTTGTTCAAACACAATTTAAACTATTCTATGTTTGACGTATTCTTGTTCAAACACGATTTGAGCTACCCGATGTTTGACGTATTCTTGTTCAAACATGATGAACGTATGAGACTTTAAACTACTCCATGTTTGACGCATGCTTGTTCAAACATGATGAGCGTATAAGACTTTTAAATTACTCAAGGTTTGATGTATTCTTAATCAAACACGAGGAAAGTGTAAAGACTTTAAACTACTCGATGATTGAGGTATTCTTATTCAATCACAAGGAAACCTTGAAACTCTAAATCTTGTCACATTCTTCTCTCTTTAATCATTGAATGACGTTTCTCTAAGGGACTCGTTAATCAATGATCACTCCTATGTGGAAACTTTAGTCATGTGTTAAACAAATTCCTATACTCTTTCTTGATCCACACACAAACGGAAGGACCTATGCAGACCATACGACGATTTAAATGCTTGCGGGTGCACACGTAAGTATGAAAATCAACGTATGGGAAAACATAGTAAACTCTGTCGTGTGCTATGATCTAAGACTTATCGTAAAAGGTAGTTACGGGACTTAGGTACCGTAACAATCCTTAGACGTATTAGACTACGAACTCAAATCATTAAACTATCGTCGAAAACCCATTCTGAGTGATGCATCTCACTTTAAACCTTGAATGAAAATTCAACGGTTATCCTCTCAAATACATTTCTGAAAAAAAATCTTCATATATTTCAATGAAACTATATGCTTCTTAGGAAAACTCTTGACAACCATATGCTTTGAAAACTCAGAAACTCCAGCATAATCTTATTCCTATCGTTACATCCCATTTAGAAATCTAGACGTAACCCAGAACTTACTTGGGAACGCGAAAAATCTTTCCCTCTATCCTTGTGCGTACTACATACTTAAGTCCTGATCTAGATCCTCCTACTTTAATTTCGGGATGAAATTTTCTAAAGTAGGGGAGACTATAATATCCAGGATTTTCCGACCTATATTTCCCTAAACCTTTGCACGTATTATCAATTCAAAACTTGAAATTCTATTAAAACCATTTTCTTAAATAATAAACATTGATTTAATTGATATATATTTAAGAAAAACAAATAATACTTGAAATATATATATACACATATGTGACTTATTTAGAAACATATATATCTTGTAAATAAAATGTAGTAAAAATCCTTAAAATCATATGAGTTATAATTATATAAAAAAATATAATTGATAAACTTATTTTAAATACTTAAAATTTTAAACTATAAATCTTAGGAACTAATTTATAAAATTATAAATTAGTAAAAGATATAAAACTTAGTTAGATTTTATAGAAATAAAACATATTTATTTTTATAAAATTCTAGGGACTGAAACTGCAAACTTCGAAACTCGTTTTAAACTAAATTTACGTTTTAAACATGAAATGCTAAAAACTGGAAACCTTAGGGACTTGTTGTGACATTCCCGCGAACTTCCAGTGTCAAGAACCGGTCATGGGTTCGAAACCCATAACCCCCGACTTTTGCCATCTTTTTCCTGAAAATGAAAAACCGGCCAGATTCAATGGACCTCGGTCCTCGCCTCGCGCATGCGACCGAAACCCAACATCCATCAATGCTCGACTTCGAGTTTGGCACCCGCGTGACTCGCGATTTAACACATTCGGCCATCCGAAATCGCCCCACCTAATCCGGCATTAAATCGTGAAATCGGCTATAAATACCCACCGAAACACCTTAACAACATCACCCTCAATCTTCCTAAACACTCAATTTAAACGTTCGTCGCCTACAACTGCCGATTTGGTCTCGTGGACAGCCGTTCTAAGGGTTGAACCCGTTCGTCCCCATTTCGACATCATAGCAGGTAACTCTCGTGGCCATTCTACTCGTTTTCTTACTTGAATCGAAAACCCTTTGTCAATTTACAAAGACAGAGGTTTAATCGATGTGCATTGGACCAAAATCGAATCTAGGGTTCATGCGAATTGGGGCTCGATTTGAGTAATTGGTCTTAAACTTTCTTTTTCGGATAAACTAGGAGCGAGACCCGTAGCCGGGATGGTTAGTGTGTGCGTGTATGCTTCGACCCGGTCAGTGACCCGGGTTCGAGCCTGTTAAACCGGGTTTTGCCCTTTTCATTTTTTTAACCTTTTTAAACAAGCTTTAAACCTTTTAATTATTTTTATAAAATTTGTTACATTTTTATACACTTAAAAACATAATCTTATTTACATTTTATAATCTGGAACTATTTTAATTAAATAAAACTTGTAATAAATAATTCTTTAAAAATAGTTTTAAACACTTAAAACTATAAAAATACTTTATAAAACTTATATTCTAAACAGGAATTATGTTAATAATCAGAAACTATAAAATTATTTTATACTTTCTGAAGTAAACATATTATTTAGTTTTTAAACAACAAATTGATTTATAAACTTAGTTTAACAAAAACTTATATAAATCTTATAAAAAAAATCAGAAAAAGATTTATAAACTCGCACATTATTTAGAAAACCTATGAACTTGGGCATTTTCTTTATAAAATTTAATTCAAGACTTATTTGGTTATTTAAATAAAACAACAAGATGATTATACGTATTTTATTCAAGATTAGAAACTTATAAAGTTATAAACTTATAAACTTTATAAGACTAAATGAAAACTGTAGATAATTATTAACTTGTAAACTTTATTTTAAGAAACATTAGTTAAAACATTTATAAACCTTGTAAACTTATATATAAAATATAAACTTTATAAGCAATTCTATTTTACAATCTTATAGGTACTTGATATCTATTTACATATTAAATATATATTTAATGCTTGAAACTTTAATGATTTATATGGTTTATTCTTACAAATAATTATCTATCTTTAATAATTACATACACTTTAAATAATTACTATTAATCCTAAATCACTATTTAGTCTTTAAATACTTGCAAGTAATAATTATTTTACCCTTGAAATAATTGTTATATATATTTAATCCTTATCTCAAATAATTATTTTAAAACAATAATTATTTTAAACTATGAACTTATTAAGCTTTGAAATCCAAGACTTGTTTGAATCATTCAAAATCTTTATTATAAACTTGATTTAAACTTCATAAACACAATCAATTTCGTCTCCCATTTGGAATCCTAGTCAATCTTGAAATCCTAGATCCTTGCCATAGACTTGTAGATCATACTTAAACTCTAGACTTATATTCTTAGGCTTGTTATGAGGATAATCTCCCTCAAAGTCTTGCTACACTTAATCTTTGTTGGACACTCTTCATCATCCAAGTGAGTATACTTAGCCCCGTTTTCCTTTATATACTTTTGGGGTGAAACATGTTCAAAACTTTAAACTTATACAATTCTTGTTCAACTATGACTAGATGCTTATTCTTATGTTAAACTTGAGACTTGTATGCTTATATTAAACTTAAAACTAGCACATTCATTAACTTTGATCAAGCCTATGGTAACAATGATAGATCTATTGTATTTGACCAATCCACCTTGATTGATTGACCCCTTCGGGGGGGAGCCCTTGGTGATTGTTACTGAATTAAACTTTAAACTTGAGACTTATAAGGGTAACCTGCGGGCTATGCCTAAACTTGGTTGGAGGGTTGAAGTGCACAATGTTTAAGATACTTGTTCTCATACTTACATTATAGAATGCATATATCATAGTGAATTGTAATTCTTTTCAAATCCTTGTTAAACTGTGTCAAAACCTTTGTATCACACCAACTATTTTGTAGTTGACAGATTCTTTCATATGTTTCAGGTACTACAACATGAGACTTTATTGTGATCACATAGGATGGTTGGACCTAGAATGCTTAATCAATTAAACTTGTATTCTTGTTATGTATTTGATTTATTCTTTGTATTGAAACCTTGAAGTTATTTAATAAAACTATTGAAACTTTAAATAGTCAACCTTGTGCTATAGAACAACCGCGTTCGCCCTGACATATAATCCGCCGTCGGTTGGGATGTGACATGATGTATGTAATCTTAACCTACAATTTATAAAGGTTATTTTGAAGGAGATGTTAGAGCATTCAAAAACGTGTTATATAGTGTTAACTAGGTTAGAATCTCGTGTATTACACGGGTTGAATAAATATAATGTTAAATACATTATACACTCGTCAAAACGGAACAATATGAATATTTTAATATATGATTAAAAACTTTTTATTTGAATCTTAACTGGCTATAAATGTGTTTTCAGTTTGTAGAGTTCATAAAAATATGATTGAACAAATTAATTGATGATAAACATATTTTTAAATTAAAAAATGTGTAGATAAAAATTAAATCAAATAATTAATTTAGTTGTCTAAAATAGTTGAGTTGATTATTAATAGGAGAGAGATGCGAAAAAATGAGAATGAAGAGGGCTAGAATCGTGACAAGTGTCTTTTTATTTTACTTGTTTATTATGTAGTATAGATATAGATATGTAATGTCAACGTGTTATATTTAAAGGGTTTGATTCAACATCATTTGTTTGCTTAAGCATGTCACTTGCTAAAATAACAAATACATGCTTAATAACAACCCATATAACAAGACCAATTTTAAAATATGAAAGATACGGCATGTGTAACATGACTGTAGACAACACGTATAACACGATTACTAAAATACTAACAAATACATGCTTAATAACGACCCATATAACAAGACCAATTTTAAAATATGAAAGACACGACGTGTGTAACATGATTGTAGACAACACGTATAACACGATTAATGAATGACACAACTTAACTCTCACAATATATTAAAAGTTTTTAGAAATGATAATCCATAACATCCTTAATAATAATCCACAACATACTTAAAGAAAATTCCGTAAGTCTGTTTAAAAAATCTATAAAGATCCTTGAAAAGATACGTAAATTCCATGTAACTTTCTTCTTTAATTTTCGACTTTTATATGTGTGTGAGCGATAAAAGGAAGTTTTTCTATTGAAGTGTAATAAGATGTTTTTGTCATTGATTGTACTAAAAAATTATATCATAAAATCCAGAGTTTTATTCTATTTAATTGATAGGAGTACTACTAAATTATTTGTAAAAAAAATCAACATTTTTAAATGGTATGATGTTGCACTATTGATTATAAGTGTGTCTAACTTATTACAATAGTTCGTCCAACTTTTCACCTTTTGTAATGAGTTATTATGTAATATTGATATTGATTACAACCGTGTTTGAACCCAATAATTCTAAACTAATATGTTATTTATGTTTGAACTGAAGACCTCTCATTTAAGAATCGTATGTGTCACCTTTTTTTATGAACGACCAATAAACAAAGAATTGCCTAGGTACTCCGTACGGGGTGACCCATTAGCAAAAGGCCACCGCCAGCTGGCCCATCCCAGCCGTACGGTGCCCTTAAGCGCCCCAAGTTATCTCCAGTTCCGGGGAAAACTCACCCGCCCGAAAGCCCACTAATGGTAAAACCCGGATGCCCTCGGGATCGAACCGGAGATCACAAAGATCCCGATCTTCCTTCATTGAGCCACCATGTCCCTTCCAAAGTGTTGTCTGTGGGGATAGAACCTAGATCTTTTTTAGAGAATCCAGACATTCTACCACTACACCACATTACAAATTGTCATATGCTTCTACTAAATAGACTTACCCCACAATGACACACATGTACCAATATAAATGTTGCATGTGAAACAGAAAAAATAATTATTTGGTCGCATAACTTTGAAAAATAAGTAATTGATTTTTTAACAAAAAAATTGAATTTTTTGTTTTATTTAATAATAAAGTATGTTATTTTACATAATTGAAAAATATTTTAAATTAAATGTCAAATTTACCCTTTGGAGGAGCAAACAAACATGAAAAATAGGAGAACCTTACTTTGCCAAGCCAGCAAGTGACAAGGACACAACTCAAATTTCTCGTACACGATATGAAATTTTGTGAATTTATCTTTCATTAACCCGATATATTCAACTTTCAAAAGTGGTCACCTCATCTTAACCCCACTTTTCGATTTTTCAATATTTCTATGGTCATTGGTGTGGAATATTTCCACCGAGATTTTTATTTTGCTTTTTATATAAACTTTCTTAAAATAATGTAAATATTTAATAACAATAATAATAAATATATCAGAAATACCAAGTAGACCCGTAACATATTCAACAACTACATTTTTTTTTCATTATGTTGGAGTTAATTACAAAGATACACAATGTGTTTTACGAAAAATAATATGTTTTGGTACTAAAGATTTAAAGTAATAAATTTAGATTTTTTATTTTTTATTTTGTAACTAGTTTTAGTATTCAAACTAAATTTCGCTAACTTTTCTATTAAATTAGGGTGAAATGACTAAAATACTCTTTTATTTTAAACCCTTAATGCCTAAACTTGTTATTTTTCGTAAAGGTATTTTAGTAATTCACCCCAAACTTAACAGAAAAATTAACATAAGTTAGCCTTAAACTCAAACTCGTTACAAAATTAAAAGCATAAAACCCCAAATATATTACTTTAAACCCTTACTATCCAAACATGTTAAATTCTGCAAACCATAGGAACTATTTGTGTAATTAACTCTTTACATTTAAAACGTTAACATGTTGTCTCCCTCAACCCTCGTTGGACGCTGATAGGTGAGTCCATCACTTGTTTTCATCTAAAAATCTTGATTTATTACCATTCATAACGTTTACATTATCATATAACCGACTTCATATTATAACTAGAATAATAATAAAAATAATTATTGAGGTGATTCTTACAGTTTTCTGTTTAAAATTAATTTTATATCAGCCGTCATGTATCTATAACAATGAATATATTTTAAAAACCACCTAGGAAAGTTTTAAAAACTAAGTTAATATTATTTTTATACTTTTGAATTATCATATTATCTTAGACGGTGACAGTATTTTTATTTATTTTAAACTTTTAGTTTAGGACGTTGATAATTTTACTTTTCTATGTTTTAATATTTGCAAATGATTTGTTATATACTTGTATCTATACGTGTGTGTGAATGGTGTGACATTATTAAATTTTATAAGGTTTAATATATTTAAATATTTTACATAGAAAAATAGAATTATGACTTATGACATGTATTATAGACGACCTTATCCTTATGTAGTATTTGTTACAAACTTGAACATCATCACTTGTTTAAGGTACTTTGTTATTATCACCTGTTGTAATATATTTATTAAACTCTAGAGTTAATAACAGGGAAGGTCCTTTTGTACGTACTGTGGTAAAGCCATATTATGGTTTGGGTTCTCAATTATAGAAAATTATATCGTTGGTTAAAAAGTATGGTGGTGAGTAACATAAGGAATTCTCTGTGTAGATGGCCGTCTATTTTTTTTAACTCTCCCCCATGTGCTGGTCACGTAAGGACATTTTTTATATCACATTTTTCATATCTTTGAAAAAAAATGTATTTTTTTAAAATTAGGCATATAGCCGTTGGAGTCGGTCAAATAAAAAAAGTTAATTTAAAAAAAACAAGGCATATAGCCGTTGGGTTAAGGAGGGGCCCATAGGGTTAAGGAGGGGCCCACAGGGTTAAGGAGGGCCCCACCTCCTTGCGTTTGCAGGCATTCGGATCTGTGGATCTCACTTCCACCGGACACCTCCTCCAACGCAGCTTGCATCCGGTTGCTTCGTCCGTCTCTAGCGAATGAGCGTTCCAATCTTGCGTTAAAGGTACTCTAAGATTATAAACTTTAAAAATAATGACTATATTGTTAAATCCATGTGGTGAAATGGTTATTACGGTGATTTTGCCTTTGTGAAACTAATATCAAGTTAATGTTATTTTAAGTATGCATAGCAATGGTAGGTGTTATCAACCTATTTACTATCACATATTCAATACCAACTACTTTTAGGCTCATATATTAATTGAAGTACTATTTCTAACATTTTGAATACTAGAACATGAATACCAGTATTTGGATATTTCGTTTAAAAGTTAAAACTACTTTGATAGTTGCCTTTCTAAACTTCATTGCTTACTATGACAATTCTACTTGCAACTTCAATTCAAGTCGCCAATAATAATCTATTGTCATCTATATATACCTTCTAATCGATTTAGCTATTTAAAAAAGAATCCGTTAATAATTATTTATTTATTTATTTATAACGTTAGAATCTCGTGTATTATACGAGTTGAATGGATATAATATTATATACTTAGTATTAAAAAAGCTAAAAAAACACATGTATTGTATACTTAGTTCTTTAAATATCCTTTTAGCATGAATAAGTTAACTTAAATTACATTTATAAATATATAAATACATATAAAAAAATAAGAAATAAAAATTGGATTTTTAACACCGCTTATTTTTTTTATTTGGCATGTTGTATATTTACCATTTAAACCATCCAACCATATTAAACTCTTTAAAAGTTTTAGAAATCACTTATAAAAATAATTATTTATCATTCTTTCTTTCTTTTTTATTATTAACGAACATAATTTTAAATTGATATGGAAAGACAGAAATTATAATTATTTATAATTAATTTTATAGTAAATTGATTTGGTTAATAGTACAATAACTATTCATAATTAAATTTATATTAAATATCTAAAATATATTCTTTTAATATCATTATTATTTAATAGGGAAGAGATGAGGGAAAATAAAATTTTAAATGACCTACAATTATGTCATGTGTTATATAAGTTTTTTTTATTTATTAGATAGTATATATATATATAGATTTTGTAAAACATGATATGTTATACTTATAATTACATAAATATGTCTAATAACGACTAAAATGTATAAAAGATCAATTAATTATACCATATTGGTTCCTCAGGGGTACTACAAAATAGTGAAACTAACCATGCCTCCTAAGATTTTTTATTTATTATTTCACTATGACGTGTTACTATTATTAAACAAAAACATCAAATTAAACGTTTTCATTTTAATAAGGAAAAATTACATATACCCTCTCTAAACTTATAAAATTACATTATATCGTTTCATTTCTTACTAAAAAACAAAGATAATCACAGAAATATATATATATTATATATATATATATATATATATATATATATATATTATTCTTTTGTGGAATTGAGAATATAAAATAAAAAGAGAGAAGAATATTATTTGACGTACACAAGAAACCACATCAGGGAACATGATTTAATGGTAGAAACCCTATCTTCACCATAGCCGTGACGGTTGTATGATTTGGGCCACACAAATTTCTCATCTACCCTTTCAATACGATTTCTTATTACTTATATAGAATAACCTCATTACGTCAGTATATATGACCCGTATAGGTGTTATACAAGTCGTATAGATAAAAGTAAAACTGACAAAACGTTTAAACATGTCAAATCCGTGTTGCACAATATGACTGTTTTGTTGCCCATATATATTGTGTCAAAATTTGCACAATACGACCATATGGAAGGGTTCAAATGATAACAAATTTTTTTATGTGATTAATAACCACTCTTAAATAATCATATAATTTATAAATTATATTTCTCTTTTAATTATTAAAAGAGTATTTAAGTATCTTGAACATAAATACGAAAATGATGAGTCTTACATATGCGTACAAAATAATGTTACATATACGTGACAAATAGTGTTTACGACTTTACGTATATGAATACTAACTGAATGATAATTGTTACATATAAGTAAGACTATTTTTTAGAGTGATTTTTATGATTATCACACAAATATTTATTATATTTTAACCTTATCGTATAACCATATTCTGTAAATAAAAGCTAAAAGTGTACAGATAGCATATGATGATCTACGATTAGACGTTCACATATTAAAAGAGTAGAAAACAAACAGTCGAATCCTGTCAAACCATCACTTTGTTTGTAATAACAATAAAAAGTAAACAACTTTACTTATATTACAAATGGCTTTACTTTTTTCTTTTAATGATTTTGAGTGGAGAAAATATGATGCAAAATTGCAAATGAACGGGGGAAATTCATTAAAATGACCATTTGACCAAATAAAAAATCAAAAATGGCTATTGACTTATTTTTTTTTTACCAAAATAGCAAGAAAAGCGAAAATTTCCCATAATTTATCGCCGGAATTAATAATATTTTTTTATTTATTTATTTTCAAATTTTGTGGGGCCGAATGGCGATTGGGTCTGGCGAAATTTTTGAAAAATGGCGAAAAAATTGAAACTGGCGAAATTTTGGAAAAAGTGCCGAAATTTTGGGAAAAGTGGCGAAATTTTGACCACAACTGGCAAAAATTTCTAAAAAAGGGCGAAAATTCAGAGTATCTTGAAAAAATGGCGAAAATTTCAATAAAGTGGCGAAAATTTGACCACTTTCAGCGAAAATTCAGTCTTTGACCAAAAGTGTCGAAAATTTGACCAAAAGTGGCGAAAATTCAGAAAAAATGACATAAAGTGATGGCAAAAATTCCGGGAATCTGGCGAAAATTTAAAGCGAAAATTCAGGAAATCTAGCGTTACGATTTGACATATTTTCGCCATTTTTACTATAAATTCGCCATTCACTGCAAATTTTTGTCAGTAGCTCCTTATTTTCGTCATTTACTTTCATTTTCGCCAGTCTTCTCTCCACTTACGTTATAAAAATGAATGTTAATGTAAGTTTTTATTATTATCAGTTATTTTTCTTTATATTTAATATTTGATAAAATCTCATTTAATTAGTTAAAACTAATTATATATATGTATATTTGTTTATTTATACAACAACACTATTATGCCGCCCAGGTGGCTATTAGATGTAATATGAAAATTGTTAAAGAAATTCGTGAAAAGTTAAGAACATATTCAAGTGCACTCATTATTTTTAGTAACACATATTTTGAATATTGGTTATGTGAATCTCTTAACAGTAAAGCATCAATAGTTCATTTGATATTTCAAACTCAAATATTAACTGATAATCCAGAAAATGGCATAAACTTTTCAATCGGTGGCCGCACTTTAACTTTTGGTCTTAGAGAATTTTGTTTGATTATTGGTTTTAAATTTGTTCAACCGCCGGTGAATGAACCTGTCCACCCGCCATTGCCTGAACCTGTTCAACCGTCGTTTCATGAACCTGTTCAACCGCCACTTCCTTGGGGTGAACCTCAGCTTCTGGGGGGCGAACCCCAGTTACTCGGGGGGCGAACCACAGTTACTTGGAAGCATACCCCTGCTTCAACTACCCTTCAACGAAGTCTGCAGTTTTATTATATTTTCGAGTACACCGATTCCAACGTTTAGACTAAAGTGAAGAAGTAAATAATTCGGAAGGTTTTTAATAGTATGCGTGGGTTTTATATATAGAAAAAAAACAAGTAAGTCATTGGTAGTATGATGGTTCATAGTGTAGAATATGATGCACAGATCATAGATATAGTGTTGTGTATGATGGAAGATAGTTGGATGGTTTGAAGAAGCACCGATTCTTTATATAGGCATGTTTTTTTTATTTTGTTTTTTTAATAAATTAAAAATAAAATATAGTGTTGTGTACATGGGTAAACATTAACACAATAATTTCATTAAAACAAAAATAGATTTTAACATAACTTGACAATATCACAAGAAATAAACCTAATATTAAAACATAAGTTGACAACATCACAAGAAATAAACCTAACGTGGCAAACAACGCCAGAAATAAAACTGATCTGCCATAAACCGTCGGTAAGACTTACATTTCTGTTTAAATTCTTCATTTATATTCAGTGGTTTACCGGTTACTAGATGTTTCGTTAGCATACAAACAAACACCCCTTCATTACCAACCAACTCTTCATGTGACTGAACAAATTCTTCATTAGCTTCGTACGACATAACCATTTCAGAGTATCCAGTATTTTTCCAATAACCGGTGTTAACCAACAAAGCTGTGAAATATACTAAGATTTTCATTAATTTCGGGTGAACCAACCGTAAATATGTATCACCAGAGATGTTTCACTCCGATACGATACCATATTTAATGTTCTCATATCAACTCGGACAAATAACCATTCTTGATTTTGGATTGGTATAGAAAAATAGACATAGTCTACCTCCCAAAATGGGGTAAAACAGTTTAATTTTCCATTAGCATAAGAAATGACGTTTTTGTTAGGTGAGTCTAGCAGAAAATTATAAAACTCGGTGGTAATATTGTCCACCGCATTTCGAAGGATACCCCACTGGCGAGTTCCCTATTTCTCCATTTCATCAATCTTCCAACCCAGCCTTTTTAAGTGCTGTAAAAAAATAATCATATTAGAAAAATAATATTTTCCAAAATAAAAATGTTATAATAAAATTTAAATTGTTTTTTACTTCTGGTAAGAGATAGCCGTTGTTGCGAAACCCTATAAGACTACCCCCAAAAACGTTTGTCAAGCTTTGCCTCTCTAGAGAAAACAGCGGAATAAAAAACGGTTTGTCCCCAAGATTGTAGAAATCAAGAATAGTTTCTGACCAAATTATGAGACTCATCGTCTGGAATTGCCCATATATTTCGTGGACGCTGAAAGTTATCTGGTTGGTTTCCAGCTGGGTTCTGTTGCTCGGATGATGAAGATCCCTCGGTGTTCTTTGGACGCCTCCATTTATCAAGTATCCAGCTTGACGGTTTACGAATTGGTTGAGAATTATATTGATCATCACCCATTATGTGTTGACTGATACTTAGATGTTGAATGAGAGTTATTGGTGAATGATAGTTGGTATTTATAGATGAAATTTGAAATTATTTTTTAATAAAATAACATAAGGAATAATAATATAATAACATAAATAGAAATATTTATTTCTTATTGCAATATTCTCATACATACAATTCATCAACCATATATCGTGTATATCTCAAACAAGCATCTTGTATATTCATTTCTTGCCACGACAATGACCTATTTATTACTAATCTACGCAATAACATATAAATTACCATCCCAGAATCTGGACCAATATGACCATCATTAGGAGGCCATACACTTTGCCCTGACATTGGTAATTCAAGGGGTTCGTTTTCAAGAAATTGTTGTTGCCGAGATTGTTCAAAATATGATATACGTTGTAGAAACCATATAAAGCTATCCGCAAATTGCACATAAATTTGGTGGACATGACGATGAATGCACCATGAATCACTGCAGGTGTTTGGACGACATTCATATGGAAAAAAATACATGAATCTCTAGTCTATCCATATTAATCTAAAAAAGATACCAGTTTTTATCGTCATCTGTTATCGGTAAGTATACCTGTTAAATAATTAAAAAACAATTACCTTATTGTCGTTGAATAGTGTAAATTAAATAAATAAATATTAATTTTACCGTATCAACCTCCCATAACGGGGATATAGTAAGTTTGTCCCATCTCCATATTGGAGGGCATCAACCGACCCATCATAAAATAGGTGATAAAATTCTGACGGTAAGATAGTCCAATGATCGGGTGATGGGGGTAAGACATTTGTTCTTTGTATTTCATCTAACCTCCAAAACATAAGTCTGTTTGTCCAAGCATGAACATGCTGTAATTTAAAAATATCCATTATTTAAATTACAAAAAACGTATATACGACAAATATATGTATTAAAAACTTACAATTGACTCTATATAACCGTTTCTAGAATACCCTAAGAGGGTACCCCAAAAATCTCTATTAAGTCCAGTAATGCCCATACAACGAACCCTGCGCCATTCTGAATCTCCGTTGTAGAAGAATTGGAAAACATTTCGTGACCAGTTCAAACCTGTTTGGAAATAATAGTTCTCAACCTGTGACAGAATGTTGTCGGCTACGACGGGATCATTTGAAGATGACCCATTCAAACGCCTTGTGTTTCTTATACTTCTACCGTTATTGATGTCTTTTACGTTAGAAGACATGTTATATTCTCAATAGTGTTGTGAAAGAAATAGTCATATTGTGTTGTTGTATTTATAGGGATGCAGGTTAAATAATTGAATTATCACGTGATGAGGTTTGTTGAAAATGTGTTTGTAAAGTAGAATTATATCGAATTTTAATGTCAAACAACCAAATTTAAGCGCTGATAACTCCCCTGTATAATCTCCGTTTGAAACACGAGTAGGTTCGTTGAATAAACCTCACGTAATATTATAGGGAAAAGAAAACAAAAAGTATTATTTTAACCTGTAAAATATAATTTTATGACTCCAAAGATAGGGAAAATGTGTTTTGTAAAGTAGATTTATCTTGAGTTTTAATGTCAAACAACCAACTTTAAGCGCTGATAACTCCCCTGTATAATCTCCGTTTGGAACACGGGTAGGTTCGTTGAGTAGACCTCACGTGATATTACGGGGACAAGAAAACAAAAAGTATTATTTTAAGTTGTAAAATATAATTTTATGACTCCAAAGATAGAGAAAATGTGTTTTGAAAAGTAGAATTTTCTTGAGTTTTAATGTCAAACAACCAACTTTAAGCGATGATAACTCCCATGTATAATCTTCGTTTGGAACACGGGTAGGTTCGTTGAGTAGACCTCACGTGATATTACGGGGACAAGCAAACAAAAAGTATTATTTTAACCTGTAAAATATAATTTTATGAATCCAAAGATAGAGAAAAGAATTATCTTGAGTTTTAATGTCAAACAACCAACTTTAAGCGCTGATAACTCCCCTGTATAATCTTCGTTTGGAACATGGGTAGGTCGTTAAGTAGACCTCACATGATATTACGGGGACAAGAAAACAAAAAGTATTATTTTAACTTGTAAAATATAATTTTATGACTCCAAAGATAGAGAAAATGTGTTTAGTAACAAAAAATAAAAAACATTAAACAAAAAACAATCTTAATAATATAATTTAACAACATTTTCAACATATTACGTAGACTAATTAATAATAATAATAATACAACATAACATGGTTTTTGTCACTAAGGATCATTTAGATCAAAGTTAAAATTTTGTGATCCCTAGGTATCTCCCATTCTGTTTGATTAGGAAGAGGATTTACCGTCTCTTGATACGTCTCTCGATAAAACTCTGCTGAAAACCAATTCAATGCCAAATGACTATAATCTGTTTGATTTAGATATCTCGAAACACAAATTACGTGACCACAAGGTAAACCAGAGAGTTGCCACTGTTTACATGTATAAGTTCTATTAACCAAATCGACTACACCTTTTTTCCCTCCGTCATCAACCTCAAACTTGTTTTGATCAATACCAATAACTCTCCATGACCCACTTTTTGAAATTTTTTTACTAATTTTACCCTGACCGTACTGGGTAAGTGGGTGTTGATTGTTAGCTATTAAAAAAAATAAACATAAATTAGTAACTAACAAATATGTTAAAAAAATAAAATAAACATAAATTAGTAACTAACAAATGATTTAAATAAGTTATTACCTCCAACCTGTCGACGATTATAGTACCATTTCTTTAAGCTTTCACGCAAAAATTCAATAAGTTTAATTATTGGTAGTTTTTGTGCATTAACCGACAAGGCGTTAATTGACTCTGCACTGTTACATGTCATAACATTATGGCGTTGTCCAGAGCTGTGTGCTCTAGCCCATTTTTCAAAACCAATATTAACAAGAGTATTGTAAATATTTGGACCTGCAGCACATATGAAACACACCACTTTTTAAACGCGCGGAAGACTTAAACCCAAGAATTTTTTTTTTTTTGTGTCGCGTACCGCGACTCATACGTGCCACCCCAGTCGCGGCCCGCGAGGGGACCTTTTTCACAGAAAGTTTCAGTTTTTCTGCAGGTTTCAGCACTTAACCATTTTTCCTACTTTTTTCATTTTTCAAGACACTAAAAATTCCCAACACTTGGGTTTTGACCAAAAACACATCAACAACAAGTAAATACACTAAAACATCATTTGTGTATCAAATTTACATCCATCTACGGGGTTTTCCCCAAAAATCCCCAAATTACCAAAATGCATACGAGAACCCTTCACGCCTTGGACTTGACTTGGACTACTTCGGAGCCTTTCCTACAACCATATAAACATATCACCATTAGTAATGAGATAAACATAACCAACAAGTATTTACAACTTGTTGTCACCCTTTTCACCCATTTGACCCGTTTGCATCTATTTGGTCTATTAGGGTTCCATACATTAACAATTCATCAACATATTACCATTGTAATGTGTTAAACATAACAAACAAGTAATTACAACTTGTTTTCACACCTTTCACCCATTTGACCCGTTAACACCCGTTTGACCCATTAACACCCATTTGGTCAATTAAGGATTTCATACACTTGTATATCACCTACAAGTTACTTCCATCATTTCATTATCACTTTTCCATTTCCATTATGGCACGTAGGCCATAACTTCATATCCCAAAGGATACGAGATCATAACTCCATAACCAATCTATCCATTATGGTACTTAGACCATAACTCCATATCCATTCTATCCATTATGGTTCATAGACCATAACTCCATATCCATTCTATCCATTATGGTTCATAGACCATAACTCCATATCCATTCTATCCATTATGGTTCATAGACCATAACTCCATATCCATTCTATCCATTATGGTTCATAGACCATAACTCCATATCAACATATCCATTATAGTATAAATACTATAACTACATTCCTTCAATTATGCATACAATTTCATGCTCATTCATACCACATAACTAATTATGCAACTTTACACATTATACATACAACCTTGCATAAAACTCATTTATCCCCGTTTCATTTATGATCAACACATGATCCATTTCCATTATAGCTTAACACTATAACTACATTCATTCATTGTACATACTAAATCATTCACAATTTATCATATCACAAGTATGTACACAATCACATAACACATAATCCACAAAATTCACAACTTATTTTCACACCTTCCACCCATTTGACCCGTTAACACCCATTTGGTCAATTAAGGATTTCATACACTTGTATATCACCCACAAGTTACTTTCATCATTCATAATTCCGTTTCATTTATGATCAACACATGATCCATTTCCATCATGGTACGTAGGCCATAACTTCATATCCCAAAGGATACGAGATCATAACTCCATAACCGATCTATCCATTATGGTATAAATACTATAACTACATTCCTTCAATTATGCATACAATTTTATGCTCATTCATACCACATAACAAATTATGCAACTTTACACATTATACATACAACATTGCATAAAACTCATTTATCATCATAACTAAGTAAGTGCAAAAGCACTTACCTTTCGGGTTAGAAGATCCCGCTCCGCCTTCTAGACCCACAATTTGATTACCTAAACATACACACCTAGTTTAGTAATCTAACATATACCAAAATTTCATTACAATTGAGTTCACAACTCAATTTCCCCAATTCCAACCCAAATTGACCCGTTTGGGTTATCCTCATAACCAAACACCCTCTTTCACCACAAACTCACCTACTTGAGTTTCGTTAACTTAATCTTAACACTAATTCTTCTTTCAAAAATTATCATTAAGTTAATTTGGTGTTTGTTCAAGTGTCTAACATCTTAAAAACACTTAATCTTCATTAATTCAACATTCTAGCATTATTATCCAAACACCCCCAATTTTCATCATATGAACCCTAACTTCTCATAATCAAAATCAAAGGTTCTAAGATGTTAATCATCATTCTTTAACTTTAGTTTAACTAGATTATCAATAATCTAACACTAATTATCAACATGCAACATAAATTTCGGATTTCTACAAAACCTACCAATTAACACATCAATGGTGAAATCAAAAGAATGATTAACACTTACTTGATGTTAGAAGGATGATGTGCAAGCCAACACCTTCACAATCCAAGCTTCAATTGCACGATTTTGACTTCAACACCTTTTTCTCCCTTTTTTCTCTTGAGAGCATCAACCCACACACAAATGAGAGAAATCTGAATTTTGACTTCTTTTAGTTAAATATGGCAGATTTGCCATTTTACACTTTCAGTCCCTCAACTTCCATATCACCCATTTTCATTCCAAAATTAGTTAAAAACTAATATAACCCCATTACTAACTTGAAACCCACTTGTTTCAACTTATTTCTAAAATATTATTTTCACCATAATATTAATTAGAAATATTTATTTATTTGAAAACGAAACCCGGATTTTGGTTCGTTACAAATCACCTCCCCTTTCACATAAAAAGGTTCGGATAATGTTTAAGCATTTCTTCCTCGGTTTCCCAAGTCATTTCCGTCCCCCCCTTTCTATGCTTCCATCGAACCAATACTTGGCTAATCTCTTTATTACGCAACCGCTTCACTTTCCTATCTAAGATTGCCATCGGTTCTTCCACATAGTTCGTCTTTTCATCAATTTCTATATCATCCAATGGAACAAAAGTAGATTCATCCGCTAAACATTTTTGCAAATAAGACACATGGAACGTGTTATGAAGTCTACTTAGTCCCTCCGGTAACTCCAATCGATAAGCTACCGCACCCACCCTTGCCTTCACTTTAAACGGTCCAATGAAACGTGGGCTTAACTTCCCCCCGTTTCCTAAACCGTATCACCCCTTTCCAAGGAGAGACTTTCAATAGCACAAAGTCCCCCACTTGAAACTCAATCGCCCGCTTCCTATTATCCGCATAAGACTTTTGGCGATCTTGCGCCGCCTTTACTCTTAAGCACGTGAGACACCTCTCAACATACTTAACAACATCACGCCTCATACCCGGCCACCAAAAATGACACCTCAAATCATAAAACATCTTTGTGACACCCGGATGGATAGAATATTTGGATTTATGCGCTTCATCCAAAATAGTTGTCAAAACACTTGACAACCTAGGAATCCAAATCCTATCAAATCATGTCTTCAAGCCCATGCTATTTTCACCAAGCTTATCAACATAAGCAACCATCCGCTCTTTCTTCAAGTCACCAACAAGTGCTAACATTTGAGCCTCTCGAATTTCGTCAATAAGAGACGATGAAATTGTCATCATGAATGACTTCACTTTAATGTAGTAACTCTATACGCCCTCGTTACTCCCCTAAGGTTATCTCCGACTTTAATGGTTCCTTTGACAACGATATGCAGTTTGTCTACTTTTTGCACCAATTAGTTCGCCCACTATCTAAGATATTCACTGATTCATTTAGACGAAACGTTTATCATTTATCTCATCTTCACCATATGAAATAACAACAGTTCTATCCTCCTAACGCTTTCACGTATGGTCACGTAAAAAAATGCATTATGGAGTCCACTCATTTCAAAGGAAAACTTTTATAACGTCAAGTTTCCACTTGAATTTCAACACTCCTAACCATGAGATACTTGGATTTTTGAACCACTTTATACGAGTAGTCAACACGTTTGACAACTAAGGAAATCCAAGTTCTAATCCCACGTCACCCACCTCTTACATGGAAATTTCAAAACTTCCTTACCAATCGACCCATTGAGACTCAAGGTCTCAAATTCATACCTCTTGGGGTTCGAGGATCCCAATGCCCATACATAACACCCTTTGAAGCTCGAGTCTTCAACTCACCCATTCTTAACCGATAAAGCTTGCGACCTCCTCAAGTAAGGATACGACAACTTCCTTACTTGAATCCTCTTTTACAACACTGGAAGGAAGATCCCTATCCGTGACCCAAACACCCTAAGTATCTCCATTGACTTAATCATAAGTCATCCTTTGAGATTTAAGGATCTCAATCACCGAATCCACCTTTGAAGTTCGAAAACTTCGATTTTAAACATCGATTGTGAAGTCCAAAAGACTTCCAACATCATTTACGAAGTTCTAGGACTTCAACCACCATTTATGTACACATTCCACCTATGTACATTTAACCCCTTTATATACATATTTCACCTATGTATATCACCGTTTGCGTACAATGTACATTTTAACATTTACCCCTTGACAAAAAAATCCACAACCGCGAGACCTTTAGTCAGTTTTATCCTACCACCGACTGTCAGTGACAATACGCACTCTTCCATTTTCCCTTTCCATCGAAAAGTTTATGTGCTTTAGAACAAAGCACACAAGTTCAATGACCCTTATCAAATCCTCTTTCTCAACTGGAATACTAAGTATCCCTTTTATATCCCCGGTTGATGTCAATGGCACAAGCCATGTATATACACTAGTTCGCATACCTCGTGTTTCACTGTCTCTAATGAGAACAGATTAACACGTCACCCATTTATCATACTAGACAATGATATGGTTACTAAGTAACCCAACACCTCTTTTACAATCATCGGATCAAAATCCATGTGATCGTTTCATCCACAACCTCATGTTATTAAAACATGTAAACATCAACATTATGACACCCTTAATGATGATCGCCCGAATCCACCGATCTGCTTAGCCTTTCATCAAACACAACGATCGAAAAGCTTCAGTCACGACTATGGTGATTAGAAATGCGTGACCCATAGGCCTAAGCAAATTTCAAATTTTCTCCCCATTTGTGTTATCCTCCAGACATATAGCAATGTCCAGCATTTCTTCCCATAAAGGGTTTCTAGCTCAGCTAGAATGTTTCGGCTTTCACGAAGCCACTTCTCATTTACTCTTCGTTTTCCACTTATCTCCTCACGAAGAATAATTCACCAATCCTCCGCCACGTCCCGGAGTCGACTCATCGTTAATTAATCAGCTATTAACTCTCACCCTTTAACTCCTTTGGTTCGCACACCACGAACCCTCTTGTGAAAACAAGGTTTTCCTTCCACTTCGGTTCACCAACCGTAGTTCTTCCCGCTCTCTAGGCTTCACACTGTTCCTCTCAAGGATCACCTCAAAGAGCCCTATCTTCCTTGAAGGAAGATCGATACAACATGATAGAAAGCTCTAGCCATTCTCCGCTAGATTGATGCATTCTTTTTCTCCCAACCTATTCCATGTTCCTCACCACCCACGAGGTGATACACGTCTAGACTCTAACATACTTGAGTCCTTAAGATGACTTTCATCCCCCATTTCTTTTACTTATACAAGTGCCCCTTAGTCTCCCCGACAAATTTTTAACTAAGTTGTAGATGTTCTACCTACTTATAGATCTTTAATCTACCCACTTGTTAAGGCACTATATCTTATCTATGTGTATATGTATTACCCCCATCTAATCATCCATATACATACATATATACATACACATATAACCACCTTCACCTACTCCTTGCTAATGTTCATTGTCATATGGTTATCATAAAAGCTCTTGCACATCTCGTCTTATTAATCATATTGGCCAGACATGTTTAATAATGCGTTATGCCCAATTGCAATTATCATATTCATATAACAAATCACAAGACAAGTTTCGGTACACATAACACTTTACCAATCATTCATACATATACATAAACACAATATACTTAACCACCTTATCAAATCATTACTAACCTTTCGTTTCCGTAAGCTCCGAGTCTTAGTCAAGTCCTTCATGGATTCTCGTATCATTTTCCCCCATATCAAGAGCATCCGGTTTGAGTTTGGTGCCACCACACCAAATCCCTCAAACCATTGCTCTGATACCAAGTTGAAACACACCACTTTTTAAACGCGCGGAAGACTTAAACCCAAGAATTTTTTTTTTTTTTTGTGTCGCGTACCGCGACTCATACGTGCCACCCCAGTCGCGGCCCGCGAGGGGACCTTTTTCACAGAAAGTTTCAGTTTTTCTGCAGGTTTCAGCACTTAACCATTTTTCCTACTTTTTCCATTTTTCAAGACACTAAAAATTCCCAACACTTGGGTTTTGACCAAAAACACATCAACAACAAGTAAATACACTAAAACATCATTTGTGTATCAAATTTACATCCATCTACGGGGTTTTCCCCAAAAATCCCCAAATTACCAAAATGCATACGAGAACCCTTCACGCCTTGGACTTGACTTGGACTACTTCGGAGCCTTTCCTACAACCATATAAACATATCACCATTAGTAATGAGATAAACATAACCAACAAGTATTTACAACTTGTTGTCACCCTTTTCACCCATTTGACCCGTTTGCATCTATTTGGTCTATTAGGGTTCCATACATTAACAATTCATCAACATATTACCATTGTAATGTGTTAAACATAACAAACAAGTAATTACAACTTGTTTTCACACCTTTCACCCATTTGACCCGTTAACACCCGTTTGACCCATTAACACCCATTTGGTCAATTAAGGATTTCATACACTTGTATATCACCTACAAGTTACTTCCATCATTTCATTATCACTTTTCCATTTCCATTATGGCACGTAGGCCATAACTTCATATCCCAAAGGATACGAGATCATAACTCCATAACCAATCTATCCATTATGGTACTTAGACCATAACTCCATATCCATTCTATCCATTATGGTTCATAGACCATAACTCCATATCCATTCTATCCATTATGGTTCATAGACCATAACTCCATATCCATTCTATCCATTATGGTTCATAGACCATAACTCCATATCAACATATCCATTATAGTATAAATACTATAACTACATTCCTTCAATTATGCATACAATTTCATGCTCATTCATACCACATAACTAATTATGCAACTTTACACATTATACATACAACCTTGCATAAAACTCATTTATCCCCGTTTCATTTATGATCAACACATGATCCATTTCCATTATAGCTTAACACTATAACTACATTCATTCATTGTACATACTAAATCATTCACAATTTATCATATCACAAGTATGTACACAATCACATAACACATAATCCACAAAATTCACAACTTATTTTCACACCTTCCACCCATTTGACCCGTTAACACCCATTTGGTCAATTAAGGATTTCATACACTTGTATATCACCCACAAGTTACTTTCATCATTCATAATTCCGTTTCATTTATGATCAACACATGATCCATTTCCATCATGGCACGTAGGCCATAACTTCATATCCCAAAGGATACGAGATCATAACTCCATAACCGATCTATCCATTATGGTATAAATACTATAACTACATTCCTTCAATTATGCATACAATTTTATGCTCATTCATACCACATAACAAATTATGCAACTTTACACATTATACATACAACATTGCATAAAACTCATTTATCATCATAACTAAGTAAGTGCAAAAGCACTTACCTTTCGGGTTAGAAGATCCCGCTCCGCCTTCTAGACCCACAATTTGATTACCTAAACATACACACCTAGTTTAGTAATCTAACATATACCAAAATTTCATTACAATTGAGTTCACAACTCAATTTCCCCAATTCCAACCCAAATTGACCCGTTTGGGTTATCCTCATAACCAAACACCCTCTTTCACCACAAACTCACCTACTTGAGTTTCGTTAACTTAATCTTAACACTAATTCTTCTTTCAAAAATTATCATTAAGTTAATTTGGTGTTTGTTCAAGTGTCTAACATCTTAAAAACACTTAATCTTCATTAATTCAACATTCTAGCATTATTATCCAAACACCCCCAATTTTCATCATATGAACCCTAACTTCTCATAATCAAAATCAAAGGTTCTAAGATGTTAATCATCATTCTTTAACTTTAGTTTAGCTAGATTATCAATAATCTAACACTAATTATCAACATGCAACATAAATTTCGGATTTCTACAAAACCCACCAATTAACACATCAATGGTGAAATCAAAAGAATGATTAACACTTACTTGATGTTAGAAGGATGATGTGCAAGCCAACACCTTCACAATCCAAGCTTCAATTGCACGATTTTGACTTCAACACCTTTTTCTCCCTTTTTTCTCTTGAGAGCATCAACCCACACACAAATGAGAGAAATCTGAATTTTGACTTCTTTTAGTCAAATATGGCAGATTTTCCATTTTACACTTTCAGTCCCTCAACTTCCATATCACCCATTTTCATTCCAAAATTAGTTAAAAACTAATATAACCCCATTACTAACTTGAAACCCACTTGTTTCAACTTATTTCTAAAATATTATTTTCACCATAATATTAATTAGAAATATTTATTTATTTGAAAACGAAACCCGGATTTTGGTTCGTTACAACATAGTAGCCGCATATCCTCATTAAACTCGGAAACTCTATAAGCTTTACAAGTTTTCCACCATAAACATTTAAAATTTTTTTTGACCTTGCATTTATGTGTAAGTTCATCATAAGATGCCGACAGCAGAGCCCGTGATAAGCACGTGGAAAGACGTCCCTAATTACCAGAGCAATTGATGCAGCCCTATCTGATATGATCACCAAATTTGGATTTTCGCCAATACAATCCTTAAGTCTTGACAAAAACCACGACCATGATTCACCACTTTCAGTTTTACCAACACCTTATGCGACCGGCATGATCTGATTATTTCCATCCATGCCGACCGCCAGAAACATAGTGCCCAAAAACTTTCCTTTTAAATGTGCTCCATCCATAATTATCAACGGTCGTAAATAACCGACGAAACTTCGAATCTGTATATAAAAATATTTTTATTAGAACTTTTAAAACAATGAAAAATATTTAAAAAAAATAGAATAATTTAAAAAATTCACTTACCGCCACACCAAGGGCAATAAAAAACATTTCAAATCTTCCGGCTGCGTCCGTTAATGTGTGGGTAACTGTACCCGGGTTCGTCTTTTTCAAATTATGACAGTAAACTGGGAGCCTGGAAAACGAATCCTTAGGGGAACCCGTCAATAGTTCAAACGCAAAAGATTTTGCTCTCCAACCTTGAGAGTAAGATATATCAATTTTGTATTTCTCTTTAATATCTGTAACGATATCATTCAGCCGGTATATCCTCCCGCTATCTTTGAATTGATTTTTTATCAAGTGACCCAAGACCTTTTTATTGGCTTGACGTATATGAGGATACGTCTGAGTACTTGAACATGTGTGTTGATCTTTAAAGTATCTCACTTGGAAAACGTCGGTGTTTTCAATCACATGCGCCCTTATACGCCACTCGCAACCATCATTTTGACATGAAGCCTCAAATCGGGTTTTTGAAGATCTCTCAACTTTATATTCAAAACATTCAGTAATGCAAATTTTACACTGTTCGAGTTTTAATTATTCTTTGTTTTTAAAAATATGACCCTCAGAAAAATGTGAAGGGTGTGAGTTAAGAACTTTTACTTCGTTTATTGTACGATCATCAAACAATGACTCGGGCATAGACCAAAAAAATTAGGTAGAACATTAGACTCCGAAGAAGACACTGGAACTTTATAATCAAGATGAGTTTCATTAGACAGAACAGTTGAACTACTACCCACACCAGATTCTTCAGTAACATATAAAGACAACTATTCATTTGGTTGATTTAAAACAACATTTAAAAAAATAAACATC
The DNA here is from genome assembly GCA_023525975.1 of Smallanthus sonchifolius. NCBI lineage: Eukaryota > Viridiplantae > Streptophyta > Magnoliopsida > Asterales > Asteraceae > Smallanthus > Smallanthus sonchifolius. The sequence continues at coordinate 1,299,215 of JAKNSE010000034.1, read as the reverse complement.
ACTATCATCCAATAGATCAATTGAATGTGTGTAAGTAAACATTTTATAAGAAAAACAAATTTCATTGCTAAACCCACATTTTTCACAAATAAGATTTTTCAAACCCACGTAACTAATATTACTAGGAACACAAAAAACACGTCGAAAACATTTTTTTACAGGAACGTACTACTCAACACCGTTAACAAAGTCTCATTTTTCACCGGTACATAAAATAACATTACAAGACATTACTTAAAAATAACTGATAAGTGGATGAATAAAAGGATGGAGTTTATAAAGTGGATAAGTGAAGAAATCTTTTAAGTGGATGGAATGTGAAAAAAGCTTAAGATAACTTGTAATTTAGTGAAGTTTATGATAGAAGTTTGATGGTAAAGTGTATGGATAACTTGATTAAGTTTGTTGCATAAGTGGAGAAAAAATGAATGGTAGGGAGGGGTATAAATATTTGTTTCAAAATAATATTTTATTAAAATTCATTTTTTTAAATAAAAATTATATTTTATTATTTTTCAAAAATTTAAAAAGAAAAGAATTAAATGAATTTTTTTTATTAAAATTATATTTTATTATTTTATTAAAATTCCTTTAAAAAAATTAAATGAAAAAATTTTAAAATTTTAAAAATTATGTAATTTTTATTAAAATTTAAAAATAATGATAAATTCATATTTAAAAAATTAAATGAAAAAATCTTAAAAATTAAAAATTTATATAATATGAAATGGCGAAAATTTAAAAAATAATAATATTTTAATACAATTCGGGAAAAAAAATATTTTAATATTAAAAAAATTAAATTATAATTTAAAAAACAATATGGCGAAAATATTCCATATTTTTTCGCCGGCTTAAAAAATGGCGAAATTTCTTTTATTTTTTATTTAGCGAAAATTCAAACATTATTTGACATTTTTTTATATTTGGTGAAAATTTGTCCCAAAATTTCGCCATTTTAACAAATAGGTTGGCCATTTTGGTAAAAAGAAAAGTTAATGACCATTTTTAAATGTTCATTTCGTCAAATGCCATTTTGATGAATTTCCCGCCGGACAGCAGACATCAATTTTTCTTGTTTATATATTCCTTTTCCACTGATTATATAATATTTATTGTTGTTGTTAGTGGAATAAACGTAAAATAATTGTTTTTTTCTGGAAAAGTAATTGTTTTTTTCTGGTAATATAATAATTAAGATCTATACATTTAAACTTTTAATGCTTGAGTTGTGCAAACTCAATAATAAATAATCTCTTTTTAAAAATAAACCTAAAAATGTTAGTTATAAAGGTATAAATATTTAAAAAAAATAAAACTTAGATAAAATATATTTTCACATATAACCTTTTCAACAAACTTTTTTACTGAACGGCTAACTTTTAGTCATGTGAATGGTACTGGTAAAATTCCTCTTATAGGGATTCGAACCCATAACTTTTACAGGAAAAACCTTTAACAAGAAAACTATGTGACAACCGGACCAGAAGTCATATGAGAGTTTTCCAACAACTAAGAGGATCTGATATACACCCGTGAAATCAGGCGTGATCCGACATAGGATCATAATCACGACGTGATTCCCTTGAAACACCACCCCCTTAAAAGAAATTTCACGCGGTGGTTTTTATACGTGATATTTTTCACTGCAAAATTTTGAAGGGAATGGTGAGTAGGTAGCAAAGCAAGTGGACATAAATCCTTTATTATTATTATTATTATTATTATTGCTTTTTATGTGTCTAAATATTATTACATCTCTACCACAAAAACCTTCAAACAATAGTTACCTTTTATCTACATAGGTAATAATTTTAGAGAGATATCTAATTATAACTAGGAGATTTTGGTTATAATGTTAAGCACTATTCAAATTTTTTTAGTAATTTAAATTATGTAATTTTTTTTATTAATGAAATGGCGTTCGGTGTTTTTACATCGGCGGCGGTTATGTGGTGGCAAGAGGCGGAATCGTCCTCAAGACCATTAAAACGATGTGCACATCTTAACCGTAACCGTGCGGCTGCTAACACATTTTTGCTAAAAAATTACTTTGACAAAGGTTGTTTGTACGGGGATGAGCAGTTTAATACCCGGTTTCGAATGAGTCGGAAATTATTTTTAAAAATTAATAACGATCTCTCGAGAGAGACGTGCCTTGGTTCCTTATAAATTACATTATATTTTTTTCTAGTTATGTAATTTTTTTAATTATTACTGAAATATTTTTTTATTTTTATTAATAAAATATTATGTTCTATTTTATTTAAATAAAAATTAAAAAAAAACATTTGATTATCACACCACCATAATCACTTGGGTATTTCCCTTGTCAAGTGATAGATTGTGTGATAATGAAAGGTGTGACGTGACGCCATGTGACAATCACTTTATTATCACACCATACCCCTAGATTTAAGAAGGAAAATATTTATAATAACATGTGACGTGAACATACAATAAATAGGTTAGTTTATTTTGACATTTTATAATTATAAAATGATAATCACTATGGTGAGTTTTCTGATACTTTAATCAGTGGAGTTTGGTTGGCAATCACATCACATGAATGAAGTTGCGAGTTAGAATGAAAATATCGTAAGGAGAATTTGAATGAACTTATCGTATCGTGTAGAGAGTAGGATGTATAAAGCCTGAAGGGCCAATGATGGGACCGTCCTTTGATAATGAGGTTTTTGTCTTCATGTTTTCCTAATTAAATACCCGGTCCCCAATAAGCTGACATACAAAGAACCGGCTTGTATCGGCTTGGCTGAGCCGATGTCCACCGTTTGAAGTTTGAACCCATCCTACAAATAAACAATTAAATGGAAAACCAAAGTGAAAGATTCAAAGAAAATAATAAAACAGGGATAATGTGATTTATTAAGGAAAAATTAGATATATCACATAGAATACTTACAAATTATCTAAAAAAATATTTAATTTTAATAATTTGAATATTTATATATTAAAATATTAAATAGTCTTCTATAAATCATAATCATACATATAAAGCATGGTCATTTAATATAAATTATTTTTTTTAAACAACAATTTTTTACTTTTAAATACCATCTAAATTTATACTTGCAGTTATATCGCATGAACTCATACCATTTTTATAGAGGATAATCACAATGCCACAAGACCATAGACTTTTATAAATTACTGTGCTAATAAAAAGAACATTAAGTTTCACTTTTTAAGAACGAATATGATATTATTGAAAAGGAAGGAGAGATCATAGCCAAATGATGTACGCAACAATCATCCAGGTATTGAAGAATATTATTATTAGTAAAAAGTTGTATACCGGTTTGAAGAATATTATTGAAGAGTTGAAGAATTATATACCGTTGACAATCTAAGAATATCAAAAGCATATGGTGATTAAAAATATTATATTTTTCTATGATCGATATTCAAGAGAAGACCACATTAAATGTTTGTAGTTGATTTTTATTATAGCGAGATATTAATTATCCATGATATCTAAAGTATTATTTATACAACTTATGTGAGGTATTTTCTTAAAATAATGTATGTGATATGTACTTGATTATTTTACGTTAATTATTTTACATTTATGTAGAGTATTTTTGTTATAAGTGTAAAATTAATATTTGTAGATAAATTAAATATATTTGTATTACAATAATAAAAAAAACTCGTAAAAGCCCAGGCCGGACGATTGTGCTTTTAGTCAATTGAATCCATTTGTTTGAGGTTTTTAAACCGCTTTGTTTTTCTAGATTTTCATTGTTGACCGGCTTAGTTTTTGCTATTTGGTATTGACCAAATTGAACCCAACCCTGGTGTGTGAGCTTTAAACTAATTATTTTATCGAGTGAAGTAATATTATTAAAACAAAAAAAGCATAGATTAGATACTCGTTGTATTGTATTTTATGCCACGTGATATTATTAAAACAAAAAAAAAACATATATTAGATACTCGTTGTATTGTATTTATACCACGTGTAACTTTAATAAAAAAGCCTGATTCTTGGCTCGATGGTTATGCCCAAAGCACCCGAAAACACCATTGTCACGCTGCCAGGTTTAATTTTAGGCGTCTTCGGGTTTTCAAGTTTTTTCTGTAATTTATAAACATCACTTAAATGAAAATGAAACCGAATGTAACCAAGATCTGAGCCTTGACATAATGTTTGAATTCAAGTACACTTGCTCGAGGTTCTTTCCCTGGCAGCACCAGTTTTGTGTTTTTCTTTTTTCTCAAATATAAGTTATTTACTAATATCACGGATTTTAAGTCTTTTTTTTTACTTTTTTTCAAATATAAACTATTTGCTAATTTCAATTAAGTTTGAGTGTACTATAGCAACAAAAACATACCAAAATCTAAAATAATAATTCCAGTTCATTTTCTTTCTTTTCTTGATTACCTTGCTCACGTATGTGTACCAGTATTAAGTTTCAAAAACTAAAAATAATAAACTCGCCGACGGTAATCCACAACCTTGAGCGGGGTTATCTTAAAATTTCAAAACGTATCTTTTAATATATTTGGTTACCCTAATAATATCTAATCGATAATTTATAATATTATCAAACTACAAACAAATTGTTGTTGTATTGGTAAATTTGGTGTCATTTCACATCCTTGGGTGCCATATATCTTTTTTGAGCATGCTATAATTATGTGTAATTATATCTAACACTGCTATACAAGTTTAATGTGATATACATCCTATCCTGCCACACCGTACTAAGAGAAATAATGCTCATGTCGATCAATTACTGCCACGCGTCCGATATATGTACATGTATGTATGTTGTATGTACATGCATATGTGCGTGTGCACGCTCATGTGTGAAATGAAACAAAGGTTAACCAATATCTAAGGCTTCATTGCCGATTTTGTGGATTTCTAAGTTTTTTTATTATTATTTATGCATTAGTTGGGCATCATGCAAGGCCCCTGGGATCTAGTAATCTCTCATAATCCTTCCATTTATTCGAACAATCTCAAATCTGATCAAGATCTTCAATCCAAATCTCCATTTTTCGCGTTATTAAATCAGCAATATTGTAAGTATTTCCGATACATTTGATACATGCCGATTTGAAGGAAACATGGAAACTAATTATTCGCCTGTTCCTAAAGAATCTTTTGTGGAATTACAATTGCATGATCACCGTGATTACGGATATCAAAACCCTAGTTTTCCTGAAAAAGAGACTTCTTCAAAATTCATCCGTAATGATGATGAATTAGGGCTTGTAACAAACCAGATAGATGATTTAGCACCCTCAATTTCTGGGATTCATGGCGCTGTGTTCAATTTAACCACAGCTGTAATTGGGGCTGGGATTATGGCCCTCCCTGCCACCATGAAAGTTTTGGGTTTGTTTGTTGGAATAATTTTGATTTTACTGATGGGTATTTTGTCTGAGATTAGTGTAGAATTGTTGGTTAGATTTACTGCTCAATGCAAGGCTCTTTCTTATGGTGAAATTGTTGAACAAGCATTAGGTAGACCTGCTAGAATGTTATCAGTGATTTGTATTATACTTAACAACGCGGGCTTTTTGGTGGTTTATTTGATCATAATGGGTGATGTGATGTCGGGTTCGGTTAACCATATCGGGGTGTTTGATCAATGGTTAGGCAACGGTTTCTGGGATCATAGGAAATTAGTGATTTTAACTGTGGTGGTTCTTTTTCTTGCGCCGCTTTGTGCATTAGACAAAATTGATTCTTTGAGTTTGACTTCTGCTGCTTCTGTAGCTCTTGCAGTTTTGTTTGTGGTGGTTGCTTTTGTTGTGGCGTTTATTAAACTCGTTAGAGGTGAAATCGAACCGCCAAGAATGACGCCTGATTTTGGATCAAAAAAAGCGATTCTTGATCTTTTAGTTGTGATTCCAATAATGTTGAATGCGTTCGTTTGTCACTTTAATTTGCAGCCCATTTACAATGAGCTTGAAGGTCGTTCGCCTCAAAAGATGAATAAAGTTGGTCGGATCACTACTGCTTTATGTGTTTTGGTCTATTGTTCAACTGCCATATCGGGTTATCTCCTATTCGGGCAAGATACAGAGTCAGACATTCTGACCAATTTTGACAAACCACTCAGGATAGAGTTTAGTATGGTTTGGAATTACATAGTTCGTGTTGGATATATTCTTCATTTGGTTCTTGTTTTCCCAGTCATCCATTTTTCTTTAAGACAAACAATTGATGCATTAGTTTTTGAGGGGTTTGCTCCTCTACACGAGAGTAGGAAGAGATGTTTGACTTTGACTTTTATACTTTTGGCCCTTATTTATATTGGGTCAACCATGATTCCAAGTATTTGGACTGCTTTCAAGTTTACAGGGGCGACTACAGCTGTGTCGTTGGGCTATACTTTCCCAGCTCTTATTGCACTCAAATTAGGTGGTCAAGGGTATGGTTTGAGCAGCCTAGAGAGACTTTTGTCTTGGGTTATGTTGTGTTTGGCAATCATGGTTAGTGTTGTTGGAGTTATTAGCAACATTTATAGCCTGCAAGTCGAATCAGAATGACTGCTTTTTTCAAGTCGAAATCAGATACATTATTTTTGGTGGTGCTTTCTGAAGCAAGGATTTTTCGGGTTTGAAACGGTTGATTATCTTATGTATTAGTCCAGGAAAGGTAATCATCATTGATTCCCAAACAGGCCCTCTTCATATGAGGGGTCACTGTAAGTTCAAAATACAGAATAGTTTTTTTAATGTTCCTGCAATATTATTTCGATTTGTGTTGTTTATACAGTTTATATTTCACATCCCTAAGTTTTTGCTGGTAGAAGATGATCTAAAAAGAGGCTTAGGGTAGTGGTTGCCGCCTCATGTGTATGTCTCGTGAGCTCGTTAGTCGCACCAAATTGTGATACGTTTTTTTCCCCTAAAATGACTCATTTCAACCCGAGCCCATTTTGGTCAGAACCCGTTTTGATCCGAACCGAGTTGATCTTCTTTAAAATTTTCTATGTTGACCCGAACCAAAATGATACTTCTTTAAAATTTTCTATTTTGACTTGAACCAGATTAATACTTCTTTAAAAAAATTTATTTTGAACCGAACCCATTTTGCTCGAACCCGTTTTGACCCGAACCCGTTTTACATGTTACCAGTTACCCGACCGATTGATGCCGTTTGACCCATTCTCTACACTTTTACACTTCACTCCCCTATAATTTGTAGAAAAACACCTTACTTTTCTTTGGCCATATCCCACAAGCTTTATTTTTTTTTGGCATTTTACAAGAGTAGGAAATGTCATATTTGCCCTCTCCTCATTACCATCTACTTCAAACTTCATATAAATAACTTCCATCTTCCATTCAAATCATCACACACGCTCATTTCAGTGGCAAAAATGCACCAATCAATTGATTGGTTTTCTTGGCTTTTCAAAACTGGGCTTGAACCTTCCCTTATTTACGAATATGGGATGACTTTCTCTCGAAACGAGCTCGAAGAAGATGACATAGCATACTTCAATCATGAGTTCCTTCAAAGCATGGGGATCTCCATAGCCAAACACAGGTTGGAGATACTCAAGCTTGCTAGGAAACAAAAAGGGTCACATCCTATCTCAAAGCTCGTGATCGCCATCAAGAAAACGAAGAGGACCTTGGCTAGTTACATCCGGACATTGGTGCACCGAGATGACTCAGCTCTGGTCCTGGTTCGTAAGGGTTATGGTTCAAGATGGAAAGGTAATATGTTAAGGAGAAACAACAGATTCATGACATTTAAACAATCTACACCTGCTCTTTTGCTCACTAATGGCTATCATAAGTCCAATAGTGTTCTACCAAACAACTTTTCAAGCCCTTTGGTTTATAGTTATGATCAAGAAAAGAAAGGTCACGATTATGGTGATGATCATGCAAGTTTGGATGAAGAAGACGGTGGCAGTGGGGGTGGCGGTTATTGGTCCGGTGGTGGTGTTACTGTTGAAGAGATTAAATGGGAGACCATGTTTCAGGATTTGAAACCCACTTGATTTTTTTAGCAGCCATCTTCATCCCCAGTCACCCTTTATCTGTTTAGACACTTGTAGATGATAAAAGGTCACACTTTATGTAATAAAAATTGTATCTTGATCGAGATTGACTTAAAATCTTTATAATCTTTATGAGTATTACGGTGTAGAAGTGGGCCACCTTGTCTACAATTTATTGGAATTGTGCATTTGAGTCAAGTAAACTCATGCTTTGAATTTTCAATGTTTGATTGTTTGGTTATAATTCCACTGCGCCAAAGGTGACTGGTAGGGACATTTTGTTAGGTATCAAGAGTCGTTAACGCAGCGGAATCACAAACACACGCACACAATCGATAAACAGAAAAGTAGAAGACACGAGAATTATAGTGGTTCAGCCCCAATTGGCCTACGTCCACTTTGCAACTAGGGTTTAATCTTATTAGGTGCTCAAGAGAATACAATTGCATCAAGAATATATTTATAAGACTAGATTAGGGTTACTAATTAGGAAATAACTTAATCAGCAAGTCAATGGGCTAAACAGCCCTAAAGGGCAGCCGCCACCCTCATGCTGACCCAACAGCCGCAAAAGTAGAAGACACGAGAATTATAGTGGTTCAGCCCCAATTGGCCTACGTCCACTTTGCAACTAGGGTTTAATCTTATTAGGTGCTCAAGAGAATACAATTACATCAGGAATATATTTATAAGACTAGATTAGGGTTACTAATTAGGAAATAACTTAATCAGCAAGTCAATGGGCTAAACAGCCCTAAAGGGCAGCCGCCACCCTCATGCTGACCCAACAGCCGCAAAACAGGCCCAAGGCCCTGTTGTTGTCGGCAGCCCAAATCAGCCCAGGCCCACCGGGCCCAGTCCGGCCCAATAAGCCTTCACACCCAACAATCTCCCACTTGAAGGCTTTGCTCAATCCACAAACACCATCCAAGTAATCCATGATCCAGTAATTCCAGTATCCTTCATATCCAAAGTCTCCCGAGCCTTCAGTCCCCATAAACAAGCTCAGACTTCATCAATTTTCCCCTAGTTGCAACCCCCCTTCTCATCATGTACATGAAAGGGCAGTTGAAGCTTCCCCGAGCTCCAACTCATTCTCTAGCTCAACTGGTTTGCACGATCCACCAGTTCCAGAGATAACCCGAGAACCACCACTCTCCTCCTTTAGCAAGACTTCCATAGGAGAGATTTTCACAGTCGGACTACCGGTCTTCAAAACCCAACGTTGTTTTGTAACTGTACCCAGAACACGCCCCGTGCTCCCACTGTCACCAAACCCCTGACCCGGTTTTGACCTCCGACCCCGCTCAGCTTGAATCACCTTGGCACCAGGCTCACCTCTTGCAAATTGAACCTTCTTTCGCCCCTTTGATTCAGCGAACCTAACTTTGTTTTGAGGGACGGTCATACTTCCCTCAGCAGGTACCTCCACCATGTATAAACAACCTCGCCTGTTTCCACGAGCAATTACCAGATTACCTTTAGTTACTTTCCACTTGCCTCCACCAAACCTTACTTCTAGTCCCTGTTTATCCAGCTGACCGACAGAGATAAGCTTACTCTTCAAAGCTGGAATAACCCTGACATTCTTCAAGTTCCATGTGGTTCCCGAAGAAGTAACCAAATTCACGTCACCCATGCCCGTAACATCAAGAACATCACCATTAGCTATTCGTACCTTCCCAAAGTTACCAACCTTTAAATTCTCCATCGTCTCCCCGCTGTGCATCGCGTGAAACGAAGAACCAGAATCCATAACCCAAGAATCTGTAGAAGACTCTACGCAGCAAACCAAAACATCATCATCAGATTCCTGAACCGTGTTTACCTGCCTTTTGCCCTCATTCTTCCCAGACTCTTCCTTATTCCTTCCTGGACACTGACTTTTCACATGTCCAAACTCATTGCAGCTCCAGCATTTCACATTCTTCCGAGCTCTAGACGAACTCCTTCCCCTACTCCCACTGCTCCAGTTATTTTCCCTTCCTCTGCCCACATTGAATATACCAGAAGACGAAGATCCTCCACTAGTGTTCCTCCGGCGAATATCCTCACCCAGAATACTATCCCGGACCACGCTAAACTTCAAATTCCCAGCTCCACCAGAATTAGTGATCGCCGTCACATAACCTGACCAACTGTCAGGCAAAGAGGATAACAGTATCGCAGCTTGAGTATCATCATCAAGCTTTGTCCCAATGGTCGATAGCCTGGACAAAATTGAATTTATATTATTTATGTGATCAGGCACCGAGCTTCCCTCATTCATCCTCATCATGAATAACTCCCTCAACAGGAACACTCTATTACCGGCATACGGCTTTTCATACATGTTTGACAGAGCTGTCATCATACCATAAGCCGTGGTTTCCTCTTTAATATTGAACGCTACGCTCCTCGTCAAAGCCAGTACAATCTTACATCTCGCCTTTTTGTCCTTAGTGTTCCAAACCACTTCGTCAGCCTTACTCATTCCATCCGGTTTTTCTGCCAATACCATCTCCAAATCGTTTTCACCGAATAACGCCTCTATTTGCATCTTCCACCATGCAAAATCAGTCCCGTTAAACTTTTCGATTCGAATTTTCCCGTCTTCAGCCATTGCAAACGAGAATCAGAAAAAACCAAAATTAAGAAAGTCCACCAACCGAAGTCAAGCAACCTCCAAAGAAACCCTAAACCCTGAAACACCCGAACCGGCGCTTCACCTGCAAAACCCGTGACCAGCAGCAACTTCAAGGGTCCAAAACAGGAAACCCTAATCACAAATCACCCCCAAATCAGTCCCGAACAGCCCCTTCTTCAGCGACCGAAACAGACACAGCAGCAGCAAACAGCACGGAATCAGCCAAATTTTTTTTTTTTCTTTCTAAAATCATTGTTCACTCCGGAAACACTGTTCACGCCGGAAAGTACTGTTCACGCCGGAAAGTACTGTAGCGGCGGCGGTACTGTAGCAGCAGATCTGAAATCCTTGACAGCAGTAGACAGCCTATCAGAACCACAACGGCCTTCTCGAAACAGCCTTTAACCCCTTCAGCGATTGAACCAGTGCAGACCGTGTGTACACAACGAGCCAAGGCTCTGATACCACTTGTTAGGTATCAAGAGTCGTTAACGCAGCGGAATCACACACACACGCACACAATCGATAAACAGAAAAGTAGAAGACACGAGAATTATAGTGGTTCAGCCCCAATTGGCCTACGTCCACTTTGCAACTAGGGTTTAATCTTATTAGATGCTCAAGAGAATACAATTACATCAGGAATATATTTATAAGACTAGATTAGGGTTGCTAATTAGGAAATAACTTAATCAGCAAGTCAATGGGCTAAACAGCCCTAAAGGGCAGCCGCCACCCTCATGCTGACCCAACACATTTATTATTAGTCATGGGTCCTGTTACTTTCAACAATCAATTGCTCCATTGAAAGTTTTTGCATTTTGGAATTTCTTAGTGTCTCAACCGTTTAATTTGAAGTAAATCAGACGGTTATACTGGTTTAAGATTTTATAAGGTTTGAAAAACCAGAAAATATCATTTAACATTCATTATTATTATATTCATAACCACCTTATCATTTTAAAATTTTAATGCAAACTAATGACTGAAAAAATATAAAACTCAGTTCAAACGACCAAACTAAACGTTTCTCTGGTCTAGCTAATTTTTTTGTCATAGTTAGCGATTAAGCCTAGATTTAGTCAAAAACCGAACAAACTGAACCATAAACATCCTCGTATTGCGCAATTACATATCAAATTATAATCCCAGATGCAAAGGGTACTAAACAACAAAAGTTCAAGAAACTCACAAACTGAACACTTTAAAATAAGGTTCATGCTATATGTCAGCACCACCAAATGAAAATAGTTTCATTACACATCATCATTACATATTAAAACTGAAGTTAGCTTAAGCTGCAACTTTCAAAATATCAAGTGCAAACACTAACATATTTCTTGATCAAGTCACACTAAACCCAAGTCTTCAATGACCCGAGCTTTGTGGCAGACGAAACGAACCACCCGCATAAAGCATCTGGTAAACGGGCCTAATCCTGATGGTTAATATTAAGCTCAAAACCGCACTTAAACAACACACACCAGCAAGAACAAAGAAGGTGAGCCTGAAACAATTCGGGCCCATGCATGTGGACCCACCTTGCTTAGCTTCCTCGGTATCATACACATAACCCGCAAGCATTCCAGAAAATAAAAGAGCACCAATCGGGTTTCCTAGCCCCATGAAATTGAAAATTAAACCAAAATTTTTCAACCCAAAAATCTCAGATGAAGTTGGGATCATAACACCAAACTGAACACCATAACAGATTCCAAGAAATGCTGTTGCAACATATAGTGTCCCATTAAGAGCTGATGCATATAAAAGATATGTCATTACCATGATTAGTTGTGTTATCGTTGTCAAGAATGTGCGTGGAATCGTCTTTGACCTGAAAAAAACATAAATTTTTAGGATCTTTAAAAGGTGTCCATCTTTTTGGTCATGTTGATGATAAAGATTAAAAATTCAAAACTTTACCTTACAAAGTATTCTGAAACAACCCCGCCTCCAAGACGACCAAGAAAATTGCAAAAACTGAATAAACTCAACAACGTTGTTGTATCCTTAAACCCTAGTGAAACCCCAATCTGGGCAAGGTTGTTTAGAACAGTAACTCCAGAACCAACACCAAGAAAATTAACGGACCATAAAAGCCAAAAATCAGCTTTTACAATCGCTTCACGAAAAGTAAAATCTTCACCTCTTCTAGGTCTTCTTTTCTTTTTAATCTTAACCGCTCCTTCACCAACAGCAAGAAGAACATCCACCTCTGAAATATCTTCACCGTCATTCAGATTTGTAAGATTCGGTTCTGAAGTGGACTGAGTCAGCAACGGGTCTGTTACAGCCAGATTGTCTGAAGAGCCAGCTGGCCGGTTAAGCTTCTTGGTAGAAGGAAACAAAGTCATTTTAACAGGAATTACAAGGGGAGCCATTAGAAGAACCACCATTATCACGATGAACGTGTACGATGACGCATCGCTAAGGATAAAAACGTCTTTAAGTATTGTGGTGGTTAAAAGAAAGACTGCAAGAACCACACTAGCCGCTTGAGTGAAAATAAAATAGGCGGTTTCGGAAGGGTCAGCTTCAGAAGCGGGAGTACAAGGTCTAACATAGTACATTAGAAGCAAACATATGACAGGAATCCCGAGTGTAAAAAGGAGTAATAACGAAGAAGCTGATCCTTTTAGAACCATAGTATAAACCTCTGTGAAAACCGCAGCACTTAAGCCAACATAACCTTTGAGAACACCAGCAACTGTGCCCCTACTGAGTGGGAAATTCCTCATGTTGGTAACAAGCACGGCCGTCCCCAACCACGCGCTACTGTTAGTGGCAACAACGAGTGCAAGCCACAGCTAAAAAAAGTGAAAGTTTGCAAGATATTTAAAATCTTTGGAGTTATAATTACACTAAATATAGAAAGGTAAATTACTTGGTTCCTTGTAGTTGAAGAAACTAAACCTATAGACGGTTTATCATGATACGTATTGTAGTTAGAAACGAAATCAAGATGGATAAAGAACCATACTTTAAAGCAAATCAATTAAGATGTTCTATAGTTTATTAAATAGCTTTTGTTTATGCTGATAAGCAGATACATATAATCAGCTTACTAAAAACACAGCTTCTTAATTTCTTTAAACTACTTGTTTCATACTAAAGGTAAATACTTTGAATTTTAACAATCTAAACTATGACCCATTGGCTGATAATAATCCATACTGACACTTGACCAATGAGTCAATGACACTCATAACTTTCACTTTTGTTGCCAAGGGCAATCCTAGTAGCATAATCATGATAGATTTACACTCTCTGCTTACACTTGATTTTCACTTGTACGTTTCACCATTTCGTTCATAGTCATCACTGCGAAGAAAACTAGTGGAAATCAATTGTAAATCTTTGTCTCCTTGATGATAATGCTACTGGGATTGCCCTTGGCCATAAAAATGAAAGTTTAGAGTGTCATTGCTTAAATCGCAAGTATGAATTATAATCGGCCAATAGGTTATAATTTGGATTACTAAAATCCAATTTGCCTTTGAATTCTAAAACTCAGATTGAAATAAGCAATCTCAAATTGCATACCAAAAATAACCCATTACACCCTAAAACAAGCAAACAACTTCATTCAAACACTCAAAAGTCTATCTGCTTTAAAGAACACAAAAAACCAGTCAAGATGTTGCATATTTTTGAGTCATAAATACAGAAAGACAACAAACCCAATTCCCAATAGCTGAAAAAACTAAACCTATAAATAGTTAATTATGATTTATGATATATAGATAGCATCTTTAAGATCATGATCATACTCAAGAAACTGATAAATAAATAAAAAAAATACATAAATAAATACTTACAACCCAGTAAGGCATGTTGTGAACGGTCCCACTAACAGCAAGCCAGATGACACCATAACCAAAGAAGGAAGCAAAAACACCCACCAAAAGAACAACCCAAGGTGGGTATTTATTAGATGCGATTCCGGGAAGTATGCCAACATTTTCCCCCAAATCATTAGCGACACCAAGAACTGTAAGCTGTTGTTGAGAAAGACCCAGTACGGATTTCAGAGTGTGTGAATACAGAGGGAAAGAGTAGGCGTTTCCGGAGGCGATTTGGACCCAAACGGCGGCTGCAAGACCCACCCACGGCGGCCGGCTTCCGGCTTTTAGGGCCGGCATCGCTAACCCCCTGTTTGGTTGCTAAATTGGTAAAAAGAAGGTTATGGAGTATCTTTGAAAAGATCTTTGGACATTTGTGGTTTTGATTTTTGACAAAGTGCTCTTTAGTTCAACTTTTTCGTTTTTTGCTGATTTTAATTTAATAGTTTTGATTATTCTACCAACCACTTGCATTTAAATCTATGACAATTTGGGGACACGTTTTAAAATCGGCCACGGTACCTTTAATAGGTTTATTATTTAATTTATTAGTTATATTATCTGATAGAGAGGTAATGTTTGTCTCGTAGTATTATTTAAAATCATAAAAATAACTCTGCTATAGATGAGATTACAGATGAGTTTATATTTGGTAATTGGTATATTTGTTTGTTTAGGGCATGGGTATACATAAATGAGTGAGGTTCAAGTGAAAGCATTTTTTTCTATAATGTGGACGCCATGTCACCTAAATGGGTTGCTCATACCAACCATTGTAGTGTGTGTTTGTGTGAGAGTGAGCCGTGAGATTTCTCACGCGAAGGCCTCACGCCCCCTTGCGTCGACGAGTGGGCAGTGTTTCACGGATATCACACTGCTCATGTGGGTAAATAAGAGGGTATGTCCCTTGCTATTATAAAAACTATCATAGATCCCTTGAGCATGATCACAACTAAGATGCTAACTCCATTTTAAATTTGATAGTTATAATATTAAAAGTTAAGGAAATTGAATTTACTCGACTATATAGATAAATAGTGTTATAGCAAATAGCATTTTTTATTAGAATTAGGCTTTAATATTGTATATATACACTATATAAAGTAAATGATGCATCATTTGAGAACTCTTAAATATTATGAGAACTCCCAGGGGCGGCTTAGAGGGTGGTGCAGCTGCACGGGGGCATGTTTACGAGTGGGACATATTTTTAAATATATATATATATATATTATAATTTTTTTTTTTAAAATAACTTATAAAGTATGTAAAATTTTATAAAATTTAGGGGAAATTTTTTTAAATTGAAATCTAACCCAATAATACCAAAATTAATAGTTATACCCAACCCAATAATATCCAAATGACCCCGTAACTAACATAATGGGGGCAATTTTTATAAAATTTAGGGGCAAAATTTTTTTTATATACGTGCTTATTAAGGGGGAATGAAAACATTTTTCTTATGTCGAGCCGAATACTTAATTTGTCGAGGACGAACCTGAGAACTCCTAAATATTATGAGAACTCGCGGTTCTCAAGAGATAATTCTCTGTTTGTTATATTTTATTTTTATATATATAATATTATAAATCAGCTAAAGAAAATATAACAATTAAAATATGAGTACTGTTTGTCCTTGTCAATGACGTATTTTTCTAGAATGAATCAACGAATAAACTATGAAAGCAACATAACGAAATATTAAAAAAATTGTTGGATTACTTTTGGGATTTTTGGTGCATTTTCTCGTACCTACACCCTACCATGGTTTGGTTTTGTGAAGGGACATGAGAAATGAAAAGGACCGTTTTTATATTCTTTTCATTTTTGTCTTTATTTTACGTCAAAATATAAGAAAGAACATAAAATTAAATGCTTCTTTTTTTCTTTTTGCAAAAAGAAAAAAATACTTATAAATAATATACACAAATATATCTTATCTTAGCTACATCTAAAACTTTGTAACTTTTTTATTACGACAAATAAATTAAAAATATAAAGTTTAATAAAATGTGTAAACTAACAATTCGATAATTAAGTGCATTCGATTTTCTCTAAAGATGGCAAAAGAACTCGAGCCTCGCAAGAAACCTAAAACCTTGTTGGGATTTGTTTTAAGGTTTTCATGAGTTCACGACGAGTATGATATTAGGTAATACTCACTCGATTATCCAAACCCGTTTACCTCGTGTAAAAACAAAAAAGAAGTTTAATATATTATATAGTTTGTTGAAGTTGTTACAAAGTTGAATTTACTAAAATTATAGAATAATTAGAAGTATAGTTATCTATTTGATATTTCAAATCACTTTTGAAGTGAACTTAAAATCAAGTTTCGGGTAATGGCCATCTCGATGGTATATTTTAAGTACGTAAGACCATAAATGAGTATACCGGACACCCTCCGGTATACCTGTAAATCTGATGGGTAACAAGCACATGGTACCATCCCATGTGAATATAAGACACGTTTTTTTACTAGGTATGAAATTCAAGTTACCCATATCCTTCTCATACCTAACCCATTCACATCAATAGTTTATCTATGCACATTTTTTTGTCTTCCAAATATTAGGTGCGTAATGTATTTCGTTGGTATCCGTCTAGTGGGTGGCACATTTTACTACTTAAAACCAAACAGTACTAGCGGATATTTGGAAAATACTTCGATCTAATCTTTAAATATTTTAATTTAACACTTAGAGGGTGTTTGGGATTGATTATTTAACTTCAAAAGTGTTTTTTATCAAACGTGCATATTGACTTATGAATTTTTAAAAATGAGTTTTTAAAAAAGTGTTTGAATTAGCTTTTGTAATGAGAAAAGTCAATAAATTGTGTTTTTAAAAAGTGTTTGACTTAGATTATTCATATAAAATGACCAAAAAAGATAAAAAAAAAAAAAGAAGCCAAAAGAAGTTTAAAAAGCTAGGTTTTTGAAAAACAGTTTTTTACCATTTTCAAAACGTCAAAAAAGTGCTTTTCTGTTTTCCAAACATTTTTAAAATTTATTCACTTTTTGAAACGCTAATAAATCAATAAGTTATAATTCACCTTAATCCCAAACACCCTCTTAATATTTAAATATTAAAATCTATATTTCATATTTAATGTTTTTATATTATATTTACTAGGTTAAAATTACGTGTATTACACGGGTTAAATAAATAAAATGTTATATATTTAGTAATAAAAAATTTATATTTTTAAAAACACGTGTAATACACGGGTTGAATAAATGAGTATATTACATCGGTTGAATAAAATATAATGTAATTTGTTAACAAACACATTTGTCAAAATATGTTTTTAAAAAATGTAATTTGTCATGACAATTATAAGGTCTGTTAAGTTAGTTTTTAAAACATTTTTTTCAACTGAGTATTAATTTTTTAATTTGATTGATAAATGTTAGTTCATATTAAGTTCATCTGATTGATGATATAATAATTATTTATAATTAAATAATAAGTATTTATTATTTAATAGGAAAGAGAAATAAAAAATCTAATATTTAATAGGTGAAAGAGTCGGAAAAATAAATATGAGGAATAACCAGAGAGTGACACGTGTCTTGAAGAGATTTTCATTTATTAGAGTAGTGAGATACTTATATGGCTCATTAAATTTAATTTATAGAAATTCCGTTTTTATTCTAATTTATCATTCGCATTTTGATCTATTTAAATCCGTCTAGTGCCAAACAAGCCCTTTGGCATGAGATCGAAACTGCTATGATAGGAGCCTCGGGTCTGTGGATTCTGCTCGGGGATTTCAACGCAGTTAGGTCCCCGGAGGAGAGATGGAACTCTAGTTTTAAAGCGTCGTGTGCTAGGAATTTCAACGCGTTTATTTTCGGCGCTGGATTAAAGGAATTCGACATGAAAGGGATAAATTATACTTGCGCCAGGAACTCTGGGAAGAAGAGAAGTAAAATCGACAGAATGCTGGTTTGTGCAGGGTTTTTTGATAAGTGGCCGGGTGCGTGTCTCCGTGCTTTCTCTACTCACATGTCGGATCACTGCCCGATTGTGCTAAAACTTAAGGAGGAAAATTTTGGGCCACGTCCTTTTAGAGTGTTCAATTCTTGGATTGGAAAATCAGGCTATGAGGAAGCGGTGAAAAAGGCTCTGGATTCCTCTCAATTTAATGGTCCTAGCGATCTCGCGTTGTCCAAAAAACTTGGCTTCATCCGTGCTGAGTTGAAAAAGTGGTGGGATGAAACAAACAAAAAAGATGGAGAGGAGACAGCTCGTGCGGCTACTGAGTTGAACTAGCTTGAAGAGATTTTGGACACTAGGGAGCTCTTGGAGGAAGAAGAATGGGCCATGGGTGAATGCAAACAGATCCTTAAAGATAATGATTTTAAGAAGAACTGCGACCTAAAACAGAGATCTCGTGTGAGATGGGTGATGAGAACTCGAAATTTTTTCATGCTATGATTAACATGAGGAAGGCTAGAAACCGTATTCCGGGGCTTGTAATTGATGGCAAATGGTGCTGTAAACCGTCCAAGATTAAAAAAGAAATTTTTGGCTTTTTCAAAAAAAGATTTGAGGAAGAGTATAAATTGATACAGGCTCTTGTGTGTGACAATCTGAGCCGTCTGCAGGAGTGGGAAACAAGTCTCCTCGTGGAAGCTTTCTCGGACCAAGAAATCAAGAACGCGGTGTTTGAGTGCGGTTCTGATCGTGCTCCGGGCCCTGATGGGTTTAATATGCGATTTTTCAAGCACTTTTGGCACTACTTTGAGCAAGATTTCAAGGATATTATGGCAGATTTCCACGGGGCTGGGGTGATTAATCGGGGATGTAGCTCGCCGTTCATCGCTCTGATCCCCAAGGTCAAAGACTTGATCGGTCTTAATGACTATAGGCCGATAACTTTGGTCGGAGTCATCAACAAAGTTATATCGAAGGTGCTTGCTAATCGTCTCAAGAAAGTCCTTCCGTCGGTGATATCGGATTCTCAATACGCTTTCCTTAAAGGTAAATTTATTCTTGACGGGCCTCTGGTTGTTAACGAGCTCATTAACTGGGCTAAAAAAGATAAGAAAAAAGCTTTCTTGTTGAAGATCGACTTTGAGAAGGCTTATGACAACGTTCACCGGAAGTTCCTTTTATCGATTATGGAGCAAATGGGATTTCCACAAAGATGGATTACGTGGATAAAAGGGATTTTGGCGTTGGCTCGATCCTCAGTACTAGTTAACGGGCTCCGACTTTTGAGTTCCAATGTGAGAAAGGGATGCGGCAAGGCAATCCTCTATCTCCGTTTCTTTTCATAATCGTTATGGAAGCTCTCTCAAAAATGATCCAAAAAGGTTGTGACAATGGGGTGCTTGAAGGTATTAAATTGCCGAACGACGGACCTTCGGTGTCTCATATGTTTTTTGCGGATGATGCGATTATTACGGGGAGTTGGTCAAGATGAAATATGCTAAATATGGTTAGAGTTCTTCACAGCTTTTAAGTTTGTTCGGGGCTGCGAATCAATCTTTCTAAATCCTCTTTGACTGGTGTCGGAGTCGAGGAAGTGGTAGTTAAGGAGATGGCTTTGATCGTGGGTTGTAGAAAGGAGTCCTCTTCGTTTAAATACCTTGGGTTGACAGTGGGCGCTAATATGAACCGTGTTAATACTGGCGGCCGATTTATGAGGTGTTCGAAAAGCGTCTCGCGCTGTGGAAGGGTTACTGTAATTAAATATGTGCTCGAGAGCCTTTCGTCTTATTATTTTTCGTTATATAAAGCGACTTGTAAAGTTATCAATGATTTGAAGGCCATTATTAAAAGGTTTCTTTGGGAAGCTCTAAAGATGTTAAAAAAAATTCATTGGGTGGAATGGGACCGGGTCGCGTCTCATAAATCTGTTGGAGGTCGGCCTCAGCAAGCTTAAACCCACGAACATGGCGCTGCTTAGTAAATGGGGCTGGAGGTTTAAAATCGAAAGGAATGCGCTATGAAAGAAGGTTGTCGAAGCTATTCACACGAACAGGCGAGGTTGGGGGTCCTTTCCAATCAAAAAAAGGGCTGGGAGGAACTTGGTGTAATATATATAAAGTTCTTAATAATACCTACACTATTAACATGTCTCTGGTTGATTTTATTCAAGGAAAAATAGGTACATGGGACTCAATCAGATTCTGGACTAATATTTGGCTTGGCGAGCGAAGGCTAAAAAAGTTGTTCCCTAACTTATTCAAATTGGAGAGGTCAAAAAAATGTTCGGTGAGAGATATAATTTTGGGGGGAAGTAGTGGTGGTAGTCAACAGTGGCGGTGGAGTAAGGAGATCGACACTGATATAGAACGAATGGAATTCAATAGTTTGCTGCAGATGGTGGCGCCGATCAGGTTAAACAGTCGAAAGGACGAATGGATGTGGAGAGGAAATGATTCTGGAACGAATTTGGTTGAATCCCAACTCGGACGACAATGATAAGAATTCCACTTGATTCGGATGTGTGCCCGCTATGTCTTTGCAGCTCGGAGACCTCCGAACATCCCTTCACATCATGTTACTTCGCCACCATGCTTTGGGGTTTTATTAGCAATTGGTGTAAAACTCCTCCAATATTTGTTTTCTAGGTTCGAGATGTATTGAAAATGTCTAAGATCGACCCAACAGAGTTTAACAGGAGATAAGCAATTCAAGTAATTGTTCTCACTGCAGTTTGATGCCTTTGGAAACTTAGAAACGAGGTAGCCTTCGGGGGGAAAAGCGTCCCTCAATTGGCACTTCGAAGAACTAAAGAATAAGGCTGATATTGGATCACTAAAGTGGGCGTCCTGGTGGTAATTTTTAAAATTCTCTCTATGATCTTTTCTTTTTGGTTGTATTAGGTCGGCTTGCATAGTTGCATACTTGCATATGCTTGGCCGATTGCTTTGTATTTGTTAATGAACTTTTCCGTCTTTCAAAAGAAAAAACCAATGGTAACTTGGTCAAGTTTGGGAAGATAACTTTTTAGAATATAATGAATGAATATGAGTGATAAAGAAATCTGTAAAATTATATAGATTCTGTTGTAAGTGTTATTAGGTAAGAAAATAAAGTTGACTAAGATTTTCTTAGAATCTCTATAAACAGTTATATTAAGGAAGTATAAAATTTAACTTCATAACTTTTAAAATTAATCAACCATCAATGCGTAAATATTAAGGGGTCAGTGAGAGTGGTGTGAGTAAAAAACGCACGTCACATGAACGTCACCTCACCACTAACATTTTTCACACATTTCTCACATGGGAGGGGTATACCTGTGTAAGTGGTGTGAATATTGATTACTTTTAATTGAGTAGTGTAGTATGTGTGTGTGGGAGAAAGAGAGACTCACGCCTAGCTTCATCCCCATGAGAAATCCCACGTCAATGGCTTCACGCCGCCATGAGGGTGGTGTATCACGCCGGTCACGGGCTCACACCCTTCTTTACGCGATATATATCGGATACCCTAATAAATGAGAATTTTAGATGTTTTGAGAACATGGTGGAAATCAGTTATTGAGAATAAGTATCGGGAGGTGGACATTAATGGGTCATTAGTTGCTAAGTTTTTTTTTCAAGAAAGAGTATTCTTTTTTTCTTTTTAACGACAAATTCAGATTACCGACGGACCATTGGAGTATCATCGTGCCACCAGTAGTATCACCCGATCATATTCCAACAACAACACCAATTCACCAATTCAAGAGAAAACATAATTTTTCTGTAAAAACCTCCTTATGAGATTCGAACACGACTTTATGATCACTAAACTTTATCCCATCATCAAGTTGCTGCTGAGGCTATTATGTCTTTGACAAAAAGAGTATTTATTTACTAAAATGAATAATTTTAATAACTATTTATTAAAATAAATGTTTTTTATATTTCTTTATTTATAACTAATTTGTTATAATTTTTTCTTTATTTTTATTCAATCAACCTATTACTTTTTCTTTATTCAATCAGCCTATTATTATTATTTTTTATCTTTTTTTAATTGTCTTATTATTGTTTTTTTTAATATTTTTATTCTTTTCTTTAATCAATTTATTATAGTTTTTCTTTTTTATATTTTTTTAACTAACTTATTAGAACTCTTTTTCTTTTTTAATCAAAGCATCTTACATATTACTAAAAGAATCTTCTAAATAAATTTTCAAAATAAAAAGTATAAAAAAGCTAAATGAGCATTAAAACTTGACGATATCGATATCAAATACAAACAAAAATAAAAATATCAAATAAAGTTGACTCGCTAGCGATCTCAATATAAAATACAAATTAAAAGATATTTTTTATACTATTAATCTATCAACTGTTGTCTACTCTAAACATATCTAATACTTTTAAAAACAAATTGATACTATTAGTTTTTTTTTTCATGCGTTTTATATATAATAAATTATTTTAAAAAACTATTCATGATCGACTCTCTTTTAAGTGCCCTCTCAAGGTATCAAAAATACACTTATTGAATAATGATGAATTCAATAGATAAATCATTTCCTTTCAGATTCTAAGATCCCAAATGTAGATTCATTGAACACGAAAGAACATAAAAGAGCATAGCTGTGACACCCGACAATTCAGGTCAATATCCGTACATGTTATAAACAAGTTTACATTATAATTGTTTTTGTGATTTACTTAATTTCACAAACAAGGACATTAAGGCCTAACAAAAACCGTACATGGTCTCATTTCATATTTTGGTAATTCTAGGAGTTACCGGTTCACGTACCAGGATAACCCGACTAAATACGAACACTAGTGGTTAAAATTACACTTAAATCAAATGGTTTGATTTATTTAAATCCCAACCCACTTGCTTGACTTTCTCGACCGAAAGTCAGGGGAGCCATTCCCCCACTTGCAGGTTCACTCAATCTCAGATTAAGAACCATACCTCTTCAGTCGAAATCCCACAATCCCTTCCATACTTCTCATTTTCATACGGCAATTTTCCAATTCTCCTTCTAGTCGAAGTCCAGTTTAAGGCAGAAATCCACCACAATTCGGTATTTTAAGAAGATTTCAAGTGTTCTAAAGAAAGTTTAACAGAAGATTCAAGACTCTTCTCTGTTTTCTTTCATCATCTTCTACTCGGTTTTAAGGTAAAAACTCGATATTATCCACTTTATTTTCTTTAAAACCGTATCTAAGCCTACAAAAGGTTCAATCGCAAGTAAGATAACAAGAAAAGTGTGTCAAATTCAAGATTTGAACATAAAAATATACAGGACGAATTCTGTCAATCAAAGTGCAGTAATCGAAACTAGGAGTTTCGATACCTGTTCAATCGAAACTAGGAGTTTCGATACCTGCTGTACAATCGAAACTAGGAGTTTCGATACCTGTTATTCAATCGAAACTAGGAGTTTCGATACCTATTCAATCGAAACTAGGAGTTTCGATACCAGTTTACTCAATCGAAACTGGGAGTTTCGATACTAGTTGTTCAATCGAAACTAGGTAGTTTCGATACATATTGCTCAATCGAAACTAGATAGTTTCGATACCCTTCTTGCCAATCGAAACTAGATAGTTTCGATACCCTTCTTGCCAATCGAAACTAGATAGTTTCGATACCTAACTACTCAATCGAAACTATGAAGTTTCGATACTCAATTGCCCAATCGAAACTAGGAAGTTTCGACATCTGTTCATCAGTCACATTGGGCAGTAACTAAGATCTGTTTTATAACAAAACAAGTATTGAACAACTTACGTATAAGACGGGTAGTTTAACACATTAGTACCCTTGTGTGATTAGGGTACGGATATACAAGAACTAGCACAAGTTGGTTTGCTAGGATTTCATCGGACACAAGGTGAGTTCACGGCCCCCTTTTAACTATTTACTGTTTTGTAAACATCGGGGGAGAAACATACTTACTTATTATGTTTTGAAAACATGAATTACATTGCTTATACATTTGACAATATAAACATTTTGGTTTAACTCCTTGTGAGTTTCACTAATCCCCTTTTTCTAAGTTTTTGAAATGATTTGGGGTGGAAACATACTTGTAAAAGACTTTTGTGTATAAATGAATGGAACTAATGATCTGACCGTATGTATGTATTGAGGGAACAATAAAGCGCTTAAAGTCCTCGTAATAAATTAGTAACCATTAGCTATGGATTTAGCCCGGGATTATATGAATAGTACTATTGGGGGTGACGCCTCCGGTCATGGTTAGTCGCGCTAACCAGGGGTCAAAATGGCTGAATGACCGCATATTGTCTTACTCGCAGAAAGGCGAGGGGAGGCACAGAAAGTTGGGGTTTGGTTACGGTCTCGTACATTACATACTATTTTGTATTCCTTGCAAGCTTACAAATGGGGTCAATAGATCGGATTAGTAATCATATTCATTGGTAATACACACAAAAGGGTTCTGATCAGGTTAAAATGATCAGGTTTTACACAAAAGGGTTCTGATCAGGTTAAAATGATCAGGTTTTACACAAAAGAGTTCTGATCAAGGTAAAATGATCAGGTTTTACACAAAAGAGTTCTGATCAAGGTAAAATGATCAGGTTTTACACAAAAGGGTTCTGATCAGGTTAAAATGATCAGGTTTTACACAAAAGAATTCTGATCAAGGTAAAATGATCAGGTTTTACACAAAAGAGTTCTGATCAGGTTAAAATGATCAGGTTTTACACAAAAGAGTTCTGATCAAGGTAAAATGATCAGGTTTTACACAAAAGGGTTCTGATCAGGTTAAAATGATCAGGTTTTACACAAAAGAGTTCTGATCAAGGTAAAATGATCAGGTTTTACACAAAAGGGTTCTGATCAGGTTAAAATGATCAGGTTTTACACAAAAGAGTTCTGATCAAGGTAAAGTGATCAGGTTTTACACAAAAGAGTTCTGATCAAGGTAAAATGATCAGGTTTTACACAAAAGTGTTCTGATCAGGGTAAAGAGATCAGGTTTAAAGTAAAGAATTCTGATCAGGTTAAAATGATCATGTTAAACATTGGAGTTATGACGATTAAGTCATGGTAATGTTTTCAAAGGAAAACTACATATTTTATGACGGCTAAGTCATGGTAATGTTTTCAAAGGAAAACTACTTATTTCATGACGGATAGGTCATGGGCATGTTTTCAAAGGAAAACTACTTATTTTATGACGGTAAAGTCATGAACAGGTTTTTGGGGAAAAACTATAAGCACTAATATAACTAACTCTGTGAACTCACCAACCTTTGTGTTGACAATTTTAAGTATGTTTCTCAGGTGACCTCTAGCCATGGCGCGGTTGGAATAGGCTAGCTATGTTGGATCAATTCCTAGTAGCTGGAAGGACGTAGAATATCAAGTCTCAAGTCTGTCATTGATCTAGAAGAACTTAGATCACAGTATTACTTAGTTTTAGTAATTGTATATGTAATCAAGTCTTAGAAATCATTATTACAGCTTCCGCTATCGTGTAATGAACCAATCGTTGCAACCTGTATTTATTTAATAAGTAAATAAAATATGGGGGTGTGACAATAGCCACTGCTTGATTTAGCTCCCGCATTTATGCAGGGGCCGGAAGAGGTGGGATCATTTCGTGATTTGATTTACGCAACTTTACCCTACACTTTTGTAAGAGACTGTTTCCACGGTCAAACCCGTGACCTAAAGGTCACAAAATACATGTAATTATCACCGTTTATGAAAATATTATATAAATTTTTTACTAAATAAAAAAAAACTATATAAAACCTTAACGAAGTAAAAAAAAACTATTACCAATGAGCTAGTGATGAAGTGGTAATGGAGAGACCTGATGTTCCTAGTGACCCAGGTTTAATCCCTGCCATCCACATTAGTTTCTGCGACATGCAAATGAGACCTAGTTTAGGCTGATGCACCTGGGTTTTACCCCGCCGATCCAGAGTTCGATCCTCGACTCTCCCTCAAGCCCGGAAGGGCCGTATTGGGTGGGATTTTTCCTCGGATGCTCTCCAACTCTGACGCCAAGTGGGACCGGTTAAAACACCATATTGGCCGGAGTTGGACGAGAATCTCCCATGTGACGAGGGGTTCGACGTCACAACACTCAATGTTCACCGTTCAAAGAAAAATAAAAAAAAACTATTGTTTAGTAAAGAAGCTTACTTGTTTATTTAATTAAGCACAAAATTGTTACCAATTAAAACAAACATTTTCTTATTTCCCTAATAATTTCCTCTAGTTTGTTAACCTAAACTAAAAAAGCGGCCAAGCAATTGAAGCCAAATTATTATTGTGTGATTGTAGACCTCAAATCCGTTTAAGTTTTAACATGAGTTAAGGTTAGTTCTTTTTCTCGTTCTTCAAGCTTGAAACTTAAAATTATATGTAAAATTTGTGTTTAGATTTATTTAAAGTTATTGATTTTTCTTTTTAGTTAAAACTTTAGTGATTAATTATAGATTTTATTTATTGAAACTTTAACTAGTTTAGCTGTTAGCCTATTAATTATAGTATAGATTCTAACAACCAGAAATATCTGAAAATTACCAGAAACATTCAGCAACAACGCTTTGACGACGCAACGGTTTCCGCCATTTACGAACAACTTTTCTTTTGCTAGAAACAGAATTTACAAAACGTTTTGTTGAATCTGTACAAAAACTGACGGTCACCGCCTTACCGTAATCAATCTTCGGCTTTGGACATAACGGAGAGCCGGCTAGGCGTCGGTTGAAAATCACCACGCCGTCTCTGCCCGTGTGACGACGGACGAATCAACGACGTTAAAGCGCGCTTCACCAAATCACCTTCCACCGTTCCAATTCTCACAAGCGAATTTGTCATCGCCGATCTCCGTGCGTACAACCTCTGCGCTTGATACGACGCCGCACTCTTGCTCCGATTATCGTTAATGTTACTCGTATTCCTGTGCAAACTACACCGGAACGATCCAGGATGCGTCGTCGGCGAACACATGCACGTCTTCTTCTCTCTATTACTCTGATTCTTCTCATTAGGCGACGCGTTGCGATGATCGATTGAAAACCGAACGGATGGAGACGATGACACGTGTCCGCGGTGAAGGCTAATCCGATTTGGAGACGATAAATTCGCCATTGAAGATGCGTTAGCAGATGAAGGTGAAATTGATTGTTGAAGCTTCTTGGCTAATAAGATTGATGCACCGTTTGATTTGGTTTTTGAAGATGACATAATCGAATAGAATTAAATCTGAGAGGTGAATTTGGGGATTAGGGTTCTAAATTTAAGTGGAAAGACGTTGGAAGTTCAATTTGGCAAAACCTGGAGTAACAGTTAGTGGTATCCATTATATAGTTGAGTTGCATTATGAGATTGGATGGCAAAGGGGTAATTAAATGTCAACTTTAGGGGCCTTTTAAGATGCTATGGATTCCAAGTCGGTTTATAAGTGGGGTCCCAGTGGGTTAAAATACCGGAAAGTTCGGAAAAGTATTTCGTACTCACACTCTTGTAAGTTGTGGCTGCGTGAACATCACGTGCCGTTGATATTTATTATTTTCTTAATTTTTTTTCCCGAGTGTTTTTATAAAATATTAAAAAATACCGGTTTACAGATTTTAAAATTTTTGAAACTAAATTTGGAATTTGGAAAATCAATTCAATTTTTTTTTAATTCGAATAATTGAATCACTTCGGTTTGAAATTTGTATATTCGAAGAATTCGGAATTTAATAAGGATAAGAACCTGATTTAAATATTTGAAATTCAAATTAGAATTTTTTATTTGAATTCAGTTCAAATCTAATTCAGGTTTTAATTTTTGATTCAAAATAATAAGCACCTATACAATCGTATATTGAAATCCTCGACCTTCAAATAGTTGAAATAATAAAAGGTGTATTAAATATATTAGAGATGATTTTAGACAGTGGCGGATCCAGGATTTTTCCTTAGAGGGTGTAAAAAATGTGTGGTAAGAAAGGGTCGAGTCAAAAAATTACATTAATGGGTAAAGTTAGAACGGGTCGGGTTAAAATATTATTTGTGAAGACGAACTAGAAACTTGTAGATTAGGATAAAAACGAAACTAGAGATCTTTAAATCGTTATAACATGCCTTTTGATCAAACTTAAACATGTATAATAAAAAAATAACTATAAATCAATCAACAATCTAAAAAACAAAACATTACTCTTCTAGTTAATTTAATTAATTATGTTTAATGTCTATATTAAACGATGTTGTTCAAAATCTAAATCAATTTAAAGGTCTATTTTGGAGTTTTATTAAAGTTAAATGGTGAATGTAAACTTTTTTATGTTGAAATGACCAAACGTGCTTCCCTAAACAAAGTTTGCTTCTTCCCAAACCATTATAAACAAATCTTCTCTCTCTAATATATCACAATCTTCTTCATCAACTTATTCGGTTTCCTTCTCTCTGTTAATCATCGAATGTTACAGGAGCCTCTCAACAATATGCGAAGGAACCTGCTTAAAGAAACTAAAATTTCTACTATTACGATAAATCTCAACGGGTGCCTCGCCCCCCGCTGGAGAACAAGTAAATCCGCCCATATTTTAGATACGTGTATGGGTGGGTGTGATATAATAAAAAGAGAGTTTGAGTAATAAAGATTTGAGGTTTTGTGACTATTTAAAGAAAAAATTAGTGGTTACAAATGAATATGACATTTTTGTCTGGGAAGACTACAATAGAAAAGAACATTTGCGTGTATAAGATAAGTTTGTATATAAATGGCAAATCGATTTATGACAATTTAACCAAACGATCGATGATTATAAATGAATGTGACTTTTAATGTTAAAATAGTAAAGTGTCATGTGTGTGCTTCAATCATTGAGTTGAGGCGTCAAATACAGTTTTAATAAATGACAACTAAATCGATTGGTTAATTGGATTGGTCACACCAGTTAAATCTTTGGTTTATTTGGTTTGGAATTTTGAACTGTTATTTTTTTTTACAGTAAATTACAGATTATGTACTTTATAAATACACGAAATTACATAATATGTACACTTCAATAATTAAATTACATGTACTTTTTTAAAAATTTTACACGTTCATTGTCCATTATGGTAACTACCATTTATTTCCAGTATTAACTCTAGCAATTGCCCCCGATAAAATCACCCTTAAATTTATTGAAAGAAGGAACGCATCAAGAGCAAAAATTCAACACCATCACAGGTCTCCAATATCACTCAGAGACTTGCACCCGATTCAAATAATTGTCACTCACAGATCTAAACCCCACTCCCACTCGCGTGAAACCCATCTCTCCACCCCTGGATCTCTTCGTTGGCAGCGCCGATCCTGGGCTCGTCTGGAAGAACTCAACATCCTCTCTCATCTTGAAACACCCTACTTATTTTATCAGAGTTTTATATTGCGGAAAACGGTCCTAGCTTATCAAAACCTTGCCATAATTGGCTAAGGTAAATTTTCATTTATAATAATACTGTTTTACATAAGATAATATATTTACATCATATTACATAGGGATTCTTTAACTCCGACGAGCCTCGTCCATAGGAAGCTCTATTCCAAGTGCTTCTTTCCTGCAGTGTTTGAAAAACGTTTTTGAATTAGTTTACACTAATTAAGTACAATGCATCGTCCATTTTATCATGAATCCTTTAGGTTCTTATTGTTCAAGTTTTCTCGGGCTTTCGGCGCCCACGTGACCATCTCCGGACGTACCCCCGGTCACGCTTTTCGTATATTTTATGGGTGTGCTAACCCCATCGTAACCATCACATGCCGTACCTCCGGTCCGAGTATTGGCAAGGTTCTTATACTCGTCAGTTTAAATCCCTTGCATTTGTCACAAAAACTCATTCATTCCTCAGCCCTGTAGGTTTGGAATCTTTTACTCTTTCAGCCCCGTAGGCCTAGAGTTTACTCTTTCAGCCCCGTAGGCCTAGAGTTTCCTTTTTCCTTTCTTTATTGAGATCTACCTTACATGCCGAGTATCTCATTTCATTTGAGACCTTGAGTATCTTTGACTCACAGCCTCCCAAATGTATCAAACATTTGTTTTCATTTCATGTATTTGCTTGATTTACTCACCAACCAGTCATCACTTTAAAACTTCGTAACGGTTTCTCCACGAGGCATTAGAAGGGTTTATATATAGGAAGTACCAGCGGAGTATCCACCACCCCTCTAACACTTCGTGAGTACTCCGTTGTTCCATTTTAGGGTTTAGACTCGTTCCATCATACTCATTCATGTTTGCACGTATCATCATGCATTCACGTATTCATCATGCATTTCACGTATTCATATTCATCACGTATTCACATTCATTATGCATGGTATACTTTCATCTCATATTCGTATTAGTCATATATTGTAAACTGGGGTGATTTTCCTTACAGAGCAGTACCTCCAACAGAGATGTTCCCAGGAAAGAGTGACGGGTCTAGGAGAGATTTATACACCACTCTTTCTCTAGACAGAACATTCCGTTTGTCAGATAACTACATACCGGTTGGATGTTCTCCCGTACGTTTACTATATTTCATTATCATTTATTAGTCTATACCCCTAAACATTCATAATGGTTTCACCACGAAGTATCAAGAGGTTTATATATAGGAAGTATCAGCGGCGTATCCACCACCCCTTGGATACGTCGTGACTACTCTATTATTTCCGTTTAGTGTTTATACTAATCCGTCATTACCTCGTACCCTTGTCATATCACATAATCATATCATATAAGCATGTATTTCACATAACTGTGTCTAGGGTACGGGTCCAGTGTACTTACATTATCCTCGGGTAGTTCCTAAGTTCGTTCCTCGCTTTAAACGCTTCTCCGAACTCGAACCGCACTCGTAGCGTACCGCACTCGTAGCGTACCACACTCGCACTTAAACGCGTCGCACGGGGTCTTCTAACCTTTGTTAGAGAGAGTGTGTGTGTAGTAATGGTGTTTGGTATGTGTGTCGTGTTTCTATTTTGAACGGCAATTGCTTCTTATTTATAGGTTGAAACTGCGTTGTTGTCGGACCGACGTCTAAAACGATACCGGTCCGACGTCTAAAACCATGTCGGTCCGACATCGATCTGAGTCACCAAACACGCGTCAAAGCCTCCTGATTTGCTTCAGCAACACACGTCAGACCGTTATGCTTTGGATATCGGTCCGACATACCTTATTTTCATATTCTGCTCGTCCAAACACCCCCATTTTCATATATTATGGCTCCGGTAACTCATTTTCTAGCCTGAGATATGCTTATGCGAAGTTTTGAGCGATTTCCGGGCGAATAGTCTTCCAGTTTCGAACCCGGTTGGATTCTTTGGCCACGTTTCTCAACCAACACGTGTCCCATCTTATGTTTAGGAGTTTTGGGATGTTACACATCTCCCCCGCCAAGTATAGAGTCATTTAATCTCTTAGTAATCCAATTTTCATTCAAATCCAGTGTGAGCTGATGACCATATCAAAGTTAGCAGATAACAAATAACCAAATATGATCAAACCACATGCACATGCACAAAATTACCCTGTTTTCCACCAATCCAAGCTGAATAACACCAATAGGGCTACTGAATCTATCGTACAAATCTATAGAAACTTTAGGCCGGTCCGTTGCCTTTTCCCACGTTGCGAAGTTTTATTATATATACATATATGTGTAGGTATATATGTGTGCATTGAATCAGTATTGAAGCAAAAGTGTCACTGGCTTGGTGCTCCACGAGTCTCGCCCTCAAACCCGCGACGCAAGTTCGATTGCACGCCACCAAAGGCCGGTCCATTGCCTTTTCCTACGCTGCCATTTTTATTTTTTTTATTGTCTAGTTAGTTTTCGGCATATTTTATTTTTCTCTTATAACTTTTAAAATATGGTGTTTTATAAAATTTCGAATGTACCGTTGCGACATGCTAATTTTTATCTACGTTTTAATACAAATTTAATTCAAAATCGAGTTTTTATGATAATTTACAAGTCATCAAAACATGAGCATATAAGCGGTCAAAACTACTTCAAGGTTGATGATTATTATAATATTATGGATTTACAATTCCGGATTTTCTTCGTATCCGGATTTGCATTTTCGATGTGGTTAATTTTCACAATGTTTCGACATTAACTTTTTTCGTGTGATGAATACCGGTGTATAGGTCGTCGAAATCGAACCTTACAAATTTTAACACCACGCCGAAGCACGTGTGTAATATACCACTAGTTATTATAAAAAAATAAAAATCCATAGCCTAAAAGACATGTCTCAAAGTTATATTACAACACATGATAAAATAACAAATGAAGATAAATCATTTAAAAACAGGTTCTTCCATATCCTTCACAATTCATGTTAATTTCCTAGATTTCAACAAATCATTTTACTTCCGTTGTCGATATACTGTAACCGGACTTGGTGCCGATTCAATCACAAGTTTGGTGTATCTCCGATGCTTCTTCTCACGTGCATATAACACCCACAACACCAATGAAAGCATGACTGCAGCCGACACCAAGGCTAAACCAATGTACACCCATTCACTGAACCGGTTCAAGTCCGGACAATGGTCCTTGTGAATTCCCATAAAAGTCTCTCTAACAAAGCTACAATCTAGTAACCCTATCAGAAACGGGCCGTATTCGGTTAACCCAGCACTCACATTGACCGCAACCGACATTTGTTGATACATCTTTGGAGTCAACCGCCCCACGGTTGTACAAGTATCATTTGCGGAAACTTGACAAACATAGTTCCTCCATACCTACACATAATGTATCAAATTTAACTTATTTAAAGTTGTGGACACAAGAAAAATGTTTTGATGACGGTATTCACACTGTCACACCCGATTGTAAAACCATATCTTATATCTAGTTCCATACCCTTCAGATATTCGATTTATTATTACCCATTGGATGGGGGTACAATCGTTACATTGTTAAGGAGTACCTTTAAAGATTCCGAAGTACATTTCTTACTGATATATTTTTATTATCAAGGAAATCAGAAATGCGAAAGCTAAAAAGTCAATAAATTACTCTGTTACCTTGGACAAAGAAAAAAAATGTTTTTGGGTATGATTCGAGCAAACATGTATGTATGTTTCAGGTAATCAGACCGGGTATCTAATACCATATCCGTACTTGAACCCGTGAAATATTTTTTTATTAATCACATACCCAAATACCCCGTCCTGTTACCCGTCTGAAAATTCGGTTTTATGTTAGGTTTTCCCGTCATCACTATCACTATTTAAAATGGAAACAAGTTTAAATTATTAACCATATTAGGGCTTGTTGGTAAAATCACTTTCTATGATAAAAACTATGTCACGATTGATGATAGTCTATTATGCACACTTTTACTAAGATCACAGATCACTATAACCTTTTGATGTGTCACTAAATGTCATTTTCGTTAATTTGTTACCTTTGTGGCATTGTTGAATTGCAGTTCACCGGCTTGACATATTCGATCTGTTTTGTTAGCGGTTAATGGATTACAAAGGTTGGGAACCAACGGACCAGATTGATTGTAATTAAGAAGACTAGGAAATGATGGCCGTGGATTGATGTTGGAGATGTTGTTAATGATGTAATTAACCATTCCCACTAATTGAAATTCCACTTCTTTGCTTTGAGACATGGTTTCTTGAGCGGTTGCATTATCGACACAAGGAAGAATATCGTCTAAAGCGGTATGAGCCATCGGGTTTTCGACCCACTCGTTCATTGCAACACAAGTGTCGCCCACAATACTACAATCATTGAAAACAAAAGTGTAGTTAGCTTTTGATCATTAGATAAACTACAGGTAGCAAGATGGGAGGGTTAGATCAGTTGGGTAACGGGTCAAAACAAGTTTAGATTGTGGTGAGTCGTTCTTTTAGCAAATTTTGAAACGGGTCGGGTTGGACTAATGTGGTTAGTTATGATTAGGGAAAAAAATTCTACTACATTAATAATCAAAATGTTTAAATACACAACTTAGAAGTTTATATGAATTACAGAAGAAATTTTATCCTTTTAGCTAAACATTTTGTTGCTGTTCTAAGTAATAGTAACAGTAATAGTAATATTTATAATAATAAAGCTAAATATTTTGTTTTCACCTATGTTTTAGAACGGAACACGGGTCAGGTTTGTTTCCCTAAATATTTTCTCTAATTCTTTAATAGTTATTAAAAACAATTTTGTTACGGTAATAATCCGAATCTTTGAACAAAACAGTTTAAGAGGTTGTGTAAATTAACAATAGATATGTTTTTTTTGAGTTAATATTTTTATTTACCAGTTTAAATAAATGGGTTGAAATTACAATGCTAGACAAAACCTTAAAGAGATGAGAAAGTCGAATTCACATACTTGTGGAGTGCAAGAAATATGCCACACAATATCAACGTAGCCGTGACGAGAATCCAACCAAGAATCACCAACCTACAATGTAGATTTGGATCAAGAAAACCGCATAAAGATTACATCTTGATTAAAGAAACAAATCATGATCACTTACACGTAAACAAAAAACTGTAACCCGAGTATGGAGAACACTACAACAATTCAAGAACATGAGTAATCAAAACAAAATTTCAACTTTAAAAGAAAAAAAGTTTAGATATTTTTTCTTACAAAAACCAAGAAGAGCTACAAGAAGCATAACCGCAGCAATAATTATAAGCGCAAGCCTTCTGCAGACGAAAAAAGCCAGAAAATTATAAAAAAAGTTTGACTTTAGTTGCATCCAGTGAAAACAAACAACATTATATTCAGTTTTTCACTCACACGTCCTCCAAAACATGTTTGATATCATTCTCATTCTTTCTGGTCTCAAACTGGAGGTTTGATGCAGCATCATTGATCATGTTATTGACTCTATCAATGTCAGTTTTGACTTTTGTAGGTAAAGACACCTGATCTACTTCAATGTCTTTTGCTGCAGAAAGAATGGAAGACACATTTTTGAGATTGTAAACTGTATCATTGGATTGACTCACAACATAGTCCAATGTGTCGGTTATGCTAGCGTGGAACTTCCCTTGGCCCGTATACAGAACCACACATCCAACACTAAAACATAAATCACACCACCAATGAGACCATAAACCAGACAAAACATACACACAAAATGAATTTGTAAAGGGTGTCTCACGTGGCCGAAATGGTGAACACAGAGAGTAGAAAAAGGCAAAATGCATATGCGGTTTTAGAAGAACCATAAGGGTTTCTTATGCAGCAGCAGTAGCAGCAACATATTAGGAGCAAGGATACACCGGATCCAATGAACCAGATTACAGCAATAGCAAACAGGGGTGCAGCAGTGAACAATACAGACTGTAAAAACCAAAATTAATATAAGAATCTAGTGCCATGACAATATAAAAAGTACATTGTCACCATTTTTTTCTTTCCAAAATCTACATTTTAGCCCATACCAAAATAAACATATCCAAAACTAACCAATAAGAAAATGCCACGTAGGTAGCCTGGCTACTAAAGGGGATTTATCCTGGCGGTTCCCGGTGGCTTCCAAATGGAATGTCGCCAGTTCGAATCCGGGCCACAGCAAAAAATGGATTTGCGGCCAGGTCAGGGGGTTTACCCAATTGGGGGTTCTTCTTGGGATGAGCTGCCCTTGATGTTCTAGGTGTCGCCCCGGGAAATCCCAATTATCTTAGAATATCTAGGTGTTGCCGTTCGAAAAAAAAGTTAACCCCGCTGAGAAGGATAAATTTTAGCTGGGTTGGGAAAGATGTCGGCTAGATTTTAGCTGTGTTAGCTTACGTGACGTTTTGTAATTGGTAGGTTTTGTAGACCTTGCTAAAACTTTGCCTTCTTAGCCGGGTTAATTCAGCTGGCGTTTTCTGATTGGTTACTTTTGAATATGTTTATTTTGGTGTGGGCTAAGTATATTTTGAATTGGTCAAAATGTTTATTCTCCATTATCATAAACCAAAATTAATATATTCCTAAATGTGTAGCATGAACGTGGAGGGATATCATTATTAATCAGAGTCAAAGCTTAGAACATGCCAAAATTAAACCAAAAAATTCACAATTGGATTATAAAATTTGGATGAATATTTTCTAAGTTTTGATGGAATTAAGAGCCAATTTCAATCTTTAAGTTTAAACTTACAGAAATGTAATGATGATCACTGATATTCCATCCACCGTTGTAGTATTTGAAATCATTGCTGGGATCTTTCCTTCTTGTTCTCTTATAAGCCAAAATCAGAGACAAATTGTCACCATTGACCTCGGTGTCAAGAAGAATCCGTCCATTTTTCCGATGAACATCACCGGACAAGCCATTAATCACCCCTACAGAAGCCAAATTAGAAACACGTTATGGCATGAAAATGAGATGCAACACAACATGTTATTGTTACCTGAAGATTGCTGTATTTGGGGATGAAGAAAGTGTGAAGCTGCATGAGTTAAGAACGTAAAGAAGATGGGAAGAAACAGAAATAAGAGTGATCTTGGAGAAATTAGCATGGTGGTGTTTGATTGGAATCAAAGAGTTGATTATGAGGTGGATGAAATTAAACAGGTGGTGTAGAAATGTTGGCATGATGTGAGTTTTTTAATCTTTATGGCCGACTAGTGAGAAATGGCGTTTACGTGGCGTCTATATTATAGATGCCGACTATGAGATGATTCTTGATTTGTATCTAGCTCAATGATAATGATGCTTAAAGGTCAAACGGTGTTGTTATATTGAGTTTTGACTTTTCTAAACATAACATCATTATTTATAGGTTGGTTTAGGCTCACCGGTCTAGTTAAGTTTGATGGGTGAAGCTCGGGCTCAAACTCGTTCATTAAATGAAGGGGATTAGGCATTCAAAGCAAGAAACCTTCAGCCGCGGCTCAAGGGTGTCACGGCCAGAGTGAAGAAAATTGAACGATCAAAAGGTCAAGGGCAATCCAGCCGCGCCTGAGACCCTGTCGCGGCTCATGGACATCAAGGCCGAACATTACTAGCTAGAAGGAAGGAGGAGGAAAGCAAAAGAGTACCCCAGCCGCGGCTTAGGCCCTGCCGCGGCTCATGGACATCAAGGCCGAACATTACTAGCTAGAAGGAAGGAGGAGGAAAGCAAAAGAGTACCCCAGCCGCGGCTTAGGCCCTGCCGCGGCTCAAAGGTATCAAGGCCGAAGGTTTGGTTCGTTTAATGACGGACGACATCTCCTACTCAACACTTAGAAAATAACAAAGAAGTTAAAACAGGAAATAATCTCATACCAGGAAATAATACTAAATAACTGAGATAACGTCTCATTGGGCATAAGAGTCAACTATAAAGACAAACCAATGGGGAAACCTGAACCCATGATAGAAAGAGGTCAGGTAAGAACCAGTAACACAAAAAGGGAAGTCAGCTAACAAGACAAGATATGTCAGGGGCAGAACCTGTACACAAGGAACACGGGTCAACTATACAGACAAAGATAATTAAATACACTCTGAACTCTCTAAGCACGAATGAGGAAATAACAGTCATATTAGCAGAAGTAGGGAGAGATGTTTGACTGCATACAACCTACAATGGATGTTCAGTCCAAACACCTCGACCATGGATACCCTATAAATAGTCGGGCCGATTTCAAAGGTAGGACTCATGTTTTTGAACACACAAATTCGTAATATCATAATTTACTTATCCCTCCTTTCTCACCTTTTACCTCTCACTATACACATACTTATTCTCACGCCGGAGGGTGGTCACGAGGAGAAAACCCCTTCTGCTCGTGGCGAGGCTCATGGTGTTTCCTGTTTTGCAGAACATCCTTTCAAGACCTGGAGATCCCGTTCGTTCTTCCAAACCCAAGCCCAGAAGTTCCGGCTTAACTTGTACGTCCAGCACTGCTTCAAGACTTCCACCCCTAGGTGAT
Organism: Smallanthus sonchifolius; assembly: GCA_023525975.1. Taxonomy (NCBI): domain Eukaryota; kingdom Viridiplantae; phylum Streptophyta; class Magnoliopsida; order Asterales; family Asteraceae; genus Smallanthus; species Smallanthus sonchifolius. The sequence continues at coordinate 1,260,916 of JAKNSE010000034.1, read as the reverse complement.
AAGTTTTTGTAGCAACATTTGGCGCCATCCCGTGCTCTAAAACAAAAAAAAAAAAAAAAAAAAGATGGGCGAGGGCGAGGAAACTCCTAACAATGAAACCAGAAGTTCTGATATCCTAAACTTAGACGATAGCAATGCTACCAGAAGGGAGGGAAGCAAGAACCAAAAGAGCAGCCTTCATGACTCTGAAAAACAAAGCAATGACCAAGTAGTGGTCACTCCGGAGTTCTTGCGGCAGAATCGACGACAGATTCTCGCTTTGTTGCAGGTAGAAGAGAAGGAGCGCCAGTTGAAAGAAATCCGAACCCGTCTAGAGTTCGGAGATGACGAAAATGACGACTCACCAAAGAAAGATGAAGAAGAAAAAGACAAGCTACACAACACCGAGGTTGTACGTCAGGAGACAACCAAGAGGAAGCTAGACTTTGAAGATGACTACAGCAAGCCATACAGGCCATCCACGGCGAGATCAAGATCCAAGTTTATCAACAAAATTGCAGAGTTCACGTTTCCCCCAAAACTAAAAATGCCATCTAACGTGGGGAAATATGATGGTCTGGGCGACCCAGACGATCATCTCACCATTTTCATAGGTGCAGCCGAGGTGGAACAATGGTCCATCCCGGTATGGTGTCATATGTTCATGCAAACACTGACGGGAGCAGCGAGGGTATGGTTCGATAGTCTTCCGGTGGGAGAGATAGGAAGCTTCGAACAGTTGGAGGACAGTTTCTTGAAAAATTTCAGCCAGCAGCGAAGATCCATCAAGGATCCAACGAAACTACACAACATTAAAAGAGCCGACAACGAATCAGTAGGAGACTTCATCCCGAGGTTCGTAAGGGAGAGCATGCAAGTAAAAGGAGCTGGTGAAGACATACGTATCTCAGCATTTATCCACGGCGTTCGAAGCGAGCAGCTGGTTGAGCGATTCCATGAAAACCGCCCAAAGACAGTTGAAGAAATGTTAGAAAGAGCTAAAGCGTTCGTGCGGGGTAGAAAAGCAAGTGATCAGTTGAAGGATCATATACAGAAAAAAACAAATACATGGGATATCCCTAGAAGGCAGATACCACAGAAAACGTGGGACAAAGAACATTTTCAACCACGCTTCCAACAGCGAAACGTGCCATTCCAGCCTCGATATTCACCGTCACCACGACCCAATGTCGGACCTACTGTTAGTCTCCCACCACTAAAGAAAACACCAAGCGAGATCTTAGCAACAGAAAATGTTAATTTCGTGAAACCAGCTCCCATGAGGCCAGGCCCTAGAAAGGCCACAGAAAAGTATTGTGAATTTCACAAAGACAACGGCCACACCACCGACGAGTGCTTCTCCCTACAGAGGCAAATCGAGTCGGCGATCAAAACAGGCAAGTTGGCACACCTGCTGAAAGAGCTGAAGGCTACACCCCAGTCAAGTGGGAAGAGGAAGGAGATCCTAATGGTGAGCCAACCATCAGGAAATGCAGGCATGAAAAGAAGTAACGACCACATGGAGTCATGGATGGAACAGGAAATTAGTTTCCCCCCAATTAGAGGCGGAGACTTTGCAAGGGGCGCACTACATGTATCTGCTGACATTGCAGGTCACCAGGTACGACGAGTTTATGTAGATACTGGAAGCGCATCCGAAATCATGTATGAACATTGCTTCATGCAACTAGATGAAGAGGTACGGAAGGGCCTCGTCACACAAGTCCATCAGCTGACTGGCTTTTCAGGAGAAGTGGTGCAACCACTAGGGAAAATACAACTTCAGGTGACGATGGGAGACGAAGCGGGGAGTCGAACAGTCCCAATGACTTTCCTCATAGTACGCTCTCAATCAAGCCACAATGTGATTCTGGGAAGACCGGGTTTATGTGCACTAGGGGCAGTCATCTCCACCATTCACGGAGCCATCAAATTTCCAACACCAACCGGTATAGTAACTTTATACTCAACCAAAGAATGTAAAAGTGTAAAAGTTACAACATCAGTAGCCCCGAAAGTCATAAACAAGCAAGAAGGTGTGGCACAGGAAGAATGGGCACTCCACCCAGAATTCCCGGAGCAGAAAATAACGGTTGGACACCAACTGGGAGAAGAAACGAAGAGAATGCTGAGGCAGTTTTTACTCAACAATCTAGATGTCTTCTCTTGGCAACCTTCAGACATGGAGGGGGTTCCAAGGGAAACGGCAGAACACCGTTTAAACACCTACAAATCAAAGGAGCCAGTGGCGCAAAAAAGACGACATTTGGGGGCAGAGAGAAACCAAGCAGTATTGGCGGAGGTTGAAAAGCTTTTGTGTGCTGGCATAGTGCGGGAGGTGAAGTACCAAACCTGGGTAGCCAACCCAGTCATGGTAAAAAAAGGAGACGGGACGTGGCGGATGTGCATAGATTTCAAAGATCTCAACGCCGCGTGCCCTAAAGATTGTTACCCGCTTCCAGAAATTGACTCCAAAGTAGACGCTCTGGCAGGATTTCCACTAAAATGTTTTTTGGATGCTTATAAAGGTTACTGGCAGGTACAGATGACCAAAGAAGATGAAGACAAAACAGCGTTCTACACTAGCACTGGGATATTTTGTTTCACAAAAATGCCTTTCGGCTTGAAGAACGCTGGAGCTACCTACCAACGATTGATGGACGCGGCTTTTAGCGAACAAATCGGTAAGAATCTGGAAGTATATGTGGACGACCTGGTGGTGAAAAGCAAGAACGAAGAAAGGTTATTGGGCGACCTGGGCGAAACATTCAAAACTCTAAGAAGCGTCAACATGAAGCTGAACCCAAAGAAATGTTCGTTTGGGGTGGAACAGGGTAAATTTTTTGGTGTAGTTGTCACCAAGGACGGATTCCAAGCAAACCCAGAAAAAGTGAAGGCGGTGCTGCAAATGCCCTCACCAAGATCTGTTAAGGATGTGCAAACGCTCAACTGGCGTCTTGTCGCCTTAAACAAATTTTTGTCCAAACACGCTGAGAGAACTTTACCATTCATGGTGACTCTAAGAAATTGCCTAGGTAAAAAGAACTTCGTATGGTCACAAGAAGCAGAAAAGGCATTCGAAGAAATGAAGAGTTACTTGAGTCAATTGCCAACGCTCACGGCTCCAGTCCCACAAGAAAACCTGACAATGTACCTATCCGCCGGAACCGCGGCCGTGAGTGCAGTCTTGATGACAGAGCGGAGTAATGTTCAAACCCCTATATACTTCATCAGCAGAGCGTTAAAAGATCCAGAAACAAGATACTCACCAATGGAGAAGCTAGTGTTATCCCTAGTGCACGCCTCAAGAAGGCTCCGGAGGTACTTCCAAGCTCACAGCATTGAAGTTCAAACGGAGCACCCAATACAACAAATCCTGAGAAGACCGGAGATCTCGGGAAGATTAGCAAAATGGGCGATCGAGCTGGGGGCGTTCGAGCTTAAGTACAAACCAAGGTCCGCAATGAAGGGTCAGGTAGTGGCCGATTTCCTGGTGAAAATACCAACCGAAGGAAAAATGCAAAAACAGGTGGCGCAAAGTAACCAGGAAATTAAAGCTGATAGCACCTGGAATCTCCACACGGACGGGGCCTCAAACAACGAAGGCTCGAGGGCTGGTTTGATACTAGTGGGACCAGACCAGATCGAGCTGACCTACGCGCTAAGGTTAGATTTCAAAAGTTCTAACAATGAGGCAGAGTATGAAGCGTTACTCGGCTTAAGATTGGCTCACAAGATGGGGGTACGAAAATTACACGCTCATGTGGACTCAATGCTCGTAGCAAACCAGATCAACGGCTCGTACGATGCTAAGTAAGAGTCAATGAAGCGATACCTGGAGAAGGCCCAGGCCATAATCAAGTTGTTCGATGAATGTACGGTCATACACATCCCAAGAAGCAAAAACAAAAAAGCCGACGCTCTTAGTAAGTTGGCCTCAGTCACTTTCACACATTTAGCAAAGGAGGTCAGGGTAGAAGTGCTAGAATCCCCGTCTATCGCAGACACAGAGATCAACACAATCACGGAAGCGGAGAACCCAACCTGGATGACTCCTATCATCCAGTTTCTCACAAAGGGTACGCTACCAGACGATAGAGCCGAGGCAAGAAAGATAAGAACAAAGGCGTTGCAATACGAAATGGAACGGGGATGTCTGTACCGAAGATCCTACCTAGGACCTCTACTGAGGTGCCTCAATCAAGAAGAAGCTAACTATGTAATTCGGGAAATCCACTTTGGCATATGCGGAATACATGCAGGCCCAAGGATGGTTGTCGCGAAGGCAATGGGAGCAGGATACTACTGGCCGGGTATGCACAAAAGCGCCATTGAAGAAATTCAGAAATGTGAGAGTTGCCAAAGGCACGCCCCAATGTGCCACCGACCGCCAAATGAGATGGTCCCTGTCACGGCGGCATGGCCCTTTCAAAAATGGGCAATGGATATAGTCGGGCCATTCCCAATAGCTCAAGGGAAGATAAAATTTTTGATAGTGGCAATTGATTACTTCACCAAGTGGGTGGAAGCAAAAGCTCTCGCATCCATCACGGGCATACAGGTGAAGAAATTTGTTTGGGAATGCATCATTTGTCGGTTTGGTCTCCCGTTGTTTATTGTGACAGACAACGGAAAACAATTCGCGGACAACCCATTTAAACAGTGGTGCGTGGATATGAAGATACAACAAATCTTTACTTCAGTGGCACATCCCCAGGGAAATGGTCAGGTGGAGCGAGCTAATCGGAGCATCGTGGAGGGCATAAAGACACGCTTAGGAGACGAAGGAAGAAATTGACCGGAAGAACTACCACATGTGCTATGGGCACATCGGACGATGCCAAAGACAAGTAATGGGGAAAGCCCATTCAGCTTAACATATGGCACCGAGGCGGTAATACCAGCGGAAATAATCATGCCAACACAGCGTATTCTCCAGGCTAACGAAGTGGATAATGATTCGGAACTACGGTTGAACCTGAACCTCCTAGAAGAACGAAGGATGATAGCAGCAATTCGCGAAGAAAAGTATAAGAGAGAAGTTGAAAGATACTACAACTCAAGAGTGCAAAAAAGATCGTTCAAAGAGGGAGAATACGTGCTCCGAAGCAATGAAGCCAGCAGGATGGAAGATCAAGGGAAGTTGGGCCCACGCTGGGAAGGCCCCTACCAAATCAAGGAAACAGGAAGAAACGGTTCTTACAAGTTGGCTCGTTTAGATGGAAGCAATGTACCACGAACGTGGAATGGAGCCCAGCTCCGGAAATGTTATATGTAAGAAACATGTAAGCAGTCATTGTAATCAATTTTGAAACAAGGTGTATGCGGACACCAGGGATTACATTCAAAAACCATTATCTTTGTCTTTAAGGAATCATACTAAATAGACGAGTCAGCTGACCAAGTTCAGACTGAAAAATAATCTAAGTCTTCCAGCCGCGACTGGACAGACGAGTCAGCTGACCAAGTTCAGACTGAAAAATAATCTAAGTCTTCCAGCCGCGACTGGACAGACGAGCCAGCTGACCAAGTTCAGACTGAAAAATAATCTAAGTCTTCCAGCCGCGACTGGACAGACGAGCCAGCTGACCAAGTTCAGACTGAAAAATAATCTAAGTCTTCCAGCCGCGACTGGACAGACGAGCCAGCTGACCAAGTTCAGACTGAAAAATAATCTAAGTCTTCCAGCCGTGACTGGACAGACGAGCCAGCTGACCAAGTTCAGACTGAAAAATAATCTAAGTCTTCCAGCCGCGACTGGACAGACGAGCCAGCTGACCAAGTTCAGACTGAAAAATAATCTAAGTCTTCTAGTCACGACTGGACAGACGAGTCAGCTGACCAAGTTCAGACTGAAAAATAATCTAAGTCTTCCAGCCGCGACTGGACAGACGAGTCAGCTGACCAAGTTCAGACAGAAAAATAATCTAAGTCTTCCAGCCGCGACTGGAAAGACGAGTCAGCTGACCAAGTTCAGACTGAAAAATATCTAAGTCTTCCAGCCGCGACTGGACAGACGAGTCAGCTGACCAAGTTCAGACTAAATAATAATCTAAGTCTTCCAGCCGTGACTGGGCAGACGAATAAGCTAATCGAGTTCAGACTGAAATAAAGAGATCTTAAAAACAAACAATACTAGATTGCATAAACGGGAAAGCCTACTTAAAAGTTACAAGAATACACGCCCACGCAAGGACAATAGAAACTAAAGATAAAAGCCCACGCAAGGGCATCGGAAGCTAGAGATAAAGGTCCACGCAGGGACGACATAAGATAAACGTCCACGCAGGGACAACATAACATAAAGATAAACGTCCACGCAGGGACAACAGAAACTAAAAGGAAAACGTCCACACATGAGCAGTACACAAAGGCAAACATCACTTGGAAGGAGCAAGAAAAGCTTGGATATCGGAAATCGTAGAACCAACCATGCTAGCTATGGATGCAGACATCGGAAATTGGCAATTATCAAACTTGTCGGAAAGTTCACGAAGCCGATCAAGAGCATCCGCGTGAAACTGACTAGAGTCTTGAGCCCTTTTCCCTTTCTTGCCTAGACCCACACTTTCTTTCAAACCACCATTGTACCCAACCTTATCAGCCAACGAATTAAGATCTCCTAGCATGTCCAAAAACTCATCACTATTACGAACCTTCTCAAAGGCCTGCCGCATGCCGGTAGAAATAAGCCAAGACCTCTCATTCTCCAATCGCGAAATTTCACCGCGAAGAGTAGCAATTTGGGAAGTAAAAACAGTTCGCTCGCTATCGAAGGCACCCCTTAGTGACTGATTTTCAACCTCCAACTCCAAACGTTTCTCCTGAGCACGAGACAAGTCTCTTTTTAAATCACGATTGGCTCGAACACTATCAAGCAAACGCTCGTTAGTACTAGCATAAGAATGGAGGAGGCAAACCGCCGAAGAGAAACCAACATCAGTCACCTCCTGGGTCGACATATTCTTATAACGAGCGCGATCAGCAGGAGTACGCGCAGAATACATAAATTCGTGGCATTGCTCAGATGACTCGACCAAGGTACCATTGTGAAAGCTCCAGTTAGGAACAAAAGGGGCACTCATTTCAACATTAGAACCAGAAAAGTACTTAGCATGATTCAAATCAATTGACGGGTTTGACCCGTCCTCGGAACTATAATCATGATCAGCCTGGAAGGTGGAGTTACCACCAGGAGCGATCGGCGACTCATCTCCCGCCGCGACTTCCTTACCGGATGTATCACCCACATTAACTTTCCTCTTGCTAGGACGTCTCGAACCCGACTCCAGAGGAGGAATAATGAAATCTTTAGTTTTTTCCAAAATGGTCTTGTGGCCCGGCTTAATGGGCACCACGTCCTCTTCAATCGGTTCGGTCGTAGACAACTTCATGCGGTCAAACAAACCCATTCCTACAAACACATAACTTAACATTAGTAAGATGCAAAAACCACGAAAGTAAATTTAAAAGGAAATTACTCACGTTCCCCATTATAACGGAGTACGGGTCGAACGGCTGGATCATCCCAGTTACGACTAATCCCAACCATTACAAGGAAATGCTCGGAAAAGGGGCGCAGAGCCGTCGGGACGGCTAGTAGCTTATCATAATCAACCTTAAGATATTCACGAGATTTGGGAATGGGATCCCTAAGCGACTCCTTCGACGGGGACCAATGCATCTCAAACGGGATCGCACGAGCGGAGATGAAGAAAAAATGATCTTTCCATCTTTTCAAGCTAGTGGGAGGGCGAAGGGTGTGACTAGGATAAGGAGCTTTTCGTTTTTCAAAAGTAACCCAGTCACCCACCCGAGTTGGTTTGTAAAACGCCCTAAACAAATGAATGTCCGACTCGATCCTAAGGGCACGACAAGAAATGTCAAAGTGATATACTCTGATCAGTCCTAAGGGAACGACTTGGGATAAGTGAATCTCGTAATAACTCAACACCGACTCAAGAAATACGCTAACGGGTATGCGAAAGTTGGAAAACGAAAAGAAGGCGGTATATAAGGATATCATCCCCGGAGGGGCATCACGAACGGTCGCTCCCGACGGAGGAACGACATGCTCTAAAGAAGGGTCAATACCATATTTTTTGACAAAAGCATCTAAAAACTTAGTAGTAATGACGGACGTTTAAACATCCATATCACTACGACACTCCATAATAAAAGGAAAACAAAGAAGAAAGAACTAACCCGCCAAGTTGTGATAAGCAAAAGCCGACAGAGAACAAGGACAACGAACCGGCGAGACGAACCAAGCAAAAACCGAAACCTTTTATCTTGAGGAGTTTGAAAATAATGAAGACAAGAGGCATCTATATATAACAAATAATGGAGGGAAAAGTAAGAGGTTTGAAATTCAAACTAGAAAGACAAACAAGTTCAAAATTCAAAAAATAAGAGGGAAAGTAGGCTTATAGGAGGAGACATATGATTAGACCATTCAACCTATGATGGGACAGAACGGACTATAGCAGTAGATAGGACGACGCATCGACTCACGAGAGCATAATCCATCATCATGAATTTGCATATCATGATAATGGACTGGGGGGACTTGAAGGGGATTAGGCATTCAAAGCAAGAAACCAACCCTGCCGCGGCTGAAGGCCTGCCGCGGCTCAAGGGTGTCACGGCCAGAGTGAAGAAAATTGAACGATCAAAAGGTCAAGGGCAATCCAGCCGCGGCTGAGGCCCTGCCGCGGCTCATGGACATCAAGGCCGAACATTACTAGCTAGAAGGAAGGAGGAGGAAAGCAAAAGAGTACCCCAGCCGCGGCTTAGGCCCTGCCGCGGCTCAAAGGTATCAAGGCCGAAGGTTTGGTTCGTTTAATGACGGACGACATCTCCCACTCAACACTTAGAAAATAACAAAGAAGTTAAAACAGGAAATAATCTCATACCAGGAAATAATACTAAATAACTGAGATAACGTCTCATTGGGCATCAGAGTCAACTATAAAGACAAACCAATGGGGAAACCTGAACCCATGATAGAAAGAGGTCAGGTAAGAACCAGTAACACAAAAAGGGAAGTCAGCTAACAAGACAAGATATGTCAGGGGCAGAACCTGTACACAAGGAACACGGGTCAACTATACAGACAAAGATAATTAAATACACCCTGAACTCTTTAAGCACGAATGAGGAAATAACAGTCATATTAGCAGAAGTAGGGAGAGATGTTTGACTGCATACAACCTACAATGGATGTTCAGTCCAAACACCTCGACCATGGATACCCTATAAATAGTCGGGCCGATTTCAAAGGTAGGACTCATGTTTTTGAACACACAGATTCGTAATATCATAATTTACTTATCCCTCCTTTCACACCTTTTACCTCTCACTATACACATACTTATTCTCACGCCGGAGGGTGGTCACGAGGAGAAAACCCCTTCTGCTCGTGGCGAGGCTCACGGTGTTTCCTGTTTTGCAGAACATCCTTTCAAGACCTGGAGATCCCGTTCGTTCTTCCAAACCCAAGCCCAGAAGTTCCGGCTTAACTTGTACGTCCAGCACTGCTTCAAGACTTCCACCCCTAGGTGATAAGTTTTTGTAGCAACAGTGGTGTTTGATTGGAATCAAAGAGTTGATTATGAGGTGGATGAAATTAAACAGGTGGTGTAGAAATGTTGGCATGATGTGAGATTTTTAATCTTTATGGCCGACTAGTGAGAAATGGCGTTTACGTGGCGTCTATATTATAGATGCCGACTATGAGATGATTCTTGATTTGTATCTAGCTCAATGATAATGATGCTTAAAGGTCAAACGGTGTTGTTATATTGAGTTTTGACTTTTCTAAACATAACATCATTATTTATAGGTTGGTTTAGGCTCACCGGTCTAAGTTAAGTTTGATGGGTGAAGCTCGGGCTCAAACTCGTTCATTAAATGAGCTTTAATTTAGGTTCGTTAAAGCATGTCTCAATCAAAGCTTTTAACAATCTGGTATTAAAGACTCATGAACGAGTCGGCTTGTTTACACGTCTAGTGAGTTTTAACTTGTGAAAATTAACACAATTTTTTTTCTTCATGCAAGTCGAAATAAGTTGAATCAGGTTGCATGAAGAAAAAAATTTTCAAAAGTGTGGTGGGTATGGAGTCGGGTGGGTGCGGCGCCGCCTCCGCTCGACGGGAACACAATTGGGGAGTCTGGCCGTTCTATCCATCAAGTCAACTCAAAATGAAAGGATATGAACTCAAAAATCAAAAGTTCAACGTGATATGCAACAAGTCCACGAGTTGGGGATGTGGTCAATCCGACAAGGATGTAATGAAGGCTGTGTTGAAAGAGTATAAAAAACTCTACGGACCCAAACCCTTTAGTCACCTTGCGACATGGGAAATTGTGGGGGATCTCTCGAAATGAAAACAACGAAAACGTCCGAATCAAAAGCGTATACGTCTTCTGAACCCATGTTTCCCGCTATTGACCTCAATGTCGACAATGAAGAGTCGCCAAGACCTGTCAAAAATTGATAATCAAACGATTTTATTAATCAAAATCAACACAAATACATAAAAATAGAGACGAAGACAGAAAATGTTTAAAACCCTAAATAGAGAATTGTTCTTCTTAACTACATTAGATGGAGAGCCGCTCTTTTAATAGCAGAAGGAGGAGACAAGCCAAACATGGAAATAAAAATCAAATCTTGCACAATTAACGGAATCTCTCGGAGGAGATGGCGATCATCAAGAGCTTTTTAGGGCAACACCATTTTTTTCTAATCTGCTTTTGTGAACATTGGACTAACTGAGCCTTGGACAAAAGAAATAGACATGGGCCAGCGACCCATTTAAGCTAAGCAGGCAAGCCCATCAAATGCAAAAGAGAACAAAGGAAAAGAAATTGGATTAGCAAATTGAGTTAAATAAAAATAAAAAAGAAAATTGAAATTTTAACAAGACCGGAACTAAAAGGGAAGAAACCGACATCATCAATAGACAAATAAGAGTGGTTAAAGATGATTTCTGAATTTAACAGTGTCATCAAAGATGTCGAGGATTGAAAGAGGGTACGAGTGAAGAAGCTACGTCTCAAGCAAGAGGACCAACAAGCTAGACTTCGCATGGTGGAAGACAAACAAAAACTAAAGGATATAGATTTCTTCCTAAAGCCTCATAATCATTTGATCGGAGAGACGTTGAAAACAACGCTCGATGGAAAACGTAAATTGGCACAACGTCATAGATGAAATATATGAGATGCTAGTTTATGATATTATCGTGTTTTTTTTTTAATATCATCATGTACTTTTATTTTAATTAGTGAGATCTTATTTTATTTACAGTTGTGTTTTTTATTTAATTTATATATATTTATTAGTTTAATATTTTCAATTAATTAATTTAAAAACGATTTAAATAAATAAGTAGTAAAAATAAATACTATTATATTTTAAGTACCGATGATGAGATCCTCTGAGACGTCGACAAACGTCCTAGCCAAGTTTAACTCTTCGTCCAAATCTCACTTCTTTGTAACCCGTATGTCTTTATTTTTGTTACACACGAGTTGCGTTTCCTTAACGTCTCCTTCTTTCTCCTCCGGCACTTCTTGAGTTTCCGAAACAAAATCCGGATCTTGTGAGTATCCTACAGGCATATTGGGCATAATAGGCATGTTTGGGACATACTCGGGTGATCCGGACGGGTTTTGGTTAAAAGGTTGTGGTTGGGTGAACGCGTTGGGGTTTATTGGAGACCGCAGGTTGAACACGTTTTGTTGCGACGCGTATGAAGCCAAAACATGTTCGGATCGTTAGGATTCATGACTTGGTGTAGAGAGGAAAGTGAGATTTTTTTATAGAGAGGAGACTGAGATTTTTTATAGAGAGGATAGTGAGATTTTTTGAGTATTGAATATATTGGAAAAAATGGTTATTTATATTAGTTTACTAGCTTAGATCCCGTGTAATACACACGGGGTGAAAAATATCAATACATAAATTTCTTAAATTTTATTTATGTATTTTACAGGTGTAAAAATGTATTACTATACATATATTAAGGATAAAAAACAAAATTCAAAATATGTAAAAAATAATATATAATTGAGTTTCGAAAATAAGTCGATTACTATTTAATGTAATTTAACTTTCATTTACTATTTGATTGAAAATAAAAATTACATAATTAGGTTTCAAAGTTTTTTATAATAAAAGATAACTTAAATAAATGTGTTTTATTAGTATAATTAGTAATTTAGTAAAAGATATGGGTGCATTTAATAAGAGAGAGATGCGGGAAAAGAATGATAAGCTTGAATATGGTAGAGACAAGTGGCATACAAAAACCTTTATTTATTATATAGTATAGATTTGGATTTTTTTAGTAAAGTTTTTTGTTACCGTTCAACGGTAACATGGGTTTAAAAAAGTAGCCGATCAACGTTCACATTTGGTTCTCCCTTCCCGTGAAGATTCTCATGCAACACCCTCACCCACCTCACGCCATCAAGGGGATGGTGTTGCCTCCTCCTTCACGCCGTGAAGGATGCTCACAAAAGCCCTCACGATACCCATACCACATGATCTAAATTTTTTTATGATAGTTTGATGTCTAAAAATACCAAAGGGTATTAACATAGTAAATACCATTAATGACTATTTTTCTCACAGAAAATTATAAAAAAAACATTTGTTTAATTTCTACTGCCATTTTTATAATTATGTTTATAAAATGAAAGAAAACCTCATTTAAATATTAAATACCACATGACATACGAACGACCTCTTGGATAAAGGTTTATGCTTTAGATGTGGACACACTATCTTGACTTTATAGCCACACTATTGACTTTTGATTTTCATTCTTTCAACTTTATTTCAACTCAAGTTTAAACTCATTAATTATTCTGTCATGTGGCGAACTATGTCCCAAATATCCAACATATTTCTTTTAATTGATTTCACACACAACCAAAATTCCGCATGATACACGTGTTTAGACTTTATTAAAAATTAGAGGAAATTAAAAAAAATGTGGGATGATTTGTCGCACTTTGTAAAAAGAAGGGGAGTGTGGGAATAACACTCAAGCGGCGAGAAAGCTAGTGATATGTGGGTGATGTGGGAGAACCATAACACAATATGTGTCAAGATGTTTAAAGTTTGTAACGAAATATTCTGTCACTATTCATGTTATTTTAGTTTTTATTTTTATAAGTGTTTAAAACTTGTTATGTCCCTACCTAAGTAAATAACAAGTTTTACTGTTTATCGTACAAATGTACAATATTTTTTTTCTAATTTGTAGTTTAACGGTCTTGTAAGATATATAATATGTATTTAGCTCATTTAATTTTTTTATAAACTTTATTTTTCTAAAATAACTTTCGTTCGTTAGTTTTATAAAGAAAAAAGAAATACACATCTATCTTTTTTTTATCGACATTCTGATATTACTTTTTTTAAAACGAAGTTGCATTTAAAAATGATTTTTTTATTGTAAGTTATAGCGAATACCGGTACCATCCCGGTACCGTGACGAACCACACCGATATCGAGCGAACAACATCTTTGCCGGTATTGGTATTATTAGAACCGGAATCGATGTTCGTTTTTATGGTTTTCGGTCGATGTAAAACACGACTTTATCTATATTTTTATCTACGTTTCGGTATAAGTTTTATCCAAGACCGATCGAATCTATGTTTCAACATAAATTTTATTCAAAACTGAGCCAGGTCAAATATAATATATTTTTACCGTTTTTTTTAATTCGTTTTTGTGTTTTCGCTCATTATTTTCAACGACATTAGTTTTTATTGATTTTTGGACGTACTATTGCGAGGTGAAAATCGAACCGTCATAACATGAGTGTAAAATTCTCGTTTAGAACGCATTTTAAAAAAGTATCTAGACCTAGGAGTTTCATTGATACTAAAAAAATTGTGAGTAGAAGTA